>CAJQUW010004698.1:0-663394 GCA_907163375.1 Prostheceraeus crozeri | reverse complement strand
AAATTTTAAGTTAGGAAAAATTTTAATCTATTCTAGTTATGAAAAATTCAAGTTACAAAAAATTTAAGTTAGGAAAAATTTTAATTATTCTAGTTATGAAAAAATTTCAAGTTACCAAAAATTTTTAATCTATTCTAGTTATGAAAAATTTTTAAGTTAAGAATTTTTAATCTATTCTAGTTATGAAAAAATTTTAATTAACTTATCCTTACCATCTTTCCATTAAGAATTTCAATAGAATATTTTACATCTTCTAGCAATAAACCATAAGCCATCAATGAAGTTGTGGAATCTTTTTTTTCAATATTAATTGTTACATCACAGCCAGTCTTGATAATATCTTCAGATTGTGCACTTAAATCGAAACAGAAAACAGGATATAAATGTCTCCAATCTCCAGGAGTTAATTGTGGTTCAACTCCAAATTCTATACAAAGATTTCTATAAGAATCATATCCTTCCTTAAATTGATTATTGGTATCATCGAATCTTAATGGATCAATTGGATATCGGGTTTGATTTAATGAAACTTGTAAACTTCGAATTGTATTAATATGGAAGAGATTATTGTTCTTATCAAAACTTGGAGAATTATTTCTTTGAAAAGTTAGTAATAAATATCTTGGTGTATTCGCAGTTCTAGTAAAATGCCAGTTAAATCTTTGTTCGGAAAAAGTTACTGAACTAGCAGTCCGCTTTAGAAAATTTACTGGAATTGGTTTGTTAGTATTTAATCTTTTTGCAATAGCTGTTTCAATCTCTAAACTAGGAGTAATATGCTTAATCCACCATTCAAGTCTATCAATTTTTAAATATGCTTTTTTTCCAGTCTTACCAAAAAAGATTAATTCATTATTTGCTGTACGATGAATTATTAATTTAAATTTTAATTGATATGATATTTTGTCATAATCTAAATATCCGAATAATGGAGACAATGACCAATTAACTGTCTGTTTACTTTTCTTGTTAAGTTCACGTCTTTCTTTATATGCACTATTGTTTGTTTTATTTAAATGTTTTGCAATATTTTCTACATCTTTCGCAATTCCTGCTGCATCTGTTCCAGCGTGAGTTCAATCATCAACAATTATACCATCATTAGTATCAGGAAACCAACCTTCGATTTCATACTTTTTATTATTTTCACCAATTATTACAAATCTAAGCATTGTATCAATTACACCTGGAGAATCACTTATTGTTTCTATATTTTGAGTTGCAACATCTAAACGCATTTGTGTAAATAATCTTGGAAAAAAATTATTCTCTAGTGCAATATTATCGGTATCTGGTAATGGTGTTGTAAAATTGCTATCACTATATAAAGAATATTCACAGTGTAAAAATGAATCAGGTAGATATATATAACTCTGCTAATTATCAACTTCAAAAATTAAATCACCTCCAGTATTTACTCTACTGGAAGATCCGGGATTCATAGCAATTCTTATATAGTCATTCTTTTTTTGATTGCAACTGACGAACGGAGGATCGTCTAATCTAAATTTATTTTCGATAAGCGAAGACATTTTTATAAAAAATAATTTGACTTTTTTTTTCTCACACACAGAAAAAATTCTGCTAAAATAATTTTACTAAAATAATTTTACTAAAAAAATTTTGCTAAGAAAATTTTTCCTAAAAAAATTTTACTAAAAATAATTTTACTAAAAAACATAATTTTAGAATTTTGCTAGACCAGCTCCGCTACAGCTTTGCTGGTTAAACCGAAGGTTGCTGCTCACGCCATTTCCTCTTTTTTCTTCAATTGAACGAACCGTAGGTTCAATTGAACGTTTTATGGCTACGCCTGTTTTCTTCCCCTTTTTACTATCAGACGGAGCTCCACTCCTCAAGGTTTCCCCAACAGCAATGTTAGCAATTTTATTTTTTGTTTTCTCAGAAAGTTTTTTTAAATTTTTTAGTTCTTCGGAATCATTCCTAAGTTTACGAATAGCTTCTAGTTGTTTCAATTCGTTTTGAGACTTGACAGCATTTGATATTGCACTAGCTGTACTACCTATAGCAGCTGCTCCTTTGGCAGCAGATGTAATCAAATCTTTATTATTTTTAATTAAGTTAACGATACTTCCAATACCAGAGAAGATCCCAGCTCCTTCCGTGTGAACTGTTTCTCTATTATCATAATGATAAACAGGATTCATACGTGGTTCATGAGCAATTCTTTGATTTGAAGCAAATTGTTTAAGATTGTGTTTATAAATTATAGGCATTTTTTAGGATTAAATTTGACTTTTGGGAAAAAATATTTACGATTGGTTAGTAACTACAGGACCTTTGGTCCGTTTAATATTTACGCTAAGATTTACGTTTGTGAATGGACAACAACTTCGAGATAACTTTGTTAATTGCCTGTTGCACTTTATCTATTGCGTCAAGCAGCGTGTGATGTACTTTAATTTCTCTTCTATTAACTTGCATTTTCTGCTGATTAATCTTCAACGCCGTTTTAAGAGCATTTAACTTAACTTTAAGAACATCTAATTGTCTTTTAACAGCATCTAACTGTTCTTTATTTTCTTTAGAATTTTCTTGTAAATTTTTCTTTAATTCATTTTCTAAATTGATTTTAAGAGTTTTCATTTTATCAACTTTTTCATTAAGTGAGTTTACATCATTTATTATTCTATTCATCTTTTTCATTTGTTGAGTAATTTTAGAACTCAATTCATCAACACTTTTTTGGAATGTAGTTTGTAACTGCTTTAAATTTTTTTTAATTCTTTCAGGTAGTTTTTCTATTTCATCTTCTAATTGTTCTTTCAATAATTTTATCTGATGTTTATTTTTAATTACTGCAGATTTTAAATTTAAAGAAAGTAATATTAAAATTTTTGATTGTTCAGAAATCTTTTTAAAAAGTTTTGCTATATCTGCTTCTAGCTCTCTATCCTTTTTATCAAGTTTTAATAATTTTTCGTTTAATGATTTGTCATTAAGTTTAAGCAACTTTAATTCGTTCATCAGCGGAACCAAAACATCGTTTATATATTTTTCCTTTAAGTCATTGATTTGTGTATCAACATACTGTTTATTTGTCAACTCTGTATTTTGTTGCGGAAGAATAGAAAGATGCAATGGACCAGATAAAACGTCTCCAGTTTTCATGATATAATTTTCTATCTCTATTTCTAATTCACGATTATTCGGGATATATGCACCTCCACCAACATTTGGTAACATCATTTTTTAACAATAAAAAAATAAAATTTTTTCTAATAAAAATAAAAAAATAAAATTGTTTCTAATAAGAATAAAAAAATAAAATTTTTTCTAATAAAAATAAAAAAATGGATAAAGCAAATTTAAAAAAATTATATTCGCCCGCATCATCCTGTTCTTCTTATTCGACGAGATCAACGGGATTTGAAAATAAATGTTTTGATAATAATAATAATAATAATACTATTACAAATCCATGTTAGATGTTAATATTTTATTTCAATTACAAGCCGAAATATTTAGAGAACAGACTAAAGGTTTACCTTCTATAGAAACTAATTATTGTTTATTTCCAGGTGATCCATTTATTAAATTTATGGAGATTGTTAGTAAATATAATGATGTAGCTTATGTGGAATTAAATAAAGAAAATATGGTTATAATAGGACATAATAATGTTTACGGATTCATTAGAGCAGTTTTTACCGATTAGTAATACTGAGTGGATAGAAAATAAAATTATCAATTATATCAATATTAAAGAATTAGTTAAAAAATTAAATTCTTTTTCGAAAGAAAAAATTAGATTATTTGTTGATGAACAAAATCAATATAACATTCATATCGAGAGTAAAAAACATAATGAAGAATTATTATGTCAAGTTTATTACAGAGATACAATTTATAAACAAGAAACATTAGAAATGCCCCAAAGATATGATGATGATACATATATAGGATTATATTCAAACTTAAATATTAATTTATTAAAATCTTACATAAATGGTTTAGCTCAACAAGAAAAAATTTATATGTGGACAACACCTTATACTATTAACAATGTCCATAATCATAATCATAATAAACGAACTGAAGGTTCTAGGGCTTTGCCCGATCTTAAATAATCTTATGATAATAATGATGATAATAATATAGATGATAATAATATAGATGATGATTCTGAAACATCTGAAAATGGTGTAAATGGTAAAAAAGATTATAAAAATATTAGTCATTATAAAAATTTATCTAAATTTCATTTTCTTACAATTGAAAATAATAATGATGGTATAGTTGAAGATACTGTTAGACAACTATGTGTCGGGTCTACAAAATTTAAATTAGGATTTACATCTAATCAATTTAAAATTTTATCATCTTTAATAAAAACTAAAAGTGATTCAGATTATGGTGGTGTTATTAAATTTTCCAAAAGAGATCAAAGACCAATATTTTTCTCTATTATATTATTATCAGATAAAAGATGTAATTTAGAGTTAGATATTCCAATAAGAGAATGGTATCCTATCAGGGAATGGCGTCCTATACCAAAAAGTGTAATTTATGATGATGATGAAGAATCAATTGATGATGATGATGATGAAGAATCAATAGTTAGTGAAAATAAATTTAAATTATCTTTTGATAAAACATTATATGATGAAACTTAATATGATAAAACTTAATATAAAATACCAAAATATTCGATAAATATATTTTCATATGTAATAAAATTTTTAGATGTAATAAGTTTTTAGATGTAATAAATTTTTTAGATGTGTTATAAATTTTTTAGATGTTATAAATTTTTTAGATGTGTTATAAATTTTTTAGATGTTATAAATTTTTTAGATGTTATAAAATTTTTAGATGTAATAAAAAAATTATTATTCCCACGTGTCATCATCATCACTTAAATTACTCTCACAGATTATTGTTTGAAATATTTCAGCTTGAATATCTTCTCCGTTATAAGGTAACATAATTTCATTTTCATCAGGTGCTTGACGTTTAAGAATATTTATTTGACCAGAAAATTTTTTTTCTTCAGTATTATTATTTTTATCAGGAATACTAATTCCACTTTCTAAAGATCGTTTCCATGGTTTATTAACTGTAGTCGATAATGTTTTCCCCGAATATAATTTTAGAAAATCTTCTACTTTTACTTTGTTTTGTGAATAACCTTTGAATGTTTTCTTTTCACTAAGTCTCCCTTGTTCATCTACAGTAATACAGTATTTTACTTTAGGTGCAATAAACATTGCAAAAATAATTCCACCATTTCCATAATCATTTTTCCCTTGACACAATTCTCCTCCAACATATCCAGCAGCGTCTAATTTATTAAAGAGCTCATTGGAAATATATATTGAATCAGTATCTGTATAATGAATGTATTTTTCTTTGAAACCATTAATTTCTAAAATAAAGTTATTCATGATTC
The DNA here is from genome assembly GCA_907163375.1 of Prostheceraeus crozeri. Classification (NCBI taxonomy): domain Eukaryota; kingdom Metazoa; phylum Platyhelminthes; order Polycladida; family Euryleptidae; genus Prostheceraeus; species Prostheceraeus crozeri. The sequence goes on along the minus strand of CAJQUW010004698.1, from coordinate 657,981 downwards.
TTCTAGGGTGAGAAAGAATGAAAGAACCTAAGTGTGATGGCATGAATGACGTCTTCCCATCTTTTACAATATTAGTTTTGAGAAATTCATCATCTTCCATTTCTACTTTCGCTAAATATTGTTCATCATTTAATTTTTCATAATCTTTTACTTCTTGAGTGAAATTTTTTCTCAATGTATTCTCATTCCATAAATGATATTTAGTGGTTATATCTTTTTGCACAGTTTTGCCATATAGCGAATTCATCAATAATTTAATTAACTCATCACCTACAGTATTTCCTTCTGTTTTATATCTTTTTCTCAAATTAAAAAGTTTTTCAATATAATTTCGAAATGGTGAAACTTGATAATTTTTTTCATAAATTATACCATCAGTAATATGTAAGATTTTCCCCCCACATCTAACAATTTCTTGTATGTCAACAGAAGTTAATACATCATAACATATACCATTTCTAAACCTGATTACTTTTACATGAGAATTATTATTTTGATTTTTAACTTTATCTTTTATAGGAACTGGTTGGAAAAACATATCATTCGGATATTGAAACACAACAGAGAATATTCCAGTTTTAGGTCTAAATGTTTGAGTATTAAATTTATATACTATTTCCCGCTCTTCTTCTTGACGAAATTTTCTAGCTGATTCAGCTTTAGGGTATTCTGAATTTTCATCATACATAGCTGATGGATATAAAGATGTTGCATCAAAAGCCATTAGAAATTCATTTTTTTGTTCAAGTAGTTGATTTGAAATTTTCTTACAAATTTCAGTTTTATCTCCTAAATCTCGATACTGTTTCATTAAATCTATTAAATTACTTCCAGGGGACAAAGCCCCACCAGCGTAGCGACCAAGGGACAAAGTCCCCCCAGCGCAGCGACCAGGTAAATACTGTTTTAATATTGGTAACAAGATGCTACAAAATGGCGATATGTATTTTCTTATATTTGCTGAAACTCTTCCACCTTTAACAGATTTTCTAATATAATTTCTAGCCCATAAATCTATATGAGAATGAATATTTGTATTGTCATTTTGTACGCTTTTCATCCAACCGTTAAATGTTAAAGCAGAGGATGTCAAATTAGTAGTTATATCTTCACCAACTAAATCTTGCATAACATTATTATATTTGTAGATACAAAAAGCTAAAGAAAGAATATCGTTAACTAAATATGGTCTCCATTCAATTTCTTTTTCTTTATAATTTTCATGTGTTATGTCTCCAATTTCATAATTTAATTTACACACATTCGTAGGAATTTTAAAATTCTCACACCATTTAGAAAGACTTGTTTTTACATGTTGATAACTACATTTCATTATAATAGTTTGAAGTGCTAATTTACCTGACGGTGAATCTTTTTTCATATTGTTTTTAAATCTAAAAGATTTTTGAATGTATCTACTAACACATTCAGTTGTATAAGGATTTTGTAATGAAGCAGTCAGTATTCCTCTTGAAGTTTTAAGCGGTGGTTTAGATAATTTAAAATTAGCTTTTATCGGAAAATAGGAATCAAAACCTGATGAATTGTGAGCTATTAAAGTTACTCTCGAATAATTAAATTTTCCAAGAGTTTTAAAAAATTGATGGATCGGACATACGTCCTCTGGGTTTCCCCTGATTGGACATTCATCATCCTCAGTTCTCGTAAATATTTTCACACAATTTTGAAGTTTATTACATTCTAATTCAGTTAAATTATTATACTCATTAATCTGTTTTTTAAGTTTTTTAATTTCATCTTCATCTTTTGATCGTTTAATTTTAATCATATCACTTAACAAACGTGTTTCTAATTCTTTCAATCTTTGTTTCGGTAAACAACATATAAATTTATTAAAATTAATAGCTCCTACAGCATAAGGAATAGGATGAGCTGTTGAACAGTTAGGATCAGGAAAAGTTTTGAGATCCCAAATATATGTTGAACCATAGTCAATTTTTTTCTTTGTTATGATTTTATATGGACGCGTTGTTAGATTTTCATCAGTAACTGTTTTATATATGGGTTTGAAATTATTTTCAATTTCTCTAATAGCTTTTAATTTATGAGATTTATTAATTAAACAATAGTGACCAATTGTTGAACCTGCGTGAAAATAATTGTAATAAACATAATTATGAAACGTTTCAATTCCTCTAGGATTTAAATGACGATTGGCAGGACTATAATATTGAACACATTCTCCAAAATATTTACTGAATTGAGAAAATTTGCAGTTTGACATTACTCCTGTTCTAGATGTGGCTTTCTCTTTATATAAAAAATTATTAAACATTTCTTTCATCATTTCTCCTTGTTCTTCATTAAAACCTCGTAAAACATTATAACATTTAATAAAACAAAAATCTTCAGAAGGAATATAACAATATTCACCGAAATATTCTTTGATTCTATATTTCATATTAATCCCTGCCCCCTCTATGCGATCTTTGTACTAACTTCATTCCAAAATCTTCATATTTAATATTACCTGTAAAAATCCATTCGTTAGCATCGGATTTCTCATCCAGATTCGAAAACCATGTTTCAAATGATTTTTTATTATAGAAGGTTACGTAAAAATTTTGAATTATATTTTCCTGATCTTTAATAACTTTTCCAAGTAAATTAATAATTTTACCATTTGCTAAAAGTTTCCGCATATCATTTACTACATTAATAAAAGATACATTTTCATATTTAATTTCATTTGGATTAAATAGATTACATAAATCATCACCAAGTTCATCCTTAATTCTATCATCAAAAAAGATATCAGTAATAGGAGTTTCAAATATTTCTTTTGTTCCACTTTTCTGTTTTTTTAGTATTACGTCTAATACTACGCCTAGTACGTTTCTGTTTTTTAATACGTTTACTACGTTTACTATGTTTAATTTGCGCATCAAACTCAGCAATTTGTTTCTTGATTAATTCATCAATCCTAGACGTTTGTCCGAGAGACACTTCACGATTCATTTTTTTTAAAGGAAAAAATGAATTTTTACATAGAACTTCGGTTCCGTTTTTGCATATACACAGGAATATGTAATTGATGTAATGTTTCTAATTCATGTGTTGTTAAATGTTCTTAAAATTTTAAGAACGTTAAAATTTTAAATAATAGATACGTTTTTCCACAACCTGATCTTCCGCAAATAACTGACAAAACTTTATTAGATAAATTTGGATGATGATTAAATTTAAGTTTTTTTATTTAATGGGGGTACTTCACTCATTTTTTAATAAAAAAATTTATTTTTATTTTATTTTTATTTTTAAAGAAGAAGAAGAAAATTAAACTTCTCTAGCTTCGCGTGGGAGTTTATACCTCCCGAACCAAAAGATCTATCATAATCTCTTCACCTCCAAAATTTATTTCTCGTCCTTTCTCATCAGTGATTCTAATGTTAATGTTGTTAATAGTTTTTCTTGTAATAGGGAAATATATTAATGTTTGGGGAAATACATTTAATCTATAACCAATGGGTACGGTAAAAGCTGGAAAACTGAATATTAAATTTGATAATTTACCAATTATATATCCTCCTTCAATAATGTCACAATGTACAACAATTGAATTTATTTCAGTTATTTTTGGAATCTTCTCACCTAAATGATAACCTTGACTATAGGTTTGTTTATTAAATCCTAATAGCTTTGACAATGATCTATCATGATTAAAATCAACTTGATGATTTTCGTCTAAAGTAAGAGAAAATTTATTAACTGCCGGTTCAACTGCAAAATGTAATTGTTTCTTATCTTTAAATGGTATACCTAAATGCCTCTTAATTTCATTTGATATTGATTCAACTTCGTAAGAACCAGGAAGAAAAGTTAATATTTTCCATGTTTTGCCTTTATCAGTAGAATATCTAAATTGATCATTCACATCTTTGATAACGTTTTGAATAGTGTTAAATGTAGAGAAACTAGTCAATGCAATTTGATAATTTTTATTTTGTTCCAAATGTAGAATGGGTTCTAAATTACAAGTGTGTGATGAAGTAGTTGTTATAATTTTTAACGTCGTACTAAATTTTGATGAACCCAAAATCTCTGTCAAATTTTCTAAATGATTATTAATTTTGTCTAAATCTACTGAACACATTTTTTAGTTAAAATTTTGAATAAATATTTTTTTATGAAATATTTTTTTTATAAAAAATTAAAAACAACAACATATTTCAGCTACACTTTTATAATCCTCTTCATTTAGAATCTTCTTTTCTAACAGTCTTTTCAATATAGCATGAATTTCATTGAAACTAGAATTATGTCCTTCTTTTATTGCTGATATTAAAATATTTAATCTATTTAGTAATTCTTGTGGATCATCTGGTAAAAATATGGTTGTTTCTGTTTCTGTTTTCTGTTTTTCAGATAAACCTTTCCCTACTTTAACTCCCGTTGATAATAAATTTTCTAATTGTTTATAACGTCTAAGAGATTTTACTGCTCCTCTTAAAAGATCAACAAAATTTCTATCTAAATTAAAAGGAGATTTATCTGGTGAAAAAATTAAACCTCGAAAAGGTTGTGGAAATATTTCTTTTTGTCCGAGATAAAATCTAGGTATTGTTTTTCCATCTATAAATGAGATAGAATGTTCAAATTGCATAGATTTTGGTAATTTCTTATTAATGTTTGATTCTAGTAATCCATAGTCATCTAATATAGTTTTGTGTTCTGGATCTGTTATATCAATTTGTTTATCATTATTTGTACTTTCTTTTTCAAGAGTTTTAAATGGTTTCATAGTTTTTTCAAAATCAGTTTTTACTTGCTCGGTTTGCTGCATTTTTTCAAACATATCAGATTGAATACCAGCTTTTATCATTCTATGTTGAAGATGATTTTCTTTCATAATATTTCTTTCTTTTATTAACTCTTCTAATTGTTTTATTCTTTTAAAATTATCAGCTCTAATTTTATCCATTTTTAAAATATAATATTTGAATTTTGTGGTAACATTGGAATGCAGCAAAAACATTTTACTGAACAAATTATTTTTTTATTGCTTTGTTGTTTGACATCTTTTCGTTTAAAGTTTTCTCGTTTTAAGTTTTGTTTAATAAAGTTTTGCTTAAATTTTCGCTTAAAGTTTTTAGCTCTTCTAAAAAAATTTTGTCATTTTCTTCATTAGAAATTTTACCACCAGTAAAAGTTTTACCATCACTAGAAATTTTGCCACCCTGTTTATTCTTATCATCAACTTTTTCGGTCTTTAAATGAAATGATATTTGATTTACTTCATTAGCTATTTGATCAAATTTTTCAATCTCATCTAACGTAATAACATTATCATCACATACTCTTTGAAAGTAGTAATGTAGTTTATCATAGACTTCTTTAATATGTAAATGCTTAGTTTTTAATGATTTTCGTTTCTTAGTTATTAAAGATTTATCTAACATTGTAACAAGTGAAGTTCCAAAAACACCCGTACCTGTTAAAGCTGTAGCAACTACTGGAATTACTAAAACACCTGAAGATATAACAATTGTTAAAGCACCTAAACTTATCGTTAAGAATATGCCAATTCCTTGTGTTACATTCTTAACTTTACTCCATCTCTTTCTTAATTTTTTATAATGCTCTAATCTTAATAATAATTGAGATTCCTTATCTTTCATATACCTAACTCTATCTTTGTGTTTTTCTTTGTTCATTTTTTCAATGTTAATCTTTTCAATGTCCATTAAAGTAGAACTACGTTCATATGATAACGAAGGATATATTCTTGCGGTTTCTTCCATTTTTGTTTCTTCCATTTTTAAAGAAATATTATTGGTCACATGTTATATTTTAAAAACCTAAAAGATGGATAAAATTCATGAATTTGAAATTCTCAACTTTTATGATTTTCGGTGTCCTGGAACGGTCATGATTTTAAGGGTGAAAATTGTAATTCTCAAATTTTGAGATTTTGAAAAATTTGAAAATTGGGTATTTTTAAAAACGCTTAAATTTTCGCCCTTCGGTCTTCGGCCACGTGAAATTTGAAGTCTACCTAAATTTTTGAAATTTTTGAAATTTTGATTTTTTTGGAAAACCCGCAAAAGTGTGACATCCGGCGCAAGCGAAGCGAAGCAAAGCGAAGCGAAGCGTCACGCCGGATGTCACACTATATACTACTAAAATCCGTTCACTAGAACCAAAGTTAGAAGATTGCTGTCGGGGGGGGGGGTCAGTGAAATTTGATGAAAAATGTTTTGGTGACGGTCCCAGGTCGAAATTCCACACTTTGGAAAATTTTCAAAATTTTACCCATACAAAGCCACTCTGACACTTAGGATTTTTTCAGGTGAGCTACGACAGACCACCCTCCCAACCTTGCCGGCACACCACGCCAACCTAGACACCACATCACCGCGCGCTATACGACGGTCGGCCAGAGGGGGGGGACGTCAGCGAACCTGGCGGACGCACGTGGCCGGCACACCACGACACTCTGTCGTTCCAGAGGGAGGGGGGGAGGACGTCAGACTCAAAGCACCACGGCTGCCGACCACGACACTCTGCCGTTCCAGAGGGGGGGGGACGTCGGCGATGGCGGCCATCTTGCGCGGTCCAGAAGTGGAGTTTTACTTACTACTATCATGATCAATCAATTCCGTTGTAATTTCTTCAGAACTGCATAAATGTGCATAGCTCAAATTTGGAAACAATTCCGACTGCATCTCACTTGAGTTCATTTAACAAAATCGAAAGTGAATACACATTGGGGATTTAATAAATGCGGAGTTACCACTCTACCTAATATACTTAATATACCTAATATCTATGCTCCAACCTGGACCACACGCTGGGGCCAGGCACTGTCAAATGAATTCCCTTAACAGTGCAATTTCATGAGGTTTCACACCCCAGTGTAAAAGCCAAAGTCGGCCAGAAGTCGGTCTGACTTCCGCCGGTTGGCATGAGTCGGCATAATTTTTTAATTTCGAAATCTAGTACTTTAGAGTAAAGAAATCATGATAAAACAAAGTAAATGATGCTCACAGTTGAATCTAGACAGTTTGTGATTGATCTTTCATCAGTGTATAGATTTTTATTATGTTGGCAAAAGTTGGCATGCCAAGCTGGCGCATAAGTTGGCAACCGAAATTGGTCCCACTTCCCTCAGAGTTTGGCAACACAATTAGTAGTTCTACTTACTTCTGTGTTGTCGTTGGTTTGGTATTATATATTTTTACCTCTTTATGAATTGTTTCCATTGTATATATGCAAATAAGGTGGAGAAGTAATGCATTCTTTCACCACAATTGGAATAATTTTCAATTACGATTATGTGATGCATTGATTAAACTTTCAGAATAAATTATTTGCATATCACCTAAGCCTACCGGAGTTCCGGTACTATTTTTAACAAATGCATCATTTTGGTCTCTTCGGGTACCAGTTGGGCCTACTTCATTGTTAAGTGCTATCGATATCAAAGCCCTAATTAGGCCTAATTTTTATTGCGTTATTAGGATCTTTTTAATTCATACTTAACAATAATTTGTAGACCTGCATTTATGGATAATATTCATTACTATTGATATTGATCATATTGATTTTGTGTTACCGATGTTTCCTAATTATTCGTCATAATCGCTTTCGAATTTCAAAAGTAAGGCAAAAAGCCTGAGGACTCGTCACTCCGCCCACTAATACAGGAAGCAAAAACAGCCAAGTGTTGCAAGCGAAGACCGCGATTTCTTGAAAAGATTTTTCTCAATTCACTTGCTATCAAGGAAAAATGTTTCCTTATAATTCGTTATAATCGCTATCGAAGTCAAAAAACTAGCATGTAGGACTATATAGATGCACTTCTATGGCCTCCGCAATTGTGAGCATCGTCTACGAGCGTGTGCGCGCAAGGCACAGAAAACTTAAATGGTCGGAGAGTTATCAACAAAAACATTGCATTGTTTCATTATGCAAGTTGGAAAAGAAACAAAAAGAGACTGGATCTTATACAGGAAAGTGGTGTTCTTGACTTTTTTTCGGTGTTATTCGTTCTAATAATGCTCATATACTGAAAACTTTTTACAGCCGCTTGTCAGTCTCTGACCACGTACCTCAGTTCAATTCGCTGCTCCGCCTTCGGATCATGTGATGTAGCATATTACACTTTATAATGGAAAATGCAGGCTAATCCTGACATTGCGGTGAATTAATTTTTTTTGCATTATTTTAAAAATTGTGGTCGTATACTATCGAAATCAAGTAGGCCTTCCATCAAGTCACAAGTTGTCCATTTAGATCAGAAGGCAAGTATAGGAACAATATAGGTACTAGGATAAGTAAGGATTATATAAAGGACTATTTCTATGCAGAGAATTGTCATGAATGACTATGTAAAGACAAATTTTAAACTTTCATTTTGATTTCTTTTCTACCTCGTTCTCTCCCTTACTCTCTCTTCTTTCCTTCTTCGCTTCTCTTAATTCCTTTCCGTCCTTGCTCTCACATCAGCCACCTCCTTTTTCTTCTCTTTCTACTCACTTATCTTCCTCTTCCATTTCTTGTCTCTCCTCAGCTCACTTCTCTTCTTTATCTTCTTGTTCTCTCCCTCTCTTCGTCATATCTCTTCTGTCGTTCATCTTCTCTCTTTCTCTCTCCCTCACTCACTTCTTGCTGTCTATTTCCTAAATAGTTTTTGTAAACTCTACTTCGAAAACAAATTGATCTTTATGCATATCCTGCGTAAAAATGCATCAAAAATTTCTCCCCATAAATTTCTCAAAAATTTGATTCATGAAATCATAATTATCTCGCATGACATGATATACTATTATGAAATCAAAATTTTGCGTCTGCACTTTTTTTGCATTATGCAATTGCAATAGTTCAATATCAGAAGAACGCACTCCAGTTGATCCTTTTTATGTATGTCTTCCGACGCAAACCTCACATTTCATTACTGAAGGAGAACTGCGCGCGCAAATTATTTCCATACGCCCACCCGGTCTATTTAGCGACCTTCAATCGACGCGCCTCATTCACATGACAATGACAGGGAGAAAAGATATCGCTCGCGGACATCATTTCATGTTACTTGTGCTGCGCGAGTAAAGGAGAATCGCGCGCACAAAATATTTCCGTGTTCCCGCCTGCTGGGCTACTGATATTTAGCGACCTTCAATCGACGTGTCTCAATCATCACATGACAGCGAGAAAGGGTGCAGAGGTCATGGAGTCATTCATATTCTACTTGCGCAGCGCATCGGTCTTAGATTCGTGTCCTGTGAAACAGTTTACTGCCTACGATCAAAAGTACTACCCAACTTTTTAGAACGATGCCTCGATCACCATTTGCCTCTTTGGACATTCAGAGGAAATTCAAATCTGCTACCGCTGTTCGACCTTCACAATCAATTCGCAGAAGTCATTTATCGATGCTTTCAAGTTGCAGACATAGGCAGTTGCCGTGATTAAACTTCTGCCTTTGTCATCTTACAAAACATTTTGTGATTTGATTCACTCTTCATATTTAGCGACTTTATCTCCGACATTGTTCGCTGACAGAAACAGATCTTTGAAAATCATCTCATGATCGGCATTCTCACGTAGTCTGGACCCTGATGCATATGATCTCAAAATGTGTTCCAACGATTGATGTCATCAATTGCGAGCTTACAGGTGAGATGTCTAATTTCTTTTCATTTTAGGCCTAGTAGTAAAGAGAATTATTTTCTGCACATGTAGGGGTTGCTGAAAATAAATGATCAACTGCATAAGTCATATTTTACGAAATTATTTTTATATATAGTTTTGAATAAGCAGAATTACCCAGGTGTAAGTGATCTTTCTCTTTATTATGCAAGATGGCATTTACATGCCATCATGACATCATTTTGCAAAAAAAGAAAGATCGCTTGCACCTGGGTCCGTCATCTTGTCAAAACTAATTGCATATGACTCAATCTCTGCTCGGCATTATTATACGTGTATAGATGCTGAAGCTTACCAAATAGTTTTGGAATGAAATATCTATTCATCTATCGTGCGCCAGCTGTCAATGAGTCTGCTTATATCTTGACAACTTTCAAATAGTCCTATTCGTTAAATATTAAAACATAATAGCCTAATTTTAATGAAAAGACAAATAATGAGAAGTTATTGATTTCAAATTTCAAGAAATTATATTGATGATTGTATTGGTGCGATTGGGTAATATGCAAGTTAATAGAGTGTGATGCGGTTAATGGATATTCAAAAAACAAAACTTCCATATTTAAATTCTCATGCATGGATTCTGTCTGATTCTTTGTGAACTTCGTATTTTATTCGATATGACGAAATCAAAGTGTTGGACGGAACAGTGCAATTTAAAAATAGAAAATATTTACATGTGAAATATATAGTGCATGTACAGTAAAATCATGAAACTCCGTACTTGATCAACATTCAATGAAATCATTGCCCTGAATGTCTGCGTATTTGATAAAATCGCGAGATGTTCGACACTGCTCCTTTCAGCAGGTTGTCAGTTTATCGACGAAAATTTGGATAATTTAATAGAGATATTTAATAATTACATAGCTTCCCTTGGATATATGATTTTGTGATCTTTTGAATGTACTCCGTTCTCGCATGGTGCAAATGGGAAGCTGTGCTTCTTTAGGTTGGATGTAAAGACTATCTCTAGAAAATTTCTATTCCTAGCTGTCATTGACGATGACATTATCTTAAAACTGAGTAATTATATCATTTTATGATTCTTGTTTGGAGCATTCGAAACTACAATATCTAATTTTCCGTATTATTGTGTTTGGCGTTTGCATAGTTTATTTCTCATGTACATGTTTAACATTTGTATTTTTTTATCCTCCTTCATTTAGTTGTCTACCTATATTTCTTCCTTGCCTTGTTTTCGTTGTCTGAGTGTATAGTCAATTAGTATTACGTAATGTCTGTTGCTGTCTATGACCTCCTTTGCGGAGCGAGTGCAATCTGTATTTTGTGTCTGTTTGCCAAGATTTCCCGTGTGTTTGGCCTTGCCACTCGCATCACATACTTGCTCACGTTCTCTCCCTCTTATTTCCTCATGTTCACGCGGACCAATGTGTGATACTGCTTTTGGTGTGTGACACACATTCTGACTCGCAAAAAGTTTGAATCGTATACGAATCGTGCAGCTGTGTGACGCATGGAGTAGTATATCCTATAGCTTCGGTATGTCCTCTCTGTAATTATGCATGTGCGAATTGTTGGGGCTTCTGCTTTGATGAAAGAGAAACTAGCAATAATAATAATAAATAAATTATTCGGTTTTAATATTGCATTTCAGATTAGCAACAATGAAATTAAATAAACGATATATCAAATTGCTATGCAAAAGATGACAATGTGCGATAGACAATGTGCGGCTGAGACATAGACAATAAATACTTTCAATAAATTATATAATTTTTTAAAAACAGCTGCGTTCAAAAAAATTTATGAAATCAATTTCATTGCGACAAACAATACGCACTCGCATAGAAAAGTAGAATTTAAATATAATGAAGCATTTCCCAGTACGTATCTAACGATGATCTGTCAACTTAAGCGTAATAATGAAAGCTATCTAAGTACCTTAACCACGTTTTGCTCTCTCTATTGAGGCATGCGTCTTTCTGTGAAAGATGCAATTTGTATTTGTCATTCCTTGATGCTTGAATAGAGCAAGCGTGGCCAATAAACGCGGATAGTTTTCATTTATTATTATTCAAGTGGATAGCATCACTCACTCAGTTTTCTAAAAATGTTTATTAACAAATAATGAATGGTTATGAGCACTTCGCTTCACTCTATCATTTTATTTATCAAATTTCAATTTCAATGACAATGTCTTCTTCATCAGTGGTTTTAGTATAAAAGCCCACATGTCAAAATCAATCATTTTTCAAAAAGAAATTTTGTCCAATAGAAAGCTAAGAAGTTACAAACGTAAAAACAATGATACTGACATTGTGTTACTATTTAACAATTAAGACCTGTCAGCAGCGGCAATGAGTAGAGATTCTGCGATGCGAGTGTTATTCCTTCGGTCTGTGGTCATTAATCTGTACTCACTGCCGCTACTGACAGGTCTTAATTGTTAAATAGTAGATTGCGTCTGTATAATTGTTTTTGCGTTTGTAACTTCTTAGCTTTCTATTGGACAAAATTTCTTTTTGATAACTGATTCATTTTAGCATGTGTGCTTTTATATCTAAACCACTGATGGCATTGTCTTTAAAATTGCAATTTGGTAAATAAAATGATAGAATGAAGCGAAATTCTCTGAAGCGCTGTGGCTCAATCTGTTGCGAATGAATGATTGATAGCAAGATCATAGAGAAACATAATAATGCAGTTTTAAAAGAATGCACATGACATAAGGCAAAATGAGTAAAATTAACAAAATTAAATAAATCAAGGCATGAAATTTACTCATTTTGTAGAGGCTCTCAGACATCAAATACTGAATCATGTGACTCACTTCAACTTTTATATCGAAGTTGATGTTCTGAACTCAATCATGTTTCAAATTTCATGGCATTCTGATAAATAGGTAGTTTCTTTTCTGCAAAAGAAAATGTACGAAAATTGCCAGGTATTTCACAAACCATAGATATTTCTTGAATTTTAGAATTGGATTCCAATGGGAATCCTTTAACCTTGCCTTTAATCGAAAGCGACTGGCTGTGACACTCAAGAATTTGATTTTTGTATTCAGCGTTTCAAGATTTACAAATCCATGCTGTTAAGTCCGTTGTACTCGAATTTAGGAAGAAAGTGTCAGTAGCACCCGGACTAATAATCAATATTGATCATTTGCCTTTCCTTGATAACTTAAGGGTCGATTAGTCAAATATCACATCTTGTAGGCCTCCGTTAGCGTTATAAAACCAGCCTCCAGGCAATGAATTTACTGCATGGAAAGTTAGCAAACATAGGCATGCCGAGAAATCATAATGAAGAATTTTTGACAATCAATGTGTAGGCTAATACATAAGCTAAGGCGTATTTAACTTTTTCATATTATTCTCATTATATTATACATTAATTAATTATTACATATTTTTATATATATTATTTTATTATAAGCTCATATTAATTATTAATCATTATATCATTATAATTAATTGTAAAACAACAAATGTATTGTGAATGATCAAAATTTACTTGAATTGTGAACCATAAAGTCGCAATTTAAAAAAAATATGTATAGATCTACGGACCTGTTGTTATGATTAATTGATTATCAGTTCAAACTTCAAGCTCTATTCAAAATTTTCAATTGATCATTTTTAAAATAATTGAAAATTTAAGTTCTCTTCAATTTTTCATAGTTGAATGTGTCGTGATAAAAATGACAGCCTTTCCCATGTGGCCTGAAGTCTGGTGGTTATTGACATTGTTTTCATGTAATTGACATATCAATAGGATTGGCTAAAGCATGCTGGTAGGCATCATTATATTGTTATCGCATTTATATTGTGTGTGACTCAGAAAGAAACGCGAAATATATAACAATCTTATAAGTTCTATTTGTTGTCAAAAAATGTATTGCACCGAAATATGCAATAGTAGGTGATAAAGATCCTGAATACTTAGCAACTTGCATTCATAGAATAAAAATATGATTTGCTATTTAAAACTAGAGCAGCACTGATAATTTCATTATGATTATGGGCGGTGACAAAGAAGTATTTGTATATTTAATTTAACTTGTTATATTTGTCAATTGATTAACTGATTGTTACAATAATATTCATAAATATTGCTTATACACAGAAATGTTGTTTTTTATCATTTAAAACATCAATTTTCTTCAATTATCTGCCACGACTATTTCAATTGATAGATTTTTCGTTGCGTTTACACTACGTGGCATACAGATTGTAGTACACAAATCTACAGAGAAAGACATGAAACTTTGGTTTAAACATCTATGTCTATTTTTCTCCAATCATCAAATTCTATATCTGATAGGTATCCACAATTTCTGTGCCGTAGGTATATGTTATATTTCATTATGTCATAATTTTTTACAGGATTGTGGAAGATGTGGATTCCCTGGAAAATTCACACGAGATGACGAGGGACACTTGATCCAGCTACCTCTTCCTATGCGGATCAAAAGACAAAGAATATGGCTCTGTGCGAGGAAAAACAGTCGCTTCTTGTCAGAATTACCGGATGATGAGTATCCTGATTTGTGGGCATTATAATATAATATTTAGATCGTGTTAAAAAAGGTGTTTTTATATCCCGAGATTGAATAATTATAACCGTCAACATACTACTTGATAAAACAGAATCAAGTAGTATGTTGGCGGTATTTTTTTTGGGCTGGAAGTCGGCATGCCAACTTTGACTGGACTTCCGCTCTCTTTCCCACTGCCAAAGTCGGCAGGAATTCGGTGCCAAAGTCTGGCCGACTTCGGCTTTTTCACTGGGACGATGCGTGCAATTTAAATGTGAGTAGTGCATCGAGTAAATAAATACTCAACAGATACGAAATATGATCGAATAGCATATCGGTGCATGTATACTTTCAATACATTTTTCATATTTTCAAAATAGTCAGATAGACAATCTATAACATACCATGATCGCGAAATAAAGAAGATACATTAAAAAGTATTCTATAAATACCTTTTAAAAGTGGTCTACGAATCTATCATTGTGTCCGTTTTACTCTACGTGTCCTCCTTGTTTGACCGGTTACCGAAAGGATTGGAACAAAAATTGGATAAGTTCAATGAGCGAGAGCACAAGATTATTTGTGGGAAGAATTGTAAGTGTGGAAAGTTCCCTCCGCTTTCAGCCCTGAGAGTAGGACGCGCTCGAAAGTACTTCACTTCGTGTGAGCGATATACAACCCATCCTCTCCATGCATTCCTGCTCTCTCGCATGCCTAATTCAGGTCTTCTTCGGCTGCCACACATAAAAACATCTCGAAGACTGCATTCCTTTTTCCCTTAGACTTCCTTTCTGCTAAATTCTGATGACCGTAAAATACATAATGTGATCTCAGTATAGCTAATACAGGTGTGAGCATTTTTATGATTTTTATTCCTCACTGATCTTAGTTAGGTTGATGTCTAGTTGATGTCTGTCACTCACTTGATTATCAGTGTATTTTCATCTTCTGTTTTTTTCACTTTTTGTCCTGTTATGTATCTAGTTATGTTCCATTTGTCTCTATCGATTTTCAATGCAAGCAAATATACGCTTACTTACTTACTTATACAAAAAACAGCGTTCAACAAAGTCAACGAAGATACTACAAGAAATTTTAAATAATGATGGAGGCTTATTGCAACTTCAGAGTATGAAAATACCTGCAAAATAACAACTTGTGACATAGGCATATCAATACTCAGAATCTTATGAGACAGCATACTTTGTGAAGGAGTCGCTACAAACATCTATATTACCGGTTCTGAAACGTCTTGCACAAACTACACTATCAAATCTTGAATTTAATTATAGGCAATCAAGATCAAAACAAGTGGCCGAATTAGGCTGCGATAGAGCGTTGCCGAGAACCATTTTTTTGCCGTCAAACTTTTGATTATCAGGTCTATTTGCATGAAAGATTGACAAACTTCTAAATAATGTCAAATTTTCATTTCTTGATCGCAATATACATGAAAAGAATCAGACGTTAAGCAAAATTCAAACCTTCACCAGAATCAGATTAAGGCAAAATTGCATTTGGTTAAATTTAGAGCATATTGGTGTTCTATTTCTGAAGTTAATAGGACATGAATATTAATTACCGGTAAGGTAACTTAAAATAAATTACCGGAAATTTTTAAACACTAACCTCAAGTATGTCACAATGAGAAGATTGTATCACGAAGGGCGCAGATTGCTGCAATGCCGTAGGCTAACTGCTGTGAGAATGCTCACTCATACCTCACTGTGTGTCGGAATTTGAAGCTTTGAAGTTCATAAGGAGGTCGAATCATTCACTCCCTAATATTCTACAAACCGTAGTCTAAAGTAAATAGGGGTTCGCGTACTAGATAGAATACTTACGTAGTCTTGTCCCTGGAATTCAATTTCTAGGCATATTTTGAAACCACTTTCCAGATTGCACTTTTGAACATTCATGTCGATCATGAAATCATTCAAAAATATTTCGACTTCAAATCCATAATTCCAATTTTTTCATTTTTTGAAAGTGCGATATCTACACTAGGTGACATGCCACGCTCAATTATGCGTAATTACACATGACCCTAAACATCCGAGGCTATGCGTGACATTGCTGCAACATCTGTCGGCAGTCCTGTTATATAGACTTTGCGTCTCATGTGTCTGCATGTATCAGAGGCTAAACAATGTGATAGGACCTCAATTTCATGCTCAGGGAAGACAGAACATGCTTAGCGGTTCATCCGTGGTTCAAGCGGCAACTCAGACAACCGTAGACGACGCGCAAACTATAAACGCTCGCCCGCGCGTATTCATAAACATTTCCCATGTTTTAACAGCATCAGATCAAGTGATTTCTGACTCTTAGTGCAGCGCGTATGTACGCGGGTAGAAGTATAGAATGTCCTTAACTACCGATGTTTGGGGTGTTCCGTAATTACGCGTGGCATGTCACCAAGTGTAGCTACATTCGTCCATAATTTATGACACACATGATGAGAAAAATACATAAAGGGCAATATGCCGATTTATTGGTCTCACTGAACGTTTGATAATACACAGTTTCAATTGCATACATACATTTATGTAGAAAAATTGAATTTAAATTTTTTCAAGAAAGAGCTGAGTCTGTGAATAGAAGTAACAATACCTGACAGTCCCCGGACGGTATTTCAAGCAGGGATGCGGAGTCGGGGTCCCAGAGTCCAATCATTTTTGCTGGAGTCGGAGTCTTGTCAAATGATTGACCTATAATTAGACCCGAAATATAATACAAACAAATTATTTATTCGCGTGCATATCTTTCACTGTCTCCAAAGCGCATATTAAAATCGAAAGTATACTCATATTTTTTTGGAGAAGGATGGGGATTTTCCTGCCTGGTAGAGACTGGAGAAAACCGTGTGAAGCACACATCAGGGAGGAGCCGAGTCGCATGCTTCCAAATTAAGGCGACATTTAATAAACTTTCATCGAAAATGGTTGATAACTGATGCAGCAATGATCACGTGCAGGTTCCGGTAAGTCTATGATGATCTGTGATGTAGGTTACCAGTTTTTTAAAAACTAGGCTATATAAACTTGCCACCCGGAGTCGGAGTCCTAGCAAAATGATAGGACTCCGCATCCCTGATTTCAAGTCCTGCATCAGGCGGCTAGAAACAATATTTTCAACGGAATGTGTTTAATAAATTAGTCATAATTAAGATGTTCTTCCTTTGTGAGTTTCTGCATTTCATTAAGATGGAATAACAATTTTTGGCCTAAACATCATTTCACTATGTCTACATGAGGCTAATACTAAGCCACCTAAGTCTGTCAGCTTTTGCATCTTCCAAAATCTCTGTAACACTGAGACTGGAGATTCGAACTCCTGATGCATGAAGACCATGATGCTGATAGATGGTGATTGATCACCTCATATAATTGTTGGAATAGCACGCCGAGGAGTACTAGGTAAGATTTTGAAGGATTTTATGTTTTCTCAGCAGAATTACGGTCTAAGTTATTGATCATTATTAATATTTTCGATCAGATAACACTAGAAAGGCTGAAAATTAAACTACTTAAAAGCGCGGCTGGCGTCATTTTTGACGCCTTTCGATAATTTATCCTGTATTTCATATTACATGCCAGGAAACATTTCTTCTGGTTTGTAGGCTTTACTGATTATAATTAGATGACATAGCTTACATAGATGACATGGCTTAAGACATAGACATAGATGGATTATGACAAGACATAGATGACATGGCTTAAGATGCTTTGGTGAACAATCGATCCCCGCTACTTGCCTTAATGTCGGCGGTCACAATTGTGACGTGTTATTTATCCATTGATTATTGTTGCCTTGACAACTGATGTGTGGTGGTGAGGGTTTGATCCTGCCAATTGACAGAGTCGCGTAAGTGGTTCGTAGCTCAGTTGGTTAGAGCACAGGTCTAGTTAACCTTGGTCGTAGGTTCGAATCCGCACATCTTTTGCATGGCAATTTGATCTATTGTTTATTTAATTTCATTGTTGTTAATTTACTATCGTAGTTCAGCATTAATACATATTACAAGTCAATTGCAAACTATGGCTACTTTCTTACACACACCTTGTACTTCTGGATGCATTTTGCATCTCCGATCGATGCGCGCTATCGTGGCATACTTGCTTCTGCATGTGTGTATCACCTTGCATATAATGTGTGCATTGTCGAGTGAGGCGTTGGCGATGTACAGTCACTTTGTTATTCAGAGGCGTGATCGAAATCAATATGACTACACCAGGAACACAGCAGCCAATGAAACGCGTCAGAGTTACTCATCTAACGGTAAGGCTAATGTCCTCTATTTTAACATCAGACTGTCTTGTATCATGCGGCGAACGAAGAGAGAGGCAGCTCAAGAAGCGATAAGACGCTTGACAAATATTCCGTCGGACTGCTCTGAAGGTGAAGAAGAACTCGATCACCGTGCACATGTGGATATTCCGGATGGTGATTGTGATAATTCATTATGTGATCCTTCGATTGATGGCAGTAGTGATACTGATGATGAAGAAACACCTGACATTATTGGAAATCAGCCTGACACAACAGGACTTCTTGGAAAGGACGAAAGCAAGTGGACGTTATTGCAGGATTCTACAAGTGATCTCAGAAGTGGAAGACGACCAGTGCGAAATGTCTTCAAATCATCAGCAGGCTGTAAGTCACGGACCCGTCGTGAGATTGACTCTGATAATTTCTTTTCTGCCTTCAACTTGATATTCGACGATGCTATGATCAATTGCGTCATCAAACATACAATTACAGAGGCTCGTCGTCAAGGTAACGATGCATGGTCTATCGACAAATCTGAATTTCTTGCTTTCCTCGGAATTCTGATTATTCGCGGTGCTACTACAGCTTCGAAATTTGACGCGGACATGTTGTGGAACAAGAAGTGGGGCCTTCCCATTGTGATGAACACTATTTCTCGTGACCGATTCCGTTCCATTATGCGTTACTTGCGATTCGATGACAAAGGACAAAGGAAGGACAGAGTGAGGAGTGATAGATTTGGACTCATCTCTCAGTTATGGGATCGATTATTCGAGAACAGTCAAAGTACTTACATTCCACAGCAGAATCTCACTGTGGATGAGCAGTTGTTGCCATGCCGGGTTCGATGCCCATTCATTGTTTACATGCAGAACAAGCCCGACAAGTTCGGCATAAAGTTTTGGATTTTATGTGAAGTAGAAAGCAACTTCGTTCTGAATGGATTCCCCTATCTCGGCAAAGAAGACCACGAAGAACAACTGGGTGAACACGTTGTACTCAGGCTGATGTTGCCATATATTCGGAAGGGATACGTCACCACTGACAACTTCTTTACTTCGAAAACCCTGGCCGAGGATCTCATAAAGGTAGACACTACCATTGTTGGTACGATAAGGCGTACAAGGAGAGAAATACCACGTGGGGTGCTTACACGCGAGTCGTCAATGGATCTGTACAGTTGTGATGCGTACAAGCTCGATGACAAACCAATTACACTTGTTGCGTACAAGGGAAAGAAGAAAAAGATGGTTGTTCTACTTTCATCCTTGCATGATTCCTGCAAGATTCAGGACAATGACAAGAAATTTCCGGAGCTCATCGCATTCTACAATTCTACAAAGGCTGGAGTGGATGTCATGGACTCTATGACGCGAAAGTATACCACAAAGGCTCAGACTCGGCGATGGCCCATCACTGTCTTTTATAACATTCTCGACATTTCGATCATCAATTCGTGGATCCTTTACAAGAAATGTGTGAATGATCAATTACCTCGCCAGTCATTCATGCTACAACTTGGCGAACAGCTGTGTTCTTTCAACAAAACGTCAGTACCGCAAACTCTTCGTGATTGGGCTGCACCATCTCCATCAAAAAGGCGAAATTGTGAAGTGAGTGCTCACCACAACAAAACAGACACAGTCTGCAGTGTTTGTAGAAAGTTGTGCTGTGATGTGTGCATGGCAAGGAAGGAGAAATATGTTAAGTGCACCTGTGTTGACTGTGCTTGATTTTTTGGTTATGCAATCCAAACATATTGTTATGAACTACTATGACGTTGTTTATGATCTTTAGTGATGAGGGACGAAATCGTAAACACCGGTAAACAAAATAATGTGGAATATATAATGACTTTTTCAATCTGATAACTGACGGCGTCATTTTTGACGCCAGCCGCGCTTTTAAGTAAATTTAATAAATCTCTAAGATGTTAAGTAGGAAATGGCAACTAACTAGGACTCAAGTCATCGTCTATGGGAATTAGGAAAAGTCACCTGATATTATCCTGATTCATGATAATACAACAGTGCAGGACAGATTTAAAACTCGAAAGCGTCAAAAATGACGCCGCCGCCTTTCTAGTGATAACATGGTGTTCTGTGTTCTTGAAAAATGTCACAGATGACAATGTGATGTCAGCGTCGTTTTTGAGGCTTAATTTTAGCTACTTCCTAATTTCCTACTCACTCTTGTTGTCATCTGATCAACTAGGGTGAGCCCCGCCCCGCATTCCACATGTAGAGCCCGCCCCGATTCGGGGCACGCCCTAGCTGATCAACAAAGCGTGATATTTTCCTCCGACTGATAACATTATCCTCCAGGCTTTTTTCATGGCGGAGAGTTTCAGGTGTCTTACCCTCATATGAAGTCCGTTTCCTAAATCGTTGCACAGCCCAAAAGAATCCTGCATCTCTTGTACATTCTCATCAAATTTAATCTCCAGTTGACAACTAATAACTAAATATATTCAGTTTGTCAGCCGAGACACTTGACTTAGGAAAAAGTGGTTCGTCTAATAAATTTAAAGTGTTAAACAATACATTTCACATGATATAAAGATTATTGAGATTAAGCCTCTTCAGTATTGTAAAAATCGTGTCAGACTTTTTCAGCAACATTATTATGGCAAAATTCATTTGTATTCTCTCTTTTCGTGCATTCAACGAAACCTAAAACTTAACAACATGATGAAGCTGACTAATAGCTCATCCTGTCTGTCAAGTTTCATAAAAAATCAGACGTCTTCACATCGAAATCCTGCTTCAAAGGAAACAGCCAATTTTCTTCCAATTCATCTTGGGCCGGATGAAATTTTCGCACCGACAGATCAGCTAAACCGGTGACATTAATTGCAATCACATCGATGCGATTAAACGATTAATAATCGCATCATAAAGTGATTAAATGATTAATCGCGAGATTAATTTCTTCTATAATTTCAATATCTACAACAGTATTACTGTTATTATGTATCATTTAGAGTCACGCTTCCGATTCGATGCTTAGGGATCTGCTATGAATATGATGCGGTTTTGAATTGTATGCTAACGGCGGGAGCAGGGCTGTCGCACCCGAGACCACCTATATGGAATATCATTGCAGTCTAATGCTACCAAAGACTAAAAATAAAGCATAGTCATCGAATCACAAGTCAGTCCTTCATTTCCACACCTTTCTGTTCCGTACCGGAGAATTCCAACTTTAACACGAAACACACTAACAGAATAATCGATTGATCAACATAATAGAAAATTCATTCATTAACACCACTATCTAAAGAATCAGTAAAATGATATAAGTGTTTTTTTGCATTAGAATAGAAATGCAAAAACGATTAATCGCAAGGCTGCGATTAAATGCATTTCTTAAGTATTTGAAGCGATTAAACAATTAATCGCTTAGTCGCTTTGTACCCCTAGTTGTGTAATGATTGTGTTGTGAAATCCGTGAAATAATGATTTCTCAGAAAAAAATTGCGCACTTTACATGAATATTCCGTTTATATACATACTGCTGGCATTTCTCAATTGAGTAGGATAGAAAATTTGGCATTTTGTAAAATATTTCGGAAATTCACTTGCCTGGTATCTCTCTCGGCAGAGAACCTGCTCAGCTCTCACGGGGAATGGACCCATGGATGAATTCTTCGATGTTGTCAGGGAGTTGGGATGGTCAGCTGATGATGTTTATGACTGTCCTCATGTTCTTCCGGAAGATTGAAAGATCATCCATAGTCAAACTCTGGGCGATAGTGACGTCACGCGTGGGAGGCGTCTTTTGTGTTCCTTACTATCAATGACGTCGTAATTTCCGAATTTGCGTGAATGAAGAAAATCACTAACACTCTGCAGGGAACACGGCGTATTGTCGATGCTCAATACAGAAACTTGAAGCAGGGCTGCCACTTATCAAAACTAATAACTGGAAAGTCAAATCGGAATGGCCCCCCCCTAAATTACGTAGTCGTGAGCCCCCTCAAAGTAAACTTACGATCATTCGATATCACACAACCCGGTACGTTTTGAAAGCGTTCAAACAGAAGTTGGGTCTCTTCTAATAAAGATGCTTCTCAATCCTCATAATAAAAGTAAATGTATAAAATTATTGCATTAGAATCTTCTGCTCAATCGTCAAGCGGATTTTTAGAAAGTATCTGCTTTGAATTTTATCACCCTTAAATATTTTCAAGAGCCCTACATAATCTAAGAGGGCCTTGTAAGATCTTTCTTCAAGCGTCCCGGTTCACAATCTCAAAAGGGTTCCTCACAATCTTAAAAGGACCCCTCATGATCTTAAAGAGGCCCTTTGCAATCTCAAAAAGGTTCCTCACAATCTTAAAGGGCCCCGTTCATAAGCTGAATAGGGCCTTTTCACATTCTTGAATGGCCCTTCACAATCTGAAAAAGGCCCCACGATCTTGAAGGATATCAAAAAACCTCCTTCACGATCTCAAAGTGACACTGCACAATCCTAAAGGGCCCCCTTCGCAACCTCAAAACGGCCCCTCACGATTTTGAAGAGGCCCTTCAAAATATCAAAAGGGCTCCTCACGTTCTTAAAGGAGCCCATCGCAGTCTTAAAAAGGGACCCCTCGCGACACTGCACAATCTCAAGAGGTCAAGAGGATCCTTCACAATTTCATAAGGGACCCCTCGCGATCCTATAGTGACACTGCACAATCTCAAGAGGTCAAGAGGACCCTTCACAATTTCATAAGGGACCCCTCGCGATCCTATAGTGACACTGCACAATCTCAAGAGGTCAAGAGGACCCTTCACAATTTCATAAGGGACCCCTCGCGATCCTATAGTGACACTGCACAATCTCAAGAGGTCAAGAGGACCCTTCACAATTTCATAAGGGACCCCTCGCGATCCTATAGTGACACTGCACAATCTCAAGAGGTCAAGAGGACCCTTCACAATTTCATAAGGGACCCCTCGCGATCCTATAGTGACACTGCACAATCTCAAGAGGTCAAGAGGACCCTTCACAATTTCATAAGGGACCCCTCGCGATCCTATAGTGACACTGCACAATCTCAAGAGGTCAAGAGGACCCTTCGCAATTTCATAAGGGACCCCTCGCGATCTCGAAGTGCCACTGCACAATCTCAAAAGTCACCCTTCAAAATCTAAAATAGTTCAAAATCCAAATTATTTGTTCCTTGGCAAAACATTTTCTCACTACTTAGTTTATTCTGAAAAAAACCGGAAATCCGGTTAAAACCGGAAGAGTGGCAGCCCTGTTGAACAGAACCCGACACGTTGTTTTTTTTACTGATTAACAAGCTATCGCGGCAAAGCATGAGCAATCTGAGGCTGTTGGACGTCGTGAAAACATTTTCGGGCCAGGCAGGCGAGCAAGTCGACAGATGGTTAGATCGATTCATTCGATCTAATACCAGCCATTCATCAACTCCAGACCTTCGGAGAGACACTATCACCACTTTTCTTGGCACACGGTCGAATGCCTTCTCAAGATCCACAAAAGAGAAAAACAAATCGGATTTCTTTGCCAAATGCTTCTCTTGGAGCTGCCTGACAATAAAAATAGCGTCCGTGCCTCCCTTCCCCGGCATGAAGCCAAATGGCATCGAGTCGATGTCAACCGGTCTTATCCGTCTCTCTGACACTCGTTCATATACTTTCAGTGCATGTTCTGTTAGCTTTATTCTTCTGTACGACCCGCAACTGAGAGGATCGCCTTTTCCTTTGAAGATTGGTATCAGCACGCTCATCTTCCAGTCAGATGGGATACGACCTTCTTCCAAAATTTCATTACACGGGGTGGCAAGCTACTTTGAACAATGGGCTACAGATGCTGACATCATCTCCACTGTCACACCAGACGGACCTGTTGCTTTTCCAAATGATGATTCTCTCAAAGCACTTTCAAACTCCGAAATTTCTAGCCCACAACGGGGTCCCTGTCCCCCATATGCTCTCCCACGGTCCCTCCATATGCTACTTCCACACAACCAACACCTCTTCCTTTCCGTCTTCATTTCTCATACATGTTGGACCGATACTTTCCCTCGCCTTTTGTTTTGCAACTTTGAAAAATTCCTTCCTCCCTTTCTCGTTGGTCATTTGCTGTGCTAACTCTGCGCTTTTCATATGTTATTATCATAAAGCCATCAGTATTAGTGTCATCAAGGCAGATGGTCATATAGTCGTGCAATAATATTAAAGCACAACATGTGGAAGATTTCTGACGAAATCCAAACTGAGACGGCCCATAATTCTCCATTATTTGAGATTTAACCGATTGCAGAACACTTTTCTCGAGCAGCTTGCCTGGTAATCTTATCAAGGATATAGGTCGGATATCATTTAGGGAAGGATTCTTCACTTTCGGAACTGGACATATCGATGAAACTTTCCATAGTTGTGGTACTTTGCGTGTAGCAATCGATTCACTTATCAAAGTGGCTAATGGACTCGCTAGTAGATGGGCGGCGTGCTTATATAGTGTAATAGGTAGATCAGGAGACGATTTGCTTGTTGGAATCTTCTCAATTAGATTTAGGATTGTATCGGGAGTGACAGCTACAGACCAGTCAGATTCATCAGTGAAATGATAGTCAAGAGGATCAGAAGTACGAAAGACAGATGACAAATGACAGTTAATTGACTCAACTCCCTCTTGTAGGGAAGGGTATTGACTCAAAAGTGACATCATTGGGGTTGATGGCTGATCAACACCACGAGAAGGCTGTTCACAACTTTCCATGGCTGCGCTGTCTGATTTTTCTTAAACCACATAGTTTTTGATTTTTCGATTTTTTCTTTTACTTTGACTCTAAGATGGTTATACAAAGAAAAATTCTTTGCGCGATATGTACGCCAACGTTGATTTATCAGGTCCTTCACCAGAGGAGTAATCCAAGGATTATTTCGAGGAGACAAACGAACAAACGATTGAGGTATCCATTTCTCAGCAATATTTTCTGGTTGTGAGTGAAATAAATCACATTTGGAGTCTATAGATCTTTCCTCCTCCACAAACCTCCAGTCGGCTTATCGAACTTGCGATACAAAGTTTTGTATGTTTGAAGAACATAAATCAACTACTTTTCTATAGACAAAGTGAGAGCCATTTAGTTTTGAAAACGGTCTGGCCAAGAGAGAGCTGTGCGGGACTTTAGACTTGTCAAACGGGGAGCATACGTTAACTTGATACATTTGAGATAGAGGTTGAGTGAATAAGATGTAATCCAATTCAGAATTGCCATATGTAGGCGAAGCATTAAGATTCATCAAATCGAAAGAGTCACAAATAAACTTAACGTTATATCTGTTGAGATCACCACATATTACCAGCTCAAAGGTGAGCAGTGACAGCAGATTATCATCTACACAACCAACTATAAAGTCAGTAATTATGCGAGAGTTTCGAATACTGGTGATCGGTGGCAGATTCATGGCAAAAATCACAATTTGATGAGAAGGGAGGCAAAGTATGATACATTCAAAGTCCGATGGGCAATCACACTTGATGCGACGTGATGGAATGGAGGACTTGATCCAGACAGCAACCCTTCCTCCGATCCTATCTTGACGATCCGTTCGGTAACATGAGCAACCATCAAAAGAGATTACATTGTCGTCGTGACTGTCATTGAGCCAGGACTCAGTCGCGATGAAAATGTCAGTGTCTTTAACATACAATGAAGATCGAATTACCGTTTTTGCCAACACAGAACGACAATTTCCTAACAATATGCTTGGCATCGGGGTAGAACGATTAGTATACTGAATAGTATTGTCTGTGTTTATATCGTAGGGCTTATTACACACTAGCTTTGGGTTAAAAGAATTGGAACATTTTCACTCTGGTCATCATAAGCGTCAATTAAATCATGTTCACTTTTTCGACGTCGATTATCTTCCCTTTGTTGTCTAAACTGTTCCTGTTGCATTTTCGTTCTATCGATGTTAATAAATACCCTATTGTGAGGAGAATTCGAGTCCCGCAAAAGTCTAGATTTGCGCAATAATGCTCGTCTTGTAGATTTGTCACATTTAACCTTAATCAGGCGCGGTCTTAGATCAGATAGTTTTCCTACCCACTGGAGATCCTTTATGACAGGATCTGTAATGTCAAGAGCTTTACAAATATCACTAATGTAATCACTATCCTTAGAAGCACAGTCTTGGACGTTGACCTCATAAGTCTGTGGTATCCCTGCCATTATCACATTCCTTACTCGCAAAATTTGCTGCTCAATTTCCATTGGTAAGACATCGTTCATTTGAAAATCATTGGTATGAGCAAACATTTCTTCGCGAATTATAACATTCTTTTTGATAGGTGCTTTGAGTATTATATAAAGTCCACTCTCTGCTCGAGATTATTGACTCTATCATTCAGCACTGTCAAAGATTCGTTAATTTTCGATATCTCGGTTTTCAGTGAGGCAACTATTTCTTGCTTTGCGTTTTCAATCAACAGTTTCATGTCGTTCATGGCAACAGACTTCGATCGCGTTGAAAGTTGTGCTGGTGACGCCATACTGACTGTCAATGACGCGTTGATGACAGCACAAAAACTCAATAAATGAAATACAATATCATCTATCATATATATCAATATCATATACAATCACCAATATCATATGTTGATAACAGCTGATCGATACAGGATAATACCCAGTCTACAGTCACACCGCAGCAAAGGAACGAAGAGCGGTCGATGAAATATTCCAAAATTATAATTGTCGTCGTTGCAGGGACACTGGGTAAATCCAACACAGAAAAGACCACGATTGAGATTTGTGAACACAAATCCGTGTGTGGACTGGGCGCGGGAGAAGGAGGAAGAGCGGTCTGAGGCAGAAACAGCTGGGGATGGAGTAGGAAAACGAAAGTATGTAGGAGAGCAGGTGGGACAGACCCATTGGTGAGGCCTGGGGAGGCGTTGAAGGCACGGGTGGTAAGAGAGAGAGGAACAGCGAACATGAATCCAAAGTTTACATGCCGAGCACTGAGCAGAACGGCCGGTGTAACCAACGCTTCTCTGACAGACTCCGCATGGGTACCTAGGAGGGTGGCGAGGTGAAGGACCAGGATTGGGATGGATTCCTGCCATGAGGAGCAGGAGAAGAATGAGTAGACGAGGGAGAGAGAGAGAGAGATGAAAGAAAGTGGCCGTGAAGATATATACAGAAGAAGACGACTATTTCTCCACGACCAACGGAGAAATAGTTTGCAAAAACCCGAAGGAATCAGCGCGTCGACAGACGGACACTCGAGAAAGTGTCCCCCATTTCGACCCGATCCGAGGAACGGGGTGGGTACCACCACAAGGAGGGGGAAGGACATTGGTACCCCAAATGAGAGGCCTGTCACCTGTGTGTATCCGTCGATGCCCTGTCAGGCTACTTGAAGTGGTGAACGACTTTCCGCACCACTCAAAAAATGAACAGCCTGTCACCTGTGTGTATTCTCCGATATCTCCTTAAATCACTTACCAAACCCGCACTCATCTCATTTCTTCACACAATCATGAGAAATAATCTCTTTGTTGATGCCCATTGATATAATGTTCTGCTAATTAAAGGATTCGTGATTTTATACGGTGTTGAAATGAAAATATCATTTATATTGCTCGGCGCTTCGTCCGTTCTTTATAGAGCAATACACGGAACTGCATCGTGACTGCAGGAAATCGCGGTCTGAAAAAAGCTCACAAACGACTGACAGTGACACATTGCATAGACGGGAATGACACGTGATAAAGACATTACAGTAAAACACAGCGATTGACAACCTGATAATAATAATAATAATAATCGTCTATATTTATCATAGCCTCAATATTGGGAATCGTGAGGCAACATATAAATCAAATATAACATCAAACATAAAATGATCAACAAAAACAAAAGTTAACGAAAGCCAAGATTGTAAAGACGTATAATTGTAACTATAAAAGATTTGTGGCGCATAGATTATGACACAAGTGGCATACGGTATGTTCCTTGAATGCATATTCATACTTGGCGCCAAACAATGAAGTGGATGGGAAGAATCAGTAACCATGAGGTTTAACCTAGTGTAAAACCTCATGTGCAAGTCAAGAATAAAGAATCGAATAAGTTAAAAGATAATTAAATTGACGTACACAAGACGTCAATTTAATTATACACATTGACGTGTCATTCCCGTCTATGCAATGTGTCACTGTCAGTCGTTTGTGAGCTTTTGTCAGACCGCGATTTCCTGCAGTCACGAGGCAGTTCCGTGTATTGCTCTATAAAGAACGGACGAAGCGCCGAGCAATATAAATGATATTTTCATTTCAACACCGTATAAAATCATGAGAAAACCAAAATTATAGTCACATTCTGATTTTCACAACAAACGATTCTCACATATCAAAACTTCTACAGGCAACCAGGGAAGCTGAATGTGTCCTGATGTTCACCTGTGTGTATCCGTCAATGCCTTGTTAAATGACCGGCTTGAGTAAAGGACTACCCACATAACTTACAACTGTGTCACCTGTGTGTATCCGCCGATGAATTGTCAAATGACCTGCTTTTGTAAAGGATTTCACACACGACTTACAAATGAACGGCCTGTCACGTGTGTGTATTCGCCGATGCTCTACCAAACCACTTGAAGAGGTAAATGACTTCCCACGCGTCTCACAAATGACCGGCCTGTCATCTGTGTGTATTCTCCGATGACTCCTTAAATCACTTGAAGAGGTAAATGACTTTCCACACGTCTCACAAATGAACGGCCTGTCATCTGTGTGCATCCACCGATGCTTTATCAAATCAATCGAGTGGTGAACGACTTTCCGCACGAATCACAAATGAACGGCCTGTCACCTGTGTGTATTCTCCGATGACTCCTTAAATCACTTGAACTGGCGAAGAACTTCTCGCACGATTCACAGCTGAATTTTCTGGCTACTCTTTTCACCACTGATATATTGTCCATCCCTGTGAAAACCTGAAACGACGAAAAGATGCAACTTTCAACAGCATTGAACGAAGCTATCTTCCCCTATTAGACGTACCGTAAAACAAGTAAATAATAAATTATCTTCATATTCACCATGAAAGCTTTTGATGAAAGCTCAAGGATATTTAGGATAGTAATATTACCGAACTCATTCATGGAGGCATTATTTATAAAAACAACACAGATAACTTATAAGCAAATGTACTTAGTTACTGCAATTAACTGTTAGTTATTTTTGAGTTACTGTACTTTCGAGGTCAACTTCGTGTCAACTGAGATGAGTGCTAAACGAAGAAAAGCCTCAGGTGATGCTTGATTCAGAAGATTTCTCGCTCTGGATTTAATCGACTTTGTTGCGGAAAATGCTTGACTCATAGAGACAAGCACTTCCAAACATTGAGAGAAAGCGCTATGCACAAATTAGGGTACTGATCAACAGAATGAAGAAACCAAAATCGATTCATTGACAGAGTAGCCTTGGTTATGAAAAACTGATCACTTAGTCACACAATTCAAGCTGTAAAGCTCTACTGCTGTAGTTACCGTCAGCGAAGCATTGAATACTTTGAAGCTTTTCTCATTGTGCTGTAAATCTTGGAATCGCTTGCCAAATCTTGACTCTTCTATCAATGTCATCGTCAAAGATGAAATCATCAATATGAAATCCAAAATTGCAATTTAAACTTGAAATGCATAATTTAGAAAAGAAACAAAATCAAAAATCTGCCGATGTCAAAAATGAAGCGATTTATGAAATTTTCTAGAAGAGAAAGTGGGTCGCATTGGATGAGGCCGCACTTTGAACAACTCTGTTATAGATCCATTATGTCGGAGGATCCAAAAAAGGAAAAATCAAAATCAACCATTTTGATCTACATGTGAGGGATTGGATGACATTTTCTTCATGGTCCCATAAAAAGTTGATATACGGTTGAAAACATGGAAAAAGAGGTTGATTACAAATCGCAGACTCTTGGAGCTCTTGGACAACTACATTCTGACACACAGACCAGATTTAGAGCTTTAAAGAGTACGAACACGAAGCAGTCATGTCAGGCCTGAGAACGCACTTTTCAGAAATTTCCGGAAAATTTAATGTTCTACAAAAACGTGTTTCCATACCAAATAGGCATGTGCTTGCACGCATGTGACAACATAAGCGTAAGTATAAAATGCTAGAATATGTAACCTTTTAAAGCGCCACAAGTGAAGCCTTCAAGCTGAAGAAGTATTGCATAGTATTTAAATGCTTTTACAGCGCCGCAGGCAAAATTCCAGTCTTTTGGAGCATCAATTAATATATTTTGATCCCTTTTAAACCCCGCGGGCGAAACCCTCAGTTGCATTGAGTATTGACTGGACAAATGTCAATGATACTTTGGCTTCCGTTCTTTAATAGTCATCAGATCTGATTGATACGAGGGAAACTATTTTGATGCAAGACATGACCAGGCATACATGTTCATACTCAATCCTGATAAAATCTCATTAAAATTGGTTAAGTCTAGAAGAAGTTGTCTGAATGACAAAATCATTTGTAGTTGTGATCCTGACCCATGTACTTAAGCGTTGTACAAACTAGACTTTTCAAATACTAATATGTACAAATGCTAGTACGAATAAAACAAATAAGAATCAGCATCATTTATTCTATGTAAACACTATAACTACAACTGTTTACAACAAGAAATAAAAAATAACTGTTTACACAACTGTTTCGTAGCAAATCTCAATTTTTGCTCATTTGGAAGAGATCATCTATAGTCATTTGCTTCTTTTACTTCTTCAATGGCTCATCAAATTCGTTGTCTGGACTATCATTTCTTCTGGTCTCTCTTTTCGATTTCTCTTTCCGGTTGCTCTTATCGGTCTTTCTGTTGGCAAGGACATTCAAATTTCTCTTGATGTGCCTCTTTCGAACTTTCGCAGCAGCTTGAAGGTGGATACTTTTCTGTTCAGCCTTTGACAAGATCCTCTGTTTGATCGAAAGCCCTTTCAAAACTTCCTGTTTCTCATTTTTCTTTTCCTCACGTTTGATATCTCGTTGTTTCGATGCGTTTTGCATCTTTTGTGCAAGGAGTTTTAGTACCGGATCGTGTAGAATATCCTTACGCGAAAATCGGCTGCATGTTGTTGTTTTCTCAGCCTTCATGACATATTTGACCGTCTGAATCGCATTAACTGTCGCGACATCTAGACTAGATGTCTGGGCGTTCAAAGTTTGTGACATCAGACTGAAATTTCGCTCGACTTCTGGTCCATGAAAAATTGATAAGAGTGAAACACTGAGGTTCGAAAGAAGAGGGAACTTCCCTCTTTGATCACACCACCATTCATCTATTCTGGAATTTTCATGCAAAGGCATCACTTTGTTGACATTATACTTCCTCACTTCGACTTCAAAATTCACCATTTATAATTGTCCAGTACACCAATATCTATTCGATAAGACAGCATTTCTTCAGAGAAAATTTTCAATGACCCTACCCCCCCTCACCCCTCGATTTTATTGCATTTTTCGACGAATCTCGTTACCCAATAAAATATTGGTCAAATTTCCGGATTTCCGGATCATTCTCACCCCTGTCATGTGCTCAAAATCCATCGGATATGATCTGGCCAGGTTGAAAATTAGAAGTATGCAAGCATTTGGAAGGTTTCACTGATGATGCGTCATGGGCCAACCTAACTGTTGGCGTTTTAAGTGATGCGGATAGCATCATATTGTTAGTGGACGGCAATGGGGATTCTTAACACTGTACTGATCGGCTAAGAAATGCTGTACATGGTCAATTGCCACACAAGCTCTGGCTCAGCTGGATATTGCAGATAACGCAATATACGTGTATCTGGACAGTGTAGTCTACTAACAGACCTATACCACCATGTCAACAACAAAACCGATGTAGTGCATCTTCGATTATCTGGGCGGAATTGTAGAATACGCTCGACTCTCTATGATTCCACCAAAACATGTAAATGGAATCGAATGTTCATTTTTGCATTGCTCTCTTCTTTAGGTAATCCATAAACAAAGTACTCCTGCTTTACCTGCATCTCATTGGCTCAATGTACGGTTTTCACAGTTCTCTGGGCCAATAATAGGCAAGTAGCTAACTGAATCGTGAAAATTATATTTTCATACCAATTATGTCAATTTTGTTGTACTGTAATAGTAAAGACAGTGAATACCTATATAGTAAAACATGTAGGCCTACACTTTATGCTCATATTTTCAGTGAACAGTCCAAGCATCGGAAACAATTATATAAAACATTATATTCTAGGTAGGTATACAGGATTGATATAGATTATATTCTAGGAGGTCAGTTGTACATCATGAAACTCTTTGATCTCATCCCACAAACTTTTGCAAACATTGGATTTGGAAATTCGTTTATCCGGATATTTCACTGACCTATTGGGTTTGGAGCACCCGGATAATTGAAAATCCACTGTACCTATGAGAAATAATAACCTAAAAAAATTAAAGATTTATTAACATCACGGCTTCTTTCATATATCATAGCTTAGTTCACGTATTCTGACTAGGTCAACCTTTCTTCAACACGTTCTTAATTGCATCGCGCATATACACACCACCAAATCATCGATTGAATAACACTGAATTACTCTCATATTTGTGAGATTTCTGCAATTTTGCTCCAGACAAACTTGTAATTTGTGGTGATTTCAATCACGCATTTCGTACAAAACCAGAACCTTCCATTAATGAATTGGTGCCTCGATGCTTTTCTTGCTCAGTATACTTCGATCCCAACGTCGTGCTTCAAACGCGATGTTCGATCTGGGTTTTCATTCAGCAGATATTGGAATACAAAATCTTTCCATCAACTAACCTCTTGGTATATCAGATCGTTGTATAATTACGTTCAACTTACTGATTCCTTGTGTAGATTGCCACAATACTACTCACGCACGAGACTTGCTTCAGTAATAAGGTAAAATGGAAGTCATAACTTAGTAATACAAGACACAAAAGTATTACTACAGGCTAATTGGTCTATCTCTGACGACCTTGAAATTGCTTGGAGTGATATTGTGAGCAACGTCCATCGGGCTGTTGAACAAACAATTCTTGTTGCCCCTAAAGTCAAACAGCTGTCTCACTCCACATCACCAGTTCGTACATATTTCTGAGCTTACCCACAATCTATCATTTTCCAACAGAGTGTTGCTTGAACACTCCTTGATAGCAATTAATAGTTGCACTGTAACTGGGATCCTACATCACTCCCGATGGAAACAGCAAGACAGAAGTGAACATCATACTGAGTGTAGCTAGAAGAGCGACAGTAGAACTAGTCGAAGTATGGAAAGCAAGTGATCTGAGCCTCAGGATGAAAGTCAGATTAGCAAAAGTCCTGGTGTGGACTATAACGTCCTACGGCTCAGAAAGCTGGATACCCAAGAAGGAAGAACATGGACACAGAAGAAAAAAAATGTGAGGCAGATGGTAGGCGCATCAGAGAGAGAAGGGCTAATCAGGGAAAAAAGAAAAATGGAGAAATATGGCCACTGGAAGAGAAGAGCTGTAAGTCTAGTGAATTTATCAACGGAAAGAGAAGTGTTTGCAAAACTTGGAAGAGGAAGAAGACAACAAGAATGGATTGACAACATCCGAGAATGGAGGGGAGGCATATGATATCCAATATCATGTGCATCAAATGCAATATCGATTGCCATCACAAGGAACGCCCACGGCACAGGGCAATTCACAGAATTAGATTGTTTAATCGTGTCACTTTGCTAGAAGTGCAAACTGATTCAAACAGATGGCACATGCAGGAACTTAATAAGTGGGCAAAAAGAAATTTTTGATACCTTACAGAGATAGGAAAATTAGTCGTGCGTCGCTTGCGGATTGCTCTGAATTCCTTCAAAATGCTCCGATCGCCACGACTCCTTCAGATTCGAAGAATTCAGATCATTGCGCAAATGTTTTCTCGATAATGTTGGGTCCTCCGATCACTTCAAAAAAAGTTAGCAGGCGCACGAAAAAACGTTCACAAACTTCTCTGTAGAACTTGACATCGACTGTGTCTCTTAGTTGTGTGATCCGATTGATAACAGTCACTAAAACTTTGCACAATTTGGCGTGTTTAATGTTGAACTGGCTGCTCATTGTTCGATTGCTATGTATAGTATAATGTCAGCAGATTGTGCCATTTCATTTACGTTACATGTTCCAATGTTTCCCTTCTAGTCAAACAGAAGAAGGGGCGACCTGTCTAATTCTGTGGGGCAATTGCTTGCGGAACTGAACTGAATGTTCAATTAAGTCGAAGAGTAGTCACATTTTCTCTAAAAGGTGATTTCACCATGTGTTGGAGTCTTACGGACATTATGAAAGCAGTTTCATACAAATTGCAAAGAAAACACTAATTTCGAAATCAGTATTGTATTGGAGAACTATAATAATATAAGAGAAACAACTTGGGTTAATCACAGAAGACTCTAGCGGAATGTCATGCTTAGTAAAAATTCTAGATTAAAATCATTGTTGTGAATGTCTGCCCTATTTCCATTCGCCTATGATTTAACCCATTGCGATGCTCTTTGCTTCAAAAAACAGGAGGTCAAAACATGTAAATCAATTTGCTACAAAAAGCATTAGACATTCAATGAGTATTAGAAAAATGAATTTTATTCAAGTACTAGCGCTGCAGCGAAATCCAAAATTCACACAACACAAAGCCATCATTACAAAGGAAAAAGTTCGGAGATAAGAGGAGGGTGGTAATTTTATTTTCTTAACGTTTAAACAAATAACTTTAATTGACTCAATTCAATCAACGAAAGTTATTAATTAGTAATGAGAATTGAGCAAGTAAATAATTATCTGGTAGACGAATTAAGTATTATTTTCCAACAGAATAGGCGCCAAATTTGAATCATCAGCTGTTGACTCTGAGTGAATAAATCGCAAAATTTTGTTGAACGTATCGTGAACTGTGACTGAATAGAATTTGGATCGGCATTCTCTGAAACTGATATCTGAAAAATATATAATCAGTCACAGCTTCTTTAATACTGCTGTTGCGAATAGATCAAGATATGAGATAACCTTTGATACTTTTTCTATTGGCAATGCAAGATTTAGGTCATTTGTCAAGTATTTACTGCTGTAAGATGGAACAAAACCATTAATTTCAAAAAAGCCAAATTAAGATCAGTCGCTGGCATTTTATGAGACATAGATAGAACCTGAACCAGTCATGCTTTATTAATCTACATCTAGTGAGTATGTTTGCAAAGTTGTGGCTCAATCGGTTTGGGTCTCTGGTCATCGGGGAGCGTAAAGGGTTCCCGAAGGAAAGGGCTATTACTAAAACACACCGAGGGCCAAAATGAAAATTGCTAAAATACACCGAACCCCAAATTATCACATAAGGAGTCATTTTCAGGTCAAATAACCGATATAAATGGAAAGAGCGTGTTAATTAACCCTCAGAAGCACACTGACATCAACATTAACAGTTGACTCCTAGGAGAAATATAATTTTGACGGCATACGTCCAATTTGCGCTATTAAGTTGAAAACACCTCAACTGATGCACTAGAATTGTATTTCTTAGATGCAACGTGAAAACTGCAATAAAAAATACAAGACTCATCATTTCACGCTCATAAGTAAATCAGCTACATTTTATCATCAATAAAATTTCTCATCATAGGGAGTTACAAATATGCCTAAAACTTACCGTTTCCAGCTTTAAATAGCACAATATGTACAATGTCTATTTACATGAAATTCTAGGATCCTGATAGACCCAACAAATCAAAACCTTTTCGTTATCTGGTAACTAAGAGACATACAAACATTTGAACAGGGATAAAAATTTTGATTTAGAAAAACAAGCATTAAGAAATTCAGCGTCCAGCTGAAGGCAATGTCTTAAGTCCGTTACACTCCCCCAACAATTCAAACGTCAGTTGGAAGAGAATTGTTCTACGTTCATATGTACATACATGAATTGCACTCGTCTCAAATATTATATACAAGATAAGTCCTTACAAAAACACTATAACTAATCGAAAAGAACTAGGCCTTCTAAAAAAATAAATCTCAAGATTTTATCTACTGGCCCTAGACTATAAAAGAACAACAGATGCGTGAAATTCCGAAACAACAAAGTAGACTGACTTCAATCAGGAAATAGCTGATGGCTGAAGAAATACGAATAAAAATACAGTCACTTTGATTCGACAAGGAGAACTAACTTATGGATATGTCTTTCCAAAATCTTAGGGCTACCCTTTCGCACAACAAGTACTTTGACCTTTCAAACTAAGCCATCAGAACTTGGGACGACTTCGGCAACTTTCCCTAATGGCCATTCATTTCTTTTGACGTCGGGCTCATCTAATAAAACGACATCTCCAACTTTGACATTTCTTCGTTCACTCTTCCAAATCTTTCGTAAATTTTGACTGAGGATATATTCTTTTCTCCATCTACTCCAAAATTGTTCTGATAAATATTGAACGCGTCGCCATCGTTTCCTAAGATACATATCCTTTTGTATGAATTCTCCTGGTGGAGGAGGAATTGAGCTCTTCATAGTCAAAATGTGATTTGGTGTTAGAGGTTCAATATCAATGCTATTATGAAAATCAGTGGTCAAAGGTCGATTGTTAACTATGGCCATGGCTTCGTAGAATAAAGTTCGGAGCGAGTAATCATCTAATCTCTTAGACTGAAAGTCTACGACATTACTTAAAATGGATTTGATGGTTCTTATTTGTCTCTCCCATATGCCTCCCATATGACTAGCATGAGGAACATTGAACACGAATTCACAGTTCTGATCTCTTAAGTAAGCTGTCAAACCCTTGACATCAAATTGATCTTCAAATGCACGTTTGAGTTCAGACTGTGCTCCAACGAAATTGCTACCTCTATCACATCTTATTTGTTTCACCTTTCCTCGTATTGCTATGAAACAACACAAGGCATTTATGAAAGCGTGAGTTGTCAAGTCATCAAGTGCTTCAATTTGAATTGCTCTTGAGCAACAACAAGTAAATAAAACACCGTATCTTTTATTTTCCTTTCTTCCAACTTTGGTCACGAAAGGCCCGAAACAATCCATACCACAGAATGTAAACGGAGGAGATGGTTCTACTCTATCATATGGTAATTCTGCCATCATCTGACATTCAACTGGACGACGTAGCTTTCTGCAAGCGACACAAGAACGCATGACAGAAGATACCAAGTGACTTGCGCTAATAATCCAAAATCCGTTTGATCGCAATTCATTTAGTGTCATACCACGACCTTGATGCATCACCTTCTCATGGAAATGACGAACTAATAAAAGTGATACGTGACTATTCTTATTTAAAATAATCGGAAACTTGATTCCATATGACAATGGAGAGGACTGAAGTCGACCACCAACACGAATAATACCATCATTGTCAGTAAAAGGGTTTAGGGACAGGAATGAATCTGATTTCTCTAATTCTTCTTGAGAAGTTCTAACAAGAAAGTGAGTTGCATTTTCAATTTCAGATACGGAAGCTGGTAAGCAACTTTTCAACCCTTTTACTCTCCGCTGCAGTCTAGCGAAAGCTCTCAATAGAGGCATCCATTCCGAAAATCTCTTTATGCAAGAAAGAATTGGTGTAGAAGGCGAAGTCGTAGCGGACGTGCTGAATACTACTGTGCGCTTGATTTCAGGATCCTTTGCTGACAACGGATAATTTTCTGCCTGTGTATAGTCAATCTTTGGATTCCATAGAAAATCTGGTCCACTATACCAATTCGACCGTTGCATTTCATAAGCAGTTAACCCGCGAGAAGCATGATCAGCAGGGTTTGACCTGCTCTCGACGTAACGCCATTGGTGAGGTTTTGAAAAATTCCTGATGATCTGAACTCTGTTTGCCACATACATCTGAAACCTTCGAATATCATTTGAAATATAACCAAGCACGACTTTTGAATCAGTCCAGAATGCTTCCTTGTTGGGTGAAAGATTGAGTTCTTCTTTCAGCATGTTGCTGACTTTCGCTGAAAGTACTGCGGCAGCAAGCTCCAAACGAGGAATAGTCGTAACTTTGGATGGGGCGACTCTGGACTTTCCCATCAATAATGTGCAATGAATTCTATCAGTCTGATCGATTAATCTGACGTAAGAGCACTGTCCATATCCAACCGTACTAGCATCAGAAAAATGATGCAACTCAATCACCTTCACATCTGAGAAAAGTGGAGGCGTAGTGCATCGAGGAATTCGAACATCTGAAATTAATGAGAAGTCAGACAATCAGCGCCTCCATTTTGGCATGAGATCTTGAGGTAATTCATCGTCCCAAGAAATTCCATTTTTACACATTATCTGCAAAATACCTTTTCCACAAAGTATGAAAGGTGTTAAGAAGCCTAAAGGGTCATAAATGGAGGCAACCATCGATAAAACATGCCTTCGGTTCGTTATACCATCATCTCTCTTTGTCATTTTGAACAGAAAGCAATCGTCATTCGTATCCCATTGTATCCCTAGGGTTGATGAAAGTGGTGATAAGTCAACATGCAAATCGGCTTCCTTTAAATCACTTGACAGCTCATCACGTGGAAAAGCAGACAAGACATCCTTGCTATTTGAACAAAATTTATGCAAACGCAAACCACCTTCTTGACAAATAGTACGAGCTTCGCCTGCAACTCTTATTGCTTCTTCAATTGAATGAGTACTGCATATTCCATCATCAACATAAAAGTTGTGGAGAATGAAATCAGCTCCGAGTTTCATGTCATCCTTGTGAAGAGACGCCAAGTGCTTTAAACCAAAATTTGCACATCCCGGGGACGAACTTGCCCCGAAAAGATGAACTCGCATTCTATATTCAATGGGGCTTAGATCAACATTTCCTCCCGGCCACCATAAGAACTTCAAATATCCCCTATCTTCAGGTTTTACAAGAAACTGATGGAACATCCTTTCAATGTCACAAGTTAGAGCAATTCTATTCTTGCGGAATCTACATAGAACACCAAGCATGCTATTCGTGAGATCAGGTCCTGAAAGAAGATGATCATTCAGCGAGGTTCCTGCTAATTTGCTAGAACAGTCAAAAACGACACGAATTTTATTTGGTTTCCTTGGGTGATAAACACCATGATGAGGGATAAACCACGACTCTCCATCCTTATTTTCAGTGGAAAGTTCCGCATCATTCTTAGCAATCACATCTTCCATAAAGGTAGTGTAATCACTGTGAAACTTTTCATCTCTTGACATTTTTTTCTTTAAATGTTCAAGTCGTTTTTCGGCCAGCAATCTATTATTTGGTGAGCTAGGACGAGATTTGAATGGAAGGGGTAACTGTATATGGCCATTTTCGAGTTGCTTCATTTCGTCGTTCATCATATCAATGAATCGAACATCTTCTTGAGAAAATTTCATATCTGTCTCAAATTTAAAATCGCTCTCCAGAACTGACAGGACATCAAGACTATTGATTGGTACTTCCTTAATACTTGTTCTATGACAAAAGACAGAGCTCGAGCATTTGCCACCAACAATGGACCAACCTAGATCGGTCCTCACAGCAAATGGTTCATCTTTTATCCCGCTAATTACTTCTCTCTAGGAGTCAGAGCTTGAGGGCAATTGTAACCGATCAGAAGACCTATTTCACAATTTTGACGAGGAGGTATATCATTTTTTAATTTCTGTAGATGCAGCCACTTACTAGCAGTGTCCGAGGTCGGAATGACACTTTTATCTGCAGGAATTTCGTCTTTCGTGTATAACTTTGGGACGACCATAGTAATATCACTGTTTATGCCTCTGACCTTTAAACAACGAATTGCTTGACAATCGACAATGGCACAGCTGGATAACATCGTGGAAATCTTCAAACGAACATCGTGTGCATGCAGATTTAATGCATCCTTCAATGAAGTTGAAATAAATGAGGAGTCACTCTGAGTATCGAGCATTGCATACGTAAGAATTTCTGTGCTATCATTCTCAGATGTGGATATCCACACAGGGAAAATCATGGAAGTCAACGTTTCACTTTCATCACTGTAGCATTTCAAGGCAGACGCACTTTGACTAAATGAGCTGTCATTTCTTTTTTCAGCAACCTCATTGTTGTCTTCATTAGTCAAATGTAGAAGCGTGGGATGCAATTTTCCACAACTTTCGCATGTCGGTCTCTGCTTACAAGACTTAATTCTATGTCCCCGTCTCAAACAGCCAAAACATAAACATTTCTCTTTTGTAAATATTCTGCGTTCACAAACGCTCATGCCTGTGAACTTAGGGCATTTATAAATCCAATGACCGCCAAAACAGACTGGACATGAAATATTCCACTGATATTCAGGAGCTACATTGTTTGCAGAAAAAACTTGGCTACTGATATTTGTTTGTTTGTGTCCTACAGATGCAGTGATGGCGCCAGTCTTGAATATCGGATTATTAACGATATCTGATTCATTGGAAAGGAAGTCTA
Organism: Prostheceraeus crozeri; assembly: GCA_907163375.1. NCBI lineage: Eukaryota > Metazoa > Platyhelminthes > Polycladida > Euryleptidae > Prostheceraeus > Prostheceraeus crozeri. The sequence goes on along the minus strand of CAJQUW010004698.1, from coordinate 617,055 downwards.
CGAATTCTTTAAAACTTGGAAAGCACCTTTTATTTTTCAAATTCGACGTGACTACTCTATTCCATCGACATCTCAACCACTCAGGAAGCTTAGCTAGCATTTTCCGATTCTCTTCGCAATCGTTTAAAAGAGGCTGGGTTTTCGAAGCCAAACCTGATTCTGGTGTACAACGCATTCATTAGATCCACCTTGGAGTATAACTCACCTGTCATGATCGGCCTGAACAATAAAAATTCCAAGAAGTTTCAAAAACTTGAAAGACAATGTCACCGAATTATTTGCGGTAACGAATGCCGAAACAACTGCATCGGCAGTCTCCAAGATCGACGCAAAACCTTCGCATTGAAAGTCTTCAACGAACTTCTGGAACCTCAAAGTTGTCTACACCACTTGATACCGAGACGTCTTCCTTACTCGGGACATCTCGAAATGCCTTTTTGCCGAACACACAGGAGAGCTCAATCCTTCATTCCATCTGGTGTATCCCTCTTCAACTCTTCATGAACATACTGATAACATTTCATGTTGAAAATGTGCATATGTATTTATTACTTCATGCATTTAATTCTGACTTCCGTAATTCCTTTCTGTATAATCTGATTGCATATAACTTCATTCTGAAATTTTGTGATTCTCATTAACTGAATAAAACGCATTATTATCATTATTATTATTGTTTAAAATCTCTAACCCGCTGACTCGATGGATTGCATCGCTAAAAGCTGAGAGAAAATCAGAAAAGTCTCGCAGCGCCTTATCATCCTTCTCACCCACTCTCGGCCAATTCGCAATCCTCTCTCTATACGCACGCTGAATCAAAAACTGATCGCCGTAGCGACTGGTCAATCTGTTCATAGCATCATCAAACGCCATTTCATCTAAACGAAGAAAGGCACTCTTAATAGCATTTGCAGCAGGTCCCGATGTGTACCTTTTCAGATAAAAGAGTTTCTCAGATTGAGTCATGCATTTAGATTCTATCAGGACTTTGAAAGAATTTCTCCATTCAGAGAACTGAAGAGGATCACCAGAGAAAATCTGTGGTTCTGGAACGGGCAATCTATTGAGCGACATCGTTTCTTTCAAAACTTCAACAAAATCAGAAGTAAGGTTGTTCGAAATATGTTTCAAGTTCTCATTTGGAACATGTTTGATATCCTGTGAAACATCGATTCTGCTGTCATTACTGGTTTCTGCCTCTAGTACTCTGAGTCGAGCTTCAGCTATCTTCACCCTTTCTAATGCTTTCACGAACTCTAGTTTCTCTTCTTCTTCCTTAAGCTTACGTTGATGGATATGAATAGTTTGTAGAGCTTCCAACTGAGCTTTCCTCTCAGCCAAATCAGCCATCGCTTCACTGCGCTGAGACTATGATGCAGCACTCACTGATCTTAACTTATCAGAACAATATGATCTGCAACAACGGGAATCAAGCATCTCAGTGTCGCTATCGCCAAAAATGGAGGGATTTAGATCTTTGTTCAAGATAGTTCAAACATTCACTCTTGACAACTCTTTGTTGCACACCTCAGTCATGTTCTTGGAGGCAACCTCTCGAACATCGTTTGTAATTTGTGTTACACTATCTACTAACTGCACTTCTTCCCTGGTAGGTGTCCTAGCTGATTTTATCTCCTCATAACACTGAAGGAAAGCATCGTGGGTTGAGTCTACTGACTTAAGTAAATGATCCTGTTCATAAATTGAGAGCTCAAATTTCAATCTGGTTCGAGATTCCTTAACACATTGTTTCCATTTTGCATATAAATCATCAAACCTCCTTACATGTTTGTCAATCTGCGACTGAAGGTACTCTGCGCCTTTCGCAGTCAATTTCCTAGTTCTCTCACTACGTTTAGCAATATTATCAACTTCAATGTCAGAGATCTCAGCTTTAAGTGACATAACTAAAGCATGAAAGTGAAGACAGAAGAAATGATAAACTGTATACAACACCTATTGATTAAATGAGTCAAAATAGGAAGTATGGTTATCTAACTGCTTACGTACTAAAATACTTTCAATATATGATCAATTAGTGCTACAGAAGTTTATATTATTATTACAGATGGAACGTAGTTATGAAGGGTTAACTTATATCAAAATACACCTAATTCCATTATGTCACTAATTTACACACAATGCGCAGGAAATTTTCCATTCAGTGTTAGCAGCATTCGACACGAGTCACAAACCAATGATACACAAATATTTGGGAAATTTCCACCATTTATCGAAGGCTATTGATCTACTGAAATTAGTGTTTTCACCAATACGCTCCACTGGTACGTTTTCACTTTGACGGCATACGTCCAATTTGCGCTATTAAGTTGAAAACACCTCAACTGATGCACTAGAATTGTATTTCTTAGATGCAACGTGAAAACTGCAATAAAAAATACAAGACTCATCATTTCACGCTCATAAGTAAATCAGCTACATTTTATCATCAATAAAATTTCTCATCATAGGGAGTTACAAATATGCCTAAAACTTACCGTTTCCAGCTTTAAATAGCACAATATGTACAATGTCTATTTACATGAAATTCTAGGATCCTGATAGACCCAACAAATCAAAACCTTTTCGTTATCTGGTAACTAAGAGACATACAAACATTTGAACAGGGATAAAAATTTTGATTTAAAAAAACAAGCATTAAGAAATTCAGCGTCCAGCTGAAGGCAATGTCTTAAGTCCGTACAATAATAATGAAAAAAAGTTGATTAAATAAATCCACCGATAGACATAACTTTCAGATCATACAGTATCTCGCCACAAAAGTCGGCCCTAACCTTGTCAAGATCATTATCAAGAGCGCTTCAAAACACTACAGCCCACGGGCAAATCTGGACGGAGAACCAGGCCTCCCAGTAAAAGTACTTGGTCGACTGGATTCATCACTCGAGGTCGTTTCACCAGCAGATCTTCATATGAAAATGACAGTTACACCGAGCGCCAAAACTTTGTCAATCCTGCATCAATCTCAACCAAACTCGGCCCACACCTTCTCAGGATCATTGTATTGGTGGTGATTATACCTTTAGGAAAAATATGTTGATTCTTTGTTTTAGTTATCTACCTTGCATTATTCTTTTTCGGAATTTAATGCATGCATTCGAACGCATTGATGGTGCCTCAGAAAATATTTCGAAATTTTATCTTGAAGCCGTAAACGTGTTCGAACGAACTACATTTCGGAGTGTCCGGCCGCGCAGGTCATGGAGGTGTATTAAAAGGTTAACTGTAAAATGTGCCAGTAGCCAAATTCGAAAAACTGCCAGTTGCCATAACTTCTTTATTTTTCTATATTTCACTTAGTTGTTTTCAGACACTGGAGAATGTTAGATGTTCTACACGCCTGCACAGTTTCACAGCGATAATCTTTCTTTAACTCGTCTTTAATCCGCATTTATAGGCCCGGTCACTAACTTTTTGACATGCCAGTAGGCAAAACTTCTTCATTTCAACTCCGATCAACCTGAACTACCCATACAACCTCTTTCCACTCCCAACCAAGTGGCCGGTGTAGTTTCAGCCGAATCGCCCAACTCTAGCCCTGGTCCAACCTCTGATTTCTCTCATTCTAGGCCCGGTCACTAACTTTTTGACATGCCAGTAGGCAAAACTTCTTCATTTCAACTCCGATCTACCTGAACTACCCATACAACCTCTCTCCAGTCCCAACCAAGCGGACGGTGTAGTTTCAGTCCAATCGCCCAACTCTAGCCCTGGTCCAACCTCTGATTTCTCTCATTCTAGGCCCGGTCACTAACTTTTTGACATGCCAGTAGGCAAAACTTCTTCATTTCAACTCCGATCTACCTGAACTACCCATACAACCTCTCTCCAGTCCCAACCAAGCGGACGGTGTAGTTTCAGTCCAATCGCCCAACTCTAGCCCTGGTCCAACCTCTGATTTCTCTCATTCTAGGCCCGGTCACTAACTTTTTGACATGCCAGTAGCCAAAACTTCTTCATTTCAACTCCGATCTACCTGAACTACCCATACAACCTCTCTCCAGTCCCCAACAAGTGGCGGGTGTAGTTTCAGTCCAATCGCCCAACTCTAGCCCTGGTCCAACCTCTGATTTCTCTCATTCTAGGCCCGGTCACTAACTTTTTGACATGCCAGTAGCCAAAACTTCTTCATTTCAACTCCGATCAACCTGAACTACCCATACAACCTCTCTCCAGTCCCCAACAAGTGGCGGGTGTAGTTTCAGCCGAATCGCCCAACTCTAGCCCTGGTCCAACCTCTGATTTCTCTCATTCTAGGCCCGGTCACTAACTTTTTGACATGCCAGTAGCCAAAACTTCTTCATTTCAACTCCGATCTACCTGAACTACCCATACAACCTCTCTCCAGTCCTAACCAAGTGGCCGGTGTAGTTTCAGCCCAATCGCCCAACTCTAGCCCTGGTCCAACCTCTGATTTCTCTCATTATAGGCCCGGTCACTAACTTTTTGACATGCCAGTAGCCAAAACTTTTTCATTTCAACTCTGATCTACCTGAACTACCCATACAACCTCTCTCCAGTCCTAACCAAGTGGCGGGTTGTGTAGTTTCAGTCAATCGCCCAATCTAGCTTTTCAACTCCGATCTACCTGAACTACCCAACTACCCTCTCTCCAGTCCCAACCAACGGGACGTGTAGTTTTTCAGTCCAATCGCCCAACCAGCCTGTCCAAAACCTCAGAATCTCTCTCATTCTAGGCCCGGTCACTAACTTTTTGACATGCCAGTAGCCAAAACTTGTTCATCTTCTCCGATCTACCTGAACTACCCATACAACCTCTCTCCACTCCCAACCAAGTGGCCGGTGTAGTTTCAGCCCAATCGCCCAACTCTAGCCCTGGTCCAACCTCTGATTTCTCTCATTATAGGCCCGGTCACTAACTTTTTGACATGCCAGTAGCCAAATTCGAAAAACTGCCAGTTGCCATAACTTCTTTATTTTTCTATATTTCACTTAGTTCTTTTCAGACACTGGAGGATGTTGGATGTTCTACACGCCTGCACAGTTTCACAGCGATATTCTGTCTTTAAGTCTTCTATAATCCGCATTTATAGGCTCGGTCACTAACTTTTTGACATGCCAGTAGCCAAAACTTCTTCATTTCAACTCCGATCTACCTGAACTACCCATACAACCTCTCTCCAGTCCCAACCAAGCGGACGGTGTAGTTTCAGTCCAATCGCCCAACTCTAGCCCTGGTCCAACCTCTGATTTCTCTCATTCTAGGCCCGGTCACTAACTTTTTGACATGCCAGTAGGCAAAACTTCTTCATTTCAACTCCGATCTACCTGAACTACCCGCAACCTCTCTCCAGTCCCAACCAAGTGGAGGGTGTAGTTTCAGCCGAATCGCCCAACTCTAGCCCTATGGTCCAACCTCTGATTTCTCTCATTATAGGCCCGGTCACTAACTTTTTCGCATGCCAGTAGCCAAACTCTATTCCGATCTTTTGGCAACAAGAAGTTTTGGCTACTGGCATGTCAAAAAGTTGGTGACCGGACATATAATGAGAGAAATCAGAGGTTGGACCAGGCCTCGAGTTGGGCGATTCGGCTGAAACTACACCCGCCACTTCGTGGGGACTGGAGAGAGGTTGCGGGTAGTTCAGGTAGATCGGAGTTGAAATGAAGAAGTTTTGCCTACTGGCATGTCAAAAAGTTAGTGACCGGGCCTAGAATGAGAGAAATCAGAGGTTGGACCAGGGCTAGAGTTGGGCGATTCGGCTGAAACTACACCGGCCACTTGGTTGGGAGTGGAAAGAGGTTGCATGGGTAGTTCAGGTTGATCGGAGTTGAAATGAAGAAGTTTTGGCTACTGGCATGTCAAAAAGTTAGTGACCGGGCCTATAAATGCGGATTAAAGAAGAGTTAAAGAAAGATTATCGCTGTGAAACTGTGCAGGCGTGTAGAACATCTAGCATTCTCCAGTGTCCGAAAAAAACTAAGTGAAATATAGAAAAATAAAGAAGTTATGGCAACTGGCAGTTTTTCGAATTTGGCTACTGGCACATTTTACAGTTAACCGTTAACCGTTCAATTGTCCCGACTAACAAAATTAGTTATTAAAATAATCACCAAATTATTCCGAAATGTTGAATGTCGCAATGATTGGCTGATGTTCGTGAAGGGTGATTGGCTGATTCGCTGATTTTTGAAGTTTACAGATTTACAAGTTTACAAGTTTAAGAAGTTGCTCACGAGGTAACATGTGATTTTCATTGAAATTTAGGTGCATCCCAGTATGTTCGCTATTTTATGAATTGGAGTACTTTAAGAAAGGAACATTCAGCGAGAAAAGGATCTTTCCGTTCTAGACCAAGTTGTTATATGCACAATTTAATTTTTGAATTGATATATAGTCATATGCATAGAGTGATGCTAGAGTGACTTCTTCTAAATCGATTTTTAAGAAAGGTCAATGTAGAAAGGTCGTATCCATAGACATCGGATCCTAATAATGCTATCCGATGTCTATGGTCGCAGAAATAGAGTAAGGATATATAGGTAGAGTTTCGACCATGGAGTAGGTATATTAGGTACCTATATATCCATACTCTATGGTGTCGACTCAAAAAAGTATCTGTATACATTGAAAATTTTATATCATAATAGTAAGTTTTTTGCGGATATTACGTTCCTGTGGTCCAAAAAATTATTTGAGCAGTTTTGAAAAAGTCAAAATTTTGCCAATTTAAATACTTCCGAGATGACTGTCCTATATAAGTAGTATGAAACATGTTGGACATCAAGAGGAATGAATATTTGCTCTTAAGCATCCTAACAAGCGGAAATCAAGCTGATTATCAAGGGAATTTCATGCTCCGCATTATAATGGAATAGAATTCGTCATGAAAAAGTCGCGATATTATCCGCGCTTTCTTGGCTGAAATGTCAAGTTTGTAATTCAATTTTCACCGGCTTGATTTTATGATTCACTGCATTTACTAGATTCGTTTCATTTCTTGACATTAGATACTGATGTGGACCCATATACATATTTCAAGGTCAATTGAAATCATTGTCTTTGAATATGTGATTTTGCCATGCCAGTGGCAGCTGTTGCCTGATCACGCTAAAGAAGATTCTTTTGAAGTTCAGCATGAAAGCAATAGCAGGTCATCGAGGTGCCAAATTAACAAACACTGCCTAACCACGGCTGCCAGACGCGGACAATCTGTAAAATAATATCATTTTATTCTGCTTTGCTGTCATGATCAGTCAATTCCATTGTAATTTCTTCAAAACTGCATAAATGCGGTTATCTAACATTTGAAAACAATTCCGACTGCATCTCCTTTGAGTTCATGTAATAAAATTGGAAGTGTAAGCATATTGGGGATCTAATAAATGCGGAGTTACCAATATCTACTCGATCTACTATGTGGTCGTAACAGCTCAGTCTCCCCATCAACGATGATTTAATTTATGAACTTTTATCTACATTTTTTAAAAATATACAGGTGGTACTAGTATTTTTTCAATTTGCGAAACACAAATGTTTGGTTTGGCTCACAAATATAAGTGCTGATAATCATAAAATGTGAAGCTTGTGGTCCAATAAATGTTGAGATCATCATTGAACTTCTTGAAATAATTATTATTCTACATAATTCTAGGTAATTACAAGCTTATGAAATTGAGTCAATCTTACAAATAATTTTTTACATTGCAGTAGTATGTGACATCAAGAAAAAATGTACATATATTTCACTATCATTGCTTTAACTACCACAAGGAACTGAGAAGAAAAAAAATGTTGTATTATTGTTTTTATATCTTTTTGTGTTCTTCTATCAACATAAAGTGACGTTATTTGAACGGATCATATTTACACTCATCACTGTGACCCGGGGGGGGGGTGAACCCTGTGACCCTGTGGTCAGTAAGCGTAAGAAATAGGCTTACTTTTTCTATGAAGTTAGTTCTGTAGTATCGCATGACTAAGTTGCGGTTATTGCACTGTATGCTTAACTTGTTTTGCGTTGTTATCTTTAAATGCATGCTGGTTGATCGGCTAATTTTCTACATTATCATTAATGAATCGTTTTAGTATCACCGAAAGGTTTATGACTGCAGTTCTTTGTCGAAAAATCTAGTAGAGTAGCAAGTGCCCAGATATCTATCTCCTCTGCTAACAGAATAATGCACAGTTCAATGAAGCACTCAAATATTGGATTCAACTGTTCCACATGGTCGTAGATACAATTTATAGAGCCCGACACATTAAATTTAGACGTGCATAGTATTTTTCATGTAGGTTGAATATTTATCTACACATGAGTGTACATTGCATAACAATTTCTCTCTGTTGGGAGGCAGAGGATGACGTTCATGCATCACGTTCATGACGTATATGCATGTGGGGCACATCATACACCATCTGTTTTGACACCCAATGTGTAGCAAAAGACAGCGAGTTCTTTTCTTCACAAAGATATGTAGATTGTCGGCAGAACGAACATTTTATCTTGCAATCGTTTCAACACTTTCGCTGACTTAGTGTAGGAAAAGATCTCTTGCGAAATTTTTTTTGAACATCAGCTTTTCAGCAACCACTAATTTGAAGTTCCGCAAAGTGAGACGATCAGTGGTTTTTTCAATATTTTGATATATGATGTACGAATCCACACAGGACATGTCCATCAGATCAAAGAAGATTCGTAAGTAGTAACGAAACTTGGAACGTCTTAGACTTTCCGCTTTTGTGACTATCCTTTTTCCCTGAAAGGAGGGAAGGATAGGCCATATCTTAGGGCGCGCTATACATAGTCATGTTATCGTTGGCGAATTCATAGTCATACTAATTCATCGATACTAGTATAATCTGTATTAAGAATTATGTGACTAATAGAAAGAAGTCAATATATAATTGAACAGATCTTATCATCATCAATTTATATCTTATTATTTATTTTTATCTTGGCATGATCTATAATTCGTGAGCGGGTAGGTCTAACATATAATAGAGCAATAAATGTTAGTCAGCAGAATTTTATCTACAATATAATTATCAAGCAGTAAATGTATAAGTACTTTTATATATTCTTTATAATTCCATAACAAAGTAACAAATAGTAATTGAAACGAATTAAGACCCTTCATCAATCATAAGAGAATAAACTATATAGTCCCGTTGGATATCGCATAATGCATAAAAGTTGCTATTTTGATAGTGTTAAATTACTCATTGAAGAAATATGCCTTGACTGTTCATGATTATTGAAAATAGGTTTGGAAGAGAGTCAAGTTATTTATTGTGATAATACATAAATCGCACATACGTGTATAGGTAGTCAATATATTCCGCCTATTTGCACCATCGCCGTCATCAAGAAAAGACTGAGATAAGCAAAGTCTATGGGTATATGGAAAAGATTTAGAATTTGATGTAGAGAAATGAATTAGATAATGAAATCAAACACATTCAGATACGAAGGAATTAATGGAAGACACCCGAAAAACAAAACAATAGGGAAATATACTACGGAAACGAAGAGAAAATAATGCATGTAAACTCAAAAATTGCACAATTAAGGATCCGAAATGATGCTTCAGAAAAAATGCTGCATATGAAGTGAAATGTGATGGATGTTAAACGACAATAAACGATTCGCCCCCTTCATATCCGCATCAGAGAACATTTAAATACTTCTCGTTTATCAATTTATAAACACAAAATGACATGAAAAATAAAATATTTTACATAAAGATATTAACAAAAGCCTAATTTTGGACTCAGAAAATCCATCTTCACATGGAAGCTTAAGCCCTCGACAAATGGTCGAGGTGAATGTGAAGGAATTTTTATGCATGTAGTTTTTATACGTGCATATTTCACAGCGAATTTTTGGATTGGAGGTTGGGGAGAGATGGGTTGGCAGCACATTTCTGCTGTCAGATATCTTTCCATTCTACGCATAATAGATATTATCCATGTTTCTAAATCAAGACGATGCTAATTCTATGATTCTCTACATCAAATTTTAATTTTTTTGTATAGACCATAGACTTTGCTTATCTCAGTCATTTCCTGATAATGGCTATGGTGTAAATAGACGAAATATATTGACTAACTATTTGTACGATTTATATATATATATATATATATATATATATAAATCAATAAAGTAAACCAATAGGTCAACGAGAAATAAATTCAAATTATTTATTGGCTAGCGCTTTCGATGGAGTATTTGTTCATCTCATCAGACAAATTATGCTAAATGATATCAAAACAAAACTATCACACTATCTACTAGCGTTAAGGGATGGCTTAAATTTCAAAATGAATTTTCGTTCATGCCTTTCCCTCTCCGCTTTACATGCACTATAATGTAGTTGATATAATGGGAGCACCATGAATTTAGGGTCAGCAATATCTTTGGCACACCTAGATATGTGTTTGCTAACATTTAGTGGAGCACTCATGGGATGATTTACGTGCTGTCTATGAACAGTCATCCGGTTCTTTAGCTGATCGCCAGACTGCCCAATATAGAAATCCGAACAGCCAAAAGTAAGTGTAAATTTTGCACCGACAACGAAGAATCAAATTCCCACAAAATTTGGGGGGAGAAATCAGATTTTTTCTCTTTCAACAAGCATCTAATAAATTTAGATAGTAAATCAAAATGTGCAGGAAAGAGAAATGTTCAATCAAATAATAAACCCACATATGCAGAAAAGGCTAACAGTTACCAGAGACCACGCTATAATAATAATCGATTTAGGCCTCAACAGAATTATATTTCTAATAATATGAGAAACGCATGGTCTTACAGAAATCATAGAAGAAACTTCGAAAGAAATAACATATTATAAACCTAGAAATTATAATAAAAACAATGAAGTGATTGATCAGGACTATGAATATACTTTTGATGAGGAAACTCGTATTCATCGTACATGCAATGCCAATAATGATTTTTTAGATTAGCGACAGTCTCTACTCTTAACCTATCATCGGTTGAATTGGATTTAAGTACCAGAAAACTACTGAGCAAAGGCTGCAAATTTACCAGATATCCTAGAAGAAATACAGAAGAATTGAAAACTAATGTTACAGAATTTTGTAGATCACTAAAAATTATAGACTACTTTAGTGACAACGCCACACCAATTGACAATTCTTTAAAGTTAAAATATTCCAAATCAAACTTTGATCCCCCAAAAACGGATAACATTAACTTGAATAATACAATTGATTTGATTGAAACTCAACCGAAAAGTTATCAACCCAAAATCCAAAAGTGAAACACGATATTTCAAAAGCGCAAAATTATTGCATTGAAGCTTTAAAGAATAGACCCGACATCCACATTACTAAGGCCGATAAGGGTGGCGCTTTTGTAGTGTTAAACAAATGTTTCTATATTGAGAGAACAAATAATGAACATCTCCTAGATGCAGAAACCTACCGAAAAGTTGATAGCTACAATCCATACAGTACATTAAACCTAATTAAAGACTTGTGCAAACTGCATAATAGAGCTTTGACTTCGAAAGAAATAAGACACGTATCAAAATTCCACCCTTCTGTACCATACTTATATGGTTTACCAAAAATCCATAAGCATGCAGACATAATAAGAAATATTCAGATCGATGAATATGGCTGTACTCAGCAAAAAGCTCCTGATAATCTGACTTTTCGACCTATCATATCGCAAACAAGTTCTCCAACTTCCCACTTAAGTGAGCTGATTGATGCACTTCTGAAGCCTTTGGTCACAAATTTACCAAGCTACTGCAGAGACTCTTTCCATTTCATCAACAAATTGCCTCTACATGTACACGGAGACGAAACTTTCCTCACATATGACGTAAAATCCTTGTATACAAACATTCCCCATGAATTAGGGGTTGAAGCTATTGAATTTTGGCTGGAAAATAGAGAGGATTTGATTCCTGATCGGTTTACGAATGATTTTTTGCTACGATCTATTGACATTATTTATCGAACAACTATTTCTCTTTCGAAAACAAGCATTATCTACAGATCTCCGGGACAGCGATGGGGACGCAAATGGCCCCGGCATACGCCAACTTGGTAATGGGGTATCTTGAGCATAAGTTATACTTCAAAATGGAGGACCTTTTGACATCTGCAGCACTTTCGCTTTTCAAATAGAGATGGATACGTTACCTTGATGATTGTTTCATTATTTGGTCAAATGATTTTGGAAATTTAAACAATTTTTATGAACTCTTGAACAAGATCAATGAAGGTATACAATTCACGATGGAAAAAGATAGACAGTCTATACACTTTTTGGATGTTCGGGTGTATTAAGACAATGAAAAAATTGAAACGGACATTTACAGAAAACCAACGGATAGCTTTAATTACTTACCGTTTAATTCGTGCCATCCCCAGCATATAAAAAGGAATATTCCCTTTAACCTTGCATACCGGATAAAACGTATTGTGTCGGACAGCGAAATTAGAACCAAAAGACTCAACGAATTACGTGAAATCTTATTGAGATTAAAATATCCGAAAGAACTTATTGATGGCGGTATTAAAAAGGCTAATTCATATACCGGTAATTAGTTATATGAATTATATATTTTTTACATAAATAAAACAGATGAAAATAAAAGTCATTGTTGCCGTTCGTAACGGAATATAATCCCAACAATCCGAAGATATTTATTGAAATAATACAACCTGCCACAGAAAGTTTAAAACTCAACAACACGTTTAAAGATTATAAACTGAAATTATCATATAAGCTACCAAAATTATTACTGTCACTGCTTCAAAACAAAAAACAAAATATCAAAGGTGTGGAAAAATGTGACGACAAACGATGTAAATGCTGCCTCCATCTACTAACTGGAAAAGAATTTACAATAAATGGTGAGAATTACTCAATAAGAGCTAATATGAGCTGCCATTCATCAAATATCATTTATATGCTCAAGTGCAATGGCTGTTCGGATTTCTATATTGGGCAGTCTGGCGATCAGCTAAAGAACCGGATGACTGTTCATAGACTGCACGTAAATCATCCCATGAGTGCTCCACTAAATGTTAGCAAACACATATCTAGGTGACCTTAAATTCATGGTGCTCCCATTGTATCAACTACCGTATTTCTTTGAATAAGAGACGCGTTTCTTATTTTTTTCAGATCCCTGATTGATGCGTCTCTTATTCAAGGGCGTCTCTTATTTATCAAATGTTCAAGTTTTCATTCTTTTATTAGAAAAAGATGTCTTAGTTTTTTGCTACTATTCTCTTAGGTAACCTTTGCATTCCTCACTTAGGCCTATGTTATGGGCAAATTTTGCCAGTAATTTTTCTTGCATATATACGCTTTATCATAATTCAGATATTTTGGAAATGAAAGGAGATTTATGGTTTGCAGTAGCATATCTTGTAGACTCATCTAATACATTCATATACCAGTATATGTTGGCCACTATACATGTAGACTAGATCTGAATTTCCCGAAACGAAAATACCGATAATCAAGTAGTATTTACAGCAAAAGTTACCGACCGGTACATGACTCCAAATGCAAAGGAAGCTACCGTATAATGCCTCCTTAAATGGTAGATGAAGTGACCTTAAGTAGGCCTGCATGTACGTATGTACAACATGCATGTACTGCATGTACAACAACAAGAAGCCTTATATATTATACAATATTGGTCATGATACCCGGTATTTACTAGTAGACTGACTTATTTTACTAAGATAAGTAGGCCTAATAATCGCTCAGACGGATGTAGCTACCACATTACAATAGCCTGCATGTAATATGTCTATAGCAGTCTATTTTTTGTACATGCGTCTCTTATTCAAGGGCGTCTCTTATTAAATTTTTTCCTCTCACGGATGCGTCTCTTGTTCGAGGGCGTCTCTTATCAAATTTTTTCCTCACGGATGCGTCTCCTTTTCGAGGGCGTCCCTTATTCAAGGGCGTCTCATATTCAAAGAAATACGGTGCATTATGGTGCATGTAAAGCGGAGAGGGAAAGGCATGAACGAAAATTCATTTTGAAATTTAAGCCATCCCTTAACGCTAGTAGATAGTGTGACATTTTTGTTTTGATATCATTTAGCATAATTTGTCTGATGAGATGAACAAGTACTCCATCGAAAGCGCTAGCCAATAAATAATTTAAATTTATTTCTCATTGACCTATTGGTTTACTTTATTGATTTATATCTATCTACTCTACCATTTACTTATTTTTATCGAATCTATAGATATATATTTCAAGCATAATTGACCCAACTTCATAATATTTTTACAGATTTTACAGAATTTCTGTATATAAACCCCTGATTTTACTTTTACTTGTGTTTGCCGCTGAAGATGGAATGATTTTACATTCTGAAACATGCTCGGTTGAGAGAAAACTTAGTTTTTCCTTCAAAAAAAATATATATGAACAATATAACAATAATATATAACACTAAATAATTTGACTCTCTTCCAAACCTACGTTCAATTGAATTACTTACTTTCCTTGAGTCGTCGACATTGATGAATTATTGTCCACGTTGGATCCACGTAGATACACACTTTTATTATCCATCCATTTTACAGCAACTACGTCATTTGCAAATTTTGTTTCGACGCTACCTCGACTCATTTCTTTATCCGAGCAGAATTTCGGCATGTGCTTGCGTGAAGTTCTAACTGATCCTACTGAGGAAATACCAATATCAAAAACATTTTATGGACCAATGTAGGTGATGTAGAGTAATTATCAAAAAAGACGCATCCATGAGTATTACGAAGGCGCTCATTAAATTTCAAAACTACACTTTCACCAAGAAGAAGTTTAGGTGCGAATGATTTCTTTCCTAGGTAGAGATCAGGCTCATAAACATAGCCCGATTGACTGACTGCTTTTACCTAAAACTTGAAGCCCCATTTTAGAGGCTTATTCTTTTGTAGCTGTTTCATCACTGATTTTCTACGAAATTTACTCACGTGTTCATCAATACTTTGTTTCAGTTCATCTTCCAAAGCAGACAGAAAAGCATTGTTAAAGTCATCAATGAGAGAACGCATTTTGAAGCCTCTGTCTATTGGTGTGCCATTGGAATCTTTCTCGACTGTCAGGTTATTTGAAAAATGCAAAGTTTTCAATATTTCCTTGAATCGATTTCGACTCATAACGTTACTTATGCTGACATTCCTGATATACGTGTCGGTAGACCGTCATCATCAAGAATCGATTGTTCATTTATCGATGTAATGAAATTCATGCCGATAAATAATTTCATTTCATCGGAAGTAATTGTAGATACTCGGTCACTTTGGTTAGCGTAAATTATTGACTGTTCAACCTACATATCAATAAGAATTTGAAAGTTGGTTGCCTTTTCAAATATATTAAGAACACTCACATTTTCCTTTCCGGGACAGATGACACGTATTTCGTTCTAACAATGCTCTTCTATTTCTCCATTTCTATTCCAAACAGTCATTATCTACACTAGTCTCTCCAGAACTTAGGGGAAGCTGGGGTGACATGGTAGTGGGGGTCTTGCACTTAATAGGCTTCACAAATCAAAAATCCGAAATATACATTTTGAAGTAGATCTAAAATAAAGATGATGGAGCAGGATACCTGCGGATTATTTGTACTTGTACTTTTTTTAGGAGCAAAAAAACTATTTTACTTGCAAAAATCGTAACTTTCGGAAATACGCAACTTTTGGGACAACCTCGTCTTGTGATAGATTTGACATAAACCATTATTAAAGATATTTTACTTAGGTCATGGTGCATGAACTCCTACAGTATAAAAACATTCAGATCATATTAACATTGTAATTGAGCTGATTTTTTTACTTTACTGGGGTTGGGGTGACTTGGTAGTATCATTTTTTGCGTCCTTAGTAGTTGATTGACTCTTGTAGTCTGCAACATATCACAGCTGATGGTAGTGATGTGTTATTGACTCACCTTTTAATACAAGTTCACACCTTAGCACCTAGCTTATGCATTGGAAAATGACTCAGAAACATCTAGGTACGTCAAACCAACCCTTATTTGTTGATTCGTTGCAACATGAATTATCGCAATTTATATGAATTGCCAAGATTGTGTTTTGCAATTAATTTGGCGGTGTTTGTAGCAGCAATGATAATGCAAGCCTAGATCAGTATAATACCAAAAGTTTGTTAACCCTAGGATTACCAAGGTGTGACAAATTTATCACACCTTGAACAAATATCCTCATGGAAAGTTAATAAACAATTTTCACCCGCTCTTCTTTTGTTAATTTTATCCTTTCTATGTAACATGAATGCTGAAAGAAACTGAAGTTAGTTATTCACCTCAGTTTTCAGTTGGCAGCTACTACTGTATCATGCACCATGCCATTGTATTAAGCATCATGAAAGAAATGTTCAAGAAAAACAAAGGAAAAAGAGCGATATCATGTTTGTTTACAATAAAACGAAGAGTGGAGTAGATGTGTGTGACAAAGTGTGCAAGCAGTACTCCGTGCGATCGATGGTAAGGCGATGGCCTCAAGTTCATTTCCAAAACATGCTCGATGTCGTTGGTGTGAACACTTTCTCTCTGGTGTGCCTGACATGGGTGACAATTCACGTCGACACGGTAGAAGAAATTTTCTTTACTCCCTACCCAAAGAACTTGTACTCCCATTCATCCACCTTCGAATTCAGAGGCCGATTGGACTGTCAAACAGTATCATGCGAGCTATGGTGCGCCTGGCGAATAGGCCGCATCAGATGCCGAGCACAACGACTTCCTCTCAAAGACAGCGCTGCACGAAGTGCCGCGCAGAGGGGAAAATGAGCCGGAATATCACCCTTACTTCCAAGCAATGTATTCGGTGCCAACAATTCCTATGCAAAGTGCACACAATTGAGATCTGTTTGTCCTGTGTTGAGGAAGACTTCAGCTAGATTTCACCACGTAAATTTGTTTTTGGACTTTGCAAAATGTTGTTCTCTGTGTACAATAATATGGACATTTCATTGGCAATTAGCGTTTTCATTTTTTATTTCACAAGTCATTTGGAAGCAATTAGAGAACCGATGAGGTTTATATTAAAGCAAGACATAACTTTTGCCTATACATGACTTAATACATATAGTATTTGCAAGATAAGAGCTTAAAATCTAGGTGTGATAAATTTATCACACCTTGGTCATTCTAGGTTGGCTATTATCTTGGTAGTCCTAGGGTTAATGTTTCATGATACTGCCAACTCACCCCAACCCTACTGCCAACTCACCCCAGCCTCCCCTGTATGTACATGGGCTTCAGGTGTTAGAATCGGTTTTGTTTTATTTGATGTAGATGGATTTTCTTGTAGTTCTTTCATGGGTACTTCATTTTCGACGAATTCAGTATCGGACTCATTCATGAGACGTCTAAATCATCTTGCACGTCGCTATCTAAACTGTCAAATAAAGCTAACACACATCTCTGCTTAAATTGTGAATGTTATAATATATTTTCCTTTTGTTTTCCATTTTCAACTCAGCACAGTAGTTAATGCACACGATCACGGTCAGCAGCTCCTCGTCTTGATGACAAATAATGATGAATGAAGATATTTGAAAATGACAGCACACTTTAGGAATGACTCATATCTATGATCACGAGTTCGGCTTTACTCTATGTCAAGGTCAATCAAGAATAACATAGCAATCGAATCTATGTATTTCTGCTTGCAAAACCTTTCATTTTGTTAGCCGTTCTATCAATTATTCACTGAATGAAACCCTTCATCTGAAACTACAGTTACCGACAAGAGGGACATAGGTGTTCTGCTACACATATCTGAATATAGTAATGCGAAAATTGATTATTTTGCAGCTTCGACCTTTTAACAGACAATGGAGCTGTCATATATTGACTGGCTGTTGCCATTTTCCTTTTTTGGCATTTTCCTCTATCCAATATACAAAAAAAGGTATCATTATTTTCTGTAATTTTCTTATATACTATTACACACTTATATATACCATACACAGATTTAAGCATTTACTTCAATATAGATCATTACATATATTGTAAATATGAGATACAATATTGAATTTTAGATTGAATGCATATGACAATAAACAACATTCATATCAAAGTGAAACTATAAGAGGCTGAAAAATTAGCGGGACACCAGTGTCCCCTGGCCTTCAAAGGGTTAATAGCTCCTTCACTCCTTCATGCACTTTTTCTATATCTATTTCAGACATTTCCGGATAAAATTCCAATATAATTTCACATATCTTCAAAATCACTTTCCTGATCAGGTATCTGAAATCATGTTTTGCAGGTTTTTGCTGGCCATTGCGGAGCTATTGATCAAAATTTCATGTTTGGTCTAGGAGCATTTTCTTCCGCAATATATACATGTAGATACCAACATCAATCTTTTTGTCTGAAATTCAATTGGTGGACTACTAAATCCACCTGGATGTATCTGAAAAAGATAAATAAAAGGTATAGAAGACATGCGACACACCATTTGCCAAGACTGACTTAATATTTTTAGTATTTATCATCTTGAGCTGAAACTTTCCTTGAGTATCAATATCTGCTTGAGCTTCAACATCATGTTTACCATGCACTGCGTTAGTATGTATGAGTATTTATGTCCCTGGTTCAAGTGAAAAAGAGAGAATTTATTAGTATTATTATTATAAAAAAAACTAGGATCCGACAGATTTTGTCTCCCTGCTATCAGCCAAAACCTCCTTTGTATCTCCCTTCGAATAGGCACATTAGCACTGGTATTAATCGAGAGCGAATGTCTTCCCAAGATTTTCAAGCCGAGTAGACGATTCACATCGTCTATATAAATAATATCCACTAATTAAGTTCCTTGCAATGCTGTTCTCGAAAAACTGAGCGTTAATAGTGTTAACTACTAACACTCAACTGCGATTTCAGAGAACCCGTGGAGCTCTACGATTTTCTACACGTTTCGACGCAGTACCGGGTAGGCTATTAATCTATGTCATGGTTTGCATCTCTTCTTCTACTGCATTGCGTTGTAGTAGGTGAAATTCAACCGCATTGAGACTTCAAGGGCGTGACATCACATAAAAAGTATCGTGCGATCCCTTATCGTTAATTTTTAAGAATAAACGATTAAAAAAATAGTTAAATCATAAATGCCAATTTACTCCTTAGGCAATCTCAAGGCAATGTCCCATGCAATGTCCTAGACAATGTCACAGCGTCACATTATGTGGATCTTTTGTGGCCCATAACCCCTTTCGGTGTTGTAGTCCATTAAAAAGTCAAGGGAAAGATTCGTCGGACAGTCGTTTGGCCCTCTATGACTTTGGGACTGGAACCAATGACGAAGAAGCAATAATCATAGCTGGAGCATGCGGAGATGAGAATGGTGAGGCTTGCGCTTGACGTGACGAGTAATGACAGGATAAGGAATAGGCACATTAGAGGTGCAAACAAGGTAGGATCGCAGAGTAAGGAAGTGAGGCCAGACTATGATGGTACCGCATGTGACGCGCAAAGGGTGCGAGGAGGCGTGCAAGACATTAACGTAGATGAATGGATGTGGTCAAGGTAGACATGGAAATGTTTGGAGTGGTGATTGAAGAGCAGGTGCACAACCGGGGTGCATGGAGAAAAAGGATCCCCTGTAGCGACCCCTAGCTCGCTGGAGGAAATGCCGGAAGACAATGACAAGATATATACGGAACACACAGTAATTGAAATTATTACAGAATTATTGACTACAATCTTTTAAAGTAATAGCATCAAAAGTTCGCCCAATTTGGTTCGGTTTGGCCGTACCTGAAAAATCAAGGTTCGGTTCACCACCACTAATGACCCATTTTGAAAAATCGCTTTTTTCGAATGTCTTATTTTCGATTTTCTATATGAAGACATTATTGTGTTTACACTTCATGAATGGACCTGCTAACAACCTAAGTCCGGCAGACAGAACGAGTTTCTGCAGGGAACGAGGCCGAAAATGAGACTTTCACAGAATGATGTACACCTCATAGTCCGCCAGCCAGCACGAGTTTCTGCAGGGAACGACGCCGACAATGAGACTTTCACAGAATGATACACACCTCATAGTCCGCCAGCCAGCACGAGTTTCTGCAGGGAACGAGGCCGAAAATGAGACTTTCACAGAATGATGTATACCTCATAGTCCGGCAGCCAGAACGAGTTTCTGCAGGAAACGAGGCCGACAATGAGACTTTCACAGAATGATGTGCACCTCATAGTCCGGCAGGCAGAACGAGTTTCTGCAGGGAACGAGGCCGAAAATGAGACTTTCACAGAATGATGTACACCTCATAGTCCGGCAGCCAGCACGAGTTTCTGCAGGGAACGACGCCGACAATGAGACTTTCACAGAATGATGTACACCTCATAGTCCGGCAGACAGCACGAGTTTCTGCAGGGAACGACGCCGACAATGAGACTTTCACAGAATGATACACACCTCATAGTCCGGCAGCCAGCACGAGTTTCTGCAGGAAACGAGGCCGACAATGAGACTTTCACAGAATGATGTGCACCTCATAGTCCGGCAGCCAGCACGAGTTTCTGCAGGGAACGAGGCCGAAAATGAGATTTTCACAGAATGATGTACACCTCATAGTCCGGCAGCCAGCACGAGTTTGTGCAGGGAACGAGGCCGACAATGAGACTTTCACAGAATGATGTACACCTCATAGTCCGGCAGCCAGAACGAGTTTGTGCAGGGAACGAGGCCGACAATGAGACTTTCACAGAATGATGTACACCTCATAGTCCGGCAGCCAGCACGAGTTTCTGCAGGGAACGAGGCCGACAATGAGACTTTCACAGAATGATGTACACCTCATAGTCCGGCAGCCAGCACGAGTTTCTGCAGGGAACGAGGCCGACAATGAGACTTCCACAGAATGATGTGTACCTCATAGTCTGGCAGACAGCACGAGTTTCTGCAGGGAACGAGGCCGAAAATGAGACTTTCACAGAATGATGTACACTTCATAGTCCGGCAGACAGCACGAGTTTGTGCAGGGAACGAGGCCGAAAATGAGACTTTCACAGAATGATGTACACTTCATAGTCCGGCAGACAGCACGAGTTTGTGCAGGGAACGAGGCCGAAAATGAGACTTTCACAGAATGATGCACACCTCATAGTCCGGCAGGCAGAACGAGTTTCTGCAGGGAACGAGGCCGAGAATGAGACTTTCACAGAATGATGTACACCTCATAGTCCGGCAGCCAGCACGAGTTTCTGCAGGGAACGAGGCCGAAAATGAGACTTTCACAGAATGATGCACACCTCATAGTCCGGCAGACAGCACGAGTTTGTGCAGGGAACGAGGCCGAAAATGAGACTTTCACAGAATGATGCACACCTCATAGTCCGGCAGCCAGCTCGAGTTTGTGCAGGGAACGAGGCCGAGAATGAGACTTTCACAGAATGATGTACACCTCATAGTCCGGCAGGCAGAACGAGTTTGTGCAGGGAACGAGGCCGAAAATGAGACTTTCACAGAATGATGTACACCTCATAGTCTGGCAGCCAGCACGAGTTTCTGCAGGGAACGAGGCCGACAATGAGACTTTCACAGAATGATGTACACTTCATAGTCCGGCAGACAGCACGAGTTTGTGCAGGGAACGAGGCCGACAATGAGACTTTCACAGAATGATGTACACTTCATAGTCCGGCAGACAGCACGAGTTTGTGCAGGGAACGAGGCCGAAAATGAGACTTTCACAGAATGATGCACACCTCATAGTCTGGCAGCCAGCACGAGTTTGTGCAGGGAACGAGGCCGAGAATGAGACTTTCACAGAATGATGTACACCTCATAGTCCGGCAGCCAGAACGAGTTTGTGCAGGGAACGAGGCCGACAATGAGACTTTCACAGAATGATGTACACTTCATAGTCCGGCAGCCAGCACGAGTTTGTGCAGGGAACGAGGCCGAAAATGAGACTTTCATAGAATGATGCACACCTCATAGTCCGGCAGCCAGCACGAGTTTCTGCAGGGAGCGAGGCCGACAATGAGACTTTCACAGAATGATGTACACTTCATAGTCCGGCAGACAGCACGAGTTTGTGCAGGGAACGAGGCCGAAAATGAGACTTTCACAGAATGATGCACACCTCATAGTCTGGCAGCCAGCACGAGTTTGTGCAGGGAACGAGGCCGAGAATGAGACTTTCACAGAATGATGTACACCTCATAGTCCGGCAGGCAGAACGAGTTTGTGCAGGGAACGAGGCCGAAGATGAGACTTTCACAGAATGATGTACACCTCATAGTCTGGCAGACAGCACGAGTTTCTGCAGGGAACGAGGCCGAAAATGAGACTTTCACAGAATGATGTACACTTCATAGTCCGGCAGACAGCACGAGTTTGTGCAGGGAACGAGGCCGAAAATGAGACTTTCACAGAATGATGCACACCTCATAGTCCGGCAGGCAGAACGAGTTTCTGCAGGGAACGAGGCCGAGAATGAGACTTTCACAGAATGATGTACACCTCATAGTCCGGCAGGCAGCCAGCACGAGTTTCTGCAGGGAACGAGGCCGAAAATGAGACTTTTACAGAATGATGCACACCTCATAGTCCGGCAGCCAGAACGAGTTTCTGCAGGGAACGAGGCCGAAAATGAGACTTTCACAGAATGATGTACACCTCATAGTCCGGCAGCCAGAACGAGTTTCTGCAGGGAACGACGCCGACAATGAGACTTTCACAGAATGATGTACACCTCATAGTCCGGCAGCCAGCACGAGTTTGTGCAGGGAACGAGGCCGAAAATGAGACTTTCACAGAATGATGTACACCTCATAGTCCGGCAGCCAGAACGAGTTTGTGCAGGGAGCGAGGCCGAAAATGAGACTGTCACAGGGTGATGTACACCTCATAGTCCGGCAGCCAGCACGAGTTTCTGCAGGGAACGAGGCCGAAAATGAGACTTTCACAGAATGATGTACACCTCATAGTCCGGCAGGCAGAACGAGTTTGTGCAGGGAACGAGGCCGAAAATGAGACTTTCACAGAATGATGTACACCTCATAGTCCGGCAGGCAGAACGAGTTTGTGCAGGGAACGAGGCCGAAAATGAGACTTTCACAGAATGATGTACACCTCATAGTCCGGCAGACAGCACGAGTTTGTGGAGGGAACGAGGCCGAAAATGAGACTTTCACAGAATGATGCACACCTCATAGTCCGGCAGCCAGCACGAGTTTGTGCAGGGAACGAGACCGACAATGAGACTTTCACAGAATGATGTGGATCCTCTGCCTACTACGAATTTGAATGTTTGTCGTGTTCTAGTTAGTTCATCTTCTTGTCAGACACAATCAAATAAAAACACTATTAATTTAATTTGACGCTGTTTTTAGTTAAAACGAAATCTTCAATATTTTTGCTTATTACTGTACATAATTTTTGACATGGAATGTCTTCACGTAATTTCCTATCATGTGGATGTGGTATTATCATGTTTCTGATCGTCCATGTTCGCGAGAATGTGGTTAAATAAGGGTAAAATGGTTGAAACATAGGTTCGTCCAATATTGATGATTAAAAAAAATTGCTATCAGACGATTGGTACAGATTTATTATTGTGCAATACACACACGATATTTCATGGTCTAACCAGACCACGTCTTCAGGCAACAAAGTGTGAACTTGTGTGCGACTTTTGGGACACCCTGTTATATCAAGGCATTTGTTTATGGGTACATTAGACATGCACTGCATTTGTCTGGAAAATATAGGGAAATTCTGGCACCGATTCTGTTATACACCCTGTAATGCCATTGTCATCAGTAGCACATCGAGACATCCGCATATTAACCAAAAGGTGATATCTCTTCGACATTCGACCCATTTCTTACATAACCGCGGCCAAAAAATGAGTAAGGATATAATTCTCTTAAAATCATTTAAGTTTTAATGGTAAAATAATTTCAAAAAACGACAATTTCGAAGGTAGAATGTTCATTATTCTATGTTGCGACAAGAAGAGTATGAAGCCATTTCTCTTTATCAGGACACAAATGTCTGTCTTCAGGCCTTGTAGTGAGCTTTGGTCATTCACTTCCTTCTTTTCGTACCGCGCAGTGTAAATTTCAGTGTAAAAGTTCAGATATAAATGGAAAACGGAAGAAAAGTGTATTGTCGATACATACAGTAATACATACACTGTGTAAGATAATACACTTTTATTCCGTTTTCCTTTTATATCTGTCCAATAATAAAATGTATAAAATTGTCCAATTAATGATGCAAAATATGTCATAGGCGGAATGTTGTGTATAAATTGACCTGTACTGCTACATGATATATATATATATATATATATATATATATATATATATATATATATATATATATATATATATATATATATATATATATATATATTGAGAGAGAGAGAGAGAGAGAGAGAGAGAGAGAGAAGGAAGAATGGCAAATGTAAACGATTACCGTCAGCTCGATGCTGATGCTTCATGCTGGATTTTCAAAAGGATCTCCAGTGATCGGTTGGAATGCCGCCGAATTAAACAAAGAAATTCTTGAATGACTTCAACTATGAACTATTTTCAGGTGAGGCTTAGAGGCAAAAGAAGGAGAATGGAGACCGCGGTCTTTAGGGCAATGGGCCCAGCTGTGTCTTCTCGAAGTTTGGAAGTCAGTCGATGAAAGCTTCTTCATCCACATTGCCAAGGACGATATGAAAAGAAAGATGTAATCAAGATATCAATCGACGTTGCTGGCGAAAATGAAATTTCCCCTCTTTGTTGTGAAAACCTTTGATGATGTCCTGTTATGCTTTCAGTCTCAGCAAACAATTATCCATGTTCTCTTCGATCTACTATTGAGTTTCTCCGCAAATTGATCACTCATCGGGGCAACGGCGTCTGGAATTCGTTCACATGGAAGCAAGTCCGAAGCTGTTCCATCACAAAAGATTTTCATTCTTCGTGGGAGACAAGCTAATCGGAAATACAAATTGTGTTTGGAAGAGGACCAGAGACTTATGAATGTTGAGAGAAGGAAGCGACAAGTAGCGGGAAAAGAAAGAGAAGGGATGCGACAAATGCCATTTTGGATGACATTGGATCCGAATGGATATCAAAGAAAGCGTGGACGTTCAGAGAGAAGGAAGCGAGATTGGAGAAAGAAGAGGCTACACCCAAATGATTATCTGTAAATACGCTGCTCTCGGAAACTGCGGAGAAGTTGTAGAATGCTGCAACTCTAAACGTGTAGGCCATGATGATTGAGATGGCGAAGAGCAATTTGAAAGCAACACAAGTTGAATTTTTAGAGACGAGGTTAATGCGGAGGATGATTTGTAGAAAAATAGGTTGACAATCATTGTTGGAAGCATTCATTCAGAAGAAGGGACTTAGTAGTACACAATGTTCTTGTAGGTTGCTGTGACGTTCCTTTTGATTTTTTGAACATTTCTTGGATTGAAGCGTTATTTTTTATTACTTACTTTTAAATCATCGATGAGCGGCTCTGTTCATACCAAAGCGATGCTTCGGTATATGGGCTTCTGTTGGATTTCATTCAGTGGAATGATTGACAGGTATCTAGAAATATGACGTACTGCATTTTCATGGCATTCTTATCTGTTAAATGCCATGCAAGATAATTTTCCCTCCTGAATTTTCAATTTTTTCTTTCGGAAACTTGTTTTTCCTGTGTTTTTTAAAAAGTTTCCATTTTTCATGGAGCGTAGGAAGGACTATATGTCGTAAGTTCAAAAAAGAAAAGGAACTTCTTCTTATCAGTTAAATGAAAAGTTAATTAGTTTTAACAGAATCAGAATTTCAGTTTTCAATGATTTATGATTGATATCAGTTTGGTTCGTTAAGATGATGCTTGATGTGCGTTTAAAAGTTGTTTCTTTCCGTCGTTTCAGTTCCTCACGGGCAGAATGTTGGTGGTGAAACCTGAAGCCAGAGAATGCAATTGTGAGTCGTCTTCGTGTGAGAAGTCCTTAGGCAGTTCAAGTAGTTTGGCAAGCCATCGATGGTCCGACACAGGAGACAAGCCGTTCACTTGTGAATCGAGCGGGAATTCGCTTGCAGACTCAGGTACCCTGATAAGCCATCGGCAGATGCACACAGGTGACAGGTCGTTCATTTGTGAGTTGTGTGGAAAGTCATTTGCCCGTTCAGATGGTTTGATTAGACATCGGCGAATACACACAGGAGAAAGGCCATTCATTTGTGAGTCGTGTGGGAAGTCATTTGCCCGTTCAGATGATTTGACAACTCATCGTCGAACGCACACAGGTGACAGACCGTTCATTTGTGAGTCGTGTGGGAAGTCATTCGCTCGTTCAAGTGATTTGATAAAGCATCGGCGGACGCACACAGGTGACAGGCCGATCATTTGTGAGTCGTGTGGGAAGTCATTTGCCAATTCAAGTGACTTGACAAAGCATCGGCGAATACACACAGGGGACAGACCGTTCAGTTGTGATTCATGCGGGAAGTCATTTACCAAGTCAAGTAGCTTGAGGAGGCATCGGCGAATACACACAGGAGACAGGCCGTTCGTTTGTGAGTCGTGCGGGAAGTCGTTTTTGGATTCCAGTTATTTTGTAAAGCATCGGCGAACTCACACAGGAGACAGGCCGTTCATTTGTGAGTCTTGTGGGAAGTCGTTTGTTGATTCAAGTCAATTGGAGAGTCATCGGCGAATACACACAGGCGACAGGCCGTTCGTTTGTGAGTCTTGTGGGAAGTCGTTCGTTTATTCAAGTCAATTGGCGAGTCATCGGCGAATACACACAGGTGACAGGCCGTTCGTTTGTGAGTCTTGTGGGAAGTCGTTTGTTGATTCAAGTCAATTGGCGAGGCATCGGCGAATACACACAGCGGACAGACCGTTCAGTTGTGAGTCGTGCGGGAAGTCATTTACCGATTCAAGTAGCTTGAGAAGGCACCGGAGAATACACACAGGTGACAGGCCGTTCATTTGTGAGTCGTGTGGGAAGTCATTTGCCAATTCAAGTGACTTGACAAAGCATCGGCGATTACACACAGGGGACAGACCGTTCAGTTGTGATTCATGCGGGAAGTCGTTTTCGGATTCCAGTAATTTTGCAAAGCATCGGCGAATACACAGCAGGTGACAGACCGTTCACTTGTGAGTCGTGCGGGAGGTTGTTAGCAGTTTCAAGTAATTTGTATTTCATCAGCGGATGCACCATGAATAAGAAGTGTCGAAGACAAGTCATCTTTCAGTTGTGCTGTAATTTGGTAATCGGTAGACGGTAGCGGACCTAAAAAAACGTTTGTTAAAAATTATCTAGCAAATGATGAAGAACTCGAGTGCGCGTTGGCTAAATTAGAAATATTGACATGAGAAATTATTGGTTGGATTTAGTCATGAGACGTTGATTTGGAGATTTGTGTGATTTATAACTATGTTAACGATTTTCTCGGAGATTGTGTAGATTGTGATTTAGTGCTGTAATGAAGAGAATTGCCAGAATCTATTCATTTTCACTTTTGTGCATGTATGGTGGTAATACTTCGATGTTAGAATCTATAAAGGAAGTGGAATAATTGAAGAGAACATTCATCATAAATGTTCTGATGGTAGAAATTACGTTCCTTGTTCACTAGCACATCAAGCGCACATATCAAAAGCAATATTCCCATTTCTGGTTTGCGAAAATTATTGAGAAAAATTGTTTTCGAAGAAGAAAATATGATAGCCGAAATTAATCGATTAAAAGCCATATTGGTTGGATGTTTTTGATTTGAAATTCCTTTTTTCATGCTTCCGTGGAATCACAGAAATCCGAGGTTGAAAGTAATAGGAATGTCATTCATTTGACAAGAGCATCAATGATCCGAATATATTTAATAACATTTTTTCATTCCCTAACTGCCTCAAATTAATAGAAACTTCGAAAGATAATACATTTACTCTAATTTTCAGACAACCAAGTATTATTTGAGAATTTTGAAGAAAGTAATAGAGAAACAGCCAAAGAAGTGACTCGATGTAATGAATCCAGATACGGATGTTGCGATTGCATAATAGTCGGAAAAGAAACTATATTTGAAATACAGAACACAGCAAAGAGCTTCGGCAAGCACAATAATATATACTTTGCATCGAGTAATAGCATTTATGCTTCATTTTTTAACGGATGCAATAGACTTTGCATTGGACAAACTGGTGGCGTGTTTCATAAACGATAAGCGTGGCATAAACAACACATTAACAAAGCTAATTATGTCGTAAGTAAGCACATAGTCTTTCGCCATTACTGAAACAAGTTTAGAGCGGCTCCCTTTTACCACAGTGTAGCAAATTCTATCGGGAGATGAAAGAAGGGCATCTAATAGCTATCCTTAATCCCGAACTCAATAAGCTGTAATATCTTTCTATCATTTTCTTTCGTATTTCTTTGTCAATGCACGTTCTAATGCCCATGTTTGTATAATTTTGAAGTATAAATCATTCTCCTTGACAAGCTCTGGAAGAGAAAAAGCCGTTCATGGAATAATAGATTTCTGAATTTTCCATTGGAATTCGGTATTTTATTTTACACCCATGCTGTGCCAACATTTGTTTCGTTGTTTTTTGTGCCATATATACATTATAGCAATAATAATAAAGCGTTTATTCTTCAAACAATGAAGATCACATGAATCAAGGTTCAAACAGGGAACCTTATTTTTCGGCGTTTCTGACCAGGAAGTGACATCCAAAGATCTTACTAATTGTGTCTTTTTAAGATTGTGATAATAAAACACCATAATCGCACAGGGAAGAAGGCTTGCTATGATGAAATGACAATCTATGATCAATTCTGCTAGATTTTTGCAGCACTGTTTTTCAGTCAAGAAAGTTGGCCTTGATAAGCCTGATATTTGTGATTTTTCACGTGTATTAAAGGAATTCGCATTTTGAAACAAAGGCTGACATTTTTCATTTTGTGAGTGGTTTTCGTTTCTGGAAGTATTTAATCTTTACTCTTAGAAGATGACATTGTATTCCATGTGGTCAATGCTCTGAAACAAGAATCTCTACAAGAATCTAGTGAATCCGTCTGTCAAATCGTAATGTTGAGGCCGAACTCAAAACAGTGGGGCTGCAGGTGAACATTTGCTTCTTCAATATTTCGTGCTTCTAATACTCGGAGATTCAGGTTGTATGAATTTCTGCCAGGAAGTGCAGGGACAAAATTCTTTTCACTGTGATTATTTGAGTAAAAATGGCAAGTTGATTTATACTATTCCGCAAGCCATATTTTGATAGAATGCATTTCATTTACTATTATGTATGAGTCTGTTACATTATCTACATGGATCGGTTCTCATTCAAAACTCACCACATGCGGGAATAAACCGTGCTTATTTTTCATTTTGTAAGAGTGGCAACCATGCAGGGTGTACAACGACCTGGAAAACAGGATAAAATCGGGAAAACTCACGGAAATTTGAAAAATCTGAATTGAAGGACAAAATGTTTGAGATTAATTCAAAATATATAAGTTGTAATGATGAAAATGTTGTTTTGTGTTTTCTACTATCGTTTCATATTTTTATGTAATGGGAGACTGATGCTTATAAGTAATATAATATAGGCCGTTCCAGAACACCCAATAATTTTTTTTAAAAAAAATTAACATACCTGCAAAATCAGCCCCAAAATGCAAAATTAGACCCCCTCCTGAAATTTGTCACAGAAATGTTAAAAATAGGGTCCTCCCAGAACACCCAATAATTTGAAAAATCCAAAATTAACATACCTGCAAAATCAGCCCAAAATGCCCAAAATTAACTACCCTACCTGAGGTAAACCTTGAACTAAATGCAAAATTAGACCCCCTCCTGAAATTTGTCACAGAAATGTTAAAAATAGGGTCCTCCCAGAACACCCAATAATTTGAAAAATCCAAAATTAACATACCTGCAAAATCATCCCCAAAATGGCACAAATCAAAACCCTACCTGAGGTAAACCTTGAACTAAATGCAAAATTAGACCCCCTCCTGAAATTTGTCACAGAAATGTTAAAAATAGGGTCCTCCCAAAACACCCAATAATTTGAAAAATCCAAAATTAACATACCTGCAAAATCATCCCCAAAATGCCCAAAATTAACTACCCTATACCTGCAAAATCAGCCCCAAAATGCAAAAATAGGGACCTCTTGAAATTTAGCAAATCAAAATGCAAAAATAGGGTCCTCTTGAAATTTAGCAAATCAAAATACAAAAATAGGGGCCTCCTGAAATTTACAGTTACAAAAATGAATATGAACTAAAATATTCATTTAAAAATGGAAAATGAAAACCGAAAAGAACCATCAGCCCCTTTATATCCTTCATTAGCATATGAAATGGATAAAGCAAAACACAAAGATAGAGTCAGGTACATGAAAGATAAGGAGACACAACTATTGTCAAAACTAGAACATTATAATAAATTAAGAAAAAGATGGACTATAGTGAAGAATGTAACACAAGGAGTTGGAGTATTCTTAACAATGTCTTTAGGCGCTCTCACTATTGTCATTTCATCTGGCGTTCTTACAATTCCTGTTGTTGCTACAGCTTTAACAGGTACAGGTGTTTTTGCAACGTCACTTGCAACAGTGAAACAATGAATTCATGAAACAAAACGGTTGCTATCCGCACTTAATCAAAAGATAAGGAGTGATGATTGAAGAGAGAGAGATTTATTGTTCTCGCAAAGGAAAACAAAGAACAGCTTTTCCCTAAAATTATTGTGAATAGCGCAATCTTGTCATTTCAATTTACGCATCGGTAAAATTTTGACAGTTCAATTTACGCGTCGGTAAAATTTTGACAGTTCAATTTACGCGTCGGTAAAATTTTGACAGTTCAATTTACGCCTACGTAAATTATTTTCAGAATCAGGTTTTAAAGTGAGTTTTGCAAATGCAAATGCGTTCACAAAATCCATTTAGCGTTTCCTCTCTCCGCATGAATTGATTAAAAGTAGTTGCTATTGTGAACTCATGGATTGACAATAAAAGCAATTCTTCTTCTAAATTTAGAACTTATAAACTCCGATATGCAAGATAGTTGTTATAGCAATTTTAAACAATCCCTTTTATTAACGGATGAAGTTCATGAAGAAAATGGAAATCTGTAAAACAATGTAGATTAGAATAATTATAATATAATCATTTCAAATCGAATAACTAGTAAAGTAAGTCATCATTATGAGACAGTTTTAAATCAATCCCCCCTTTTCTCACATTTCTTCTCCTGGAGGGGGATCCTACAAGAAATTTATTTATTTATTATAAAATGAGTAACATAAAATACTTACTAAAACAATACGGTAAACAAACAACTACAAACTTTCATCTAGAGAAAATGGCTAAACAATTAGGAATAAGGAATTTCCACGTCTTAATGCGTGACGAATTATGTCAACTAAAAAATAAAAATAATGTAAATTTCATAACGAATCTTCACACTTCAGACCAAAACGGCGTACATTGGTCAGCGGGGCATAGAAATAAAAATGGGGATAATTACTACTTCGACTCTTATGGATTGCCTCCAACAAATGAAGTCAAAGAATTACTTGGAACTGGAATTTATAATACATTTCAAATTCAGAAACCAGGAACAACTTACTGTGGTCAATTATGTTTATATGTTTTGTATAAATTACAAAAAGGAGTACCATTTCTTGATATTATGTTAGAATTGAATAAAGAAATTGATTAAGGGAATTTAATTGCCGAAAAACGTTAGTATCAATTAGTGTAATTAAAGTTCAAAAACGAAGCTAGCTAAAGCGGCACCTAAAGATCAAAGCTCGCTTCGTTGTAATTCATTTTGATAAAATCGGCCTCTGATATCTTCATCATCTAAATCTTTAATTTCATAAGTAATAGGATAAGTTTGATTTATTTTACAAATTTCAAATATCTCTTTCGTCCAATAGCCAACAAAGCCTTTTTCAAATTTATTCTTATATTTAAATATTCGTACCCTATCTCCAATTTTAAATTTCGGCTTACGTTTCTGTACATTCGGATTATTCTCATTCGAATAATTATTTTCGAATATTTTCTTTCGTATTAAACCAGGGTCGTCAGAAGCATTCTTTGGGGTTTCTTCAATACCTGAATGAACTTTATTATTGTACTCATCTACAATTCCTGGTAATATTTTTAACCATTTCTGATTTCCTTGCTGAGTAAATTTTTTGAAGATCTTACCTTTTAGCGTTCTATTAAAGCGCTCTATTACTACAGCTTTTCCTGCATTTTCTGTGGAATAAACAGTTTCAAATAGTGGCTTTACGTTTCTATTGTAAAACTCGGACCCTTTATCAACGAATAGCTTCTTTGGTGTTCTATTATTTTCTTTAAAGATTTCTTCAAACGCATATTTAACTGACAGACCACTTTTGTTTTTTAAAGGCTTTACCCAAGCATATCGTGTATATAAATCTATAACGGTCAATGCGTACTTGAACCCTCTTTCATTAGGCATATTAATTAGATCTGCACTCCAGATATCATCCTTATTAAATACTTTTACCTTCAATAGATATTTCGGCTTTCTGTATTCCTTGTGAATTTCAGACGCATAGCGGCTTGGGTCATTCGACATTTCGGACGCGTAGGTTCGAGCGTTGCTCTCAGACAGCTTTGCTGTCATTTCATCTATCCCCTGGCCAAAAAGCATTTTTGCTTGTAAAGCTTTCTTAACAAACATTCTTTCAATTCTTTCTCTAAAGGAAGGATTCTGAATACCATCTAATTCTTGTATCATTGTCTTATCAGCTACATGTCGAGAACTTAGGTCATGATTTCGATAAGCTAAATCATGTCTGTAAGCCGCGGCATCTACTCTATTTATTGGTTTACTATTTTCTCTAGGTGTGTTATCATCGTTTAATCTTAAATCTAATCTTGTGCCGGGGCCAGTAAAATTATGATTTGGAATATGTTTTTCACCTTTATACTTTGCCCAAATAAAGCCAGGAAAGTTTTCTAATGCTTTTTGTATATCACCTCCAGTGTGGTGACAATTTGAGGTTCTATGTAGGCCTACTTTTAAGAGATAATCCGTTAGATCTAGATTTGAAATCCTTAAGTTATTCAAATTCATTTTTTAAAGATTAAATCTTATCGCACCATACTAGGATTTAGATATATGCCAGATCCGTCTTTTGTTTCTTTTATTTCAATCAAATGATC
The DNA here is from genome assembly GCA_907163375.1 of Prostheceraeus crozeri. Taxonomy (NCBI): domain Eukaryota; kingdom Metazoa; phylum Platyhelminthes; order Polycladida; family Euryleptidae; genus Prostheceraeus; species Prostheceraeus crozeri. The sequence goes on along the minus strand of CAJQUW010004698.1, from coordinate 583,836 downwards.
AATATTGTGTAGGACATTTTTAAGAACTCGTTTCCCTTCATTAGCTAAATTTAATTTACTAATAAAATTATCTACTATTCCCTCACCTCTAGCAGCTTTCTCTAACTCCCTATTATGACGTTTTTGTTCTTCTAATGCTGCCTTCTCTGATTTATTTTTATTTACTGCCTGGACAATACCAGCTGTCCCGCCTGCAACACTTCCTGCTGCTGCTATGCCACCTATGATTAGTGGAATTAATGGGAGAATTCCACCATTCTTTTCTTCTTGTAATTTGATATGCTCTATCTTTGGTTTACTTATGTAATACTTCTTTTTGTTAATCGTAATAGTTTTAGGGGTATTTTTGTCAATGATGTTACGTAGTTTTAATTCAACCGTTTCATTATTCATTTTTTAACAAAAAATTTATAGTCTTGGGCTTAGCCTATCACTTTTTGTTCAGGTTACTAACCTATAGAACTTTGTTCAGAGGCTTCAGCCGATCGGACCAAGGGTCCTCAGGTTACTAACCTATAGAACTTTGTTCAGAGGCTTCAGCCGATCGGAGCGAAGCTCCTCTGGCTTTAGCCGATCGGACCAAAGCTCCTCTGGCTTTAGCCGATCCTAACCATCTTTCCATTAAGAATTTCAATAGAATATTCGGCGTCTTCTAGCAATAAACCATAAGCCATCAATGAGGTTGTGGAATTTGTTTTTTCAATATTAATTGTCACATCACAACCATTCTTAATAATATCTTCCGATTGTGCACTTAAATCAAAGCATAAAACAGGATATAAATTCTTCCAATCTACAGGAGTTAATTGTGCTTCTACTCCAAATTCTCTGCATAGATTTCTATAAGCGTCATATCCTTCCATAAACTGATTATTGGTGTTATCAAATCTTAATGGATCGATAGGATAACGTGTTTGATTTAATGAAATTTGTAAACTTCGAATTGAATTAATATGGAAAAGACTATTGTTCTTATCAAAACTGGCTGTTTCATTCTTTTGAAAAGTGAGCAAAAAATATCTTGGAGTATTTGATGTCCTTGTGAAATGCCAGTTAAATCTTTGTTCAGTAAACGTGACAGAGCTCGCAGTACGCTTCATAAAACTTACTGGAATTGGTTTGTTCGTATTTAATCTTTTCGTAATAGTTGTTTCAACCTCTAAACTAGGAGTAATGTGTTTTACCCACCATTCAAGTCTATCAATTTTTAAATATGCTTTCTTCCCAGCCGTTCCATAAAATATTGATTCATTATTTACAGTGCGATGAACTATGAGTTTGAATTTCAATTGACATGATATTTTCTCATAATCTAAATATCCAAATAATGGAGACAATGACCAATCAACAGTTTGTTTACTTTTATTATTAAAATTACGTCTTTTCTGATATGAGCTATTTTGTGTACTGTTTAACTGTTTCACTATGTTTTCTACATCTTTCGCAATTCCTGCTGCATCTGTTCCAGTGTGAGTTAAATCATCTTTAAGTATGCCGGTATGGTTATCAGGAAACCATCCTTCGATTTCATGCATTTTAGTATTTTCACCTATTGTAACAAATCGAAGCATCGAATCAATAATACCAGGTGAATCACTTATGGTTTCTATATTTTGTGTTGCAACATCTAAACGCATTTGTGTAAATAGTCTTGGAAAGAAATTGTTTTCTAATGTAATATTATCCGTAGCAGGTAATGGTGTTGTAAAATCAGCATCAGAATATAGAGAATATTCACAGTGTAAAAATGAATCGGGTAAATATAAATAACTTTGCTGATTATCAACTTCAAAAATTAAGTCACCTCCAGTATTCACTCTTCCTGAAGAACCGGGGTTCATAGCAATTCTTATATAGTCATTCTTTTTTTGATTATAACTAACGAACGGGGGATCATCTAATCTAAATTTGCTTTCGATCAGAGTTGACATTATATTTTTTATTAGAAAAAATCAGTTTGGTACTAGAATTTTGCTACTAGAATTTTGCTAGACCATTTCCTCTCATTTCTTCAATTGTTTTTTCATCATGTTTACTTTCCATCTTCGCTAATTGTGCAATTTTGTTTTTTGTTTCCTCTGAGAGCTTTTTGTCTTTTTGCATTTCTTTTGCGTCATTTCTAAGTTTGCGAATAGCTTCTAGTTGTTTTAATTCGTTTTGTGACTTAACAGCATTCGATATTGCACTAGCTGTACTACCTATAGCAGCTGCTCCTTTAGCAGCAGATGAAATCAAATCTTTATTATTTTTAATTAAGTTAACGATACTGCCGATACCAGAAAAGATGCCAGCTCCTTCCGTGTGAACGGCACCTGCGGTGCCTAGGAACTTTTGTGTTCCGACTGTTTCTCTATTATCATAATGATAAACAGGATTCATACGTGGTTCATGAGCAATTCTTTGATTTGAAGCAAAATGTTTAAGATTGTGTTGATAAATTATAGGCATTTTTTAAGCTTAAATTTGACTTTTGTGAAAAATATTTACGTTTGTGGTCGGCTAAAGCCTCTGAACAAGGTTCTATTGGTTAGTAACCTGAGGACCTTTGGGCCGTTCGGCTAAATTCTATTAAGATTTACGTTTGTGAATGGACAACAGCTTCGCGATAACTTTATTAATTGCCTGTTGCACTTTATCTATTGCGTCAAGCAGCGTGTGATGTACTTTAATTTCTTTTTCATTTACTTTTAATTTTTTCTCACTTTTCTTTACTTCTGTTTTAAGAGCAGCCAATTGAACTTTAATAGCATTCAACTGTTCCTTATTTCCTTTATCTAAATTCGTTTTAAGGGTCTTCAATTCACTAACCTTTTGATTAAGTGAGTTTACTTCATTTCTTATTCTGTTTATGTGCTTTACTTGTTGTGTGATTCGGCTACGTAATTCATCAACACTTTTTTGGAATGTGGTTTGCATCTGTTGAAAGTGTTGTAATAATTTTCGATTCTTTTCGCTAACTTTTTCTAACTCTTCTTTCAGTTGTTTATTTTGATTTGTATTCTTTATAATGGCACCCCTTAAATTTAAAGAAAGTAATATTAAAATTCTTGATTGTTCTGAAATCTTTTTAAAAAGTTTTGATATATCTGCTTCTATATTTCCATGTTTGCTACTTAGGTCTGTTAGCTTTTCTTGCAGTCTTTCATCATTCTGCTTTAGAAGCTTGGTTTCTTTCATTAGTGGAGACAGCAGTGACACAATTCTATCAAACTGTTTATCCAACTGTTTATCAACATATTCTTTATTTACCAACTCAGTACTTTGTTGTGGAAGAATAGAAAGATGTAACGGACCTGTTAAAACGTCTCCAGTTTTCATGATATAGTTGTCTAGGTCTATGTCTGATTCTTGATTATTTGAAATGTAAGCACAACCGCCAACATTTGTTAACATCATTTTTTCTAGATTATTTTTTTTCTGCTAAAAATATATTGACCAACAAAGTCGTCGCTTCGCGTCTCGGCAACGAAGATGCAGACAACGGAACCAAGGTTCTATGCGAAATCTGTAATTTATCTTTTCGTAATAAAGCATTATTAAATAAAGCATTATTAAATAAACATATGAATGTAGTTCATGCTAACTATCATACCTGAAACATTTTATTTCTATTTCGATCATTATTTAAATAATGTACTAAAGATACGAACCCCGAAACGATTAGAGAGTAGAGATACTCTAGATGTTATTAGAACAGGAATCAATGATCTCCCTGATGTATTAAAGAATGTACAACCTCTAGTCTCTGATGCCAAAAATACATTAAGTGCTATGCGTCCAATAATAGAGGAAGTACATAAACTGTAATTTTTGTTTTAAAAATGATTAATGAGGTGAGTGAAACTCAGAGGACAAAGGTCTATAAAATAGAACACGTACCAGTTTTAAAAAATTATCGTCATCCTACAAACCCTGTAAATTCAAAGAAAGAAGTTAAATTTCATTACCATCATAAATACATAGAGTTCGTTAAAGACTATAAACTAAAACACGGTTTAAAACCACATATTAAAAATGGATACTTACCACCGTGTCTACGAAGTTTCAGAGTATTTTTAGCTTATAATAATTTATGGTGGTTGGTTAAGAAAGAACATTTAACAGCTTACGATCTAGAGACATTAAATGAATTAAATATTCCTGTATATCCAACGAAGTTGACGCTTCGCGTCTTGGCATCGAAGATGCAGTTGGCGGAACCGAGGTTCTATGTAAAAACATAAATTTTTTTATTAAAAAGTAAAACATAAATTTTTTATTAAAACATAAATTTTTTATTAAAAAAAAAGTAAAATGGAAGAGGGTAACCTATATTGCAACATATGTAACAAACAGTTACAGACGCCTAGAGGTTATAAATCTCATTTAAAGAGTCGTATGCATTTACAGAATGTAGAACGACATGATGCAAGTAATATAACGAGAATGAATGAATATATAATCTATCTAAAAACATTACCTACTGATATAGAAGTTAACAGAGTATTTAATGATTATTCACATTCAGAATATAAAAAAGTTTTTAGTGTAATAGATGAACCTGAAGTAGATGTAAGGTTTTTATTTAATGATGAACATGATGAGTATGATGAATCTGTAGAAACCGATGAAACTTTTTATGATATTCTATATAACTTTTATAACATATTTAGAAAATCTTTCAAATGTTATATGAATGTAGAAGTACGTTACACAAAGACTGCACCTGATGGGAATATTGAAGAAATAGTACTAGGCCATTTCAGTAAAACACAAGAAATTCATAATGTAGAGGATATAGAACCTATATTTGAAACAATGATTAATAAATTAAAAGATGCTATAACTGAAGCTCAATTGCGTGAATCTGGTTGGAAACTTGTTAGAATAGTATCTAAGAAAATAGTAATTGACAAATATAAAAATAATACAGGTGGTAGTTACATACCCCTACCTTTCAGTTCACCACAAATAATTAACATTCAAAATGATGATCCGTATTGTTTCTTGTGGAGTGTTATAGCACATTTACATCCTGCACATCATGTTAAAGAAAGACTAAGTCATTATAATAAAGAAGAATACATAAATGAATTTGATCTGTCTGATGGATTAGATGAATTTCCATATGATTATAATAAGCTAACAAAGTTTCATAAAAAGAACAAAGATTTAATAGAAGTTAATGTGTTTGAATTAAATGTGAAGTATATTTCTGTGGGGAATATTACTCCCTTATATACTGGTAATGTTACAATTAATGACACTGTCTATGCAAACGTAAAAGAATTTTACTTAAGTAACAAAAGATTATGTCAAACAGAAATACGGTATAATGAACGACATAACTATATGTTTCATAATATTATTTATCAAGGAACTATTATATGTACAGAACAATATGAAATTAAAAAGACATTAACACCCATAATGGTTAATCATAATAATTATAAAGGACGTCCTGTTACTTCTGGAGACCAACAGCAGTTACAGATGTTACAACAACAGTATCAACAGCAGTTACAGATGTTACAGCAGCAATATCAACAGCAGTTACAGATGTTACAGCAGCAATATCACCAACAGTTACAGATGTTACAGCAGCAATATCAACAGCAGTTACAGATGTTACAGCAGCAATATCACCAACAGTTACAGCAGTTAATACAACCGGCACAAGCAAATATACTATATTATCAAGGTCATTACATATTGTGTAAAGATGTTTCGATTTTTACAAGAACTTCAGATCATACTAATTTCCCCTGTCTCCAATGTATGACAAGTTTTAGGTCTGAACAAGCATTAAATAATCACTTGGTAAATTGTCAACAAAATGAAGCAGTCAGAAATACGTTTCCAAAAGAAGATTATTTAGAATATAATAAATGGTATTACAAAAATAAAGTACCCTTTACAATATATTGTGATTTCGAAGCATATAATGTTAAAATTACAGACAAATGTAACAATAATTTGTTTGAGCAAAAACCATTATGTTGGGGAATGTACATTCATTCAAATTATCCCAATTTGTTTCAATCAGAATATTACCAGTACTATGGCGATGATAGTGCTATAAAGTTTGTTAACACAATAGAAGAATTGCAGGGGCGTTTTTCACAATTGCTTAAAACAAATAAACCAATGCTTCCATTAACGTCTGAACAATTAGTACAATTTAATAATGAAAAGAATTGTTATTACTGTGGTAAAGAGTTAGACAAAGATAAAGTTAAGGATCATGATCATCTAAATGGTTTATATAGAGGTGCGGCGCATAATTCTTGTAATCTTAATGCAAATAAATTTAGATATAACTTTGTTCCTTTATATTTCTACAATGGTTCTAAGTATGATTTCCATCTAATAATAAAAGAGTTATTCTCTTCGAAAACATTACAGCAATTAAGAACAAACATACTATGTAAAACAGAAGAAGAATACTTCTCTATGCAATTTGGTTGTATTAGAATATTAGATGCATTTAGATTTTTTACTCCTTATTCATTGGAAGCCATGGGTAAAACATTAAAACCTGAACAATGTAAAGTATTAAACAAATATAACTTGAGTCCTCTTAAAGGCATATTTCCGTATGAGTACTTAACTGGAGACATAAACAGGATAAATGAAATAATGCAAGAACAACAACTTCCACCACGTGACAAATTTAAAACAACATTGAAACAATCAGAACTATCAGAAGAAGATTATGCAGAAGCACAGAAGAATTGGGCAGAACTCAATTGCATCACTATGTACGATTACACAATGAAGTATCTTCAGATAGATGTGTTAATACTAGCCGATCTATTTGAAAACTTCCGTGACATGTGTATTGAATATTACGGAATAGATCCATGTTATTGCTATTCTACACCAGGTTTAACATGGTTAGCAGGACTTAAACATACTGGTGTTCAAGCCGATGGCTCTAGGACAAAGTCCGTTAAAATTAAACATTATAAAGAAAATACATATGATAAATTATTATTTTTTGAATCTGGAATTAGAGGCGGTGTATCATCTGTTTTAGGTAATAGATATGTTAAATGTTACAATAAGAAAGTGAATCCTGATACTTATGGAATAATGAAACCTTTATCACCAGAGGAGAAAGAAAAGATATTAGAAATTTTTCGAACGAAACGAGAAGGAGTAGAACGTGAAAATGCAATTGATGAGTTTATGAGAGAGAACTATTTGTTATATTATGATTTTAATAGTTTATATTCTTCTTGCATGATACAAGAATTGCCTACAGGTGAGATGGAGTGGTGTGATAAATTAGTTTATGAACGTACTGTTGAAGATGGACATGGATATGTGTATGAAGTTGACTTAAAGTACCCTGATGAACTAAAAGACACGACAAAGTATTTCCCGTTCTGTCCTGAAAATAAAGTGCCTAATATGGACGATTTTACAGATTACCAAAAGTCCATAATACCTAAAAAATACAGACCAACCAAGAAACTCATGTTAACACAAAGTAATAAAGAAAAATATGTTATTGAAGGAAGGATGTTAGATTGGTATTTAGATCATGGAATGTCACTTATTAAGATTCATAGGAAACTAATATATAAGAAATCTAAGTGGTTAAAAAATTATATAGAATTTAATATAGAGAAACGTAAAATAGCTAAAAGAAATAAAGATGACTTTGGAAACGTATTCTTTAAATTAATGAATAACGCATTTTATGGTAAAACTTTAGAGAATGTACGTAACAGACAGAACATAGAAATAGTTTATAATAAAGATCGTTTCCAAAATTTAACTAGGAAACCAACGTATAAAAGAACTACTAGATTTAGTGATAACCTATGTGCTGTTCATCTAAGAAGAAGCATTGTGAAACATGATAAGTTTAATTTTATAGGATTCACTATATTAGAACTAGCTAAACTATTTATGTATAATTTTATATATGATTATTTAGCACCTGCTTATGGTGAAAACTATAAACTTCATTTCAGCGATACGGATTCCGTTTTCTTAGAATTAACAGTACCATACAATTCATCACTTGATAAAGAAATAGATAAAATAAAATATATAATTCATCCTTCTGATTTATGTAAAGTAAAAGATGAACTAGAAGGAAATGAGGAGTACATAACAGAAGCTGTATTTCTTAAATCTAAATGTTACTGTTATGATACAACAAGAAACAATAAAACCTACAAAACATTAAAGGGTATTTCAAAGGCATCAGTGGCTAACCAAATAACATTTCAAGATTATAAGAATGCATTATTTAATAATGAAATAAAAGCAGCATGTAATTATAGACTTAATTCAAAAAACCACAAAATGTATTTAAAGGAGGAACACAAATTAGCATTAGATCCATTTGATGATAAAAGAAAGATTCTACCTGATGGAATTACTACTTTACCTTTTTAATTTCTTTAACATCTAGTCAGTGAACAAATCTTCTATAACTCTATCATGTACTTTTTTATCAATATTGATTGTGATAAAACCATAGTCGTTTGCCCAAGCATTACAGCAAGATTGTTTAAATTCATCTTTATCTCTTATACATAAGTCTCTTAACAAATCACTTAGGTTTCTTGGATTGATTTCGAAAATCATAAAAATATTAGCATTCTTTCTAATAACACTTCCATCTAATGAATACATGCTTTGTGTCAAATAAAACACACTACAGTTATTGTGTCGTCCTCTTGTAAAATAATTTCTCTGAACTGCCTGATTTCTATCATTAACACAATCATCAAACACGACACAATGTTTTTTCGTTTTATTTAGTTTACTAGGATCTTGCATATTACCACTATCATTTATTAGTTGCATCGATATGTGTTTATTTTTATTGGGTTCTACTAGTTGTTCATTTTTCGCTGCTTCTTCACACCAAGAACTTATTTCTTCTTCATACTCCGATTTTTCATATTCTTCAAACAGTGAAGCTATAGCTGATTTTGTAAGATTATTTTCAAAACCATATTTCAAAAATTGATAAATAGGTTGTTCTGCTGTTGTTGTATAAATAATAAGATTGTTATAATCCAAAAATTTGGGTGTCGTGAGAATTTTGAATAATAGATACGTTTTCCCACAACCTGATCTTCCACAGATAACTGATAAAACTTTATTGGATAGGTTTGGATGATGATTGAATTTCACTTTCTTGTTTAGTGGATATTTTACAGAAGTGTTTTCACTCATTTTTTAAGTCAATATTTTGAATTAAACCTCTCGTAATAATAGATCTATCATAATCTCTTCACCTCCAAAATTTATTGCCTTTCCTTTCTCATCTGTTATTCTAATAGTAATTGAATTAATTGTTTTTCGTGTCACGGGAAAATATATTAATGATTTTGGGATTACATTTAAACTGTAACCAATCGGAACTGTAAATGCTGGATAACTAAAGATATTATTTGTTAGCTTTCCATTAACATAACCACCTTCTATAATATCACATTGAACATTGATTGAATTTATTTCAGTTATTTTAGGTATATTTTCACTGATATGAAAACCTTGTGCATAGAGTTTCTTTTTAAATCCTAATAGTCTTGATAAAGATTTGTCAATATCAAAATCAACTTGATGATTTTCATCTAAAGTAAGAGAAAATTTATTTACTGCTGGTTCAACTGCGAAATGTAATTGTTTCTTGTCTTTAAATTGAATGCCTAAATGTCTTTTTATTTCATTGGAAATCGATTCAACTTCATAAGATCCAGGAAGAAAAGTTAATTCTTTCCAAGTTTTACCTTTGTCATTTGAATATTTAAATCGATCATTTACATCTTTGATAATATTTTGTATAGTGTTAAATGTTGAAAAACTAGTTAATGCTACTTCATAATGTTTTTCTTGTTCTAAGTGAATAATAGGGTCTAAATTACAAGTATGCGAGGAAGTAGTTGTTATAAATTTTAATGACGTACTAAATTTTGATGAGGACAAAATCTCGGTTAAATTTTCTAAATGTTTATTAATTTTTTCTAGTTCTGCCGAAGACATTTTTAACTAAATAATTTGGATAAGCTTTTGTAGTCTTTTTCACTAATAATTTTCTTTTCTGATAGTCTTTTTAAGATTGCATGTATTTCGTTAAAACTAGAGTTATGTCCTTCTTTTGTTGCAGCTAATAAAATCTCTAATCTGTTTATTAATTCTTGCGGATCATCGGGCAGGAAAACCGTTGTCTCTTTTAGACCTGTTCCTGTTTTTGGGTAACTAGTCGGTGTTGAATAACCAGTTCTTGTTGGAGAAGCAGCCATTGGTGTTGAATAACCAGGCAGGGTTGAATAACCAGTTCTTGCTGGCGAAGCAGCTGTTAGTATTGGTATCTTTGTTCTTGTTTTACTGGTACTAGACGTGTTGAATAATAAGCCATTCAAATTTTTATAACGCTTAAGAGTTTTTACAGTTCCAACCTTGTCTAACATAGTTTTGTATTTCAGTAGATCATCAGTATGATAGTTTTCTAAATCCGCTCCTCTTAATAAATCCACGAATTTTCTGTCTAAACTGAAAGCTGTTTTGTCTGGTGTGAAAATTAAACTTTCTTTAGTATTTATAAATAATTCTTCACCACCTAAGTAAAATCTAAGAAATGGCTTACCATCCATAAAAATTGTAGAATGTTCAAATAGCATAGATTTCGGTAATTTCTTGTCTATGTTTGCTTCTAACAAACCATAATCATCCATGATGGTTTTCTGCACTGGATCAGATATATCAATTCGTTTATCACGAACTGCGAGTTCTTTCTCAAGAGTTTTAAGTGGGGCAATAGTTTTTTCAAAATCAGTTTTCACTTGTTCAGTTAGGTGCATTTTTTCTAACATATCAGATTGAACGCCAGCTTGTAGCATTCGATATTGTCTATGTTTTTTCTTCATAATATTTTTCTGTTTTATTAATTCTTCTAGTTGTTTTATTTTTGCCTCATTTGTCTCATTTGTATTCATTATTTTATAAGATAATATTTGAATTTTGTGGTATCATTGGCACACAGCATAAACACTGCACCAAAGGTGCTGAGACTTGAAGAGTCGACTTTACTGAACAACTTATTTTTGTCCTATGGAACTTTGTTCTAACGTCTTTAATAAAGTTCTTATTTCTTCTAAAAAAGCCGCATTGTCTACTTTGTCTTGAGATTTAACAGGTATTGTAGTTGCTTCACTAGCTATTTGATCAAATTTTTCAATCTCATCTAACGTAATAACATTGTCATCACACACTCTCTGGAAGTAGTAATGTAGTTTATCATATACTTCTTTGACATGCGCATGTTTCTTACTTAAGGATTTTCGTTTCTTAGTCATTACAGATTTATCTATCACTGTTGCAAGTGACGTTGCAAAAACACCTGTACCTGTTAAAGCTGTAGCAACAACAGGAATTGTAAGAACGCCAGATGAAATGACAATAGTGAGAGCGCCTAAAGACATTGTTAAGAATACTCCAACTCCTTGTGTTACATTCTTCACTATAGTCCATCTTTTTCTTAATTTATTATAATGTTCTAGTTTTGACAATAGTTGTGTCTCCTTATCTTTCATGTACCTGACTCTATCTTTGTGTTTTGCTTTATCCATTTCATATGCTAATGAAGGATATAAAGGGGCTGATGGTTCTTTTCGGTTTTCATTTTCCATTTTTAAATGAATATTTTAGTTCATATTCATTTTTGTAACTGTAAATTTCAGGAGGCCCCTATTTTTGTATTTTGATTTGCTAAATTTCAAGAGGACCCTATTTTTGCATTTTGATTTGCTAAATTTCAAGAGGTCCCTATTTTTGCATTTTGGGGCTGATTTTGCAGGTATAGGGTAGTTAATTTTGGGCATTTTGGGCTGATTTTGCAGGTATGTTAATTTTGGATTTTTCAAATTATTGGGTGTTTTGGGAGGACCCTATTTTTAACATTTCTGTGACAAATTTCAGGAGGGGGTCTAATTTTGCATTTAGTTCAAGGTTTACCTCAGGTAGGGTTTTGATTTGTGCCATTTTGGGGATGATTTTGCAGGTATGTTAATTTTGGATTTTTCAAATTATTGGGTGTTCTGGGAGGACCCTATTTTTAACATTTCTGTGACAAATTTCAGGAGGGGGTCTAATTTTGCATTTAGTTCAAGGTTTACCTCAGGTAGGGTAGTTAATTTTGGGCATTTTGGGCTGATTTTGCAGGTATGTTAATTTTGGATTTTTCAAATTATTGGGTGTTCTGGGAGGACCCTATTTTTAACATTTCTGTGACAAATTTCAGGAGGGGGTCTAATTTTGCATTTTGGGGCTGATTTTGCAGGTATGTTAATTTTTTTTTTAAAAATTATTGGGTGTTCTGGAACGGCCTATATTATATTACTCTTATAGAACACCATGTTGATTTACGTCGTTCGACATTTTGCAGCACAATCCCATATCATTTTCGATTTACAGTTCCATTAGACATGCTATACAGGAGCGATACTTCAAACGCAGCGGTCGGTCTACTAGTTACTAGCGTCTCTCGTAATTATAGTCGCATTTGCTCTGTATGTGGATGTTTTGCCCTCGCATTTGGTCGAAATTTACATCACTGTGATTCCCCTGGTGTGCTTTACACTAATCCAATGATTCATGTACGAAAATCTAGCAAGGATAAACCTTGGATGACTCCGGTTATCAAGTCTTCAATAGATCGACGTTGGGAGGTTTATCGCAATCGAAACTTGCCTCTGTATGACCACCTAAAGATAAAGACACAAGCCAAAATACAGAAAACGAAACGGCGGTGGATTGTAAGGACGCCTACAATGGATATTTGGCACGTAGTTCACTCCACAATGGATGCAAAGTCGAAGAATGCCCTGTCATTTATCCTTCATCAGTATCCTGACAGCGAAACGACAGCAAATGCGATTAACAATGCCTTAAAGAAAGTCTTCCTAAAGACTCGCCCTTTCCCTGAAGTAATCCCATGTAATGACGACTGGCATATTGCTATCAATGTTGACGACGTTTTTCGATCACTGAAATCCTTAGACACTACAAAAAGCTAGCCAGATATTCCAATACCACTGTATAAACATGCTGCTCATATCTTATGTCAACCTTTGGCCTACTTGTTCAATCTCTCTATAGACTTGAAAGTCTTTACAAGAAATTGGAAAATTGGTTGTGTGATACCAGTCCCGAAATGTAAAACCCTTGTCTTGATGATATAAGACCAAGAAGCTTATTAACAACAGCGGCTAAGTTATTGGAGCGCATAATCTTGAGTCACATGAAAGATGAACTTCTTCAGCACTATGGCAGGGATCAGTTTGGGTTCCGTCCGAATTCCTCCACAACATGTGCCCTCATTAGCCTAACCGACCACATCAGTAAAAGTTTGGAAAAATCAAGTGTTCACGCGGTACAATTGGTAGTAACGTACGACCTGTCAAAAGCTTTCGATAAAATAAGATCTGACTTGATTGTAAAACGTCTCATGGAAACGCAAATACCACGTCAATTTATTGCTTGGGTGGCAAACTACCTTTCAGACAGATACCAGTATGTCTGCATCGATAATGCCTTAAGTGGTATGTGCTACGTCAGGAGTCCCTCAAGGATCAGTGATTGGCGCGTACTTGTTTTCTATAGTAATGGGATCCTTTGAATCGCTTAGCAGTAACAATATTCTCATGAAGTTTGCTGATGACTGTACTTGGTGTTTCCCATTATATGCGGATGATGACAATTCACATGTAATATCAGAACATCAAAGATTTATTGATTGGTGTAAAGATATGGACCTCACTCTTAACATATTCAAGTGTAAAACCATGTGTGTCAGTAACAGAAATTCCTCAAGTGCAATTGTTCTAAATAGTGTTCAGCAGGTCTCCTCAACTACTGGTGTCACTTTTTGTTCGACTTTGTCATGGAGACTGCACTTTGATAACGTGATATTATCGGCTTCAAGAAGACTTTATGGTTTGAGTAAGCTGAGAAGTTTTGTATCGAAGTACGACTTTATACGCATATATAATTCAACGGTGAGGATGTCATTGGAATACGCCAACCCTTTGTTCACGAACATCACTGCCAACGATAAATCACGTTTGTGTAAAGTTCAAAAGCGTTTTCATCGACTGTTATGTGTGTCTGATTGTACCTCCGCATGCCTTCCGTCTTTAGACCTTCGTCGACATAAGCAAACAATGAAACTTTCGTTCAACCCTTTCTCCAAAACACATCCTCCATCGCCTTTTACCGCAGAGATCGAAGCGGACAGACAGGCTTCTCTTCCCCATTACTAGAAGTGCATACCGGAGAAGTACTTTTGTTGCTTACTGTGTATCTTTCTACAATAGTGATGTTATGCGTTGATGACTTGTACCGACTTATTACTTGTGACTTGTAATTTTGATTTCTATTTGGAAAAGATAAACATTTATTATTATTACAGTAGTGTTCAGATTTAGTAACATGCCATCGTGCAGGTAAAATATGTTACTAAATCCATATTGTTACTAAACCCGAATTTTCAAAAATCATGTCACTGATGATATTTCAATGAAATAAGGGTACAAAGATTCAATCAATAGCAAGAATATGACCAATTAGTGTTACTAGAAGCACAAACACTATAGGATATATACGCAGTTACTACGGAAAATAATGCATAGTACATGTAGTAAAGAGGAATTAAAAGCGATCCTTAACTTCCGACACACTTCTATTTCAATGCTTACTTGAGGAAGGAATCCAATGTGGACTGTCGCTTCTTGTCAAGGCCACGGCGAACAACATGACTTTTGAATTTGTTCAATTCAAAAATGAAAGGGGCACCGTCTTCGTCGTCACGAAAATATCGGACAAGTGTATCAATGCTGCTCAGAGCCTCATACTCTGTAACGTTTTGAACGCTACATTCCGGATCAGAGTCATCACTTGCCGTATCTGGATGAAGAACACTTTGAATTATCTGCTCGTCAGTGAGAGTTTCTGTTGTGATCACATTATGGTCAAAGTCAACATATTCATCGAAATTGAAGTCTCCGTAAACAAAACGCAGGCGTTCCCAAATGTTATCAGGAATGTTTTGTTGTATGACCGTCTCATCTTGAACGATCTCATGTGAGCACATTGGTTGCACTTCTTCCTGATGAAACCCTACATGGTGAAAACAGTTTTTAATTGTTTCACTTGACAGATTCTGCCATGAGCTATGGAGCATGGTGACTGCTTCGTACAGATCAATCGCGAATTTTTGACCAAGGTCATGTGCGTCAATCTTTCGATTTACGAGTTTCAATTTGTATTGGTATTTGAGATTTCTAATTACACCTGCATCCATAGGTTGTGTTTGGAGGTGAGAAGAACAATGTTGTGTTCGTTAGATTAGCGACTTTGGGATGCGATGGAGCGTTATCAATGATGAGAGCGATTTTTCGATTTTTAGACCTCATTTGCTGATCTAATTGCTGAATATAGGCAGTAAAAAACTCACCGGTCATCCAAGCGCGTCGAGTGGATTTATATATTCCACTGGTAGTTGTTTGTTTCGGAACGCACGAGGCATTCTTGACTTACCGATGATAAGTAATGGCAGTTTTTCTCCTTCGGCACTGGCTCCTACTAAGACAGTTATCCTGTCCTTGGCATGCTTGCCTCCACTGCACTTTTCTTCCCTGAATGCCAGTGTTGTATTTGGTAGCAACTTCCACATTCGTCAACATTGAAAATGTCCTTGCTAGGAAATGCACGTCGAATCTCTGGTAAGCTCTTTTCCTGCCAATAAGCAACGTCGTTAGGATCCACAGATGACGCTTCTCCATGCTGAATTTTAGACACGATGGAATGTCTTTTCTTGAAGCGATTGATCCAATTAATGTCAATTTTTTCTTCGTCGAAATCCACTAAATTTGCTTTAGCAGCAAGTTTGAGTGCTTGTTGCTGTAGAATGAAGCCCGTTAATCCTTGTAGATTCGCCGTTGATGCCTGTTTAAACCATTCGAGAAGCAGTCGATCGAGTTCTTCGTAGTTGCATTTCTTACTTGACTTTTGCGTGTGCTTTTCACCAGCCTCGAACTGTTTTAATATAGCATCCTTGTTTTTCTTGATAACAGAAACAAGAGAATGCGAAATATTTAATCGCTTCTGAATCGTCGAAGATTTCACACCTTTATTCAAATCGAGAATAACAGAACATTTGTCCGAAAGTGATAGTCGAGTTCGCTTGTTCGTAGGTGGAGACATGATGCGTGCACACAATATTAGACAGACTAAGGTTGTGATGATGTGTTTCCTTCGGGTTTGATTAAAAGCCGGTGATAGATCTTAAATTCATTGATGTAAGTTTCGTCAAGTACACAGCAAGATTTTGGAGTCTCTGACACTTATCTGATCCATCGTGCAAACAATTATCATTCACACTTTATAAAGTGACATCCCAGGTGTGTTCAGAGAGGCTCTTTCTTAGCTCATTATCAGTCAAATTCGAATTAGCATCTTATCAATTGTCAAAATGTGATGACATGCGCACAATCCCTCGTCTCGCACAAACGGTCATCAGGTTCACCACGGCAGCGAGAAAGTTAGGGAAGTCCACTATCCTGCTAACTCCTACATCAATGCTTAACTTGCGCTTGAATCGAGAGGGATGGGATGTGAGTTATCAATGCAACTGATGATCGTAACACGCTCTTGACCAGAGGCTCTTGACTTAGTCTGCACACCAGCTTCCTCAGATAACATCTGTTAAGGTTATCAATGGTTTTATCTCAATTAAATCTGAATCGCCGAAGGGAAGGGCACGTGTGCACAAATACTTCTCGTTCGCAGGTGGTCAACATGTTACAATACTCGAACGATTTCATCAATGGTGCAAATAAGAATTGTTACTAAATTCGACGTTACTAAATCCGAACAATTTTCTGCATGATAAATAGGAAACTTCGCCGTGCTACGAAAATATGTTAGTAAATCCGAATTGTTACTAAATCCGATGTTACTAAATCCGAACACTACTGTATTATTATTATTATTATGTAGTGGCATTATCTGGAAACGATCGCATGAATAGGTACTTTTATGGAACACCTTGTAGAATGTACTACATTTCCCCTTGTTCCATTTGCCTCGTGAAATGAATATGTGAATTTCCAAAAAATTCTGAATCAACACTCAATTCGAAAGATTTATTTGGAGGTTTGTTATGCTGTCCGTTTGTCATTAATTTTAGCTAAATATCTTAATTGACGGAGTTCACTTGACGTGCTGCAGAAGTGCGCAGTTATGTAAGAGAACAGCAGGGCGCTAGAAAACCTAGGGAAGCAGAGACACAAATTGTGCTGAAAGTGACACATTGGGCAACTTTTTTTAAAAATTTGTACTTATTTTCGAATATGTCGATTTTTTCCAAACAGGTATTTAGAAGATGGTACTTGGATGCTTGACAGTTACATCTCGAAATCTGTCCGGGTATCCCTGAAGCTTTAACTTCAAAAAACTTTTTAACAGTACTGTACGTTAAGTCGAGGAATTATTTGATATCATTTCGTTGTATTTTGTTTGGATGTTGATAAAACATAGAATAAAACACCAATTTACATGATGCTGAAGATCTTGACACCTTTTATCTGGTACAAATGACACATTGACCCTGAATCAATGCGTTTTTAGATTGGCAGAATTCGCTTATCTTGAACAATTGCATGTAATGATGGATAGTGAGTCGAATGATCAGGTATCGTCTGGGTTCTATTCAAATGACGAGTAACATGAATATCTTCTACATTCAGCAGTTATCTGATTATTTTACAAGGCCTCAAAATGGATCTCGAAATACGAATTACATTTCTTGAGCTTCACTTCTTTTCATTTGTTGAGCAAGCCTTCACAAGCGATTGCGTCTACTGATTGTTTATGGTTGTAATCGGACCCCTTTAATCGATTAAACCGATTATTTGGCTGATTAAGTGGAGTTACCCCTTCCACTCATAACGCCTTATTCACCGCTTTCCAGAGCAAAAGTGGAAATTGATCTTATTTTATAATAAATACAAAGGCCGTGTTTTCTGTGAATTAGACACTCGCTCGATCTAGACGGTTTCCTCTATGAAGACAAGTGTAAATATTGACGAAATCTATTGAGACATTCCTTCATTTTATGAGCCTTCTTTGAGCCAAGAAATGTTTTCGACCCACTTGAGACGCACGGTATACATTAATAAGCTGAAAACTACCGTAGATGACGTTAGCTGATTATAGTCCACATTGCTAGTATGATTTGGAGAATGAGGGGATGCTGTGATATGCTATACCTGATATACAGGTATAGGCCTACCGCCTCTAATGCGCCTCCGAATAAATGAGAAATTTTCTAAAAATTTCATCATCAAACATTACTTATTGGTTTTCGATCAAATCTCGGTCGGAGTACACAGTCTCTAAACTTGTCGCGATTCTGTTGCAATTAGTCGCCTGAAAGCTTTTGAGCCTCATTAATTTCTTCCCTATGATTCAGCAATCCAATCCACAATCAGCTGCAATGTCGGTGGTTTTGCAACAATCGGCACCGTTCTTGCCGATGTGCGACCTCTGAAGCATAACATTGTCGGACTGTATTCTCAGTGATTTTTGGTAGTACAAAATCCTACGTTCTTGTCCCCTTTCGTGAGGTCCACGATACACTGATGATTGACGAAGAAATAACAAAATGTTGGCCCAACTATTAAGCCATTCATACAAGAGAATGAACTGTGATTGCTCTACATTATGCTAGGATAAAGCAGTAGACGGGAAAGTCAATAGTGACACTACCACACGAATTTAAAAGCTACGGCTAGATTAAATTTAAGTAGGATTCTTCACATGAAAGTTTCCTATCAAGACAATGTCACTTTCCCCGAATTGACGTGCGCTTTTAGAAAAAAATCATTTGTGAATTATTTAATCGAAGCAATTGACAGTCTTTTGAAGTTTCACGCGACTTTTGGGACACCCTGTTATATCAAGGCATTTGTTTATGGGTACATTAGACATGCACTGCATTTGTCTGGAAAATACAGGGAAATTCTGGCACCGATTCTGTTATACACCCTGTAATACCATTGTCATCAGTAGCACATCGAGACATCAGCATATTAACCAAAAGGTGATATCTGTTCGACATTCGACCTATTTCTTACATAACCGCGTCCGAAAAATGAGTGAGGATATAGTTCTCTTAAAATCTTATAAGTTTTAATGGTAAAATAATTTCAAAAAACGACAATTTCGAAGGTAGAATGTTCATTATTCTATGTTGTGACAAGAAGAGTATGAAACCATTTCTCTTTATGAGGACACAAATGTCTGTCTTCAGGCCTTGTAGTGAGCTTTGGTCATTCACTTCCTTCTATTCGTACCGCGCAGTGTAAATTTCAGTGTAAAAGTTCAGATATAAATGGAAAACAGAAGAAAAGTGTATTGTCGATACATACAGTAATACATACACTGTGTAAGATAATACACTTTTATTCCGTTTTCCTTTTATATCTGTCCAATAATAAAATGTATAAAATTGTCCAATTAATGATGCAAAAATATGTCATATGTCATAGGCGGAATGTTGTGAATAAATTGACCTGTACTGCTACATGATAAATATATATATATATATATATATATATATATATATATATATATATATATATATATATATATTTATGACCTGTATATATAGATAGAAGGAGATGGAGAAGGAAGAATGGCAAATGTATACGATTACCGTCAGCTCGATGCTGATGCTTCATGCTGGATTTTCAAAAGGATCTCCGGTGATCGGTTGGAATGCCGCCGAATTAAACAAAGAAATTCTTGAGTTACTTCAACTATGAACTTCAAGGCTTTGAATCTGCATGATTTTCAGGTGAGGCTTAGAGGCAAAAGAAAGAGAATGGAGACCGCGGTCTTTAGGGCAATAGGCCCAGCTGTGTCTTCTCGAAGTTTGGAAGTCAGTCGATGAAAGCTTCTTCATCCACATTGCCAAGGACGATATGAAAAGAAAGATGTAATCAAGATATCAATCGACGATGCTGGCGAAAATGAAATTTCTCCTCTTTGTTGTGAAAACCTTTGATGACGTCCTGTTAGAAAGAAAAGGGATGCGACAAATGCCATTTTGGATGACATTGGATCCGAATGGATGTCGAAGAAAGCGTGGACGTTCAGAGAGAAGGAAGCGAGATTGGAGAAAGAAGAGGCTACACCCAAATGATTATCTGTAAATACGGTGCTCTCGGAAACTGCGGAGAAGTTGTAGAATGCTGCAACTCTAAACGTGTAGGCCATGATGATTAAGAAGGCGAAGAGCAATTTGAAAGCAACACAAGTTGAATTTTTAGAGACGAGGTTAATGCGGAGGATGATTTGTAGAAAAATTAATGTTGTTAATGATATTCGAATATTCGAATGAGCATGTCTAATATTCGAATCGGAAGCTACCTTTAAGTGCAAGCATAGAAATGCTTTTAATGACTTGTACATCATGCATACCATCCTATGAGCCTATGCATATCATCTCTTGAGGTGTGTTGTCTAATAAAGTGAGACTAAAGCAATGTCATAATGCTGGCGGCGAGGAGTAGGCATCTTCTCAGAGTATGTCATCTATTATCGTTGATGATAAGTTCGTCCGTGTTGATGTCGCGATATCTATGTTCCGCCCTCGATTGTCTGTTACTGCTTGTTGGCAGGCACTCACGATATGAATCCCTAACGCAGCATGCCGAGCAAGTTTTCGAAGACTACCAACATATCTGATCTCCATGACTACCACTGACTCTATGGATGCTTAGCATTAAGCTACCTTCATTATTGGCTCATTGTGGCGAGATTTATAACAGTCTCACACTATGTATGAGAAGCACATATTCGAGATAACTCTACATCTCGAACCAATAGCATCATTCCTATTTTTAGCAGTTCATGGATATCCACTGCTATCTTCAGCCGTCCTCGGCTTCATTGCTTTGTTTAGTGATTGCCAAGATGCCGAAGACGAGTTTGGTGTGGAATTACTTTACACTTACCAAAGACAGGAAGCAGGCAATATGCAAAGTAAACCGAAGTCATATATTGTCATATCTAGGAACTGCTACCAATTTGAAAAATCATATTCAGCGAATTAACAACGATATCTACGAGCGCGAGTTTATTAACAACTCTTCGTTTCCAGTGTCTGCCACTGAAAATGTGTCTTCGTGTGCTCCGTCGTCCAGTCAGTCCTCTACTTGTAATCTCAGTGATCCATCGTCTCAATATTCTTCAATGTCTGAAGATTCTTTGTCGTCTCATCGCACCGTATTGCCTAACCTCATATCGTCCGGTTTTCTTCCGGTCAAAAAAGAAGCGAAATCACAAATGAAAACATCACAGAGAAATTGATAAATTTCATGACAAAATCCTACGAATCATTAAATCTTGTGGACAACGATCATCTCCGAGCTTTTGTTGGCTGCTTGAATTCTATCTATAAAATGCCTTGTCGTCAAACGGTGAAGAAGCTCGTAACTTCGAAATATGAGGAAAAATGGGCATCGTCAAAAACATACTAGGTGACAAAAATGTGATCGTATGTGCCATCAGTACAGATACTTGTACAAGCTGCCAAAATGTATCCTTTGTTGGATTGAGTGTATCTTATGTGAAGTCATTTGAATTGCATTCAAATTGTATTGAGGTGCGAGAATGCTTAGGCAGCCATACTTCAGAAAATTTGGTGTCATTGATCGGTGGAATTTTGTCTGATTGGAACTTGGAGCCGAAGCTCCTATTCGCAGTAACAGACAATGCAGCCAACATTAAAAAGTCAGTGTCTGAACTGCTTCCCTTCAGAGGTCGGATTAGCTGCTTTTGTCATACTTTGCAACTTGCGATACAAGATGGTTTGCATCAGACGGAATCGATCGTACATTTGCTAACTACAGCGAGAAAAATAGTTTCCTATATCCATCATTCACCCACCGCAACGCAGTCATTGAAGAAAGAAGCAATCAAGAACGAATGTGCATCACGTAAACTTGTGCATGAATGTCACACACGCTGGGGAAGTACTTTGAAGATGTTGGAGTCAATTATTCTCATGAAAACGTCAGTTATTAGCTGTTTGGCAAATGGATCCAGAAACGACTTGATTCCAGACGCAGACTTTTGGGATTTGTGTGAAAAGCTTGTTTGCATTTTGCGTGTCCTCGACGTGATAAATCTAGATGGGTTTAAAAAAGTGGGTATGAAAAAAGATGGGTGCTGAAAGATCATGTACTCTGTCCAGTGTTTATCCCGTAATTATGAATTTGATTGCTAGCACTCTAAGTAGTGACATCACCAACGATGATATTTCCATACAGCGCTTTAAATCCTCAGTTTTGCAAGGAATTCAAACTAGGATCATGAACTCCGCGAAGACTCTAGAAGTCATACAAATAGCTGCTGTCCTTGACCCACGATTCAAGGAACTTGTTTTCCTAAAGCAAAATGAGCGGAAGTGTTGTTACAAATTGACGAGAGAAGCTTTGAAGAAGTTCGGTGGAGGCGATGAGGAGAGCACTGAAGAGTTAGCAATTCAAGAAAATCCAAGCAAAAAGGCCAAAATGGATGATGATATTTTCATGATGTATGGCAGCAAAATTGCCAATAAAGTCAACACTGCAGGTATCGATGGTGGCAAAGTTAGTAAGAATCTATCTCTCAACACTCAATTCGATACATATTTGCGCGAATCTTCTGCAGATGTCGGTGATGATCCCCTGCTGTGGTGGAAGAAGCATGAGAATGACTTCCCAAATATTATTCACGCCCCTATTTACTTTTTGGCAATACCTTGTTCAAGCGTTTCCTGTGAACGAGCATTTTTTGCTGCAGGACAACTGATAACATTGAAACGAAATAGATTGTCGGCGAATACTGTCAAGATGCTGCATTTTCTGAAATGCAATAGCGATTGTTCTCTTTTAAATTCGGGATGCTGTTGATCTGATATTCGACGTATTTCAATTTTCTGATATCAATTAGATTCTCTGCTTATAAATTTTGCTTTACAATTTTCTCCTTTATTCATGTAGCATCGTGGCTTGAATTAAATTCGCACTTTTATAGAAATTGTATAGCTTAACCACTAGTGACAGAATTACTCGAATATATTCGAATATTTACTGATATTCGAATCACATATTCGAATACCTAAATTATTGAATATTAACAACACTAAGAAAAATAGGTTGACAATGTAGAGATACTGGATGAGTTTAGAGTCCAACATAGCATTGTTATCGATATTTCTATGTTCAGAATAATCAAGATGAAAGTATCCAGACAATGAAATTCAAATCCAGTATCTATGTTATTAAGATAAGCACAGAAATAAGAAGTAATCATTTAGCAACATTAACGATATCTGGCAATACGATGGACGTCGACTGGGATAACATGCCTATAATTGATTTCAGTCTATTTCCCAATAGCATGATTACAAATCTAGAATTGAATGAAATAAAGGAAATATTGAACGAACCAGTAGAAAGAAATGAGCAACAGTGTCAAATTCCAGAGGATGCGATCGCGGAAATGGATGCGTTAGAAATCAGAATGAAATCTGCATCATCATCGAAGCAAGATAGAGAACATTCCAAAAGATTTATGGACTTTTTAATAGAAAAACAGATCGAAGTTGATTTAAAGACCATTTCTGAAGAAAGACTGAATGGCCTGTTGAGATGGTTTTATAAAGAGCTAAAGACTAAAAAGAACGAATATTATAGTCCACAAAGTTTACGATGTATACGAGCTGGCATTCATCGTTACCTCACTATAACATTGAATCGAAATGTCAACATAATAAGCGGAGAAGAGTTCAGTCAGGCAAATCGAATGCTAACAACGATGTCAGCCTTATGGTTATCAAATGGAGGAAGACCAACTGAATATGTTTCAATTGAAGAGAATGATTTAACAAAAATTAACAAGTCATTTACACGAAAAACAGCCGATTCCCTTCAAAACGAAGTCATTTTTTCTATTCTCTATTTCCTTGGTGCAAGAGGAAGAGAAGAATTTAGGCGACTTCGCCGAAGTGATGTTTCTATTTGTACCGATTCTGAAGGACAAAAATTTGTAGAAGTATCATCAAAAGACAGCGACAACATAAGGAAAAACACAAGACCCAGTTTGAAATTGAAAGAATATTCATCCAAGCGAATTGGCAGAATATATGATACTCGAGCTATCGAAGCCATTGAAATTTACTTGAAGCTGCTGAACCAAGGAACTCCAAACTCAGACAATCTTTTCCCCCGACCATTGAGCAACAAAAATAACAAACTGATTTTCAGCCGAAGCCAAGTTCGAGGGGAACATTGGTTGGGCGATTTTATGAAAACTTTATCAAAGAAATTGGAATTGTCAAAAATGTACACCAACCATTGTATAAGATGCACGACCATTACCAAAGGAAAAGAAAAGGGTCTCACAAATCAGGAAATAGCGTTGCTAACTGGACATAAGGATGCAGCAAGTATCGATGGATATGACCGGCCGTCAGACAGCCGCAAGCGCCGCATAGCAAGTGTTTTGTCAAATAATGAACCAAATAACCAGAAAAAGCATGAACATGAACCCGAAGAAACAATTACGAGAACAGTAAACACGGAACAAATAAACCAGATGATGAACATGGTGGCGCAATCCACAGGAAATACGATCCAAATATTCAATAACTATACAGTGAATTTTTGATTTTAATATTGTCTGGACACTTTTCTCATTGTTTGGATACTTTATGAGTTATATTAAATGCATTTTCAGATATCATTGAACCTTTTTACATAAATCACAACAGGGAAATGACGATAACAATGAAGGAAGCATTCCTGGTGCAGTTAATGATTAGTTTCCTCCCGCCATAAGAAAAACCAATACCAAACCTAGTTTTAAAATGAAAGACAAGAGATTACAACGTAAGATTTAATTTAAGCGTGAAAAATAAAAGAGGGGACAAAATCACGTCCCTTACAGTAGCGACTCATGATCTTCAAAAGTCCATCACAACACGACCACCATGAATGTCGAATTTTCCTAAAGTCATGGTCACATTCGAGAACCGGACACTTCACCGGTAGTCCCATTCCGCCTTTGAGTGCCCAGAACAGTCAAGGTCTTCCAAGTGCCACTTTGCAGCCGCACGACAGATGCATGGTCAGTCCAACTGACCTCCCATAATGACATGGCTGTCATTTTGAAAATTAAAATAGTGGTTTTGAGGACATGCTTCTCGTTATGGAACGTTGAGGATAAGTACTTAACAGTTTGGAACAATGTCATCCTTTATATAGTTTTATATATACTTCTTTAGGGAAGATCGGGTACCTTCTCTTTGGCTGTTTAGGATTTCCGTTGTTTATAAAGTATATAATTCCGAGTTTGTACCAAATCTTATCAAAGGATCTAATCCTCAACATTTACAAGTTACAATTATTTAATCTACAAGTCATAATGGATCGCAAACTGAAAGCCGCATTGAGAACGGAAACTACTGATCGTAACCACTTCGCCATGGAACGTACAGTACACCTCCCCCAATCTCCGATGGAGCGATCTACAACACACAACGACCGTGGTGTTCACCACCCCCAAGCCCCTGCATCGCCCGACTACTCGAGTGATAGGATAGTGACTTATCAATTGAGAGACGATGCGTCACATGAATAAGAAGTCCATGCGAACGCCACTTTATGACGGGTCACGGTCAAAGTCAAGAACGCCCGAAAAAAGTATCACACCAAACGGTGGTTCATGAGTATGGAGCCGAACGAGCGGAACCTCCAAACCGCTACTCGAATTTTCGGTCATCGACCTTGACACACCAACACGTCCCGCCTGTTCCCCTGTGCGCCCAAGAAGACCAGATCCATGTGCAAGTGGACTGAAAAAACTTGTACCCTTTCCCTTACTTGATGACATGTAGGTGATTTTTCCTTAGACTCTTATTTAAAAGTATTGTATATATAACAGACTTGTTTTAATCATTTCACAAATCGTCTCCAATTAAGGTCTGAATGGGAAAGGGAATAAACTATCTACAATTAATGATTTTTTCATAACTGAATTGAAACAAAAAAATCAAGTATGAAAACTTCAAACGTGAAATAAATAGAACGATAAAACTTTAAGAACAGTGTATAGTGTAATTTTAAATGCTTGTAGCAGTCCATGATGATATCATACATGTGTCAAACACGACTCCCATATGAATGAAATTAACAACCTTTAAATGATAAATCGTAATGTACCTATTCGATGGAAATCCTAGTTTTGTTATGCAACTGTATGCAAGCAGACAAATGTTAAGCTTTTTAAATTCACTAATTTTTATAGCCATTTCTATAAAGACATGTAGCTCTCTAGTTATATGTCATACATGTGTCATACAATACACCATTAGAATCACATGAAAAGAACATATCGACTGATATATTGTATGTACCCATTAGATGAAAAAAGTCCTAGTTGAATGCATCTGTATGCAACATGAAAAATTCCAAAGTTTTTTTACAAAAATGCTAAGTTTACAAATTTTCAAAGTTAAAGTTTTTACAACAAAAAATGACCATAATAATCAAACCTCTACACTTGCCTGACCTTAGACTGAACCTTGACCTTTGACCTTCAACACTTCAAACACGGCGGGGGGGGCCTCAAAAAATTTCTCCGGGCGCTTCGGCCCCTCGAAATATTTCGGATTATAGGGTAATATAAATTTCGAGTGCGCTTATCGCGCACTCGAAAATTATTACCGCATGGGTTCCGGTGCATAGATAACTCTCTGCTTCCTAACCCTAACCAAACCCAAACCCTAACTCAAACCATTAACCCTAACCCTAACCTTAACCCTAATCCTAACTAACCCTAACCCTAACATAACCTTAAACCCAACCCTTAACCCTAACCTAGTAGTTTAATTTGGATTATTTGAATTTATGGCTCGAATCAAATTTTCGAAAAAAATCTTTAAATTTTATTTATCTCGAATTTTGGCGCGAAATTTGAATTATCGAAATTTATCGCTTAATATCAAAATTTAAAATGTTCTATTCAAACCACACGTTTTAAACTTCAAATATGAATCATTATAGGACTTATTAATATTAACATGTATAACAAATAATACATCAGTTCCATCAGTTCATAATTACTCTTGAATTCACTCTACTGTATTACATGTAAAATCTATCAAACCCAATGATGGCACTCAATCCATTTCTAAGGTAAAGAAATAACCAGCTGTTTTCCAATTCCCTTGTTTGAGTTATCAATTTTGTTATAACCGTATACCAATCCAAGATTTGATGTACATATAGGTCTTTGTTCATAGTTGCTTTGTCAATTTCATATATAAAGAGTTGCACACAACGAATTTTCACTCATTTTCTAATTATTTATGTCCATAACAACTTCGTTCTTCGTTCATCCTTCACTCCGGTCATATTACAATTTCTAAGTGAGTTTCATTGTCATGTTGTGCTACTTTTATAAGGATATTCGGAGTAGGAACTTTATTAAGTTTTTATAACCAAAAGCTTTAAAATATAGAAGCTTGGGTTTTTTAGGATAGGAACACTTTATGTTATATTATTTAACCATGTTTTTTTTTTAATTTTCATCCTATATTAAGTCACAGAGCGAGAGAACATTAATATATCAGTTTAAATTAATGAAGTTTGAATCAACAAGATTTTCACATTTGTTTATAAATAAAAGATACCTAAATAAAGCCTTCATCCATTTTAAAATTCCGTCTGTCACTGCTAACAGATGATAAAATTTCAAACTTTGTTAATAAACAAATTGAGGATTGTTGAATTTTTCGAATTTCACTTTCATTTCGATCAAATAATTTCGAAAATTAAAACTAATTTTCAAGACAGCTACTTGTAAATTTCAACTCTGTCTATGAGCAAACCGTTTTCGAATGAAAATTAAACTTCGACTTTCGGTTTCAATTCAACTTCAGATTTCAAATCTTTCTAAGATTTATTCAATATCAAGTTAAGTACATTCATAAATGATTTGTTGATGATATATAAATGAGTTTCTCATTTTATAAGAGAATTAAAATTATAATCAAATTTTTTTTCCTCCACAGAGATGGGTCCGACAAGAGAATCTTGCACGACACGGCCTAATTTTTCACTTCTGTGAAACGTGGTCAAAATTGCCCGTTTCGACCATGCTAATAAGAAGCGGTCCACAAGAACTGTTAATCTTCAAAAGTGAATGCACGTATCCTGTACTGCCCTAACCTGCAATCCCTATAAACGGAGTACTATGAAAAGGTTAATACCGAAAGCCGCTAAGGCATTCATTGAGAAAAGCATACATCCCATGTGCTCAGCAAAAAGTGAGGAAGGAAATCAACCCGCACCTCAAAGGCTGAAAAGAGGAGGTTGGAGCGGATTTTATATTCAAAATGAGAGGCCGAATGGAAGGTGTCCTTTCACAGGTGGATGACTAACAGCAATAAAGAAACTCTATCAAGTCCCGAGCCCCAAATAAAGCCCCCAAGTCCACGACAGTTCAATCGATGACACACCTTAAAGCGATTCTTGAGGTGAGTTCTCTGCCAATCAACACATAAAAAACACCTTCAAAGGATAGCTTCTTAAAATCCGAATAAATTAACTATTGGTCCCATTATACATAAAAAACATATATCGTTTAAATCATTTCAGGCATTAATGATGAGAATGCCTCCTCCTAAGAAGACCAAGGTCCGTAATTCACAAAAAAGATCATCACTAAAAATGTGAAGAATACATTTTACTTCCATTAATACATTCTATCATGTAAAAAGTAATTTCAAACATTGTCTCATAACATTTGCAGAGTGAGTTGCCGTCAACAGGACTTGTGTCAGTTTGTGATAGAGGAGAAAGCGCTGAATGAATGCTTGAGAAATGTAAGTATTAAATTATTCATTAGCTCTTTATGCGAAATTGTAATATGATCTTTTCTTCAGCTGTTTACAGAGTGTGAACAGTATACCCCCGTTTTTCCTACACACCGGAGAAGTATGTGTCTTTTCCTAGTCCGCCCGTAAGTGTCATTGTTTAGGTTATTTGTCCAATAATATTTTCTCAATGCATGAAGTATTATCCAAGAACATGTATGCGTTCTCAATGAGTTGGCGAACATGTTATTATACCTTATTTTCACTGCAGGTTGCGCGATCGCGTGTCCCCTCACGGAAGCATCGAAGTTTCCTTTCGACGCCCAGCGACCAGTACATCGGTGGAAGAGAGACTGAAGCAAAGCCGTTATCCCTATTCGGGAGTCTTCATCAGAGGACGATGAAACCATCAATCCACGACTTCATCTGATGAGGAGAACGTCGTCAGCGACTTCTTCCCCGAACGATCTTCTTTCCGATGAGGATGATGAACCTGTTACAAAATGTAAAGTATCAAAGTTGGTCAACTGCATGAGTACAAGAATTTTCTATTAAAATATGTTTTTTTTGTTTGTAATAGATTGATTTATCTTTTAGAATGACTCGTTTGCCCCCCGTGAGAAAGAGGTTGGAACCGAATCAGAAAAAGGTCACAATCCAGCCGGAGGTAAGAGAAATTCACTTTTGTATCTTCAGTCAATGATTAAAATGCTAAATAGATGATAAACAATTGTTTCTTTTCGATTACAGGACTTCCGCGAATGTGTGCATCTCAGGAGGAAGGTCTCGTTCAGCCCAACATCCGGGCTTCTCCGAGCTGGAGTGTGCGCCTTCCATTATCGCCGATGATGACAACTGCTCCGTTATCTCCACTGCGTCCTTCTCTCTCGAATCCCCACCGCAATCTCCTTCCTCTCCGATCCCAGCCGCAGCTCCTTCCTCTCCGATCCCAGCCGCAGATCCTTCTCCCTCAACTACTCTGGCTGCGGGACCTCGCACCTCCAGCTGCCTCTCCCCTGTCCGGCAGTATAAGTCGATCTCGACGCGACAGTAGAAGGTTATCAAGACGTTGAGATGCAATCTCCGTCGTTGCCAAGAGCGCCTAAAGGAGGCTGAGGCCCGCGAGCTGAAGATTTGGAGGAGGAACAATAGAGGTTTTGATTGAGTCCTCTAAGAAATATTAACTCCAATCAAACCTCCTGTTGGCCTCCCAAGTAACCACCAGTCAACAGCACAACAAAGAGACACTTGTCCACCTCGAATGTTCCCAAAATGTGATCAGAAGAGTGCGCCTTACGTGGATGGACGATTTGGGTGGCTGTAGTGACAGCTGCAGTCAACCTAAAACTCTATCCATAGTGGTATTGTTAAATGTGTCAAACTGTAACTTCATTACTTTTACTTTCGATTTCTTCTATTTTGAAAAAAAATAATTGTTGAAAATTGTATGTTTTGTTTTCTCTTTACAACAGATCGGAACATAGTGGTATTGGCTGGTGATGACGCTGACGTCATTAGATGGTAGATGTATATAAGGGCTTGCTAATTTCAATCCTCATCAATACTCATGGTTTGTCTTACCAAGTGTGGAAAAGTGTTCACTCTCATAGCAATTTGCAACGACATGAAAAATTTTGTAAGTTAGGAAAAACGCGTATCAATGTAGCAAGTGTCCATATAAACGAATAGGATGGATAATCTTAAGAGCATAAACTTGTATGCAATAATAAACCGAATGATAGCATAACAGATCAAATTCAAATAATCAAAATAGATCTACTTCTAAAGCCAACACACCAGCGCTTCAACTAACATACAAAACTTTATGCAATACTGCTCTCGGTGTGGCAAAACGTATAACTCTATAAGTAGATTTTCGACAGCATATGAATGTACATAACACAAATAGTGAGATGAATATGCATAATAACTATGGAACTGTTAGTCTCAGCGAAAGCGCACTCAATGGCTATGCACGTGTGTATGATATCACGCCAACAACACCTACTGTGACATAACATCATTCTTTAGAAAGCATGCGTTCCATGTTAGGAATTTAGTGTCTGACTTACTAAGGAGCTATCAATTGCGCGGTCGTCTGATTGCACAAATTCGTTATGTCCCGTTCTAATCCTCAAGAAGAAAGAAACTTTTCTCCCTTCGCACACTTTACCTCATCATCCTCAAACTATATTTTTGTCTATTATGATTTGTTTCAGGATCATCTAAATAGTCTAATAAATCATATTGAATACTTCTCAAATAGGGTAGCAATTGGATTATAGATTGATGTACAAAATATAGAGTTCAATGTAATAACAAGTCCAATACTGTCAGGTGGACAATCATTTCCTCTACCAAAGAAGTTAAAAAACTCTAAAGCTGTCATTAATGTTAATTCAAATGCAAATGATTGCTTCCTATATGCAGTTTTATCAATATTGCATTATAATGAAGTACCTTATTCAAGGAATGAAGTAAAATCATATAGTGAGTGGACATCTGAGCTAAATATGGAAGGCATTTCCACACCAGTATCAATCAAAGATATTCCAAAATTTGAGAAAAATAATGATATTAAAATTAACATTCACTTTTATGAAAATGGACTCAAAGGTGTTCGTTAAAATAGTAACTTTTAACTGGTAGCAAACGGTTAATATTTTGCTAATTCTAAACTATGGAGCAGCACACTATTGTGTAATTCCAAAGCTGTCAAGATTGTATAGGAGAACTTTAAAAAGACATAAATACTTCTGCGAAAGATGCACTCATTCATTCACATATAAGACAACACTAGAACGACATTTCCAGTTTTGCATTCGAGGAAAAGCACAAATAGAAAAAATGCCATCAGATCTAAAAGTACTAACAAGTACATGGAATAATCAACTAAGTCCTCCTTTAGTAATTTATGCAGATATAGAGTGCTACATTGATAATAAAATACATAAACCTGCGGCCATTGGAGCTTATCATGTCTGGCATAATGCCCTTCAATCAAAATTTGAAAAACAAGTATTACCTCTTTGAGGAGAAAATTCATTATTGGTTTCTTGCACCACTTAGAAACTGTAGCCCAAGACTTATATGACAACCAATGTCAACAACTAGGCACCAATGTCACTGTCAGCGGATGAAAACGCACGCCATGAGAATGCAGAATGTTGCAACAAATGTAAATCGAAATTCAGCGATGAAGTCATAAAAGTTCGTGATCATGATCATATCACCGGATCTCCGACGATATAGCCAACATTATGTAGAAATGCAATCTCCGGTTAAGACTTAACAGACGGGAGCTCCCCATATTTTTCCACAATTTTAAAAATTAGATAGTCACATCGTTTTGCTATAAAGCGATTGGGAAAGAATGAAATCTTGGAAATTAGATGTTGTAGCAGCAACTGCTGAAAAATATATAACTTTATCCGCCAGTGACCCTGTAAATGAATACAAAGGGAAGACAGTATACTTAAACTAAAATTCATAGACTCATATCAATTTCTAAGTTGGGGGGCATCCTTGATTGAATTAGCCAAGGCTTGCAAACGTATGAGCATGTAGAGACATTAGGTATAATTTCCATCAAATTAAGTGATTAATGTATTTGATAAGTTTTATATCAGAAGGGAGTGTTTTCCATATTCATAACTTCAAAACACTTAAACGCCACGTGACGAGAAGACTGTCTACCCACCACAATTTGAATCTCTATAAATAACTTACTCGGAGCACTGTTCCGAAAAAAAAAAAACAAAAAAATAAAAAAATGAAAAAATGAAAAGAGACAAAAAATAAAAAAAAATCAAAAAAATAAAAAAAAAAAACAAAAAACTAACTCGAAAAAAAAAAATAAAAAAGAGAAAAAGAAAAAAAATAAAAGAAAAAAAATAAAATCAACGAGAAAAAAGACAAAAGAAAGAAAAAAAAAAAAAATTAAAAAAAAAAATCAAAAAAGAATAAATCAAAAAAACAAAATAAAAAAACAACAACCAACAAAAAACAAAAACCCACACAACCGAAACAAAAGAACAGAAAGAAAACAGACAACACCACAACAAATCGGAAAAAAAAAAACAACCAAAAATACTCCCCAAATAAAAAACAACACCGAACAGCAAAACAAAAACAACAAAAAAAAAATCAAACACCAAATCTTATCTTCATCCGCCAGTGTCGCCGTAACTGGAATACAAAGGGAAGACAGTATACTTTAACTAACAATCTTAACTCATATCAATTTCTAAGTGGCATCCTTGAGTGAAATAGCCAAGGGCTTCAAACGTACTGAGCATGTAGAGACATTAAGGGTAGAATTTCCACAAATAAGGTGATAATAATGTTTTATATCAGAAGGGAGTGTTTCCATATTCATACTTCAAAAACTTAAACACGTTGACGGAAGACTGTCTACCACCACAATTTGAATTCTATAATGATCTTACTCGTGAGCACTGTTCCGATAAAAAAGAAAAAAAACAAAAATAAAGCACGAAAAAAAATAGAAAAAAAAAGATAAAAAAAATAAAAAAAAAATAAAAGAAAAGAACAAAAAAAAAAAAAAAACAAAAAAAGAAAAAAACAAAAAAACAAAACAAGATAAAAAAGAAAAAATAAAATAAAGAATAAAAATCAGAAAAGAAAGAAAAAAAAAACACCAGAACAGACGAAAAAACACAACAAAGAAAAACGAAACAACAAAGAGAACAAAATAAACAACACCACACACGCCCTCACAGCCTCCCTCCGCACCCCCCCCCGCACCCGCCCCTTGCCGTCACACTCCCTCCCCCCCGCGCCTCCCCTCCAAGTGAATATGAACCACGCTAACAAGGCGTGGATTGAATTTAATTGTAGCACATTTGGTGATTACATGCTGGCATATCTTGAAGTTAGATGTTTTATTGTTGGCAGACATATTTGAAGTGTTTAGAGCATTGAGTCAACGTGAGGATGAAGTCGACCCTGTACATTTTGTCAGTCTCCCACATCTTAGCTTTACCTCAGCACTAAATTTCTCTTCCAATGATCCCCCACACTACATACAAGATGAAAATATGTACAATCTATTTTGAACCGAGGAATTAGAGGGTATGACTTTCACCAACATTCACCGAGCGCGTGCACGCATTGAAGAATTAGGAAATAATATACATTGAAAGTCGACATTTGACCTACTTAGATGTTAATAACCTTTACGGTTCTTCACTCAGTAGGAATCTACCCCACTCAAATTTCAAATGGTTGAATGAAAGTGAATTAGATAATTTTTTAATTGAAGAAAATGTTCAAAATATAGATGATGATGGGTGAAATCGGCTACATTTTTTATTTAATTTAGATTTAGAGTATCCTGCAGCCATTCATGATGACACTGATACTGCCCGATTTCCCATTAGCTCCAGAAATGCAGATGATTGAAAAGAGAATGTTTTCACACTAAATGAAAAATCTATATGAAAAAGTAAAGACCAAATACACATTTTTCTTCTATCAAGAAACTTCTGCTCCATCAATTTGATAGGGAACATTATGTAGTCCCACTATCAATTTTAAAAATTTACTTGACCATGGGCATGAGAATCAAGAAGATTCATAGTGGCATAAAATACACACAAAAGCCTTGGTTAAAAACATACATTGATATAACTCTCAAAAGAGGGCTCAATCAAACACTGACTTCGAAAAGTCATTCTACAAATTGAAAAATAATTCTTTATATGGTAAAACAATGGAAAATGTAAGAGAAGGAAAAAAATTTAAACTATTCAACAATGAGAAACAACTACTGAAATTGTCAAATCATCCTCTCTAAGTTTCAACACAAAATATTTGATGAAGATCTGTTGGAATGGAAATGTACAAACCTTCAATAGTTTTAAATAAATTAATATATGTTGGTCAAGCAGTACTTGACTATAGTAAGTTGGAAATGTATCAATTATATTACAATGACTAAAAGGGTGTCCACTGATAAATAGAACGCGGCTTTGTGGAGGTGATACCGACAGTTTCTTCCTATGTTTATACACATCACCATCTGTCCGTCTGGAAGATATACTTCTATACTTCGGTGAAAAGTATTTGACTCTTCAAACTATGACAGTCATCACCGACTATACTCAACTACAAACAAAGCTAGATTAGGTTGTTTTAAGGATGAGTGTGCTGAAAGTTGCTTGAGGAAATGATCCTACTAAAACCGAAAATGTATTCAATGAAATATCTAGACTCTAACGAATCATAGCATCAAAACGTGCAAAAGGAATTCAGAAAGCAGCATTTAAAAAATGAAACGTAATGACTATAGGAGTGTCTATTATAGTGAGAAATGATACAACTGAAGATATGACAATTATAAATTCAAAAAATCACATAGTTAGCACAAAATCATTTTAGGAAGCGAGGTCTTTCACTTTGGGAGGATAAGCGCTGTTGGCTGGATAAAAATTTATCAATTACCATATGACACTAAAGCCTAGGTCTTTTCCCCCACCGTCGAAGAGAAGGAGAT
Organism: Prostheceraeus crozeri; assembly: GCA_907163375.1. NCBI lineage: Eukaryota > Metazoa > Platyhelminthes > Polycladida > Euryleptidae > Prostheceraeus > Prostheceraeus crozeri. The sequence goes on along the minus strand of CAJQUW010004698.1, from coordinate 548,380 downwards.
GCCTTCCTGTCACAGGTGATTTAGAATAAGTCTAAATAAAAATCAATATAATATTTCACTTGTAATAGATCTTGCGATTGCTGCATCTTCCGACATGTAGCAACTCTTACTAATACATAAGTAGTCTTACTAAAATTGAAATTTCTACATCTTTCCGATATGTAGAAATGATTACTAATAAATAGGTAGTCCTAATGTGAATGAATATGTGAAGAATTTGTACTCAACATCATTCCGATATGTTGAGCTAATATAATAACAAACTTTAGGCAAACATTGAACTCAAATTTGAAACATAGCTTTCGGAACATGCCCTCATTACATTAGAACATGGAAACTTAGTGACATTCAAAACTTTCACATAACAAATTCTAAAAGAATAGCATTTCGTCATTCAATAGCAAATAGTGTTCGAAAACATCGTGGCGTTTGCATTAGTATTGACTCATTGCCTTCACTGCAAGACTTTGCGCATCTCATTGACAACCATAAGACTCGGATTAAGATTCCTCTCGATGACAAGGTATGGTTAAGTGTGATTCATCAGTCAAACTATACGTCGTTCACCAAAACGGGAAGATGTTGAATATCGATTTTTTTGTTTCAGTGACGTCACATGGGAAACCTTTACAAGGGAGATACTACCACAGATAACGTCATTCATTAAAGATGGAGGACATCAAACGGTTTGAAGTTGTAAATCGAATGTTAACTACAAAAGCAAAGTCAAAACCAATCTACAAGAGATCGAGAGGAATATACCCAACCGAAAACAATTGTTACTGATAAAACGCAAATTGTAGCCGACATCGAGCTTACATCTTGGAAGACCCTCAATGTTAACATGGAGGATTCAGAGGAAGGATAAATCTCTCACTATCCTATTCTTTCCAAATGGAACAATCCAATGTATTGTGAAGGGTCATGGAGGTGATCTCTCATATCTACACTTAACTTTGGAACATTTACTTGGTGATTCATTATCTGATTGGAAAGTGAAGACAATGACCGTGTTTATGTGAATTACACTATCACTATGACTTCCGTAAAGTTACATCATCACATAATCTAACTTATGAAGTGGAGTTATTTCCAGCAGCTCAATTGACTAACTGGCATCCATATCATGTTCATCGTGTTCCATAATGGAAAGATTGTGATAACCGGCATTAAAGACATAAGTGATGTACCTCCCATCATATGTGATTGAAAAAATGTTTCATGGAAAACCAAATTGTAGATTTTGTATATATGTGGATAGATGAAATGTGATTTTGTATATATGTGAATAGATAATGAAATATGAATATGTTTTTGTTTTCCTTATAAACCCTTGTTTTGGAAAAAAGAGAGCAAGTTAATGATACAACATAAAACTTTATTTCAAAACTGTTTCCGACATATTTAGTAAGAATTACATCATTTTATCACAGTTTTTTGAAAATAGCTCTAAAGCACACTTTTAACAGTTTAATTTTCAATGGTCTCTCGTTGACAAAATAGAGTACCATAGAGCCATATGAAAATGTAATTACAATATATTACATTGAAGTGGGAACAATGTCACTTTCCTAACAGTCCCAGGAACCCCTTTCATCCATAATGCGACATCATGTAAACGAGGTTGATTAAGAGAGTCAAAATATTCGGCAACTTTATAACGATTGATGTATACAGCAATCGAATGTTTTCCGGGAAGATTGTTGGTATCCGTATTGATGATAAGTGAACAAGGATAGAAAGGAATTGAATCAGGTAAATTATCTCTAGAAAAGACATTGAGAAATATTGTCTTGGAGTAGGGATGATCTTTCCTCATTTTCCTCAAGATTTCTATGTTGCTTAAGTTACTCATCTCTGATAGCTGACAGTCACGTCTCTCATTCTTGTTATCTCAACTTTGCTATCATAGATAGCATGAATGAGACAAGTAATTGTTTTCTTCAAAGGTGACTCAAATGATACCTCCAGTCGTAGATTTCCAGGCTTTGTAACTCCTACGCTTTCACCACCTAGATATGCATCTGCTGTGAGGTTGTACATAATGAAAAAGTAGCCATTCTTGTACATATCCATTGTAATTCCATTTGAATCATCTGTATTAAACATGTTGAGGGCGGTGAAAATAGAACCATATTCACGTGCGAATTTGCCATCTTTGAAATTAGGCTCATATGCTTTGCAAGATAAAAATTTCCCATCCTGATAGAGTGCTAGTTTGCTAACATTAAAGTGTTGGAAATTGAATGGATTCTTTTCAAAAGCACCAATGAATGCCTCATTTTCCACAAATGTGATATACACCGCCTTTGGCATTGCAGTGGGAAAAAGATTTGGGTAGGCATGTGAGGATGATCCCGCACCAATTGTGAAGTTTGTCAACACACTGTGATTAACTGGATATATTGCATTGTTTTTCCTCAATCCTGTCGCATGCTCGTTGATGACTGACGGTTTCATTGTTACTCGCCTTACATTGAGCACCGCACTACTTATGTTGCTTTGATAGTTTGTAGCTCAAAAAGCCATTAACGCGAACTCAGGATTTGCACGAATAAATTTTATTTGCATTTTAACCTGTGATAGTAGATATCTAGATTGACGAAGGAAATCAAGATAGACAGGTCCTTTCAAGTACAATTCCTTTGAATCTTCTGTCAATTCCATTCGTTTTTTAAACCTCCATTTGAGACATCATCAAATTTCCCTTGCTGATCATCATACCACCCAGAAACTTGCAAGTGTGACTGTTTAGCTTGCTTTTGAAATTGAGTCATTGTATGTATATATGCTCCATATGGATATGCTCGATCCCCTCCTTCAATCTGTTTGTCATTCAATATTAGATACACATCTGAGAACAGACTGGCAATAGGAAGATTTGCTAATCCCACTTTATCCTTGGATGAATCGATATTTGTACCATCAGTCTTCTTAATTTGTATACACAACTCTAAATCAATGGATTGACAGTCAATATAATCTTGAGGATTGGCAGGTTTATCAAACTGAATAGGCTGCTGGTTACCATCGATATTTGTTGTGGGGACTATGTCTACAATTGTTGAGGAGATGATGTCTGTCTGATGAGGGGGAGAATCGAAGAAACACAAAGCCGAATTGATACTCTGCATCGTATTAGCTCTACAAATATGTTGTCTTCCTTCGTTTTGACTTGTTTCCAGTCGCAGTGGAATTTCGTTTGCGCTTTCTTGCTTTCACACGACGTCTAGATTTAGAACGTGCTGCTCTAGTCGGCTTTTTACTTTTCCTGCGTCTTTGCTTAGTAACTCGACCGGATCCAACTTGTCTTGACTTCCTACGCTTCTTCCGAACTGTACGTCTCGTCTTTGTTAAATCATCTAATGCGTCTATGGCAGATTGCTGCGGGCGCATTTTCATAGATTCACCGATATCCTCACCTTGAAGCGCATCAGCTGCAACATTTGCACCAAAATCTAAAGCCCTGCTTCCAACACGCTTCATGATTGGTACTCCATACTTTTTGAGTGTTGGAAGAACCATACGTCTTAGTGCACCAAATATGTCTCCTCCAACTTGTCGTCTACCTCCAACAAACACGGATAACCGCTCTGATATGATGGTCTACTGTAAATGCCTGTCATTATGACTATTGAATAACTATGGAAGGCATAATAGCGTAAAGCCTTATTCTCGTGACCTAATATGTAGGGTCAAAACAGTAACACCACCACAGAACGGTACTACTTCTCCTGCGTCATCATGAATTGATATGTCAATTCTATTGATGAAATTTCGGCTGATTGGTAGATACATTGTGTTAAAAAATTCTCGATTGATTAGTTGCTTCCTTACGGATGAGAGAGGAAATGTGCGCAGAAGTGGGGCCTCAATGTCGCCAACCCTTGTATATTCAATAATGTTACAATAGACGTATAAGTTACTTATATCACGCTCTAGTGATGGGGCTGTATCACCTATTAATGTGCCTTCATAAATAGTTGATTTTGAGAATCCCAATGTGGTCGTTAACACGCTATCCAGCTTGATAAGAGAGTTCTTCCCTACCTTTAGAATCATGCATTTCTTATGTGGGTCATAAGAAAAGTGATATTCATCTGCATCAAGGTAATCTACACCAAAATCATTTAACTTTGTACACAATTCAGATGGCGTTTTCAAGCTTTCAATGTTCAAATTAACTCTTTTTACAAGTTCACTGGAAGTAGACAAATCATCACCCAATATGTCTTCGCTGTATACGTGGATATCCCATGAAGTATTTGTTGATGCTTTGAGTTTAGAAGAGGACAATTGAACCTTCAATGTATCATTTAATTCTGTCAACCAAGGTGCGCTTTCAAGGCCCTTAAACATCCCAATCATTTCAGATCCGAATTCAATAACAGCGGACTCAGACTTTTCCAATGGTGTCTTTTTAGTAAAAACAATAAATTCTGCCTCCGTTTCAACAGTAAATAAAGTTACTTTCTCTTTCTTATATTCACAAGTCATTAACGTTTCTGGCACTGATCCTTGAAACTTTCTTGCAAAGTCTTCAACATTTCTAATGACCTCAAATTTATTTTTTACTCGGATGCTCCTTTTTTGTAATGCATACAATGGCACAATTCTACATTGAAAATCAGTGACTTTCCTCTCCGAATTCCACCCACGTCCATTGTACCAATACCTTGATGAGAAAGTTGTTCTGGAATACCCAAAAGTATGACTCAAATCCTTACCTAATACAAGAAGAACATGTTGACCCCTTTATGACTGGTTTGTAGAATTTATTCTAAGTCAGCTTGAAGAGATCATTTATTCGTTCAAACATTCTACCGATTTCCTTTTCTGTATCTTGCAAGCTCATTGTGGGAACCTTAGAATCAAACGTTGACGTTGCAAATGCCTTTTGAATTTTAATCATGTTTTGGACAGATGGTAAAGATGTTGAAAAAGGATGTAAAGTTACATTTGGATTAGCGAATTCAACAGAGTAGAGAGATGGTTTGTTACTTGGGAATATCTTGGGGTTGCTATTGCTTGGAAGAATGATGTTGAAGTTAGTAGACATGTTAAACTCATATATGGAAGAAGTCACATGCTATATTAGCTTAAAAGTTACGAGTGTCTCCCACCTCCACATTTTGTAGATCCTGGTGCGTTATCCAGCTATTGAATGAATCAGGATATCCTTTCCATTTAACTAGATATTTCCTTTGATTGCCATGACCTTTCCTCCTTATTATTTTGTCAATCATATACACCTCTTCTCTTCTGTCTACTACTTGCAATTCATAAGAGTAAAATTTTCCTTCAATTGGATTGCCATGGTAATCTATTAATTTATACATGATGGGTCTAAATTTTGTATTTACTTCATCCACAAAAAACTCTTCTTCAGTCCAATTAGGTAGATACCCCTTCTCAAATGTAGACTTAACCTTTGAAATCCGAACTCTATCACCAACATTAATTTTCTTTTCATTGGAAATGTTTTTCGCTTTCTTATCATACAATCGAAGCCATACATCCATGGCATTATCTGGGGTAACATCAACTGGTTTCATCTTAATGATTCGATGGTAGCTTTCATTGTAATTCTTAACAAATTACTGCAGCTCACCTACCCAAACATGTGTATTTTTTGCAGTGAAATAGCGCCATATTTTTGTCTTCAGTGTGCGATTGAACCTCTCAACCATGGCAGCTTTATAAGCACTTTTGACACTAAACAATTCCACATTATGACTTTTAAGGAGACTTCGAACATGAGAGTTTTCGAATTCCTTCCCTTGATCGGTTTGTATTCTTTGCGGAACACGCCCCTCATCGAAAATGCTCTGAAAAGCCGCTTCAACTTCTGGTCCTCGTTTAGATTTCAGCGCACGTGCCCAAGCATAGCGAGATAAAATATCTATTACAGTTAAGATGTATTTATAGCTATCATTGTACTGTGATATCTGTTGCATGTCAGCCAAGTCCGCTTGCCATTGACTATCTATATTGTTAACAACATATTTTCTTGTTGGAAACCGCTTTCTCGCATTTTTGTGAAGAGTGTAAGTCGGTTGACTCCTCAACCACTTCTTGACTTTCTCTATTCCCACACCTGCTGCACGAGCTAGAACTTCCGGACGACTGAAACTTGCGGGATGATTTAAGTCGTAATAAATCTTTCTGAGTTTCACTGGTGTACTCATCGTCTTTGTTCTGATTTGCACGCGTATTACTCGCACAGCAACTGCTAACACAATTGATATCAACCTCTATGTCCTCTTCTGCTTTACCTTCGAGCGCAGATTTCAAACAACAGCAAAATTTTTGTAACGACATGATATGAGAGAGGCAAGGCTTAATTTATATTTGCTTAATATTTACTATACTCCTTCGCAACACGCATTGAGCGCCTAGTAGCTCTTTTTGGTTGCAGATCATCGGGATCATGAAGCTCTCGCTTGACCGCCATCGTGGGTGTTTTACTCTTTGATCCATCTTGTAAGTGACCCTTATCCAATTCATTCACAGTCGGTCCTCCAATAATATTGTGAGGTACATTTTGATCAGATAAAATTTTCTGAAAATATGTCCACCCTTGTGGTGCACCTAGTTTTCGCCTTACATCTCTGACAGCATATTGTAGAAGGTCATCTATGTGACTATTTCTATTAACATCACCAGTTGTTTCATCTATTATCTCTCCTCTCTCATTGAACTTCACATGTGGATCAATGAAGTCAAATAATCGCTCAGCGCGCACACGATATGGTCGAGGTGTTGACAAGGTTATAAATCGTCGCAACTTGTCACGAATCTGTCGCCTCTCGTCAATGTTTTCAGCTGCTAACTGCATTCGTCGATAGGGATCCTTAATCTTCTGAATTTCCATATCCTTTTGTGTTAGTTCCTTAAGTTGATTCGTAATAGGTTGATCTATATTTTTGACTTCCTGTGCACTTTGTAATGTAGTCAATTGTACATACTCCTCTTGAGGAATGACTACCATCTTTGAATACGACATGTTTGAAAATAATAAGGCAACAAAGTACATTGCTTAAAACTAACTGAACCGAGAAAACTGTCATTGGTTCAGCGGAATTAGGTATGATATTTGTTCGAAATCGAAGTCGTTCCGGACATTCCTGGGTTAGATCAATAAATAGATAACCATGTGGTTTCTTTGTTACATCTTCATATATTTTTGAAAGTACTCTAGGTTGTTGAGGTAATATCTGTCTACTGAGATGATGTATCTGACTGCTATCTCTTGGATTTTTAAATATTGCCAAATAATGTGTATTCAAACTTCTAGTTCTTCGCTCTTTCCCTCCATCAAAAATGTTTTGGGTGATATAGATTATGAAGGCTTCCCTATGATGTGCTGCCTGAATAGACATTTCAGTTACATCTTTCGATGATTTGCTTTCACGCAAGAGATCATCTAGCACAATTAAGTCTCCTGCTTTGATATCCTCAGTTGATGGCAACCCTTGCTTCACTTCATAACCTTTCTGGCGAAGTGCAGAATGTAGTTGTGGTTGAAATATTCCATAATACCATTTGACTCTCTTAATTTCCTTGTTAAACATTTCATTTCTATATTGTAGCAATTCAGTTACAAATGTAGTTTTACCGGACTGACTTGGTCCAGCGACACACATTGTGCGATCAGTGAATAGACGAAAATCTGTCATCTTATAATTCCATTAACATTAAACTCATCATCCCGTAAATTTTGCTTAGAACAACAAAACAGACACATGTTCCAGATCACGTTTATTTACATTCAGAATAGAAATTTTCAAGTTACATTTACAAATTAAAACATTTGTGTTTCCTCATCACAATTAGGATTATAGAAAGTTTTCAAGTCAGCATCTTGGCGCTTCAATTTCAATTTAGGATTACCATCTTTAGATTTCCGCCCTCGCGTTTTGCTCTCTTCCTTCCCATCACTTGAAGCAGTCTTATCAATGTTAATTAAACATTTATCAATTGGTAGTGGTTCATAGACTAGTTGAAGAACCTTCATTTGTAAAGATGCGACTTTACCAGTCGAACCATGTGAGCCAATATAAAGTCCGGTAACGTGCACTAAGCCCATATAGCGGCCCCGTTTGAGATCCTCACATTCCATCGCGTTTGTAAAGAGATCGAATGCTTGAAAATGATCCGATAGTTTTAAAAACAGTGTATCGAATTCCGGCAATTCCTTATAACCAACTCCTTCCTCTAATGCCTTTCTCCAATAAGTGGGAGCACTTTCAGGCAGCTCAACACATTCTTTCGCGAAAGAGTCAATAGTTTTAAGAATCACCTGTTGCCATTTTGGAAAAGTCACTCGCATTTGTCTCATATTGCTATACCCTGATGTAGACATACCATTACTGTGGAAGAATGGAACTTGAAGATAAAAGCCATCATCACCATAATTCAAGGTTTGAAAGTAGAATGTATTTCCAATCCCTTGCACCTTTCGTGTCGGACGAAGCTTCAAGAGATCTTGCTCAAAAGCGTCACCTTCTTCTCTGATTGTATACATTTTCTGAGTCATGTTTCAACAAGTACTAATTCGGAGCTTTCAACCAGCGCAAATGAATTGTTACTTGAAAGTGGTAAAATATCATTAAAGCGTCTTCCTTATATACACTTATATATGACTCATCAAACAAAGTGATGACGTGTCACTTTATGATTCGCTAACCTTATATTAACATTGCAGTAGTTGCTGCAATCCTTCCAAGCGGACTATTGATTACACCATTAATACTGTTTCCAATATCATTTAACATACTCAGAAACCCACCACCACCGCGCTGAATTAAGTTTCGCCTTTTCTTATCACTACTCCTTGGATTTGAAAACTTTTTTATGCTATTCAAAGAGCCAGCATTCAACAGAGGCTTGTAAATAGGTAGACATTTGTGTATTGCAAAAGCTAAATCACGAATGAAATCATCACTTGAATTTTGAATCAATTTACACTTCTTCTTATTATCATGTATCCTGTTTAACTTTCGCAACGCCTTTTTAAACTGACTTGAAGGTTTGAAGGACCGTTTCGATTGACGAGAAGATGCCTTCCGTTTTACAGACATTTTTATTCTAATATGGAAATAGATAATACAATTACAATTTTTGCTTAGTACTTACAACATTATATACAAAAGTTTACAAGCATTCACACATCACGCAGAGTTTGTTGCTGGTACTTATAAAATTACATAAAACACTTAACAAGTTGTAGAGGGAAACTGATATACACTCACATCGGCTAGAGTCTGATTTGTAGCAGTTATGAGCTGCTCAATGTCTTTCATTAGATGTTTTGAAATTGGACAGCACATACAGCAGGGCTTTGAATGGAAAGTCTTTAAAATATTGGCATAGTATGCCCGCAAACTGATTACCTCAGAATGTCCTTGAGCAGCCACATTGATGCTTACTGATGGCGGTCCACTGAATAAGTCCAATTTACATTTGTCACCCTTCTCGTCATATTAGCTGGAGGTGATAATGTCATGGAGACATGTGTTGAGTTTCCGTTGGATACTGCTGCACCAACAGCGAGAGTATTCCGGTACAATCTCCGTTTGAGCTAGTGGGCGAAATACTTCATTGAGCCAAAATCTTGCAACTCGTGTAAGAGCGTTGTTCACGACTCTCATTAACATTCTCTGCACCACAACGTCCTCTCCGCAGCGGAAATACTTCACTATTTCCTCCATCAGATCCACCAAATCCGCTTTATAGCCAGTTATATTCACGGCAGAATAAAATATATTGCCGGTGAAGAGTTGACTTCGGTAAATTATTGAAATGGGAATGTTGGTAGTGAACGACATGCTGATTGACATTGTATTAGCCTCAAATTATACTTGAAATAGAACGGTACAATGTCCTCCTTATATAGAAAAGTCAAACAAAGACACAATAGTGACCAATCACAGACCTGCATGATGACTCATCATGCACGATATACAGTGACTGTTGAAGATATTTCTTGATCACAAAGGGGACAAGATGAAGTTTCAAAGGGTACATAACATGTAGAACACATAACGCTATGAGAACATGGCAAAAAGAGAAGGGATCGTTCCTGTTTAAAACATTTAACGCAGTTCCGTTCACATAATAATTTAAATGTCTCTTCTTCTAATTTCCTTCTGAAGTCACTTTTATTGGGAGAACTTTTTATTAAAACACTGTCAGATGTCTCCTTCTTTCCATATCGTTCCAATTTGATCCTCCTAATTTCACTATCATTGCAGTGTAGCATGGAGAAATCCTCTATCCACCTGCGATCCAAATTGTGATTCATTGCATGCTCATCTAGATCCATTAGTCGATCAACTAAATCACCAGCGTTGATATTTTCACTGAGATTTGTTACAGTTTCTATAGCTTTGAACGAATATCCAAGGTCTCTTGCGACAACCCACGACGTTGGGATACTAGTCATCATTATGTATGTCATCAAACAACTATCTCATATTTATAGCTTAGTTTGTCTACGTAAAAGGAAAATCAATGTGTCATCTTGATTACAATGGTTTCAATAGTCACAATAGTCGCAATTGAGCAAACCCATTCAAAATCAAACAACGGATGTCTATCGGTACGTACCCAAGTGCTCAGAACCAAACCACACAAGTTCGATCATAGACGTTCCGAAACACAGTGTACTCAACCGAGTGTACCAAACACATGTACCTATCCAGTAAAACAGATCTCATACTTGTTCCTATTCATAACACTGAATTATACATGTACCTATCCATGTTCCTATTCATAACACTAAATTATACATGTACCTATCCATGTACCTATTGATAACACTAAATTTTACATGTACCTATCCATGTACCTATCCCTCGCAAGTAGGGCACAGTTTTCACTACTAAAGTATTAAATAGGCCACTGTTATTCATTGTTCTCATAAGTTTTTGTGAGGAAGCCAAGCACAGATTATTTTAATTTATTTGATTTAGTGATTTCTGCCTCCTCTTAGGCCACCATCAGGAGTAACAGTTTCCTAACTAAAACTCCTGAGTGAGTTTTGTAAGTTGATAATCCTTGTTTATACTCGAATGACTATTAACGAAGAAAGTTGATTAGCTTGTCTTCCTTGTGGCCGAATGTTTATTTACTCTTCTGAATGAGAATTTACTCTTCTCTCATTCTTTATGCGCTGAGTTCTCAATAAGACTGCAGTGTGTGCCTATTTCGAAATTCTTCGGATTGATACGACCAAATCCGGAACCCTGGTCTCTCGGACGCAGAGCGAACACTACCACAAGGCCACTGTGTCACCATTTTGTCGATATTATATTATCCGAATCTCGGCAAATCAGGATTTTGGAACCTGAACTGAATAGGAAGATCGAAATGACTGATTTCTTGCTAAATTGTCCAATCTCTATAGTGAAACTGCATATCCCATGCTTTTGAATTGTCTGCCTTATGAAAGGAAGAACGCCCGAAATGTGTGCAATTTAACAAACAAATGGCAATATCCCTGTGTTATGATCCATGGATCAAATATTCCACCATCGGAAATATTTCAATCTCACGATAATGATTTTAAAGCACTTCATGCTCACGACTCTGCTATGCCTGCGTGATTGATCTCCTTCATTTGCTTTGATTGCAAGAAAAAGTCTTAATGGCACGATAATTGGTATAAGATAGCGGATGTCTGTGGAAGAGCATGTTTGGCTTGGTTTGGAAATTGTGGTAAATATCTTTGTGGTCTGTCCTGTGGTTCTGACTATTCACCCGGGCTGTAGGAGTTGGGTAACTCGGAGGTAACACAGTTGGGTTTGCTTGTCGTTACCTGCACTGCTAATTTTAGGACCCTGCGGTTCATCAAGTTAAGTTGACGAGAATGCCATTTTCAGAGACAATATTAAAAACCAACTAGAGACAGGAGTTAAAACCCTCCAGAATTGAATCACAAAGATTCTAGCATTGAATTGAGTACGTTGAACGAACATTTGTTACTTTCATCTGCAAATTACCGTATACATGAAGTTTCATCAAACAACAATACAGGAGAAACTCAGTGACATCGGAATAAATATGAGTTTACATGTACCTTCTTGTGAACTTGATCTTAGTCCTACTTGCTCCACCCACACCGAGAGAAGCAATCCCATCCAAGGATAGCCAATGAGAAGTGGCGACCACACCCTATGTGTTGCTTTCACCAACTTTATCGTTTCATGTCCAACAAGGGTTGCAGTTGAAGACTTGAGATAATCCTTTCCATTCGGAAGCCATGTCGTCAAAGTGGAAGAACAGACAGAGGAGATCTGAGATCCGCACGCGTCAATCAGGTGAGCAGCCGTTATTAAGACCGGTTTGATCAGGTGTGTGGCTTCATCTGTGTCTACATGTAATGGTGATCAGTTGGCTGATTTTGACAGGTTTCATGTGTGTGGCTAAGTAGAAACATGTGCGATTAATGAAATATGCTTATAGGGAACTCTCAACTCTGATGCCCTGAACTGGACTGGAGGCCGGCGACTTTGATTAGCTAGATGACGGTAGTGTGCATCTGTATAAAAACAATGAATCATTTGTAAAAAAAATAGCTTCATTATTGTGAAATGAGGCTATATGCGCCTAGTCAGACAAAGAATTCGTTGAATGAAGATTCTGATGCCAATCAAGATGAGGCTATAGAATTTCAAAACTTTTACACAGAAACCAGCTGTCAATAGTGCCATGACTAAAGCTGACCGTCTGGTACGCTGAGGTACCAATGACCTGAGCGCACCTGTCAACGGCTATTGGTGTGAAATCTTAAAATTTATCCATACTTCTTTTTGTGCAATGAGTAATTTGCAAAAAGAATATCTGCTTGTTTATATCGATTCAGCAGTCTTTTTTGGGAAATTGTGGATGTCCTATTTCCTTAGCTCAAAGGTCATCGAATATTACAACCAGCCAGTGATTTACAAATTGCTACCATCATGGCATCAATGTTCCAGTGTTGTCAACTGAGTTTTTCAGGAAATTCAGTTATTACTCAGTTAACCGAGTTTTCCAAAAATTAACCAAGTTAAGTTAAACTCGGTAAACTGAGTTTTCTAAAAACTCGGTTATAACTCAGTAAAATAATCCGGTAAAACTCAGTTAACTCGGTTATATAAAAATGCTTGTAAAATTGTCAGTATGGGCCTCAGTATGATTCTGAAAAATTGTATATCATAAGCGCTTCAGTCAATGACTTCTTCATGGAAGTATTCACAGGCTATTGGGCGTATTCGCTGGCAGGTGCACTCCTCAGCAGAAAGTTAAAATGATAAAATAAACAATAAGTAGATGAAGAAATAAAAAGTAAGGGTGGAACCTTAGAAAATGAAAACACTGTTTGGCAAAGTAAGCTCAGGAGCGTAACAAAAGAGCTGATCTACTTATACTCATACCATTTAACGGCGATTGTTCCATCCATGTTGGGTACGACGGTTCGCTTGTATGGCAGTTCTCCACTTCGCTCGGTCATTTGTATCTTCCACACGGAGCCCGAGCGCTCGAAGGTCTTCTTTGATGTTATCGCCCCATGATTTCGTTAGACGCCCAACAGGTCGGCGACCATCCACTTGCAATTTCCACACGCGCTTCAACCACTGACTTTCCTCTTCACATGTCCACACCATCTTAGTCGACGTCTTCTAATCTTCCATCTAAATTTGCACAAAAAAATATAAACTTAGAATGACTGCTACTTATAAAAGTGGAAGGATGAGACGGTATGTTTATATAAAAAAAGAATGGATTTATTTAAGCAAGCACAAGCTTATTTACAGCCTATAAACTAAACTGCATAGCTTCAAAATTGCAGTTAGTTATGTCTATAACGTAGATCTAACCTTTATTGATTGCTGCGGCTAAGTTACAGCATCCTACAGCACAAACTGAATTATCCTATTGACTTTTAAAAGGGACATCCTGTAATTAATTGTACAGCTTACCTCAATTTTAGTCTCGCGCTTTTTTACTTGTCTCTGCCCCACCCAAGGCACAAAGTCATACTAGAACCTAGGGATGTGACAACTTTCACACACGCAACCCTCACCAGGTCGAGGTTAGTAACCACCAGTGAGAGCGGTGGTGACTCTTGAAGCGGACAGACTCGAACCATGGACTTTCTGCACTTCCTACCGATGTGCTGCCCTAAGCCAGCTGAACTATCCTACCCTCTTGATAGATAAGTCATAACTATAAGTCATACGTCATAAATGTTTATTCTGAAATGTACAGAAAACTCAAAGCGATGGCCGCAAGGGCACTTACAAGTAAGCGTTGATAACACGTGTAACATATGCATACGCAAAGTTTAGCATCAATAAAAAATACATGAGATATATATTTACAAATTTACCTAGTGATCATGATGTGCATGCACATAATATACAATCATAAACAAATTGTATGAGACCTACATATTTACAAATTTTAAGAGTCATCATGATATACAACATATACAGTATACAAAATGCGTGAGATCTATAGGGCCTATATTTACAAATTTGAAGAGTGATGATCACGACATGATAAGAGTTCACTGGATGGGAGTCCTCACAATGGAGCAAAAGAACGTAAATGCTTGACATCTAATATAGAAATGAATGTAGCAAAATCATCTATACAAAATTTACACTTCAGTGATCATGGTCACAATATATACAAATTCACTCGGATCAAAGAGATTGAGACTCTTCTTGATCTTCATTATAATGAGAATCATCTTCAATATGGAATGTATCTAAATCAAATTTACCATCAAGTATAAAAAGCACTTTTCAGATAATTTTATACGAAATCACATATTAGCAGTCACAGTATGAGCAAAATTCACTTAGATCAATTGATTTGAGTCTTTTCTTGAGCATCATGAAGGTTGAAGCTTTCACTATTGAATCGCTCAATGAATTCCATATTTTGATGACGCGAAAGAAAAACAATCCACTGAGATAGTTCGAATTAACTTTTAAGACTGGCACAATCTGACAGCTGTTACGTGATTGACCTCGAGTAATTTGAGATGAAAGGTAGGTGGTAAAGAAAGAGTTGAGCGACAAGTCGAAATGATTATGGTGCATTTTATACAAGAAGTACAAGTCCAACAAAATGCGCCTATATTCTAGAGATTTTAATTTCAACAATTGTAATCTGTGAGAGTAGCTGTCATATACCAGAGCGTTTACAGATGATGCGGGTGAAGAATCTCTGAACACGCTCAATACGGAAAATGTCGCGTTTGAGGTACGGTGAAAAGATTACACTTCCATATTCCAAGAGAGGGCGAACAAAGACAACAAAGATACGGTAGTTGTGGCAAACGAAAGATTTTAGGTTACAGTATGCTCTGGCATATGCGGTTGGCATATGCGCGCACAGTGATCACTAAATCTGAGATCTGATGAGATCAAAAAGCCTACGTCTTTCACAGTGACTGAATTTTTCAGGGATACGCTGTCAAGATGATAGTTGACGGAAGGAGCATATCTGTACAAGTGATGTTTGTAAAAATTTGAATAATGCCTTTCAGCATGCAGTTTGATCTGGAAATTCAAAGAAATGCGTTTACTCTCATCGTGGGTGCGTGGCTTTCACGATGCGGCGCTGACTTACTGAACAAATTCAAGTGTAGATCATAACCATAGATAACTGAGTTAACCGATTTTCAAAAATCAAGTTAAATGTTCACATAACTCGGTTCTAGTGAAACTCAGTATACCGAGTTTTATGAAAAATTAACTCAGTTACGCAACTTAGTTTTTTATCGTGGACAACACTGCAATGTTCGTGCCCACAGAAATGTTCGTGCCGCTACATTATTCTTGAATGAAGTCTACTGATACGAATGACTTGTATTGGGACGTTGATGGTACACACAGGTAATTTTTTCACATCATGTTTCGTGTATTTATCCAGATGCAGATTACCTTCATTAATCAAGCTCACCAGGTCGCCGGTCACAAGTCCAGTGCATGCTATCGGAGTTCAGCATCCCTTAGATAACTTCGAATAGTAATCACAGCTACGGCCTTTCTTGGCTGCGGCTTCTAATCGAAGACGGTTCCTATTAAACAGTTCCATTCGAGAATTGTAATTGGCAAGCTAGTGAAATTTCGACGGCCATTCATTAGATATCATTTTAAAAACACTACTGGCAAATCGCCTAAGCTAGTGCGCCTGCAATAATTAATAAATGCTGCTTTTGCAAACACAATATAAATAGAATAACTAAATATTGAGTTGCATCCTCAGTTGAAAAATTGGAACAGACCTGAATAGCTGCCATTTCATCCAAGATCATGAATGATCAGCAGGCCTAGTTCACATCTCTCAACATCGACATACCTCCCTATTTAAAGTTGCAGTCATGCCCGCGCAAATTTGAGATTTTCAGTCAGCCACTTATTGAAATTTCGACGAGTTCAATTAGGCTCAGAGAGATTTTGTTGAACATTAGATATTTTCGCGACGTTATGGTCTTTGTGTATGCGATATTTATCGCAGTTGAAATTCTTAACTAAAATTCATCAGGCAGAAAATTAATTTAAGAGATTGATTAAGATAAATCCAATCAGTCGAGCTGATGCCAAAACATTAAAATGAGCAATTCTGATTAGCCTTAACTAAGCATACAATATTATTGAATGTCTGTTTACTTTCCCACTGTCCGGTGTATCGCCCTCGGTTCCTCAGGTTTGGGGGTTGGACAGCATGTCGTGTCAATTCAGTGATTGGATTGCATTTCGCCACGCCCCACGATCGTGCGCAGTTGGGCGGTCCAGTCGGAGGTCACGGAGGTCTTTCTCCACCTTGTAGATCCACTTCTTCCTCTGGCCTCCTAGGATGTTCGGACGAGGGAATTCCTGCAATGTGATCTTCTTGGGCCGTAGCCAGTCTGGCATTCGCTCTAAGTGGACAAACCATTAGAGTCGATTTGATCTTAGAACATTACTGAGATCCACGATTACTAGGAATCGCCTCAATTCTGACATTGATTGTCGTTCAGCCAGTCTCGTGGAACAGATCTATTCTATCATCGAGTTTTCGCTTCCTTCAAGTCCATTGATGTATTCTACTTGCACGGCCAAGTTTTCGATGCATATAATAGCACACTCCTACCGCATGTTCAGTAGAAATAACCTCTTCAGCGGGGAGAGATGTTGTGGGAGATGAGAGCATGGAGACGTTCGTGGAAAACTTTCCAAGCCGCTTTGATTCCCGCAATTATTGCGTCAAACCAGCCTCCTGACTGGTCAAGCACGTCGCAGAGGTATCAAAACGATTCAAGGGCCTCAAGATTATCATCATCAATGCTGATTGTTGATTGTAGAGCATTTTAGATGTTAAGGTGACCTTCGCATTTTCTGCATCCTAAGTTAATTTTGTATCAGCACACAGCGTCGAGAGGTTCATGCAGAGGTGATGATTCCAATTTCGGCAGCCCGAGCAAAGGATCGCGTTTCTACCAACTCCCACCTTACATACCCCAACAGGATAATTCGCCTTATCAATTTGAAGCAACGTTTTGCCAGACTTGCTGATGAGGACTTTGGTCTCACTAGCCCTCAAACCTTTTGGTTCTGATTTGGTCTTCTAGACGCCCAGACTCAGTTTGAGAGAATCCAGCAGGTCATCGACTATCAGTAAGTCATCTGCAAGGGCAATCGAGGCGGAAATTCTCTGACATGACCTCCATTACCAATGCGAAGAGAACTGGATTAAGCATTTGATGTACACGACTTCCTCATTGCATTCTTCATTTCACATGCATGACGTCTTGAGTTTTGCGCTTTCAGTTTCTTGACAACCTTGAATATGTAGTTTTTCTCCATCTTTTCAAGATTTCCATCTTCCATGACTCGGATATTTTCTCAGCATAGTATACAATAGTATACAGGGATGTCCATGGGGCGAGTTCTTTATTCCCAGGCCGCTAGCGACCCATGGGAATCCCACAGGCCAGCGGACTTAAAACAAGCATTTTGATAAGTAGCACAACTTTTGTGTGTCCGTCTGCATATAACGATTATTACAGGCATGTTCATATCTGTGAAGATAATCATACAAAGACATTGACATCAAGCTGCTGAAATCGATCGTCTTTTATCGTCTCCTGTGAAATTTTGAAAATGTACATGTCAGGTGTGCGTCTTCGACAACGGCGATGTGCTATTATTATCACAAACTGATTGCGTTTTGGATCTAACAAACTCGCATCAACTTGCGTCTGTAATGTTGTGTTGACTTTGAAGTTCAATTTATTTCTTATAATAAATATTAATTACATTAATGTATCTACTATTCAGTTTCATACACACTATTGCCTATTACATTGAACTGGAGTCAAGAAGACAACAATTACAATTGATCCTCGATAGTGAAAAATTGCTAATAATTGATGTTGAATAATTGTTGCAATATTGAAATTAATTGATTACTATATTTATTGTAATTACAAATAATAACGTCTGGTAGCAACCGGATACTGGCGGATTTGTGTGTTACCCAATCGTAAGTGTCTGATTACAATATCTGTGGTGTTGTCGAAAGTCAATTTTAAATATCCGCATGGTTACCAATTCCATTTTCAGAATGCACTAGAGCAGAGACTGGTCGACTGGAAAAGATTGTCAAACCCGAGGATAGCAGATCGCAGTAAACGAAGGCTATTCCTCTCTTCTATTCCTCTATATTCCTCTCTTATGGTTTAATGTGACGATGTTGGAATTTTTAGCTACAAAAATATTTCGTCGAATTTCTGCATCTCGTGATGGCAGTTGTATTTTTACTTCCAGGTAGAAGGCATGGCGCTTCCGGAGAAGTGGAGGAACTGGTTTCAGGATTTTGTGATTTAGATACAGGAGAGACGGGAACCTTAACAAAGCATCAAGTTCTGATGGTGATGAGAAATAAAGGTTACTCAGAAGAATATTCAGAGGTAAGAACAAATATCTGAATTGGATTAAAACCTACTCCTGTCTTGAATTCTATTCCAGCAATATTTCGAGTTTTCTGAAAACAATAAAGACGATATGATAACACTAGAAGAGTTCAAAGAGAAGCTCAAATCATGTCCAATCGCCATCTTGGAATCAGAGTGAGCGCATATATTTTCCTCTGATTTGAATGTGCAAATATGCATTGAGTGTTAGTCATAATCGATTGAAAAGTTTGGGAAAGCCAAGTTAAGCTGCAATTGTATTCTCATGGATTGCTTGGTGAAAATATGATACAATGACAACTTAACTTGGCTTTCCCAAACTTTTCAATCAACCTCTGATTTGAAATAATTGTCAATGTTTTTAAAAAGGCTTAAAGGATGTCGTGTCTCTGTGGCACGGTGGTTTAGTGCTTGGCCGAGGGATCTTTTGGTCTAGAGGTCGAGACCCATTAAGTGTTGTTGTAAGTCAGCAGTAAGGACATCCAGACTGAAAGATCAAAATGCTCCAGGAGTCTGACTTTGTCAGTACCGTCCAACAGTGATGGAATCGGATCTGCGTGTCACTGGGTCAATTGGTTCACTATTTTGCGCCGGGTCACTGAGTCAGTGTTCAAATGTGGTTTTTCGCAGTTCTTATTAGTTTCTATGGTACCCATAGTTATTTATTTTATCGTTCTTGTTGCAGGTTGACAGCGTTTCATGACCAATTCGAGAGTGAGCTGATGAGATCCAATCAACTGTCAACTAAAAGTCAATTGTATCTTATGGTATTATCACTGCTACATTGTAATGTACAAACAGCATGCATGAGGTAATATTAATAAATGAGACGAAAGATTTTGAGGGCAAGGATTTTTGCTAGGAGTCAAGTGTTAAGGTTCAACACACCAAGAACTCCATTATAAACCACTAAGCACAATCACAGGCCAGTGAGACCAGTAATGCACGCCGTTGTTTTAGCTTCCGAAAATCCACTTGGGGCAAATTGTAGTCCCTGACATGCAGCTATTACTCATTACTATTAAGATTATTATAGGCTTCAAAGAATATCGGAATACAGACCGGGGTGTACAATCAAACGTTTCTGGAGTGTTGTGGTACCTTACCTACGGATGCCATTCCTGCCGACTTCCAATGACACTTAAGGGGCTCGACCAAAGATCGCTAGGCCAAGCACTTAACCACTGTGTCACTCCACGGAGACCATCTATTGACGGCGCAAGAATGCTGAGATATTCTCTTATGGTAGAGATGGTTGAGGGACTGACTTGCAAACCAGGAGACAGCGAGACATTGTGGCTGGCTAGAGCATAAAATTTGACGCTGGATAGGACATGTAAAAAGGGCAACTACAAGTATATCAGGAAACCACCTGTGGGTTGATGGCCACCAATCACCAAACATCACGAAGACTTTTGCGCACGAGCATCTAAATTCAGATGAATTATTGAAAATATCTGATTTTTAAGAATGCTAGTCGCGAATAATCTATGGCGCGCTAAGGACGCGATTATCTTCATATCGTGACGATTAAAACAATCAAAAAATGATCATTGTCAAGCCTTAGTATTTAAAACTTTATTGATGATAAAGCGTGTATTGGAATTCCTTGGAACTATTGAACTATTCAATAATTTGAATGTTCAACTTTTCTAATACATGTCTTTTTATAACTGCCATGTATTTATGGTTTTCGATAAGAGCACATTTTCACTAAATCTTCTTGAAACAACTAGTTAACCTTCGAGCAGATGATTCTAAGCGATTCTACATGTAAGAGTACATGTATGTTTACGTGTGAGTCATCATGAAGCAATAGAATTATGTTGAAATTACGCTTGACGATTTTTATGTGTGGTAAATTGGCAGTACCCGTAGAATCTGACAGCCGACACTCAGACGGTGCTATGCGGTAGTATTTAAGATCCTCAGCTGCTATAGGCCTTTTAATACAAGTCACAAGTTAGCAATTTTTAAGAATAAATGCCTTCTGTATAAATGAAAAGTCACCAACAGTTTCGCTTGAATGCTTTATCAGTGACAAATGAAATATATCAACAAATCCAATCCATAGCGATGTAAATATTTATCAGACATTACCCTCCAAACTAACAGCAAATGGCATCGTAAAACCTTCAAGACTGAATTAAGCTGCTGCTAATGATATACTACGCAACTAATGATAGAAATTATCATAAATGATTAACAGATTAAAAAGCAGTCTACATAGAAAATCGACTTCGTTCCCCAGAAAAAGGAACACAACAGAACCAAGATTGAAGCCGCTGCCAATGATTATCCCAGCCAGCCATTGATTGTTTGTTGTTCAAGAAACCTCATCAGTTTCTTTCCTGCGTTTCTAAGGCCAGTATCTAAAAGCTCCTATCTCAAATCAATCTGACCGCAATGCTCTACAACTACCTGCATTACCAGTTTTTATTTGGTTCAAATGCATCTTGTTGTTCTAGATGAGACGCATTAAATACTCAAATCAATCATCATTGTTGTACGAGTATTCTGCTTTGTTTTTCCTTCTAGAATTGCAAGATTAAAACGGCTATTCTATTCCTTTGACAAGTCGGGAGAAGGTCTCAATGATACTTCTGTATCAGAGTTCGTGGACGAAGCAGAGAAATTATCCAGAATCTTTCGCAATGATTTGAAGCCGGCAGTTAGTGAAGTCACCAAATTCTCCAATACCCAACCAGTCATGTTCAAAAGTATTGAAACATATTTGCGGACGAAAGGTGAGCAATCAACATTGGCGCACTCCAAGTCGAACATCTCTTTCTTCTTTCAAGCACTGATTGAAAGCTCTTATCCCATTTTCCATTTCTCATTCCCAGTAGTACCTCTCCGATGTGCCATTATGAAATAGTTCATTGAAAGAATAAAAATGAATTTATGTTGATTTAATGCATTATTGATATTGGTGTGAAAGTCTGCAATCCGGTATCTGGATACAACTTTAGTAAATATCCAAGCAATTTAGACAAGTCTGGGCGTTTCTTAACACTACCATGTTCACCATTGAAAATATGGGGAGAGAACAGACATAAGGGTGTGACACTTCGTTATCAAAACTCAATTATTTATGTGATGACGTTACTGAAATTTCCTGAACACCATATCTCTAATGTGCAACTGTCGTATAAAGAGGCGTTCCCAAATATCGATGTTGGCTGAGGTCAAGCTAGACAGACAGTAATGATGAATCGAATCGCATTTTTCATCACGTGGTAACACGACTGCTTCGACTGCATGAACTTATCGGTCTTCCTTAAATTGTCCTGTATTTTTGTTTTTTGTGTTGAATTGATGTCGGACACGATCAGAGGGTTGAAACCGGCTGTGATTTCTGTGGTCAGTGCCTCTCAAAAGAGCCAGCCGGGCAAGCGGTCAGCTAAAAGGCTAGACAGCTACCACCTAGCAGTTAAGAGGGCTTACACAACCCTCTTTTCTTCCCAGCTTGCAAAATGAGCCAGCATGTGGTGATGCAGCAATCGAAGATCGGAGATGCCTTTCAGCTCATCTTGCCAGCATGGGTAGGTTCGTAAGTTTCATCATAAAGGTTTGACTCCGCCAAGGTCAGGGCGTCTTCACTCCTCACTTACTCCATTCTATTATTCACACCACCCTCATTTCTGAAATGTTTTACCTTCATGGCTAATAAACTTCTGAGTTCTGATGTTTTACTTTTAATAATGTGCCTCTCCTGCCAACGTATAATGACACTTTCGGGGCTCGACCTCTTCACAAAAAGATGGCTAGACCAAGAACCTAGCCAACTGCGCCAATGATTCTGCAGTGGTGTCTTTAGATCACAGAAATATGACTTGCAGCTTGCCAATGTAATGTTACTCCGGATAAGAAGGACGCATTGGAATCTGATTTCCGGAGTGTGGTGATGAAATGGAATCCCATTTCAGCTTCATTTAGACAATTTGCTACACGCACTTTGACATATGCCCTTATACTAAATGATCAATCCCTAATACAGTATGTACTTTGAAAAATTAACCTATAAGCTTGACCATGTTGAATTTACACATTGAAATACATGCTAGCGTTCTCATTTACACCACGTTGTTAGTTTTTTGTCATTGAGCCTTAATGAATATAAACAAATGGAATTTTGCGATGTTTGACGCTCCGTAGCTTGCAAGATGACTGAAAGTATAGCTTAAGAATTGTCGTTTCACTGATGTTGGGTGACAATCCACAAATAAAAAGTACAAAGAGGCTCGTGCGCGAATTTAGGAAGAAAACGTCAGTAGTTGTCGGACTATAATGTCAAGTGAATTGTGTTACACAACTGTTCATGACCACTCTGATGTTTGGACGGTCATTCATGCGCCTGACGATAACTAGCTGAGCCGGTCGAAAGGCCTCGCACAATATATATTTAGCGAACATCTGGTTTTGGGGCTTCTCTCAATTGAAATGAATTGCAATCTACGTGCACCAAAATATGTGCAAGAAAACATGCTTATCAATTGTTCGAGAATCATGCTTCATGCACATATGTAAACTCAGTTGAATCAATGCACTTAAAAATCGATGACCAATCAAATCATTGCAATCAGTTCGCATCAATCGAACACCTCTATCTCTGCTTGCTTTATAGGAAGTCATTTCAACGCTTCAGAGGAAATAAGTTTGGAAAATGCGTTTCGAGCAATTGATAGAGACAATAACGGACAATTGACTTTGGATGAGATCGTGGACATGATGGAGCGTCGTGGATATCCGCCTGTATTCGCAAGAGTCGGTGTCTCATTATTTGATTTTCTCATTCAATGATCTCACAATTCCTGTCTTTCCAGGTCTTCCTTGATGCTTTGGATGAAGATGGAGACTTTGTTGTCTCTCTGGAAGAATTCAAGCGAATGCTGATGTCAAATCCTATCCATAACCTTGATTCAGAGTAAGAATTCAAATGAATTTCATGAATTTAATCAAAATTGTCAATGTGGACGATGAATGAGAAAACAAATTGATGACGTACAGCAATTGTGTAAGAGGTCGCTTATGTCGAGCGATTTTACTATTTGAGGAGTAAAAAGAGCCTTTATTCGTATTCATCATTTTAATGAGGAAATTGAAACAATGATGTTATTGTTATTTTTAATGTTGCTACAATTCTAATTGGTTTTTCAAGCCAATGTATTTCAGCGACCAGGCGTCGTTATCATCGGGCATAGATCATAAAAGGCGTATTTTAGTCAATCTATATTAGGATTATAACAACATCAAAAATAACAATGTTTCATTACTTATATTTCCCTATTAAAACTATTATTATTATAATTTCTGTATTTTTCAAAGTTCTATCTCATGTTGCTGAATAACTAATATTTCCTTTTCTGATCCTTGCCTTAATGACAACGACACCTAATTGTTGAAATATTTTGACTTGAAAAAACAGTCACAGTTATAACAACATCATTGTTTCAATTTCCCAATTAAAATGACTAGTTGGGGATTTTTGTTCTGATCTTTCTAGGTTTACTGCATCAGCACATGATCTCCGCAGGGTGTCCGCGCTCCCTGGAAAACACCTGGAAATTTTCATACAAATTTGCGCGGACACCCTGTCTCCGGCCGTCTGATTAATTACAAATACTGATGCATGGGTTTTGAATCATCGTTTGGATTCGTGAATGCAAATATCAAGAAGGCGCTTATAAGGCGTCTGTTATGCGCATTCTGCGTGATCGTGCTTGGCCTTCTCGTCGAATAAGGACGATAAAGTCACTGAAGTAAACTTTATTCGGCAGGTTCTATGGAAAAAGCAATCTTCTTCTTCATTCAATGAATAAGTTAGTGTGCATTTCTCCAAGCGTGATAACAATATTGTTGAGCCTGTAGGGATCTCAATACCGGTCCACTTTTACAAAGCCGGTATTTCGGTATCACAGGTTATAAAATGAAAACATGGGAAGCAATATAGATAACGTACATACTTTCTCATCGAACATTTTTGAAAGCAACGAATGTACCATGTACATGGGCACGCTATGAAGCTTTTGAAGCTTTTGCGTCACTACTCCCCATACTTAAGGGGCTTGGACGGTGCTGACATAGTCAGACTAATGGAGCGTTGCGGTACTTTTAGTCCGGATGCCCTTCCTGCCGACTTTCAATGACACCTTCGGGGCTCGACTTCAGGACCAAAAGATCGCTAGGCCAAGCACTTAACCATTGTGCCACGGAGACCACGCTATGCTGAAAAAATTTCAGAATCGTGAATTACGAAGATTTTCTGTCGATGACTGTTTGAGCGAATGACGCACAAACGATATTGTGTCTTTCTCCACCAATGTTGGAAGACGCTGTCTTCATCTCCACTGAAGTCAATAGAATATTGAGATGACAATTAGTTGAAGATGAAATCCGAACTTGCCACTTTGTTCTGTTGATAAAATTTCACAGGGTGCGAATGGACTGAAATCATCACTGCTATATATTCCGATGACTTTTCGTGCAACGGTTCTGCAATGGTTCTTTTCAGATTTTCTTCCATTGTATTCATCGCTTCTGATGATATCTCTGCCTTCTCTGCTTCTTCAGAAGATTGATTATTGACCTTGGAAATTTGTGGATCATTCTCTTCTTTTGGTCCAATTCAATATCTTTAACCATTCGAAACAGCATGCCTTAACAAGTTCTCTTTTTGACCATGGATTAAGAATTGCGAAGATTATGTGACATAGGACAACAATTTACTTTGTGTAGTGAACATGTTAAATACTCAGTTGATATGGTAATTAAACGATTCCAGAATAATGGATATCCTCGAAATTTTTTGCAACGTACTTACCAACGGTTCAAAAGAAACCCTATCAACGATGATGACAACCGCTCTTCCAACCGCATATTTATTAAATGCCCGTTTATATCCGAGGAACACAAACGGCGAATGTTAAGCTCCGTAAGGAAATCGGGTTTACATGATATGATTCGACTCGGATTTTCTTCTGCTCCTCCATTAAAAAGAGTTTTTCATCCTCCTAAAGACCGTTTGTCTTGTTCTCCCAATTGCAAAACATGCAAAATTTCCATTCATCCGAATACGTGCAATGCTAAAAGCGTTATTTACAAAATTAGTTGTGGGCTATGCTCAAAAATTTACATCGGTCAAACTGCAAGAACAGTGGGAACCCGCATAAGTGAGCACATCAACTGCAAAAATTTGGACAGCGCTGTGTGTGACCATTTCCACGTGGAGCATCCCCATAGTCAGGTCAACATTCAATGGGAGATAATTCACTCAAACGTCCATAACTATTCTCGACGTATTTTTCTTGAGTCGCTGTACATCAACGAGATCCAGCCTGATCAATTAATGAATGGATGCACCGGGAAGAAGCTGACCATTGTCTCATGAACCAGGTTTCTTTCTCCAGCATTTTTCTTAACTTCATTTTAGTATTCTTTGTCTTATTTGTGGTGATACAGCATCAGTATACTTAGATTGTAAATAGCAGTATTATAGGGTACATGAATAATTTTATACAGTTGTGTATCTTATGTTTAACAGGTCTAATAGCAATTTATCTAGTATTAAATCAATATCATGCCATCCTCATGAATTGTATTCTGTTCTGTACAACAGTTTCTTCGATTCCTGCGACCAAGCCGGACGGCGAAACGTCAGGAAAATTTGTAATTTTTATTTAATATACCGTACCCGAAGAAGAAGGTATTCTTTCATATTTTCAATCATAGCGACCCGGGTACGTGGAACCTCACATTTTCAATAAACCGATGTTTGGAAATCGTAAAACCGAGGTTGTTGTGAGTATATTGCGCATGCGCTTAACAGGTGTGATGTGACTCGCTCTTTCAAGCCTTTTAGTAAGTCTAGTGTGGTACCGTGTAACCCGGTTGCACCTGTTGAGTGGTTTATGAGATCGGGTGTGGGGATTGTGAGAAAATGTGTGTTGGTCAATCCAAGAACAGTCTCCGCACTCGAGTACAAAACCAATGATCGGCATACAGACTGCTTCAAACGAAGCGATTGGCACAGATGGAGCATTCAAAGAGCTAGGAACACGTGATCAAGTGGGAGCCGAAACGGTAAATCAGGAGGAAGCTTGCCATACACAAAAGAGAGAAATGACATCGATGAATAGGTGTGATTCGTTTTTATCTTACATTTATAAACCTGAACTTCATTGTTTTGCTGCTTTGACCTGACGACGTGCACCTGTGAAGGCGCGAAAATTCGTCTTGTAATTCTGTGATGTTTTGTCAGACATACAAGTAAATTCGAAGGACTTGTTATCTGATTTCACGTTAATTTAGAGCATTTTGCCAAAGGAGTGAATTCTAACGGGAAAACAGTACGTGTAACTAGAAAGTGTGAGTGTTAAGTTGTGAATGAAAATTATCCAAAATGTATCGATTAGCCGAAACTTAAGAATATCAGAACTTCTTTCATTTTCCATCAATTTCGAGGAGGACACCGAAGAGAAGCCATGAGAATTCTCATTCTAATCGTGCCTGATTTATTCATACTTCAAAATTTCTTGTTGAAGAAGTACTGAGAGAGGAGTACTTATTTTGACCTCTGCATTACCTCCCCCACGTTTTCAAATTTGTTAAAAATCCGTAAAAATCAATTTTCACACAGCATCAGGTACCCGTAGATAACGTGTGATGTCACCAGCTTGATCTGACCACTGGACGCATCATTGTTCTCGCGTGGGGGCATTGCTCGGTCTCCGTCTTCGTCTCATCTTCTGTTATTTAAAATGTTCCCACTATCCTTCTAGATCATTGTGAAGGCATTGTCAAGCGATTTGGTCATTGTCACTTCACGAGTTGTCGCGAAATCACTTTGTTAACCTAGTGCTATCTGCTCAGACGGTGCACTTCACGCTATCGTCTCTAATTCAAAATGTACTCGTCCAATTTGCACAAATTCTGCATAGGAAGTAAATATACTCAACTGCGTGTACCTGAAGTGATGATCGATAGATTTTAGACACATTGAAAACGGTGGGAGAGAGATAACCCATGAGCATCAAAGTGTTAGCATTCTAAATCTTTGTACCTGTTATTTCAGTCTTGCTCAGATGCACCGATTGTTTCGGATATTTGACAAAGACAGTAACGGATTTATCGAGGAACATGATCTCAAAAGTTACATTGAGGAAGCGGAACAGATATCTCCATACTTCAGTCAAGCAGTGAAGAAAGCTATTGAGATAATCGATCTAAATAAGGACGGGCGAATCTCCTTCGAAGAATTGTCAGAATACATCCGCAAAAAAGGTAAATTTTTCCAGTATGAGTTCTTTATATATTTATATAGTTTTTATCATCTTGATTTTATTAATTTTCAATATCAGTTTCTATTCAACTAATGGACTGTCTTATGGAAACTTATCAGCCTGTTGAAAATAGAAATCCCGAGATTTCCAAGCCAGATTTCATTGATGACTCTCAAAGCACTAATGGGTCGATTTCTGTAGATGTGTTTTCAACGTTAAGTCAGGCATACGCTGCGAAGTTGAAGTCCGCCAGGCACGCTACGCCTCCTCAGGAGGCATAAAGCACATGGAGAGGCATTCATATGGTGTACTACCTGGTACACCTGCTCCAGACATGGCTAATCAAGCATAATAAAATCATATGTACTTGCAATCGCATAATTTCAATTTCTAGACAATCATCGCATTCGCTGAAGTGTCCGAAAAGAATTGACCAGATATATTCAACTGACCATCAGTCCGTTACTTCACAATCCTCTTCAAGCTTAGCGCTCCTTTCATTAGAAGATGTTTTCAGTCTGCCTCGACCAACATTGAAGCATATTCCGGTGAGATCTCGTCAAGCATTCGGATCAATTTTGTCTGATGCTCTACGCGAAGTGGTTTCCACTAACACTACTGAGGCATGGACGCGGTTTTTTATGCTTCCGAAATGTGTTCTGCCGTCGTGTACGTGAAGGTCTTAACGTGAAGCGCCCAGATGTCAGTTCATTCTGTCGTCGATGGGCGAATGGCGAATAGAAGGAGCTTTGGGAGATGGCAGAAAGCAGTGCAAGAACTTTTAAAGGCAAGCAGTCAAAGTCCAGTGAAATTGTTAGAGATAAAGACGCACAGATTCAGGCAGCCATCACTTTTGCACAAGACAGACTCTATGGGAAAGCTGTTCGCACTCTCACTTTAAGTCGAATAGCCCTAACACTGAAGAGACTTGGAAAATTTAATCGGACAAGCACCAAACAACAACAGAACATATACAACAGATTACGGATACCCCACCTATTCAATTGCCAAGTGACCTTGATATTCGAAGCATCCCTCTTTTCCGCTGGACACCGCATGTGGTTCAACTGGACTCCGATGTCAACATCTTATTGAATCAGCTGAAGCAATATTGCCTGTTCCTCTTTATTCTTTTCTTCAGAATGTGATCAATCTACTTCTCAGATGTGATGCTCCTTCAGAAGTGAAATGTATTTTGGCTAGTGCAAACCTTACTGTCCTGAACAAAGGCGAGAGAGACATACATCTGATCGCGCTGGAGAAATTTTGCGACGCTTGGTTAGTAAATGTGTGTGCTACTTTGAAGACTCAATTAGAAACTATTTTCGGACCTCATCAATTTGGATTGGCTTGTAGTGCAGGTACAGAAAAAATAATCCACAACTTAAGGTCTGTGATCGATGAACATTGGTTGGATGGAGACTTCGTAGTTTTAAAGGTTGATATGCGAAATGCCTTCATTCGAGTGTCCCGCCAACAGCTTGTACGAAGGAAATACCTGAAATCTTGCCTTGGTTGTCAAGTTGTTATTTACAGCAACCATGGGAAAGTTGAAGTCAGAAAGAGGTGTTCAACAGGGAGATCCCTTTGGACCACTTCCCTTTTCTGTGGCACTCAGTCCTATCATACGGAGCATCTCACAAAATATTCCTCTTACATTGCAGCATAGTATGTTATATTGCAGATGATGAGGTTTTTTGTGGCTCTTTCGATTATATAAAGAGGGTTCCAGCTCCTCTTCAATCGACCTCATCCATTACTGGCTTGCATGTGAACTTGTCTAAGTGTGAAGCATTCAGTAGAGGAAGCTTGATGGAAATTGATGATGGAATAAAGAAAAGCTGCTCGCCAAATCTTGAGATTCTTGGTGCACCCATTGGTGACAATGAGTTTTGCTGTTCATTTATTAGAAGCAAAGTCAAGAAAGCAAGTTTTCTGCTGCAACAGTTGAAAACTATATACAATCCTCAAGTAGCCCTTTCCATTCTCCGTCGCTGTTCTGGGTTTTGCCGACTTGCTCATCTTGCAAGGACGACTCCAGTTGGCATAACAAGTGAAACTTTGATTGAATTTGATAATGACATTCGTAAAACACTCGAGGAGACTGTGGTGATAGAGTGTTCAGACGCAGCATGACAACAAGCTCAGCTTTCCATTCGAAGAGGAGGTCTTGGCCTGCGATCCGTTTCTCATCATTTAGGAGCTGCATTTATTGCTTCCTGTATGAAATGATGGCGTACAGCCATCAAGTTACCAGTACGTGCATGACACAATTGAACACTATAATGAAAGGGTAAATGAAGGCGATTGTGTTAATATGGAGAAACTATCAAAAGAAAAATCAATTTCTCAGCATAAATTGTCTGATATGATAGAAACTACATTGTGGAGGGAATTGGTTGCTAAAGCCTCTCCAGCAGATCAAATGCGTCTGATGAACATAGTGGAGCCGCATGCAGCGGATTGGCTTCGTGTTATTCCGTCTCCCGGTTTGGGTCTGTCAAAAGAGCCAAATGAGATGAATATTGCTATAAAGTGGTGGTTGGGCCTTCCGCTGTGTGAAAGTGGTGCAAATTGCAGCTATCATCCAACGTCACCACTCGACCAACTTGGCCATCATGCATTAACCTGCCGAAGAGACGGTGACGTAGTGAAGCGACACAACAGCATAAGAGACGTAATTTTCGAGACGAGCAGGCGTACACTGCTGAGTCCAAAGCTCGAATACGGTGCCGGCCTGGGACAGAGTCATTAAAATTCAAGACCCGCAGATATCTGTGTACCAGATTGGTCCCTCGGTAGGCCAGCAGCAGTTGATGTGACCGTAATTCATCCGCTCAATCCAGAAAGCATCAATGGAGCGAACACTACAGTTCATGAATTGCTGAGAGCTGCAGAGGCGCGCAAGGTCGCGAACTGGGATGGTTTTGTCTCCCGTTTGCACTGAGTGCATATGGAGGGTTCGGTGAGGAGGCTACGAAGTTTGTGGAGCGCATAACACAGAGACTTTCCACCCAGACTAATTCCAAGATTTCAGAGTGCAGAGAGTCAACTTTGATATGTGGTTGTTCCATGCAAAAAAGTCTTTCCTAAACAGAGTACAGTTGTTAACTAGTGCTAACCACAAGCATCTTACTTCACTTTGCTGCGTCCTCACTTGGCCACAAGAACCAGCAAGCCTCCCAAGGATCACCACACCCATCTACACAAGCGCATGAACGCCAACCCACAGGATGTGAGCGCTGCAGTCTGCCGCCCTTGAAGTTGGGATAGGAAGTGCAAGATTCGCTGCAAGACTTCCAAAACGTTACATATGATCGATGCTGCTAAGGTTGATTTAGTTGTAAAATATAATAAGTAATGGATATAAAGTTGAGCTTCCAATTCATCTATTAGTTTTCTATAAATAGTCGATCATCGAACTCCATAATTTATTTGTATTTACAATTATCCATCCTCTTAATTGGTTACATTTTCAATTTGACCTATGCAGAGTACGCAATATACAGCGACATACAGAAAAGCCGATCATTCTCTCATTAGGCCTACCGGTACTGCATCTGCTTAAATAAATACTTCTACAAGTTACAGTACATAACGCATCACCTTTTGGGAAACGATCCATTCAGATGAGTTAAATGAACAAATTTTGATGATTTGTAGGTATTCAGAATGACGAAAGAAAATGAATTCTTGGCATAAATCAATTCGGTAAAGAAGCACCCAACGCACTGGCCACGCTATCATTTTCACCGCAATATTCAAGGGGTAAGGACCTCGCTTCGGCACGGAAGTGAAGAGGGTCCAGGTTTCGAATCTGTCCACCTTGGGAAGTACCACCGCTCTCACTAGAGGTCATTAACCCTAACCTGGTGAGAGTTGCGAATGTGTGATGGTTGCCCCACTCCTAGCGTGCTAATGCGGCTTCATTGCTTGGGGGACACTGGGAGGAATATAAAAACTGTTTTGAAGTTAGTACAGTGAAGTCGTAGTCGGAATCCCACCGAACCCTGTAGTTGGAGTCATATCAAAGTGATGGGACTCCACATTTCTACTTCATAGCATTGTGCTTGAAGGTTATTGACAGTTGAAGAATAGCCGCAAAAGATTCATACGGAATCTTCGAGGTTATCAAAGAAAATTCACTTAGAATTATGATTACGATCAACAAATTCTATAGTAGTTAAAAGCTTTGATCAATATATATGTAGACAACAAAGAATCATTCCCTTGTTCCGTGAGTGCAGGCAGCCTTCCGAACCTTTTGCTTCAGCACAATATAGAGCCTAGTTTGTGTGCCTGAAGACAGTTTCTAGCAAAAAATTCTACACGTAGACTTCAATTTAGTAAGCTTTGCCAAATTTCTTCTAACAATGGACACAGAAGCCTGTGTGGTACATTTTGATATGCGAGTCCATCCAACCGTTCGAGTTATGATGTGTGTCATGGATTAGAAATTCGATAATGAATTTCCAATATTTTGAAAGTGATTGTTGCTTTTTATCGATTTCTATTGATGTGGTATTCTATTGATTTATTTATTTTTGTGCGTAGAAAGACTGAAAAATAATATTATTATGCATTAAGTTTAACTTGTAGGAAAGTGATTGTTGCTTTCCGATCTAGAAATGTCCTAATTTTGGATTTCGCAAATGACTATGCAAAATATACAGAAAAGAATATTGTGAATCGTATAATTATGTATTTTTCACCTTTTTCAGTTCCCATAGCGCCTCATGAAGAGGAAGAATATTTGGAAAAGAGATTTATTGAAGTCGCAGGGAGTGACTCAGAAAATTTGGATATCAAGACGGTGTCCAAGCTCATGTACGACGAAGGTTATCGACAGAATTTGACGAAGGTAATGACCACGCATGTAAGTAGCTAGATTCCTCCACATCTCTGTTGTAACACACCAAAATGTTTATTGTGCACAGAAATTCTCATATCAAATTTTTCCGATTCCGACGGTCACATTGGACTTAATTTAAGTATAATCCTGATCATGAAGCTTGAAAACTGAAAGGCAGGGTTCACTTAAAACACTTGTTTATCTCTTTAGTTTATCATTTCAACACATGCGGTAAGAATGACTTGACCAATTCGCCCTCGTTTGACCGCAGGATTTGCGCCAACTGCTGTGATGTCATCTCATTCTGTCTCCTGCTAATGATGAAATTGACTGAACCTCGTGATGAACTAAGTAAATTTAGAATGCGGACAATTCAGATCATCATGAAGAAGAAATCTATTCACGCCACCACCTGAAACCCGAAGACAAATAATTTAGCATGCGTGAGAAAAGCAGTTTATCTGAAAAAATCATCGAACTTTAGTGACCAACTACTTCTCTGACAGACTTTTGATAGTGAGGAGGTCATATTGAGATTTATCCCAGAAAACACTTTATTGGACTTGAAAGAATTAACGTATTTTAACGCAAAAGCTTTCAGACAAGGGCATTCATCAGTCGGCCTTGCATCTGTTGATTCCCATTACATATGTCTCGACGGCTCCCTTTTGGTGGAGGAGTTCATGCATTTGGTCCTATCCGGTGCATCTGGTAGGAGTCCTACACTCTTAACTAGCGCACTAAACCATGAACTCTCGGTTTATTTGTTAACCTGTATAATCTGCTTATAAAGCAATGGCACAGAATACTTTGACCAATTGAACATAAGCTATATTCATAGACTATCTACATGTACATGTAGACTTATTTTTGAGATTTTTTGAATGTTTTGTGTAACCTTACCTTCATCTATTTGTTATTTTATTGCTGAAACGACTTGTCCGGCATAAATATTTCAATGAAGTTAATTACAGCGAAAATTTTTGCAATTTATATTTTTCAACATCCGTCAGTGCGTTTACATATTTTCAGTGCGAGTTTAGTCAGACGAATTATAAACTGACAAATGGCAAAACAGATGGTGATGGACTTGCAGCTCTGTGAGTGGTCCTAGTAATAAGGCAATTGTCTTATTTGCACTTCCACACGGTTTTTATTTAGCTGCAGAGGTGCTTTATAGTCAAACTTTCTTATCAAAAGTCAATAAAATTAAAGGTAGATGATGACTATAGCCTGCTCGGCTATGAACTCGATAAATTAATTAGTCTATACCAAGGGCCAATAAATAAATTGCAATATTGTGATTTAGATAGATATGTCGATGACATTTTTGCGATTTTTAAAGCTGAATCTGAAGCTGAAGATTTCCTTACGTTACTTAATTCCATTCATAGTAACATCCAATTTACCATCGAAAAGGAAGATAATCATAATTTACCATTCTTGGATGTGATGGTCAGTTTTCATAATTCCTCTTTTGCGACTGCGTGGAGAGTCCGACCTACGAATACTGGAACTTACGTTCCTTTTGCTTCTTACGCTCCAATGAAATACAAAAAGTCTGCGGTTCGTTCCTTGTTTATCAGAGCTAAACGCCTTAGTAGTTCGCATAATAATTATGAGAAAGCTTGTGAGGAGATCACCAGCATTTTTCTCAGTAATAATTACCCTCTTAAGTTGATCGAGTCTATCAAACGTGAAGTTGAGAATAATGCCACTACTGATGAAAGTAAAACGGCTATTTTTTGGTCATTACCGTACGTCAAAGAGAAAGAGCGCGATACTTTAAAATCTGTTCAAGTTATTAATTCTATGTTAGATAAAACTGATTATAAATTACAGGTTGCATTTAAAACATTTAAGACCGCTAGTATTTTTCCCAACAAAGACAAAGTCTCTCCGTGTTCATCATCGAACATAGTCTATGAGTTTAAATGTCGACAGTGCTGAAACTGTTATATAGGTGAGACACGGAGACATCTGTCTACGAGAGTGACAGAACATTTGAAAGGCAAGCCTACGCCAACTGAAATCACCCGCCACCCGCATGAGGCAAGCTTAATGGACTTCAAGGTCATCTTTAAAACAGCTCACACTCGCATCGCTGAAACACTGTGCATCAAATCAACCAGTGCCCACCTAATTAATGAGAACTGTTCATCAATTCCGCTGCACATGTTCTAATTTTAGCATTTTTTCAACTGTTTTAAGTGAGTTGTGTTGTGACCATGCAGTTTGTATTTAACCCTTTGTTTCCTCTGATTGTATTTTCCTGAAGATGAGTTTTTAATAAACTCGAAATCGATTGACAACATGGTTGTCTTTTCCTGCACAACAAGTGGAATCGTTGCGAAAGGCCAATGTCGTGTGAATAGAGTAATTCAACTCTTTTATGATTGCATTTAAGTTTCATTCCATTTTTCATCTGGCTATGATCAAAGGATGCTTGTGCTCATGGAAATCCGACTTTTCACTTCGTTTAAGTTTGTGAGACTAAAATGCGCAACTGTTTGTTGATGGTCATTTCAGCCGATCATGTAAGTATCGATGTAGGTCTCTGTTGGTACAGTGGTTAAGTGCTTGACATAGGTCCAGAGGTCGAGCCCCGAAAGTGTCGGTGGAAGTCGTCAGGAAGGGCATCCGGACTAAAGAAAGATCACAACGATCCAGATAAAAGTCTGACTATGTCAGCAATGTCCAAGACCCCAGTATTTGAGAGTAGCTACGACAAATCAAGACATTAAGATATTGAAGACATTTCAAAAATATATCGCAAATATAACAGAAGTAGTTAACCAGCTTCGAAGTTTGAAGGAAGAGAACAAGCCCACACACCAAAGGTGCCCAGCAGAAGAAAGGTAAATAAGAAAAACATGAAGCACCGTCCAAGCCCCGAATAAGGGAGAGTAGTGATGTTAAACCATCATTTCATTAAGTATCGATCTAGGTCAGTGTTGCAAATTGCTGAAGCCGGCAAAAGTTGAAAATCCTTGCCACAAGGCGATCTGTTGCAAGTTATTTTATCAAAATGTTTCCATATAAAGAGAGAATATTAATTAGCGTGAATATTTACGAGGTACACCGTTCCATTGTCAAGGACTGGAAGTTTGGATGCCGTTGTCATGACAGCGCATGTCTACGGTTTTCCATTGTTCTCAATGTCCATGTCAGTTTCAGTCCTTTATCATAGCCCGTCGGATTTCAATGTTTGTACTGCATTCAGAGTGATAACAAAGTGTTGAATATGTAGAGACTGAGGAGTTTAATGACATCTTCATCTGCGTCCATACTCCCTAGTCTGGCCTCTCAAACACAATGAATGAAGTTATGCATGCGCGCACATCTTTTACATCCGGTGCACAAGTAGACGTACACTACATCATTGGTCACCGTTGGAATTGATTATGTAACTGCCAGTGAGAAGAAGATTAGCATATCTCGTTCGCACCTCCATGTATACTTTTACATTTTCACATGGGTGACTTTGTATTTTGTCTAGGTGCTACTTTTCAGATACGCATGCAAGTCATCCACAATCAAAAAGGAACTGTTGCAGGATTTGTTTCTGTGAGCTACTAAAATTACTTTTTGCAGGACTTGTCTCAGTGAGCTACTAAAAGTGACTGTTGCAGGACCTATCTTAGTGAGCTTTTAAAAGCAACTGCTGCAGGACTTATCTCAATGAGCTACTAAAAGTACCCGTTGCATGACTTATTACAGCGAGGTGCTAAAAGTAACTGTTGTAGGGTCTTTCTCAGTGAGGTGCTAAATAGAAACAGTGCCAGCGACGTCAACCGACTGGGTCTTATTCACATCTTGTTTAACGAAAAGCTGTCATTCCAACAGATTTATTCTTCAATCGATTGATTGAACAGGAAAAAATTTCGGTTCAAAACTAATACGCAAGATGTACGTATGACAGTAAGAGTTTTATGTGAAAACACAGTGATGAGCTTGGCATCTGTGATAATACCCTTGTTGCAGTATCTTGAGACAAGAAAAAGTTGTCTCAATCATGCTCAGAAAGAACATGCCGATGATTATTAACCGATGACGTTTCAAATTAAATATGAACTCTAATATTTCAAAACATAATTCCTAACTTACATTTTTATTGTGATCTCTTCAAATGGTCCTTTTGTTGCATAAAGACGCGACGAATTCCGACTCCTAACGGCAGTTTTGACTTTCATTGGAATGTTCGCGACGCACGTCGAATATGAGCAACAATATCGCTCAAATGCTAATCCGCTCTGTTATTCTCTCGCATACCTGGAGCTATGTCTCTTGAGTGCATAATATTTTAATCTGCCTTACACTAAAACCTACCTTGAAATGTGCTTGTTTTCATAATTCAAATTTCAAGCAACCACAAAATACTTTCTGGACTTCGGTGTTCTGATTCAATTGAGGACACTTCATGTTTGCTTTATAATTCCTTTTCATTTGAGTTCTGTGTTCGCTAGAGTTATCGATGTCGAAAAATTCAATTTTATTCATCATGTCTGCTCTACTGGATATACAAAGATAATTTGGATAGATATTAATCGGTCGACTGGTCAAAAGGCTATTCCCTTTAACATTTTGATTTGTATACTTCCACTGCTTACATTGTCTCCAAACAATATCAGATTACCTCTGTAAATATGACTTAACAAGGAAAATCACTACGAGATTTGCCGAGACTGATCTTCGAAAAGGTCATCGTAGACAAGAAAGTTGATACATCGATGTGATGATCTCATGTGACGTGTCATGAAATATATCTTCATAAGTTCTAATGGGAGAATATCAAGGATATGCGAGGTCGTCAGCTATTTCTATCAGTAGAAAAGAGTAAGATGTCTTAAGTTCATTGAAACTATTACTGTTGCGCCACCAACCTGTTCCCTGAACTTTTCCTGAATGAAACTTAAGCAACTCTGAATGAAGGATTGAAGTAAGTAACTACATGAATGAATCATCCGGCAATGCCAATATAATTTGATATGTCTTTAAATCGGAGTTTTAGTCGATCGGAGCACTCATGCAGTCTGGCTAATTTGACATTGCTGGACGAAAGGTCCTATGTCACATAAACAAGGCTAACTTATCGTGAATGAAGATCCTTTCTTGTAAGTTTTCAGTAGCGCTTTCTGAAAACATTTTCTTTAATGGAGTCAAAGGATAACGAAGACAAAACGAAGTATAATGATACCTCGCTATGTATGCCCGTTGTACGAAGGCATGTTTCCATGGTTCGTCACTATACTTCGTTCTGCGCAATCACTGTCCTGCTATTGAGTAATTGATAAACAAAGTTCGCTGTCATATATTCATGGATTTCATTTATGCAATGCTTTGTGCGATCAGATAAACTTGCGACTACTGTCTATTCCATGTCGAGGCGAATTCGCACTTGTTAGTATCAAATTTTTCATTAGTATCAGCCGCACTGCTTTGTAGGCCTTCAGCTTACTCAGTCATTTTAGATGCAGTACTTCTTGCAAGAGGAAGAAATCTTCGTCGGATGTAGTGCATTCTCTTAATGTTCGCCACTTCGCCAATGTGCTGTACTTAATAGAATAATAGTCTCACTTCTTGTCAGGAGTTTGTAACAATGGCCTCCCTCGAATAGTAGACCCGACTATTTGATGCTGCAAGTTCAGTGATTATCAGTTTAATACTGGGTCAAGGGATGCTCACATTATTGCTATCAATTAAAATAGGAAAGAAAATATTTTAAGATAGACAGGCATTGAAATGAGCTTAAAAAGCCATAGTCTTTGCAAAACAATTTTGTGAATTGGCTGCAATCAGAGCCCGTTTTTCACGCAGCGACTCCATTATATTATACAAATCTAGTCGACTTTGCTAGGTGACGCTACAATAGTTTGCAATACTTACTTCCGCGTTTTTTGTCCTTATACACGTTAAACGGGGTCAGACGGTTGCTGCCTTCTGATGGCGCGCCTCCACTCCTGTCGATCGTAGACCATTTATGGATTCAGGTTCAAAGCGTGAAGATCCTCGGAGACGACTTGTGACCATGTTTTCCTCAGTCTTCCTCTCGGCCTTCTGCCTTCGACCTCCAACTGGAAAATCTTTTCGTCCACTCATTCTCATCTCTTCCCAGAATGTGGCCGTACCACCGCAGTCTTCTTCTTCGCAGATCATCGGAAATACATTCCAGTTTCATCTTCTTTCTTAGGTCCTCACTCCTGTGTCCATTGGCCAGCCTCACACCGCACAATCTTTTCACCACTGCCTTTTCTGTTCTTTCAATGATCTGATCACTTTTCACGGCTCATGTCTCACTCATGTACATCATCGCGCTCCGAGCACACGCAGAATACACCTGGCCGTTCATTTTCAAGGTGGGAGCTTTGGATGTCAGGAAAGGTGCAAGTTCATGGGACTTCTTCCATCCACACCTTACTCTCGAAGTTACTGCAAGGTAATTGAAGGACTTAACTGAGCTGGAACGGTCATCACCTACACTTAACTCATCAAACTCACTAGAAGGCCGTCCAGAACACCTTGGGCACACAAGATGAGACGCAGCTGCGTTTAAAGATCTCTTCACACCACTGCATCGTTAGTGGATCCAGTGGTCGCACACGCCCACCCCTTGTCTGCAAACTCCGCATGACCACTCTGCAGACTCTGTTAGAGGCACATTGCATGGCGCCATGATCTTCGTCTTGTCAACGTTGACTCCCATTCCTTTTGATGCCAAACTCGTTATCCAAGAGGACAACTTCAACTTCAGGCCTTCACCTCAGGCATCTATCAACGCTAGCTCTTATTATGCAATTGTCTTATTAATGCATTGTCAAGATCATCATATCGAAAATACTGTAATCAAAATCTTGTACTGTATCGAAAATATCGTAAGTCGGTTAAAATTCTGAGATCCATTATTTCACGGCTCATATGAGGACATTTCAAATTTTCGAGGGTAGCAAATATTACAATGTTTACTCAATTGTTTTCACATTAAACTGAAGTTTAAAATAGCGATATTAAATGAGAAAATGCCTTGGAGTTATAACACCTCTTAAATCACTGCCAAAATCCCTTTTCCCAAAGGATCTTTGCCTCAATATGCTGAGATTCGCAAAAAGTCAAATTTTCCTGGAACGCAACCTTTGCTCATAGCAGGGTGTTGCTGTATTCATACACGCGACATGTATTTCGGGAGTAACAGAAGTTTGTGTACTATTCAGGAAATGGTTTTTGGATTAAGATGAATTAATTGTAATATTACTTATGTTGCATAAATAGTTTCTAGTAATATTACTCAAGTCAGCTGTTCAGTTCCCTTTATATTTAAAGTATTTTTGCTAACGACAAATGAACATTTTCATCAGCAAGTATTTAGCTATTTTTGTATTTTAGATAGATTGAGTTTCTTATCATTGTCTTCCTCCTAAAATTCAAACCAGACCTTATAGGAAATCAAGAATGATTCTCACACAATGAACTTGGCCTGCTGATGATTCCTGACATTGGATGAGATGGCTAATATTCAGGTCTGTTCCCATTTTTCAACTGAGGATGCAACTCAAT
Source organism: Prostheceraeus crozeri (assembly GCA_907163375.1). NCBI lineage: Eukaryota > Metazoa > Platyhelminthes > Polycladida > Euryleptidae > Prostheceraeus > Prostheceraeus crozeri. Next base: position 507,741 of record CAJQUW010004698.1, on the reverse strand, counting down.
GTTTAATTATTCTATTTACATTGTGTTTGCAAAAAGCAAAGTACAGGCGCACTAACTTGGTGACATTTAAGTAGTGTGCTAAAAGTCGTATTTAATCAGCATCTGTCGAAATTTCACTTGCCGTGATAGGATGTTATTGTCACCGTTAATGTCACCGATAATGTTTTTGTTTTCATTTATTTAAGAAGGAAGAACATAAGCAAAATTCATCAATTGGGAGACAGAAACGCCGTGACAAGAACATACTACTCTCAGATTTTTAAGTTTCGAGTTTCAAAAGAATAATGCTCAAACATCTGCGATCTTATGATTTGTATAATGTTACTCATGAAACTACGCTTACCATCTGTTAATGGTCAAAGTGGATCTGTTAGACCTGAACAGTTCATCCTTGCAGATAACTCATATTTTTATCTACGTTATTTGATTACGTCACTTGCGTGATTTCGATTTCATTCAATAAGACTCATGGCAATAAGTTATTGATTAAGTGCTCTAATCAGCTATCTGACGAACTTCGGATTTTTGTCCACCGACCTTTGAAGGCACAAGACGCCGAAATCTGTCCAGCTTGTGTGCTCTTCAATTATAACAGAGAAATCGATCGTCGATAAAGGGGAATTCGCTGTTTGCATTTTTGCTCGAAATTTGACACATGTTTATGATTTAGGACATATAATTCTGAAGACGGCCTTCAGAGGATCGAAATGCTAATCTGGAAACTTTTTACATACAAGCACAATATCAGGAAAATCCGGGAAATGCAAGCAATGTTGAATTTATCAAACTCAGCTTTACCAAGTTGCTTATAATGTGCATGCACCGAGTGACCAAATTTGAATCGAATTTCAAGTTATGATTTACTGCTACTGTCAAAGCAAACCCAGTAGTGTCTGTAGCTCACTATATTCAGCTGACATAATGTTACATGCACTAAGCCACTGACATTTATTGAGCAAAACTGTCCGATGAGCCACGGTTTTGGGGTAATAGAAAAGTGACAGATCCTTTGCTTCTTTAACCATCAAAGTGTGGATGCAAGTTATTCTGGTTGGGCTCCATTGCCAACTCGACACTCATACTTTTGAGACATTTTTGTTGTTAGATCTACATGTATATTGGAAACTGCTCTCAGAATTAGCAATGGGACAGAAATCTTGCTCTCCTGTGTCGACTGATAAAATATCATGCGCAGCTTATGAAGATGCACGCAATAGTAATGTATTTTTGACAATTCAGAGATACCAAGAGCTCGCTAATGTGCGAACGAATTCTGTGAATCGTGAAACAGTTCAAGCAAAACTGAAACCGAACGATGAAAAATGGTATTTCCTCATACGGCTGGAGGAATATTTTGAAGTTAAAACTCGAGCTTTAATGTGATAGTGAAATAGTAATTATTCATTTGACATCATTGGAATGATATTATTTTTCAGTCGCTCAAGCATTAAAGTCTCTGCACATAAAGTTTACAGTCTCTTTGAATTTCGTAGTCATGAAATGATCATCAGAATCACTTTATAGCGGTAGTTGAAAGCGGTGATATGAAGTGAGCTTAGATATCTGAGGTACACCAAACTTTTCTCATACACTGCGTTTGTTGCCCATCATTAGACATGTTCGGTTTCGGTTTTCCATTAATAGGGCTAATTCATGTTAAATGCAACAAAAAACTCATAATCTCTGATGCGGTAAACAGCTCATATATGCCTAAGCCATGCAGACATTTTAGTTTTTATGGGAGATTTATCAATGGTACATGTAGTTAATTTCAAGCAAGCATTCAGTTTGCAAGATGATTGTAGTGTACCATATTTCCTCTCTATTAACACAGCGTTTTTACAGAAAACTGTCATGTAAAGACCTTGTCTAAATAGAGGAAGATGCCTTTATAGAGAGAGATGTCTTTATTAAATTCAATTTTGTCATCACAATACAAAAGCTCATTATAAGAAATAAAATCTTGCTAGAGGAAGATGTCTTAAAGCTTTATTTAATTTCGTCAACATTTAGACCTGCCTTAACAGAAATATTACAAAATAGGGGAGATGGATGTATTTCACAAATTGACACCTTATAATCAGTTTTTCATACTTGACAGAACTAGTGAAACTTTATTTAAGCACTGCGGCTTTAAGTGTCCCTAGCGAATCTGCGTTTCGGTTGCTGTATCCTCAAAAACGAAGCAACTTGCTTTATTATCTTAGAATAAACTCGCATTTCCATGTTCTACTTAAATTTACTATGATAAAACTTATTTTCGAATCTTATTATCTCAGAATCAGATTTTATTTGATGAAAATGAACTTGCTTTCCCAGTGTGTAATAATTGCGTTTTCACATCTTTAAAATATAGGGAAACTTTAGGTGTTTCAAGTATTGGAGCCGGAAGTGAACATGTTTATCCATCACTTCGACGATGAAATGTTCGAAGCGGCTGCAGTTATAGTATAGTCAGCATGATTTTCATGAAGGCAAATGTCAGACTCTATGGTTTTCAAATTTATTATTCAGGTAAACGATCAATTAGCGTCCCCTTTCAATATGCAAGTGAAATCAAGATTTCCGAAAACTGAATAGGTGAATAATAAAAACTTTAAAGCTTTTAATAGAGTTCCTTAAAAAGTACAATGTGTAGCTGTATCACTTCAAGAAAATTAACAGTGACAAGTCTTGCCAATAGAGCACAAGGCGTTTCTTTATTTCTCTCGTAAAATGGAGAACGAGGCTGCACCGAAGTCAAAGAAGATGTGAACATTTCAGTGAAAATTGATGTATTAATCCTCAATCTTTTTCGTACTTCCAATTTGAAATAAGAGAGCGGAAATCCATTTTCAAGACCACCATTGAAGTGAACAGCCCCATCTTCTTGTCAGATTTGCTTTTGTTCACAATTCTCGGACATTTTCACGAAAAACTGAAATGACATGTTTTTCATTATGATCTAACTCGTATTTAGATAATGCTAAAGACAGTGAATATTGCATAGTCTTTGGATAAATCTTCAGATGATTTGCTCTTGATTTTTTCTTAGCATTTTCATTCCTAAACAATCTTCATTTCAATTTGTTTGTACTTCTATTTCAGAGATTTCTTAACGATTTAGTTCCTGAAAACAATAAAGTGATGTCACTCGGAGAATTCAAAACAAGAATGCGAGAATATCCAATTCCATTGGAAGCTGCAAGGTAAAATAAAGCATATTTCATTTTTTGATTTTTTCATTTGAAGACGATGACAAGTTGCGAAGCAATAACTTGGTAGTGAAGATAACATTTAAACATAATTAATTAACATTCAATTTCAAATCAATTAAGCAAATTAATTTTGAGAGCCATTCTATTACTTTCTGTTGGGATTATCAAGTTTTTTGTTCAATTCCGGTCTCTGGTCATCTTTTTCCTAGGGGAGCATCTAGATTTTCCGGAAAACCAATTTCGGTCTCTGATGATCGGCTATAGATTTATCAGAAACCAAAATTGTTTGGAGCAAGCCGAAAATCAGCTTGGATTTTTTAGAAACGAATTTTGTTCGAATTTCGGACGCGATTGCTGACTTCATATTAAGTCAAAAATGACATATTGATGCAGTAAGATTGGTAGTATAACACCATGAAATAATTACATAGGAAATTTCAAAAATTCCCTGACTTCTGCAAGCACAATGAAACTCCCTGACTTCTCCAGGCACATTGTCATGGAAATATCAAAAGAAAATGCGTTTGAAGCTTCACGAACTTATATCTTCGCATTTCAAGGGATAGGTGCGCTTGCTCATCATATTATAGGAGAAGGGGCGACAATTCATGACAATTCTTTTTCAAGCACATTTGCTCATGAAGTTATTGGATAGTGCGGGAAATGTGCACAGCACATGGTTTGTATTCCCATCGATTCCTAATCACAATTTCTCATGAAATTATATCAGATTTCAACAAAAATGCTCATATAATTCCAGATTAGAAGCAAAATTCGTTTGATATTTCATGAGATATTTCCACGAGGGCCTTTTCAATGTTCCTTCCTCCATCGAATGATTTAAAGTTTGCTGAGCTCTTATTTGTTCGCTGTTAATTGTTGGCTGCTGCTGCTGCTGCTTGATATGAATAGATTCACGAAGTCGGATGCTTGCATTGTCTCTGTTGTAGCCGATAATATCGATTTCAATATGACTGCTGTTCGTTGTTATTGTTGCAGAAAATATCATTTTAATCCGCCGAATAAGTAATTATGAAGTTTTTATATTAAAATGAATTATGTCAAGTCTATCGAATAAATCCATGCAATTGTGCAAGTGAATATATTTTCACTTAAAATCATGGATAATAAGCAATTTTGCTTCGTTGGATAACAGCCGAAAAAAGTAGAGAATAGAAAGTTGTCAAATCTAGACTGGCGGCAAGAGGCTTTGAAAAAGATGACGAAGAGCGAGCAGATTCCCAAACTTGCTCGAAGGAAATTTCAATGCGGTCTCATGCTTTTTTAGGAGCAAATGATTCGTATAAGGCTCGCGGATCAATCACAAGGTTTTCACGCGTAGATTGGCCTTCTTGCAAGAGTCATAGGGATTGTAAGCTAAAATCTACTGCTACATACTTGATTTTATTCTATTCTTGCATTCTCATTATACAACTAACCCCCAGCACTCGCAAATCAATATATATTTTTATTTTACTAACTTTCAAAACTTAATTCTCCTTTTTTACTCATTCCAACAAATCGTTTATCTTAACCCACCAAAAAACCACAACCTCTCACTTCCCCCCAATATATTTACTTTTTTTATAATCTAATAAAACCAAACCCCACACCTAACTATCAACAACATCATCATCAACTAAATATACACTAAAACAACATAACCAAACATACAACTTATATTACACCCACTAATCTTATTCATACAGTCTACTATCTAAAAAATTAACTCCCAAAAATATATCCTATCACATATGCACATAATATATATAATCATAAATCCAAACATCAACAAATAAACACATACCTCTTACCATATCATTTAATATACTCCTATCGAATTCCAACTCCAAATTCATAATCTAATCTCTCATAGCATGCCCACTCCCTAAAAATCAATAACATTAAAAGAAGAAAATCACTTTCCCAAAAATCAAAAAAAATAAATAAAAAAAAAAAATCTAAAAAAATCTCCCCCCCCCCCCCCCCCCCCCACCATTCCACCTCCCCTCCCCACCCCCCCCACCCCCTCCCCCTCCCCACATTTTACCCATCTTCCAATCCAACTCTATTCCCCCACACCTGTCCCAACCTATAATCACTGTCTAGTTCTAATGTTGAAACCACTTCAATATAACCATTCCTGGGTTGTCGAGCGCTCGTAGCGGCTCGGCAATTATAGATAGATGTGCGTGCGCGCGTTATAGTTGTGTGTAGGTCTTGGTGTCAGAGGTTTTACTTGGCGGGGGAGTGGATGTCTGTATGTGCAGCGACAGGTGGACGCTCTCTCTAGTGCACTCGCTGTTCGGCGCGTGAGCCGAATGTCTATCTGGAGAGAATGTGCCGTATCACTCGCTACATTAACAATTCAAAAGTGGACTATATGACATTTGCTACTCGTATATTGGTGAAACTCTATACACCTGATCACTCGCATCGATATTCATATAAAAAGCAGACCGCAAGATTCTGAAACCGACAGCCAATGATTCTTCTATTGTCTGTTGGTTAAACAGACTCACATAGTTGAACTCATATTGATCAAAATGCTTGAAGCTGATCATTTATTGAACAAATGCGATTCCCTGTTGTATATCCCTTAGCTACACTGTATAGAGGTAGCTGTAAATGTATGATTTCTCCATTTCATTTTAACCTGCGTTTACTTGATTTAATTTTAAATGCATATGAATCTCATTGCCACTTGACGCTCTGAGGATTTCTCAATGAAAGATACGAAATCGATCGACAAATATTCAAATGTTCCTTGACTTGATTTTACTGATTTTGTTCGTACAGTGTCCAAAACAGATCTACATGCTACACAGGTCACGAAAGGAAGCAATAGCCTATATGCGAGTATGAAGCCAATGATATTGCTCATCATCAAGTCAGTGCATGCAACAGAGAATGAACGAAAGAGAGTCCACCATTTAATTCGTCACTTATTCATGATACATGACGCAAGACGGTAATTAAGGCACGAATATTATTAACAAATTAAATGCATTTACGTAGTTAAATTTCATGGTTGATCTGCAAACTAATTAGGCCTGTACTCCTAATTATTGCATAACAGGCATAGAAAGTGGCGTTCTATTGGAAATGGTCTATTTTAGGCTTTAACTGCAGCAAAAATTACCATTTCGATTGAAGTGACAACAGATTAGCACTTTGAACATTCCTTCCTCGATGTCGAATTTTTCAACATTTTGTCGAGTTTTAAGTTTGTTCACCAATTGAATTTTTTCATCACATTGTTTATTGTCTTTCAGTTACGCCAATTTAAATCGTCTCTTCAATATTCTAGACTCGGATCAAAGAGGTTCGATTTTGGATGAAGATTTAATCAGCTACATCAACGAGTCTCCTCATTGTTTAAACTGGTTTCGAGAAACCCTCAAACCCATTATTACAAAATTGGATCGGTCTCAGGACAAAAGAATATCTTATCGCCAATTATCAGACAATCTGAGGAGCGCAAGCCGTCAACTTTCAATATGAATAACTTTCCATCAACATTCATTCATTTCTTTCTGATCACATAAGGAGTCATTGTAGGCCATATTTGATGTTGTGAGTTCCTACGACTGCTTCTGTACATTTAGAATTTTCAATCAAATATTAAATCAAATCAAATTGCACATAGTTCCAAAAACAATCAGTTATGATGTTTGTTTATTTGGCTTTCTGACTGTGATGGGTCGCAAATCGTCACTTCCTCACGTGATGAAATAAACCTGCGTTTACGTATGATTGGTGAGATCTCATTTCGTTTGCACCAATGCTGCGCTTATTTCGATAATAAAATGTGTCGTCTATTTGAACTGTAATCTGTTTTCTCTTTTGTTACTTTTAATCCAAAAAAAAACCGAAAGCAAGCGGCATCAAGATTTTATGAATTTTTTTGATTGATGTGGAAATGTAATTTTATCTATTTCTTGCACGCTATCAATTCCGTAGCCTACTACTTGTAGTTTATCAAACATTCTTGAGCTGTTGATATAATCAAAATTTCATATATGATATCACGAAGCTTTGTTATTATGCTGTTTGGTGATAGGCTGCAAGCAATGCGGTCTAAAATGAAAATATCATCTTCAGAATCATGAGATGTAGATTATTTTGGAACCGAAAAAAATCTACCTTAATCAAGTTTAGCCTTGAAGCAACACTTCAATGAGATCAATAGCTGGCTAGAAGCAAAAGCACTTTGATGAGGAAATACCTTTTTATGAGATAAGATTTTGAAGAAGTGTGAAGCAATGAATCAGAACAAAAGCCGGCCGTTTTGCCTGGCTTCCATAAATACGGGCAGTTGGTCGAGGAGAAACAAAGTGTTTGGGCGAGCGTTACGGACACGACCCGTTCTAAACCTTGTCAGTTTCGATAAAGCACGCACTGAATTCAAATTATGCGACGACGTTCAACCTTTCGTTCAAAAGCTATCCATTTTGTATCAAAGTGTGTGTATTTGCATTCAATATTTTAGTGGGTCTCATAATAGGTTCTAAATTATTAGATAGCGATTATGCCTTCATAGACGTCATCAACATCTTGAAAAGATAGGTCAACGGCTCTTCGAAAGATGTTCTCATGTTATGATTAAAGTATAATTGCGCACCCTTGCGGAAGAGCTTTGTCCGGCCCAGCGACATAATGATGAAATCTTTATTGGCAGTCATCTGCGATCGTGAGCATGGTCCCGGCCCTCTGCGTGACATATGTGACCAAACTTGAAATCTAGATAAGTCGAACATTTTGAATCTAAAATGCTAATGCCGATTCACTCTTTCATGATACAATATAAAATGGTGACATTCAAAGCATGATTAAGTGTATGATCGTATATTGACCAAATATATTTGGAATTGACAATCACAAGTACGGAAAAGTCGGAGAGTATTGTACGTGTATGTGGGCAGCAGGCAGAAGGATCTATGGTTTGAGTTTTATCAAAGCGGGCAACAGGGCATTAGCATGCTAAATCTAAATTTCAAGAAAATTGAATGGTCTGATGCCACTGAAGCATAAACAAACTCACAATTATAGTTTTGCTTGTAGTTACCGCAATAATTGATGCTATCTTAAGGCGATTGATAAAAAGCAGCCAGAGTTAGAACATCAAAAGGTATAAAAGGTTGTCATAGTAAAAAAAACCCGTAAAAGTCCGTATTTAACTCGATGTTTAGGAACCTTTCTTCTAGCTTCTCTTAAATCCCCCAAGACCATCCATGATCGTGCACCAAAACAGCCGCAAAACAAAAACGCCAAATTTTAGAAAACAAGAAAAATTATCACGATAAAAAACAAAACAAATTACAACCAGAGGCACACAGTCGCCATTTTGATTTTGCTCGTTCATGGCTCATGGTGATCGCAGAGGCAATGCCAAGCCTTCATCAGTAGAAGGAAAATTCAAATTACCTTTGTTGGTGCCCCAAATCGAGCCCGTGCATGAAATATCCCGTCAGCTGAATGAGTTTCAACCAAAGTCACACAGCCGCTTTTCAGCCCCGATTTTGCTCATTCATGGCTCATTGTGACCGGAGATGCAATACCAAGCCCCATTAATAATAAGAAATTTCAAAATTTCAAGGATGGCGCGCGGCTATCCAGTGCGCTAAATTTGTTTCTTGGTAGCACAAAGATAGTAGCCAGATATCAAAAATTGAATTAACGTTGTTCCAAAAAGTCCAAATTTGCACTAGATTTGTCCTCCTTGTCATATAATCTCAATATGTAAAAAAGCACCATGTCCTTTGGAAGATGTGCTGTCTCCTTGCACATTTGATACAAAATGATAAAACAACTCTCGTACTTGTGACACTATTGCTGCTACTCTTTCAAAAGTTCAAAAGAACAGTCAGATACATATATTCTTCAGTCATTGAAATTTTCAAAGAATTTTAAATTTTCTTTCTAATGATGAGGGCTTGTCATTGCCTCATCAGTAGAATCTGACTGATGAGGTTATACCTATCCGGTCACAATCAGCCATGAACGAGAAAAATGGATGTTGAAATGGTGGCTGTGTGACTGTGGTTATAGGTCATTCAGTTGAAATGCGCTATTAGACTCACTTTGGGGCGTTCTGGGACATCAACAAAGTAATTATGAAATTCTTTCTACTGATGGGGGCTTGGCATTGCCTCTCCGTTCATAATTAGCCATGAATGAGCAAAATCGGCGCAGAAATAGCGGAGTAGATCTATTTTATATAACAACATTTGTCAGAAAACGTGTCTTTTGTCTGTAAAATCTTTAGTTCTGGACCGATTTTCACAACTTTTTTATCTATCTCCTTTTTACGGTCATGATAAATTCAAATGAATCTAACAAAGTTTTCTTCTTGAAAATTTAGCTCAAGGCTAAATTTTGCTAGCTCACAGCTCAAAATGTACTGTATGTTCCAAGCATATAGATACTCTATCTTCGGGAAGAAATTTCGTTGTGAACTACTTAAATTATACATATAAAGTTATATATCATGTGAAAGCGCATGAATCGTAGTATTAACTCGACCATAATTCATGATTGCATTTACATTTACAGAGTGTATTTGGGACATTTTTTCAATTAGCTTTTGTCCTCCAAAAATTGTCTCCTGACAGATGCCATTTTTTGTCTTCTCACCGGTGCACATTTCGCAACTTAGAAATGATGTTGCTGAAACCACATTTTTTGTCCGGATCTCATGAAAACTCACAGAAATATAAAAAACCAAAATCATGCATGCGAAATTTTGTTTGAAGGCACTGATCATCGTTCTCAAAATCTCGTAAAGCTGCAGAAAATGTCCATGTGACTGAGACCACAAAATTATCGGTCAGAAGACACAGCTAGTAATAAACTCAAAACTTGTAAAAATACTCCTTTGGTGTGGTCGCCAAAGGATTTTCGGATTCAGTGCGAAAAATTGACCATGTGTGTAATTTTTCAATGAAAACGAATTTGCAAAGTTGAAAAGACAAAACTGACGAAAATGTTGTTGAAATGGATTTACCCAGCGGCTGTGTGACTGTGGTTGAAACTCATTCACTAACGGGATATTTCGTGTGTAGGCTTGATTTGGGACGTTCTATACAGCACCAACAAAGGTAATTTGAATTTTCTTTCTACTGATGGGGGCTTGGCATTGCTTCTGCGATCATAATGAGCCATGAACGATCAAAATCGCTGATGAAATGGTGGCTGTGTGACTCTGGTTGCAGTTACTCACTCTGCTGGAATGCGATATTTCGTATGCAGGCTTGATTTGAGGCGCTCTTGCTCGCCAACAAAGGAATTATGAAATTTCTTCCTACTGATGGGCGCTGGGCAATCCCATTCCGATCATAGTGTACCCTAAATGAGTGAAATCAGTGCAGAAATGGCAGCCATGTGACTCTGGTTGCAATTCATATTTTTCTGTGATGTTTTTTTCCAAATTTTGGCTTTTTTGTTTCACGATCATGGATGATGGATGGTCTTTGGGGTCAAGAGTAGCTAGAAGAAACGTTCTAAAAAAATCGGCTGAAAATACGCATTTGTGCGGGTTTCATGTCTCAGGCAACATTTTGTAACTTTTGCTGCTCTAACTCTGACTGCGTTCTATCAATCGCCTATCTTAAACTTAGTGTTGCGACCATCGAGTAAGTAGTATACTCGATACATACTTATTACGGTGGAGTACCAACACAGCATTTATTAAATCCCCAATGTCTACAATTTCAATTTTGTTAAATGCATTCGAGGTGAACACATAGTTGGAATTGTTTAGATGTGAGATGCGCCAATTTTTGCAGTTTTTGAAGAAATTACCGAGGAATTGACTGATCATGTTAGCAATACAGAGGGAATAATAGTATTTTGCAGATCCTCCGTTTCATGACAGCCTTGGAGAGGTAATGCTTGGTAAAATAGTAATTCGATAGGCTGCAATTACTTTCATTCTCACAACACCAAGAGTACTTACTTAAGCGTGATCAAGCAGCCTGCTACTGGTAGAACAAAATAACATACACGTAGGTAAAGAGAATGATTTCAATTAACTCTAAAAGATGTCAATGAGTCCACATTCAGATTTAAGAAATGAAACATCAATTTAGTGAATCATGAAATCATGACGATGAACATTGAATTAAAAACATGAAATTTCAGCCAAGAAAGCACAATAAGATCCCAGATCTCTACTTTTCCTTGAAGACTTCCATTATGATGCGGTTAATGAAATTTCCTTGATCATCAGCATAATTTCCGCTGAGTTACGGTGTTTGTTAGCAAATATTCATTTCGATATCAAACTGTTTCATGCTACTTATAAAATGGTTTCATGTCGGCAGTACATCAATTTGCAAAAAAGCGGAACGTTATCTCCGCTAAAAACTGAATCTTTTGATGTAAAAATGTTCACTGTGTACAGATACTTTTTTGAGGCGACACTCTACCTAGTGTTTCCTTAAGGTGAGTTTACACATGAAACTTTATTGCTGCCACCTAAATTGCACATGTAAACGCTACTGACACTCTCGTCTGACACTGTTGCTGACATTTTTAGAAGTTGCTTAGACTGTGGATTAGATAAAAGGATCAGCTGGTGGTCCTCCTCGCCAAGTGTTAGAACACAAGGATAGACATAATACGAGCATGTATTGTACTCAACAAAATGGCATGCCACGATATGAAAAAAAAAACATCTACATGATAGAGTGTACCGCAGCACCACAGAGTCAGTCTTTATGTGGAGTCACGTAGCTGATAACTATTCATATGTCATGAATCAAGCAAGCATTAACCTGTACGCTGAGAAGGGAATTTTAATCAGCCAGTAGCCACGTAATTGACAATACAGGAAATGTAATGGAAATGTTTCATCTCCAACTTTTTGGTTGAGGACAAAATTAGAATATTTTCGAATATGAGGGTCCAGAATATCTCATAATTAACAAAAGATGAGAAACTGTCAGTGGCCTATCATCGAACATTTGATAACAAAGGTACACATGTTACAATATGGAATTTTGATTCGGTCAACAACACTTGATGAATGCACTTGATAATGCTTGATAAACTACAAGTAGCAAGGATAAAAATTGCAGGAATCTCCACACAATTCAGAAAATCATGATAACCATAACCCCTTGCCCACTTTTTTGTTGAATTTTTGAGCGAATTATCAGACCCAACAAAACTCTTGACTGATTTACGGAATTTACTGAAAATTGCAGTCCCCGCCCTAAGTGTAAGAGTGAAATGCTCATGTTTCATGTACTTCTACTAGAACTAATATTTCTAATTGATAAAGGCCTACCTGATGTTTCATATCTTTTTGACATTCATACATTTGCTTGACGTTTCAAATATCAAATGCCATTTAAACAGACTTCCCATAAGACCAAAAGATTATCAGTGTAATTCTGTAATTTGGAAAAGCTGTGTAGATCTAATTGTGAAAATATCCTAAGCATATACCGAAAGGAATAACATTATTCTCTGGTGATTAAGAACGTGTACAGTGCTGCATCTACGAGTACAAAGTGTTGTTGACATGGTAAAACCGATGTAATGCTCAGTGCCACACTTATGCAGTCTATAATAATGCGTTCCGCATAAAACTTGCACCCAGTGGTTCGCTCGCCGGAAGATAAAGATCCCCGATTCGCTGTTCGTAATGCAGAGACAGAGAAGCACGGCTGTGGGTATGGGTAGTCATCGCTTGTAATCCTTCCTCCTTTTTCACCGGAGTGGAGGTTTTACCCACCGATACAAACACAGACTACCACTACATGACGAGTTAGGAACCATTCTGCAGGCCTGTGGCGCTTACTTACAAAAAATAGAGGAATTTTGACGCTAAAAATAGAGGAAGTGAAAAATGATTCTTTTGCAAAATTCTAACTTATTTGTGGTATGTGCAAGTGTGTTTGGAAAATTGCACAGCAAAAAACGGTTTTTCAACTCAATGAATTGTCTCTAGAACTAGTTCCCTATATACCGCTTGTCCCTCACCCCGCTAGAACCATTCAACTGAACACACATTTTTCCGTTGTAAATACATCCTATATATCTTTTTCTGTTCCCGTCAAGGAGCTCTGTTGGTTCTGATATGTTCTGTATATTCTGTTGGTGTGTGATTTACATACGGATTGAATAAAGAACATTTTAAACTATCTATTTATTGAAACAAATTAACAAGTCTGTGTAACATGATGCTTGTTATACAAATTGTTCAACGGCACTATGTATCAACTCCAGCATTTGAGAATTCTCTTGGCGGCATCAAAATCTGAAGAAGAAAGATTTGTACAGAGGATGTAGACTTCATGATGCAATATACTCGTGGACGTACCTTTGGAATAATATCCTTTTTCTCAAGAAACTTTACATCAATTCTTTTTGAATGTAGATAGAAATCTGAAAGTGATCATTTAACCTTTAACAACGTAGTTTAGTCGAAAATCAGTCGACTTACCATCTGCAATTTTACTTTGCTTAGGCAATGGCCTATATCTTGAATGAGACAGATTCTCCGTGAACTTTCGCTTAGTTCTGTATATTTTGCATTTGTTGTATCTCATCCAGCTTCGTTTGAGCACTTTCCACCATAGCTTGTGCTACTCCAATATTCTCGACATTCTTATTTTGGATTGCTGTTCTGATTTTTACACTAGCTTCTTTCATCAAATTATTTGCCACGGACATTTCTCTCTCCATTATTCGATCCATATCGTGGAATTCCCGCAATCTTGAATTGATATTTTCTTTTCCAATTTCGACCTGTTTTTGTTCCGCTTCGGCTTTGGATGTATCTTCCTTACTTTTTGACGCTTTTGATTTCTGTATGCTGTCTTTGTAGGTGGCTCGAGCAGCGGTCATTCTTTCTATCAGCGACTTTGTTATCGGCAAATTTTCAGGTTTCTCTCCCAACGACACCAAGCTGTCATTAGTAGTTCTAAGAGCCTTAATACTTTGAAGAGACAAAGACGTTCTAGTAGTGACCATCAAGAACTTATTCCGTGAAAAGCCTCTTTCAACATCTGCACTTCCGTGAAGAAGCACAATACTGCTTTACTCAAATTTGTTAAAATTGGGTACTTAATCTGTCCATCAGTCCGCTTAATTTGAAATACTTTGCTCCAGTATGCGTCAACTAGAACGGAGGAGTACCACGACTCCTGGATCAATGGTTCGATGGAATATTGCATCCATTCATCCACGAGTGAATCAATCTCGTTTGGTTTCACAACAGCTTTCAAGTTTTGGCTTAATATTTTGACAGGAGTCAATCCGTTTTCTTCCGTTCTGCATGAAGGGCTCATGCACCGCAAAGACTTCAAAACAGGATTAGAAAGTGGGAGCTTTTTCGATAGGTGTCCCGCAACCGCGACGTAAAACCTTTTGACATCGGCCCGAAAACTCAAGTACTGTGATGGAGTACACTGTTTGAGTAACGATTCTGCTTTTACCCCTATGTGAATGGTCTCAAGTTGGTTTTCAGTACATTCTATGTCAATTTCTAAAAGCTGATGTCCTTCTTTTTGTGCAACAGTGTTCGGTCGGATGAACCTCAACAGCAACATTCTGATCAAATCAGACAACTGGGTGGGTGTACAATAAATGTACAAGCGGGCCTTCCGTTTGGAAAAAACGTTCAAATTTGTCAAAAACCGATGAAACAGAGACAATGAAATGGATTTTGGCTTCGAAAGTTCTATCCTGCAGTGCAGCTACCATTCTGTTGTATCGAGCGTTGGATGTGCAAATTTTGTTGTTCTGTTTTATAGACACTAAGAAATATTGCTTCAGTGCAACAAATTGCTCTGCTAATCTGATACACACAGGTCCTAGTGACAGCATCATTAATGTAAACTCCGCCTGTAAATTATATATATTAGATAACATTTAATCGATGTATAGGGACCAAAAAACACATTCAAAATCTGTTCGACGTATACTTGTATATTTTCCCTACTGATGTCTTTAACAACGATACATCATTATCAACATTAATACATTTTTAGAGGAAATAGAGGAAATTTTCTAAAATAGAGCATTTAAGAGGTGAGGGACCAAAAATAGAGGAAATAGAGGACCTGCCACAGGCCTGCATTCTGTGCAGCATCGCCTACCCGCAATTTCACGTGCATGTTACCACACATCAATTCATGCAACTGCAATTAATTGAACTAGAATTCATCAATCACTTCGTAATTATGACAAGCTACAAATCGCTGATATTTCCTTAATCAATTTAATTTAATTTGCTGAATTAGCCTCGTGCAAAAATTAGCAGATTTGCTGTTCACCTGGAGAAAAATGCCAAAAAAATACCTGAAGTGCCACCTAGGAGCCTGCGACGTCAATGATGACACGAGCTAATGCAAAAGAAAGACCTATCTACCGAAATCGTTTACTCGATTTCTACAACGTGTCGCAAGTCCTGCTGTGACTTCAGGCAATACAAACAAGTCAGATGACACGAGTGTCGAAGGTCTGCCATTCCTGTTGTCCCTTGTTGAATGACCTCTACTAAGGTGCATTGAAGAGAGCGGTTGAGGCCGTTGGTGCCACGCTGTGAACAAGACACACTATCACATACAATGAGGCACCACTCGGCCGAAACAAGGTCAACGTTAGGACAAATGGAAGGTGTATGTCAACACTTCCGTAGCAGTTTAAGCTGTTCAGATGCACACACCGATTCTTTGGAGCAAGCGTCGCTTTCTTTTCAAAGCTTCATTTAACTAGGCCTACAAAGAAATTGTTCGGAATCCTAATAATGAAGCCAGCAAATGAAAAGCTGAACAACGCATGCAGTAGGCTATGCACCATGTCCACAAACATCCGCCGGTTGTACATGCATTTAATCTTCAGTGATGCGGTGCAATAGATCTCTGACCATCATAAGCGGTATCAAGTCAACCGGTTGTCAATCTCAAAATATCAGTTGAAAGGATTGCCTTTTCACTCGGTGGTTTAGTAGAGAAGACAAGCCTTTCTAGCCTTGATCACACCTATGCACCAAAGGTCACATCGGAGATAAAAGTAGAATACTAATTTGTTTGAGAGCATTACCTTTTAACCTGAAGTCAACAATCGTGTGTGGTGGCTCCTCCAAAGCGAAAATGTGTTCATATTTTTTGGAGAAGGATGAGGATTCTCCTGCCTGGCAGAGACTGGAGAAAAACCGTGCGAAGCACTCATTAGTAGGATGGGAGGAGCAGAGTCGTATGTATCCAACTTAAAGCGACTTTGATAAACTTTCATCGAAAATGATTGATAAAGGATACAGCAATGATCACTAAAATTAGGTTCAAGCCTATAATGATCTATGATGTAGGCTATCAGTTTTTTTAAAACTAGCCTTATATACTTGGAGCTGGCCGAGCGGTACGGAATTTCATTTTTACTGCTAACATGACTGCTACTCAGTCAATGAGGATCCATTTTCCTTTTAAAATGTGTCATGTGTGACAATGGTGGGCTCTTCAATGACACAGAAAAAGAATTTTTGAGAAATTCATATTCTTCAATCTGTGTCCATAAAACTGCTCGGTAACGGAATTTCAAAAAGGTAACATCACTTTTACAGGTATATAACACATGTCTCAGAACATGCTGTTCCATTATGAAAATGCCTTATCGTTTTAGGGTTTGTAGACAATGTTATCACCAAATATTGTCCTAGTTGTGATAATTATTCCATTAATGAAATAGAAAAAATAATTGGTGCTACATGGTAACGGAATTTCACGGCAACGGAATTTCAGATGTTTATAAAGTCCTGTAACGGGATATAACTTCCCTTTGCTAATTTCTATCCTTACTCCTTATTACCACCCATTTGACTTTCAAACCACATCACAGCTACATGCATAAATAGAAATGTTCCAGGGATTCCCAGCACACGAGAATTCGTGGAAAACAATCGAAGATGTTGATGAAATCACTTTTCCATTTCATGTTGCCCAGTGATGGAACAAAATGAATTCATTCCTCTTACAGCAACCTATGAAATTATGATCATCGTATTATCATCAGCATAATCAACTTTCTATACTTATATAGGTAGCACATTAGGCCTACAGATCAAGGTATGGATGTATCAAATAGTCAAATAGACATTCAACTTGAGAAAATAATCTATTCCACATGAATACACTTGTGATATATGCCTAGGCTTATACACTGGACATTTGCACAAACTGAATGGGTGGTAAAAATGCATCTCTATCAGTCCCACCCACTCACAGCTCTTTAGGGTCCCCTTTCACATTTTTTCATGATTGAAAAGCAACCATCTCTGTTCATTTTAGAACATTATTCATTACGGATATGATGACATTGAAGGGTGCAAGTACTTTGATGTGGGATTTATATTCATATATGGGATATAATGTATGTTTGAAACATTTGAGATTTAAACGGCTTGATGAATGAATCGCAATCGTAACTGAATTAACATGAATCTCGATAGCATTCAACATGACTACTGGATGCAGTGTTAGCGTGGTCATGCAAAAACGTGGTTTTCTTCACAGTAGATGTTTCTGTGAAATTGGACCTCATGTTAAGGGTGCAGATGCGGAGCGAATGTACTGTAGGCATAGAAATAGAGACAGCAGCTTAAATTTGAACTTGACTTAAACACAAATCCTACCTAGATATTCACCGTTTTGTGCATTTAATGCTGGAGTAAGGAGTATATGTGCCTACACAATCATCAATATTTGCCAAGCTAAGTGTAACAATGAGCTAGTAGTTAATTTGATGGGATTAATAACATTCATGAGAAAAGTGAGGGAAACCTGAAGATTCCTACCTCACCCTGCACAAAAATTATTTTAATCTTAACAATCTGTACATCATCTATTTCCACCGATGACTAACGTCAGAAATTACTCAGTAGTAGGCTGTGTACCTACGTTACGTATAGCAGACCTGCCAACCTTAAAACATGAAAATCCGGGACAAATTTTATTACCGTAACTACCCGCGTATAGGACGATACCATGTATAGGACGCAGTGGATATTTGACCCCAAAAGCGATGGAAAGACTGTGTGCCTGCGTATAGGACGCATCCTAATTTTACTCCTTAATTTCCATTATTTTTTATAGAAACGGTGTCATTAAGTTACGTCATCTCCATTCAATTGCTACGATCGAAGTTTGTGCTGATTCATGACTCACTCATCCTGTCAGTCAAAAATATTTATATATTGATAAATATTGCAAGTATGAAATGTTTACAGGAAATTTTTGATTTTTGATAAATGCATTATTTTTATAATAAATGTGTCCATGGATAAGACGCACTTGGGCTTTTAGGTCAACTTCTGAAGAAAAAAGTGCGTCCTATATGCGGGTATTTACGGTATTACCAAAATGGTCGAGTAGCAATCCCGTTTCATCAGCTTTTCAACTCCATTTATGATTTGTAATCAAATGTAGAAAAATATCACTTATAAATGATAAATACATGTACGTCTATTTCATGACAGCAAGGCAACTGTGGACCATAAAAAATGTTAAACTAAAGGTCTACAAGACTTGATGAATTTTGTCGATTATGATGGCAAATGATCGAATGAATAAACATTTCGATATAGAGCAACTCTTGAAATCCTAACAGTTAAATCTCTGTCGTTGGTTAAATTCAGATTCCTACCCATAGGTTCGAGAAACCAAACTCTAAGATCAAGGCTGCGGACGCTTTTATCTAGGATGCCGTGCAATGAATTCAAAAACCTGTTCAAATATATAGCCTTTCTGACATGAGACTTGCTATGTCTCGAATTCTGTGAGAAATTCCTCAAAGTACTTGGCTTGATCATGTCCTGCAAATTTCACAACGAAAGCAACAAAATAATCTGAAAACATTTTATTACTGTACACGCAACAACGCAAAACAACTAAACAAAATGCGATTTTTTTATTCTAATCAGAATGGAAGTGGTGAACATAAGTGGTAAATTATTTTAATAAAAGATAACAAAACTATTGAGATACATCTATCTGGACAAATCAAAGCATAAACATATTTAACAAAATGTTGTATTTAATCTGAGGACAAAAGTCTAAGAGGCTAAGAGAGTCTGAGAGTCTAAAAGTCTCCGGTGACCACTTCCTCAAAAAGTCCACTGTTGCCTTTTTGCACTTCGTCAAAACAGAAACATTTAATTGTACACCGACTCCCATCTTATTTATCAGAAGCGCTTCGAGGGTAGGTACGGACATTGAAGCTCGGGATTCAGTCCTAACTTTTCTGACCATACTGAAAATTCGTTCTGAATCAGCATTACTGTGGAAAATGGAAAGAATTCCCAGCATGACACAAGCCAGGTCATGATATGGATAAGTGCCAAAAGACAATGCCACTAAGAAATCCACAAACTTCATCATGCATGTTTCCTTATCTTAGGATTGCGCGCGCAGCGCAAATGTTTGAAATATGCGTTCTTAAACGATCTAGAATTCATCTTAGGTTAATAAATTCAAAATCCGGAACAGGATTTTAACTTTTCCGGGACATCCGGGACAGTTGGCAGGTCTGGTATGGTTACACAGACAGCAATGCATCCTTAATTATGTTGCATCATTTATGTTTATTTGTTTTATTTTTACCTCAAATAATTTAAACATTTTGCTTTTTTAAATCAAAAGTATTGACTCAGTAGGCCTACAATCTCAACCAGGAATGAAATTATCAGTTCTGATAATAGACGAGAATACTCGTAGAAAGGATCAAGTAGGATCTACAACATTCATACACCTTTTGTCCTATCGCCGCAGAGACCCTCGGTGCTGGGGGTTTTGATGCCCAGCTATTCATGAGAACCGTCGGACAGAGGATAGCGGACGCTACTGGCGAGCTGTTGAGCATTCTGGCGGACGCTACTGGCGATATAATGCAATGAGTATTATATCGTGCTTTCCCAAGAGCAGTGACTTATGTGAACTTAAATTTATTTTAATTTAGCTTTGGCTTTATTGATGTCTTTTTATGATTCAATATATTGCATTTCGTGAGCCTTAAAAAAAAGAATACGTATAAAAAAATTACTAAGAATTACCATTGATTATACATCCACAGAGAAATAGATTCCCACACATCAACATTGATGAAAATCAAGAGCTTGAATATTAGGCTTGATAAGTGACAAACGCGACGTCAAAGACTTATTTTTTCGCCAAACTTCAAGCAGCGAATACTATTGAAACACAGAAGATAGGACAAAAATGAGACATGTTCTATGAACTAGAGAATCAGAGCTTTTCAGAAGTATGAAGGAGAAAAACATAACTTGAATTTCATTTTTCACTCGAAATGTTGACTTTCGCGTGACCAAGCCCACTTGCCACCCGCAGTCGGAGTCCTATTAAAATTTTGCTATGTTGGGTGACAAACTAGAAACTAAATATAGTAAGAAATTAATGCGCGAACTTCAGAAATGTCAGTAGCTCTCAGAGTAGCAGCCTATCATGCTATGACGACAGAGATTTTCAGGTCTACGCAACTTGTGGTGGA
The DNA here is from genome assembly GCA_907163375.1 of Prostheceraeus crozeri. NCBI lineage: Eukaryota > Metazoa > Platyhelminthes > Polycladida > Euryleptidae > Prostheceraeus > Prostheceraeus crozeri. The sequence continues at coordinate 487,033 of CAJQUW010004698.1, read as the reverse complement.
AAATCAATAAAGCACTGACTAATTTACTGGCAATTTAGGACAGCTTATGATGCTCTAGAGAGGTTCTACACAATTCAACAGATCATTACGCGCAATGCAACCAATTTTGAGCCTAATCGAGATTACTTGAGATAGGCTTATTACTCGTAACTCATTTGAAAACAGATGATTGCAGATGCCAGTTAATCTATTAAAACAAACATCCGTGATTGTAAAAAGGATTAAAGCCGATACATGAAACCAGATATTGATATCAGAAGATCCGCTTTTTCTGGTTACCGGAATCTGAAATAATCGTCAGGTCCATTTGAAAGTTTACTCATGTAGCCTACCTCACGCAAAAAAGAAAATATTCAGACCGCTAGACTAAGTGAAGAGATTAATTAGATAAGTGATGTTTTCTTTTATAAGTCATAACAACTATCATTTTTCCTCTTTGGAATTTTGAGTCTTACCCACAGAAAAATTTGAATGAGAGCAAAATCCTCAAACGATTGCAAGATCTGTCCCTCCTATCGATGTTAATTTAATTTGGAATCGAATAACTCCACTCCGTGATTTTTTCGGTTAAGTTCATGTATATTTTTTTGATAAATTGGGCAGGCCTATTTCTAGCTGAAATAGCAACCTGTAGGCTGCAGTAGACAATTTACCTAATATGCAACAGTGATATCACGTTTTGCAACATGTCAATCGAAAGTTTTACCTGACAGATCGCGCATTGTACGCAGCATATGTCGATGTTATTCAATCATAGCGACGAGCAAGAAACAAAAACTCTAAAGCGTTATCTAAAGTTTTGGGGACGGCTTTCTGAGATTAGATGAATTCATGACTTAATGAAATAATTCTAAATGACATAAATAATCGGAACAGAAAAATTAACTGCGTCTTTACTTGTGATCTTGCAATTAGGTTGTTCCATTGTAAAGAATGTATGGGCATAGCAAAGCAAAGCATGTATGGTTATTGTGCTGTGCCAACCAGTGCCGCGCAGTCTTCATCAAAAACACCCAGCCCGTTACTGAAGCCAGACGCGATTGCCAAGTCTGGTGTTAATCAAACGAGTGAATATGATTGTGCGGTAAGAAAGAATACTGCAGTATATTTATCTTGTGGTTTCAGTCCATAGAATAGCTCGGAGAGTTGTAGACATGGGTGAGCCTTATTGTGGTATCCTTAGTGTCCAAATCCTTAGTCTAGTATCTACTTAATCCCCTGTGTTGTTCAATGAATTCTTCACAAAAATATGTGTGTTTGTCAAGTGCCCAATCCGTCTCCACTGGTATTGACAATACCGCATAAACTGCTACATACAACCAGTCATCTTAGAACATTTTTTTCAGAGAAAGTACCGAATGAAAATTCTTGACACTTAGCTACAATTTTAGTGACGAGCTTATATAATATGCATAATATATACATTATGTTATTCATAAGATTCTTTGTCGCATCGCACATCGTACAGCCAACAAAATCGCCATATTGCAGTAATGTTTATTTTGCCCTCAATCGTGTGTACCGAAACTGTGCCACAGCTGATAGGTCTACGTCTCATCAAGCCCAATAGATAAACACGTGTAAAATGATCTTATTGCTTCCATCAAATTCTACTTATACAAAATCGTCTACTTACAGTACAACCACTTGGCACAGCGTTACAAATGAAAGTAAAGTGAGCATTCAAAAGTATTAAGTCACTAGACAACATATTCAGAGTAATCAAATATCGTGTCAATGCAAGTACAAAAAACATATATACAATATCTTGCTAAATGTCACCAAGCGATATCTGAGACCTGCCAAGAAATCCAGGAGCCGCACAAGAAACTGTATCGGACATCTATAAAGCATGATTTCATCTACAGAAGATAACGAAGGGTGCCCGATAACGAAATACATCTCATGTAAGACCTGGCCCTGAGCCCTAGTCCTCACCGAGATCACAGTAGCGTTCAACCAACTAGACAATATAATTATAACCCACAGGAAGACTGGGGAAAGGGAAAACTCACCTTCTTCCTCGCCTTTGCTCCGATTCAGAGAAGGGAAGACTTCGGTAGCGTACCCGCACGGTTCCTGCGTTATCTGCCTCGATGATGTTACTGCTGGATATTTCCCCATTTAAGGGGAATTCTCCCTAGCAATCGCTTCACTGGCGTTCTGCGCTATTATGTCAATAATCTCCACTCAGAGTGTCTCTGGCTCTATTACTAGTATGGCAAGCCCCACCCGCGCGCGGATTAAATGCTTACCCCAAATATACTGACGTATATAACTCAAGAAACTAAAATGTCCTATTATCACTCTCCCTTCTGTGAGAGTGACAATAGCTAGAGCCGTAATAACTGCTACGGGAATACTCTACCCGTGCATACACTTGAAACTAAATATAACTCAAATTATAAATCACAACCGGTTTGCTCGCTGTCTGCACAGGACGAGCACACTCAATGAAACTGAAAGTCTTATTCTAGAAGGATCAAGGGTAACCTTCACTGCTTCTACGCTCTCTGATTGGTCCAGAGCCCTACATTACCCCCTTTTTTTTTAAAGAATTTGCCCCCAAATTTGGGCCCCTCCCCCTTTGGGAGGATCGCAGCAAATAAATATCAAATAGATACCACTAAACTAGCGCTAAACTGAAAGGAGCATACACCCAACCGGGCGGACTTCCGCCGCGCCGGCTCAGGGGTTATACAACCGCTGTGTATTGTCGTTGATAATTCTGGCGATTGCCTCTTCGGGCATGAATCTCGCCCTAGCAAGTCTTCCGACTAAGCTAACCGTTGACCACGGTGTGTCCGCCAGATAAGGCGCATCGCTTTCCACCAAGAGGCGCTCAATTGGAATTAGCCGAAGAGCAGGGAACTGACCCTCTTCGTGCCACGCCATGGTCTTCGGTGTCACGCCGAAATACATATGCGGACATTCGTCCACAAATGCTCTCAACTGAATCGGCGACATTACAGCGCAATGAAAATGCATTGGGTGCCTGGACATCTGTAGCGACTCTACCAAGACTTCCCACAACAGCGATAGAGCGAATTGCTGGTTTTCTCCACCTCGGCAGTGGATAACCAGGGGAAGCCTGGTCTGACTAGCCAGTGTCGCCTGATGAATGAAGGTTACTGTCTGCATGCGAATTTGGCGCTCCGTCGGCTCCCGCCGAACGAAGTCCAAACCACATTCCCCAATAGCCCTCACGGACGGCCATGCTCTCACCCTCTGAGACAGGGCTTGTAACCGGTTAGCTGTTAGCATAGACGCATACGTAGGATGGCATCCTATGGCCGTGACGGTTGGGATGATCGGACTGTTTTCCGCTGGATCCGCGTCTATTGATAAATCCTGCCATATAAATGGTTGGCTCATGACATTAACTACCCCGGCCATGGAGGTACTGTACCCTCCATCTTTCATGCTTAAATCCGCCCAGGGAGTCTGTATAAGGATATCCCTCCAATGGCAATGCGAATCCCAAATCGTGTTATCTGAACCTTCATCAGTTTGAGTTGCTTGATGGACTGTAGTCTCCGTCAGTCTTATCGTCTTGGCCATTGATGGCGCTTTCTGTCCATCTTTCCATATAGATGGCCCGCCTACTCTACGGATCAGTAATCCTCTAGCAACAGGCCTCTCGACCGGCCTTTCTGTGGCTATTTGGCGCAAGATAGGGCACTGCCTAGCTTCTTCGCCGCCCATAGCTATTAATTGGTGTAATGGCTCTCTAGCGTTCTGGAGCGGATCGGTCGTTTCGGCCTCCTCCGGCTTCCGCGGAGGGGTCATAGCACGACTCGATTGAGCTCCCGCATCCGGTTGAAAGTTCTCCCAGTCTACTGGGGAGACAGCCTCTGTCTGTGGTTCTTCCGGTATTACCCTTAGAGGGTTCCTTTCTGTTTTCCACGACCTCTTCCGATTTCCTTTCGCCTTGTCACGGAGTTGTCTCGCGTGGCGTCTTTGTTGATATCTTTTAACGATGTCTTCATACCTCTGTATGGCATGTGCTCGATACCTTGCCCACCGTTTCTGGGCTGACCCTTTAGACCTGCCCTTCTGTGGCACAACTGGGGGGTTTTCTCTGTTTGTGGCTGCCTCTATATTATATTGCCAGGCATCCTCTACCCGCTGTCGGTCTGACTCCGAGAGCCCTCGCAATCTTTGTCTCTGCTCTGGCGTAATACCACCTCCTCTAAATACTGTAAGGTAACCCGCTTCCGTGGCTACAGTCCGCCTGAGTTGACGTGCTCTCTCAGTATTTTGGAAGAACAATTCTCGCACTTGCGGAGTCATGTCTACCCCATCCATTAGGAAGTCCACCATCATGCTCACGATATCTTCCGTATCGGTCATCTCCTGGAACGGAAAAGGAAATTCTTTTATTTTGGGATTGTCAGTCATTACTCTTACTGTGACCTCCTGAGCGACCGGAGGAACTGAGCTCTGGTCCACCTCCTCGAACGGGTGGCTGATCGGTGATAACCGTCTCTTCTCGGGCTCGGTATGGTTTCAGTCGATCGCCATTGATTGTATGGCGCTTCCTCCTGTTTTGTTTGCTACGAACCAGGTACACCCATGGGGGAGCTCTTTTTCCACTTCAAACGGCCCATCCCAGGGTCGCGTTAGCTTCCTGTGTGGACCTACCTGCGTATTCATTACCATAACCAGATCTCCGACCTTATAGGTGCCGGGGCCAGCTACCTTTTGGTCGTAATACTTTCGTTGCTGCCGCGCAGCTTCCTCTTCGTTAGCCTCTATGATCTCCCAAGTCTTTTTCATCGTTTGGGTCAATCCCTCGACATAGCTGATGACCTCTTCTGACGTGCCTCTTTCTACGTCCAGTTCAAAGTCCAGCGGTACTTGTAATTTACGCCCATACAAGGCCTCAGCCGGAGTGAATCCTGTAGACTTATGCTTACTGTTTCGGTAGGCATAGAGGCAACTAGGGATAGCCGTGTCCCAATCATCTCGCTCTGTCTCCGTCAGCGTTCTCAAAGCTGTCTTTAGGGTTCGGTTGAACCGCTCATTTTGTCCATTTCCTGCGGCCAATACGGAGTCGTAAACGTCTTGTGTATTCCCAGCTGTCGGCACAACTGTTCGATCAATTCTGATCTAAAATCAGACCCGTTATCCGAGTGTAGCCTATTCGGGATTCCATGCCGTGTGATCCACTCATTCACTATAGCGGAAGCCACTGTCGTGGCACAATGATTGTCCAGGGGAACTGCTTCCGCATATTTGGTGAACATATCTATGATCGTTAGAATAAATCGATTTCCTCTCTGCGTTGGCGCTAGCGGACCGATTATATCCACCGCGATACATTCCATCGGTTTTCCCGGTCAAAATTGAGTTCAAACTCGACCGATGCCGTGGGTTAGGTCCCTTGACCTGTGCACACACCACGCAGTCACTCAGGAATACACTCACATCGGCTCGCATACGCGGCCACCAAAATCGATCCTTCACGCGATCAAAAGTTTTCTGTTCCCCTTCGTGGGAAGCTCCTACTCCCGCATGCAACTCATAGATGTACTGTTCTCTGACTGCCATTGGCAGCACAATACGCTTAGGTGACCCCGGGGTGTCAAATAAACTAAATCTTCATCCGCCGACAGATGATCCCATTCCTTGCAAAGTCGTTTTAACTCATTCGACTTATTTTTCAATCGGCTAGGGTGCGGTTTTTCCGGCAATGATCGGAGCCAGGTTTTAAGCTGACTGATGTCTTCATCTTGCCTCGTCTCTTCGATCAGCTGGCTTCTCATGTCCGCTGTGAGAGTCACGGACCTCACAAACTCCGGTGCGTCCAGTTCTGGTGAGCGGACCTCGCTGGTCATTCTTTCACTCCTTGACATTCCGTCGGCATTTATGTGTGCCCGGCCCGGTCTATAAACACAATCAAAGTCGAATTCTTCGAGAATGTTAATCCATCTGGCCACCAATCCTTGTGGCTCTTTAAAAACTTTTCAGCCAAATCAACGCCCTATGATCCACTCGAGCCATGAACTTCCTGCCCAACAAGTAGTGTCGCAACTCCCGCGCGAACACCACTAGGGCCAACATCTCTCTTTTGGTGGCTTCATAATTTCGTTGAGCCTTATTTAAACAGTGGCTGGCGTATAATATTGGCTTTTCCGACCCGTCTGGCTGTATCTGTGATAGTACCGCACCTATCGCGTTAAAGCTAGCGTCGCAGTCCAAGATAAATCTTCCTCCATTTTCCGAAAAATCTGGCATGGTTAAAATAGGAGCGCTCATGAGCTTCTGTTTCAAAGTTTCAAACGCCTCTTGACAGCTTTGGGTCCAGTCGAAATTTACCTGTTTCTGCGTCAAGACGTGCAGTGGTCTAGCGATCTTCGCAAAATTCTTGATAAATTTCCGGTAGTAGGACGCCAACCCCAGGAAGGAGCGTACCTCCTTGGCCTTTCGTGGAGTAGGCCACTCCTTGATTGCTACTACCTTCTGAGGGTCCGTCTTTACTCCATGTCTCGATACGATATGTCCCAAATATCGGACCTCCTCCAATGCCCACTGGCATTTCTCTGGATTTATCTGCAGTTTTGCTTCTCTCATCTTCTGCAGCACCTTTCCAATGTCTTTCAAATGGCTTTGCCAATCCGGCTGTACACTATGATATCATCCAAGTAAGCCCAACAACATTTGCCTGTCAGTTCTGCCAACACCTTATCCATGAGTTTCTGGAAGGTGGCCGGGGCCGATACCAACCCAAAGGGCATAACCTTGAACTCAAAAAGGCCCTCAGGACATACAAAAGCAGTCTTCTCCTGATCCTCCCGGGCTACTGGGATTTGCCAGTACCCGCTTTTCAAGTCAATGACCGAAAAGTATTTGGCTCCTGTCATGGCTTCCATCACTGTTTGAGCCCGAGGTAACGGATAAGCGCACTTTCTTGTGACCGCATTTAACTTGCGGCAATCCACACATAGCCTCGTACCCCCATCCTTCTTGGCAACCAGCACAATGGGCGCAGCCCAAGGGCTATCCGATTCGGCAATAATGTCCTGCTCCAGCATTTCTTGCAGCTGAGCTTTCACCTCTTGCCTTTTAAAAGGGGGTAATCTACGAGGATGCTGCTTGACGGGGATAACATTTCCCGTAGGTATCTGGTGTTCCACCAGACTGGTGCGACTCAACTGTCGCCCTTCCCTCATCTGAGTGTCTTCGTACTCTTCGAGTACAGTCTGCAAGGCTTGTTCTTGCTCTTTGCTTAGCCGCGACCTACGCTCTGTGGTTACTCTCAAGACTTTTTCAGTCTCTGGTGCATAATCCCGCACCCACTGGGGCGTTTCAAACGTCCCTACCCAGGCTCCTCGAGATAAGTACTGCACGTCTTCTGAAAGGTTCGCCACCGGTATCGAAAATTGACCCTCTTGGGCCACTGTCAGCGCATCTGGCAACCGAATCCCGGCATCAATCCGTCGAGCTAATTCCTCGACCACGCCCACTACCTGGCGTTGTGCACAACCTTTCATTTTGACTTGTGCTTTGACCCATTTGACCTCCCGAGCCTGCAGTTCTACTGGTTCTTTAAGGTGAACCCTCCGAACTCCGATGTAGCCTTGAGCTGGCAAAAGCGGCACTGCCCAACCATCCGTGGGCGTCCTCAGATGTCCCTGGTCAGTGTCAATTATCAACCGATTTCCATTAATGAAATCTGCCCCGATTAATAACTCATCGGTACACTGCTCTGCAAGGGGAACAATTACTTCCATCGGGTAAGTAATTCCTGCAATGGTTACGTTAACCGTTGCTTCACCCATCAATTCATACGGGGTGGCATTTCCTGCCAACGGCATCCGCGTGGAGTGCGTGAGGGCTTCCGCCTCTATGAACTTCGGGTGGAGAACAGATGTGTCTGCCCCAAAATCAACCACTCCAGTGATCACTTTTCCCCCTATTTCTGCTTTGATGGTGTTCACTGTCTTGAGCATCTTCGTCAATTGCCGGACGACTGCGGAGGGTCGCGCGGCGTCCGTTCTTCGTTTCCCGCCTTAGTATTTGGGATTGTTTCCTTCAATTCCTTCTCCTTTTCGGAGACTGGCCCTTCAATCCTGACATAACAGTCTTTCTTCATATGGCCTAACTTTCCGCACCGGTAACATTTTATGTTACTTTTCTCTCGACGGTACGGCTTCTTACGGGGGGACTTTGGCTCCCCTTTTGAGGTTTTGTTCATTCTTTTCTCTAAAATCTGCTCCTTGTGAGCTGCCTTGTTTTTCTCGACCATCTCCTTATACTGGAGATATTCTTCCGCCGTTTCCGGACGGATAGTCATGAGGTGGTTCTTAACGTTAAGGTCCTCCTCCCTTGTGACCAATAACCCCACCGTTCTCTTTTTCCTCTTCAGATGCTGGGCTCAATGGAGCGGAGGACCCGCTTCGCCAGGCGCACTAGGTCGTACACATATGTACGCAAATCCTCTCCTTCTTTTCTGCGGCGCCGGTCGAATAACGCGAGATAGTCATGTCTATCTAATTTCACTTCATATCTACGGACTAAGAGAGTCCATACTTCTTCGAATTCCCAAGGAGTTCCTTCCTCGGCCACCTGCTGGGCTACTTTGCCTTCTAGCCGAGCCATCAGCACTTTCAATTTTTGACCTAGTGTCAAATTTGTCACTATATTCAAGAAGAGCTGGGACCAGCATGGCCAGTCTTCTTTCTCTCCTTTAAAAACTCTAATCAGCTTCAAAGCTGATTCCATTTCTTCTCTTCCTGCTTCTTCTAGCGCTATTTCTCTCTCTCTGAACTCCTCATCCACTTTCTGCCATAGATCCTCAAATGTATCTTCTTCTTCTGCCTGAGTCAACGTTTCTGCAGCTTCTCCCTGCAACTTCAAAATTAGAACTGACCTTCTTGATTTCCTCAGGCAGGTTTTTGGCTAGCAGTTTAAATTTACTGCTCCAAATTCTCCACGCCGTACGTGACGGGTTGAAATTTTCTAGTTGATCCAACATTTGGTCTACCCCTTCCGGTGACCTTTGCCTTTTTCCCGGCATTCTTTAGTTGATTTCTCAGTAGCGTTTTACTTCTGGCTAATTGCCTACCGGAGCCCCTGGATTTAATTTAAATCCTTTCCGTTGCCACCAGTTGTAAGACCTGGCCCTGAGCCTAGTCCTCACCGAGATCACAGTAGCGTTCAACCAACTAGACAATATAATTATAACCCACAGGAAGACTGGGGAAAGGGAAAACTCACCTTCTTCCTCGCCTTTGCTCCGATTCAGAGAAGGGAAGACTTCGGTAGCGTACCCGCACGGTTCCTGCGTTATCTGCCTCGATGATGTTACTGCTGGATATTTCCCCATTTAAGGGGAATTCTCCCTAGCAATCGCTTCACTGGCGTTCTGCGCTATTATGTCAATAATCTCCACTCAGAGTGTCTCTGGCTCTATTACTAGTATGGCAAGCCCCACCCGCGCGCGGATTAAATGCTTACCCCAAATATACTGACGTATATAACTCAAGAAACTAAAATGTCCTATTATCACTCTCCCTTCTGTGAGAGTGACAATAGCTAGAGCCGTAATAACTGCTACGGGAATACTCTACCCGTGCATACACTTGAAACTAAATATAACTCAAATTATAAATCACAACCGGTTTGCTCGCTGTCTGCACAGGACGAGCACACTCAATGAAACTGAAAGTCTTATTCTAGAAGGATCAAGGGTAACCTTCACTGCTTCTACGCTCTCTGATTGGTCCAGAGCCCTACACTCAGCACGTTCGGAAATCCGAGATCAGTCTTGCCAACAAATAGTTGATCAATTAAAACAAAGGCTACTTCGGATGATTAAGAGAGCACAACTTGCAACAAGTATTATATATCTATGGATCCAGCATGGCAAAATCTCAAAGGAAAGCTTTGCTTGAAGAAATTACAGGCGAAATAACCATCAGGAAACAGAATTGTTGGAATTTAGAAACATCATTTTCATAGATGATTTAAGAAGCAATTGATCACTGTACGCTCTACTGGCAAATGCATTTTGTAGAAAAGCAGCTAAGACTCCAGCGAAATTAGAAGACTTAAGTTGTCTATGGTTGTCGAGAATCCATGCAAACATACCTATGGTAGCTCCTTTTTCAAATGCATGGAGAGTGTCCGTCATCCTCGTTGATGTCATTATCATCATCAGCCACTTGTTCTCTACTTTTGAAGATGTGCCTCGCAATAGATCATCCAATTTCTCCTGTCTTCTGCCTTCCTTGCCCAGTCTATGCCGTTCCAGAAGTTGTCCAGGTCTTCTCTCCAGATTAAATTGGTAGATAAATTAGCCGTGTCCAAAAGTCCAACATGCGCAGATAGGGAAGTTTTTGGTCTTTCAATATTGCATAGTCTCTTCTGCGTTAAGAAATTAATGTGGTCACACAAGTAGTGAAAACAAAAATGACAATGTTGTTTTTGTCCACCTTCAATGCCATTTGAAGTGAATAAAGCATAATCTAACCAATACAGAACAGATGACGAGGACGTGGATCTCTCAACAAACATGAAGGTGCTTGTTTAAGCTTGTAACCAAGGGCTTCTCCTAAGTCACCATATCAACACATTTTAAACATTCCGGCAAGTTAAAGGTGCTATTAATTCCACTAGATTCTGACCTAGGAATAATGAGTCAAAGACAAGTTCTTCAAGGTAAATATATATTTCTTAACAAAATTGAAGGATGGCAATTATGACGAGGTTCTGATTTAATAAATTTTTGAAAACTACATAACTAGTCACATGTTCGTGATTTAGACATTTGCTTTCCTACTCCATTGGGTATTCAATATCGATATGATTGCCTCTAACACATAACTGTAGCCAAAATTGAGGAAGTTAGCTATCCCACAGCGGCTGTCTTTTTTCAACGGCTTAGCATGGACAACATTCTTCCTTTGTGTGTTGTGAGGTCTTACATTTCTCAGCTATAAGGGACTCCGAAACACATTTTGAAGGACTCAATTTTCTGCTCAATTTCCAGTAGATGATTTCTATCTTTTCATTGTTTATGAGATAATCATCCTTACTGGCTCAGGTAGCAGCCGTCGCACCAAAAGTGTACCGGCTCGGATGGTATAGTAGCAAGTGCCTTTATTGCATGCTTCATTTATCTCAGCATTTAAATGAATTACATTGATAATAAATACAGCCGGTACAATTTGGATCACGCGGATAATCAGATGACAAAAACGATGATTTAAACGACGGCATGACATCCCAATATATTGACCATTTTCATAATTCCTCTTAGGCCATCATGTTCACTGACATGCATTCTACTATGAATTAGGATCACAAAGAAATTGGCTAATGCTTAAAAGCTTTAGCATTCTGCATATTGCACGTAAAGTCTGATCTCCGTGGCACAGTGGTCAAGTGTTTGGCCGAGCGATCTTTTGGTCCAGAGGTCGAGCCCAGAAATCTCATTGGAAGTCGCTTGGAAGTGCATGCGGACTAAAAGATCACAACGCTCCAGATTAAAGTCTGACCATGTCAGCACCGTGGAAGTCTCCAGCATGGGGAATAGTGACGTTAAATCATCATTCATATTTTCATTTGAAGTTGTTTACATTTACATGAAATGTATGAAATTACTTTTATTTGATTAGCAGCAAGAATGACATACAGCCCGACTGCATCGTGATGTAAGGAAAACAAAGACAGCAACCATAAAGTCAAATTTAGATCAAGTAACAGACCGAGCTATGAGAGACCCTTAACCCAATTGATTACTACAGTAAGAAACCTACCAGTCTCCGTATCACGATCCGGTCACTCCAAGTTCACCACGTCGAATCCTTATGATGTGGACGAGCACCTGACAGCCACGCGAACGTCACTCGAAGATGCGCCTGGTTAGTTATTAAGCCTGCCCTACCAGTTACTAGGTATTATAGGTAATACCCTAACTCGAATGAATCTGTGGGTATTACCCAGGTACGTTATAACGGTTGTGGGTAGCAGTTAATAAGCTGAAACAGAAGTATCATAAAACCCCAACCTCCTAATTCCGCTGAAATTATGTCTTGCTAACTTCTTACATATATCGTAACCCGCAGATGCGACGGCAAAGTTATAACGCTGCTTACGATTAATTAATTAGCCGCAAAGGAAATATCATAAACCTATGTCATAAACCTACGCCACTTGCCTAAAACTTCTTAGTTCAGTTGAGAGCAGTGACTTACCATCAGCCGTATAATTTTAAGAGAGCAACGTTTTGCTTGACCGCGCACGCTAGCCGCCGTGAGCTTTACTCATTGCATTTATAATAAAATGGTACATTCTAACACCAGGAATACTTAATTCATGTTTATCTTATGTTTGCCTATACTTTTACCCAGAAACCACCCAAAACCCCATAAATCGGAAGCCACCAACACCTTACAATTATATACAATATATACATGTCCGTGAAATCCTCAATTATCACTTGAATGTGATATAACTTTACAACCCTTCACCAGAAAATTGCGCCAATGCTCCCAGATTTGTGAGCAATACCTATGTACAATTTAGTTCTTCACATCAATAGTGAAAATACCAACACCTATAATTAAAATATTTACGTTAAGTACTAGTTATAATTTTACTACATATAAACAAATAAGCAACCCTGTTACATTACTCCCCCCTTACAAATAGAATCGTCCTCGATTCTACGGTCGGAATACTCGAATGAAATTGGCTTCTAAAATGTTGCGGAGATGCTCTTCGTTGATGTCTCTACGCATGGCGATTTTAGTTATAACTCGATCGGTGGCTGTAGGAACTCTTGCCAGATGTGGGGCATCGGTCTCCACCAGCATTCTTTCCAGCGGAATGGCCCGAACGGTTTGACTCTTGGCACAGTCTCGGTGACCCATTCCGTTTACGAGAATCGGAGCAATACTGAAATAGAGATTACGAAAGAGATCCGCCAGTGAGCGCACTATTTGGCGGTCAACATACGTGCAGTGGAGGACGATGATCTGAGCGGCGCTGACATTCCGCAGCAGCTCCTCTGCCAAGATGTTGTGGGCAGCTACTTCCCCCCACTCCCTCTCCCTGCAGTGAAGGATGAGAGGAAGTGAAAGCTCGTAAGCGAGCTGTGCCTGGTCAGCCAGACACCGACGTTGGGCCTCCATTGGGACGTTCCACTTGAGATCAATTCCCGTCTCTCCGATCGCCCTGACATTTAGGCTGGAGTTCACACGTCTACGGAGCCTTGCCTCCAGAGATGGAGACCAATCTCCAGCATGACGTGGGTGCAACCCAAAAGCCATGACGATGCGGACATTAGGGAAATCATCCTGGAAGTCCGACTCGTCCCAGACAGAAACTTTGTCCCGTATGTCTACTACACATGACATGGCGTTGATGGCGTCCACCATGTCATCCAAATGCCCCGCAAGGCCAGCAGCGCGACAGCTGTCGAACACATGAATATGGGAGTCACCTCGCCAAACGGTTGGGCCTGATGGTAACAGTGGTTCGGGCATTTCCAAACCCTCAGGAGCTGGGCGCTCAACTTCGCCCCCCGGATCGCCTCGAGCCATCATATCAGGACGATCCTCTTCAGCGGCTATAGGTAGACCGGCCCCGAGGGGTTCAGCCTGCCCAACCAGCTGAGGAGGATCCTCTATGATGATTGGCAGTCGCACGGCGTCATCACGCGGAGCACCAACCGGACCTAGTCGAACCCCCCTAGCGACTGTGGGAATTGGATTCCCTATCACTACTGGGAGGTCCTCCAGCCAACGGGTCGATAACCCCACGCGACTCCTCTGCGCTGACGACCAGGACGGCGTCGTCCAGCTGCCCCACCCGAGAGTCAGAATCCCTCCCCGAGCGCAGGGCCCTTTGCTGCCCTTTTAACTTGCGGACATGCCGCCGTCGATTGGGATGGAGATCACCGGTATCCTCCGGCAAATCCCCCATACGCATGGCGCATTTCATAAACTGGTGGTGAGGAACTGACCAGCTGGAGCATATTTCGCGCACCCTGTCCTGCAGGGCTGACTGCTGTTCAGTCGGCGCTATGAGAGCCGCCTGGACGACTGCTCGGGAAAGACATCCGTCCTGCTAACAAAAATACTATTACTTGGTCTCTGGTAGTCTTACCATCTTCTGGTACAGCAGCAGTTGCCATCTGTAAAGAAATATGATTGATCTCGATTTCACACATGTCATCGTCCATCATTTCGACAGTGTCACTACTGGTACTGTTAATTCCCGCATCAGGATCAGAGTCTTGTATCATTTCTACTGTGTCTTCTGTTACATTACTTTCTATGTCCCCATCCAATTCCGAATCGCAAATCATCTCTGCCGTCTCATCTGTCGCATTACTTTCTACTTCGATATCTGCAGACAATCGTGTAGGTAATTCTCCTCTTTCCACCTCCCCAACCCGTTGCTGGGAGATAGGAGGTGAACATAGGAATTTCTTTAACCTATCAACATGAGTAACTAAAGTTTTCCTGCCGCCAATATCTCTGATCTGGTAGGTACTATCTGAGAATCGTCTTTCCACGATCCAGGGACCTACCCAAGGTCTGAAAAATTTCTTTTGTTTGTCCCTTGGGACAGCAGTTTTGAAATACATTACCAAGTCACCCATCTGGTATTTGCAAGTACTTGTAGTCTTTCTGTCATAGCTTTCCTTTTGGCGTTCCTGCTCCACTACCGCACATTTTTTCACCGTCTCCCACGTCCGCAGAAGCTGCTCTTGCAGTTCATAGATATAGTCGGAGGTTTCTCGTTCGACAACAGTGTCTATATCCAGTTCGAAATCGACGGGCATTCTCATTTCTCGCCCATAAGTGACGGCCGCAGGAGAGAACCCTGTTGTGCTGTGTGTACTGGACCTATAAGCCCAAAGGCAGTAGGACAGTGTCAGATCCCATTCCTCTCTCTCTACATCCGCATGGGACAACATTAACTGCTTCAACGTTCGATTGAAACGCTCAACCCCTCCGTTCCCTTGAGGATGATATGCAGTGGTACGTGACTTCATGGAACCCAAAAGATTACACAATTCTCGAAAAATTTTTGATTCAAATTCTGTCCCCTTATCAGAATGAATTCTATCAGGGACTCCATGACGGCAAACCCATTCTCTAAGGAATGCCCAGCTACCGTAGACGTTTCCTTGTTAGGAAGGGGAATTGCCTCAGCCCATTTGGAAAATAAGTCAACCATAGTCAAGACGTAACGATTGCCTCTCTTAGTCTTACGCAGTGGACCTATGAGATCAACTTCAACACATTCCATTGGTCTTCCGACTACGATTGGCATCATGGGATGTCGCAGTTTTGGAATAGGCCCCTTAAAGGTAACGCATACCTCACATCTGTTCAAACACGTCGTGGTATCATGTCTCATGTCTGGCCACCAGAACCTCGCTCGCAGTTTGTGGTAAGTTTTATCACGGCCCAAATGAGAATTGCCCATCCCTGAGTGACATTGGTTGATAATAGCCATTCGCTCGTCTTTTGGTGGAATTATTTTTTTCTTATCGCCATCTAACCGATATAAGAGACCATCTTCCACAACAAGAAATTCCCAAAATCGAACAATGTTCTTTATTTCCTGGGAGCATGTTTCCAGTTGTCTAGAAGATGGCTTGTCGGAAGATGATAAACGAGTTTTCCAGAACAGAATTTGCGCCAAGTCTTGATCAGCCGAAGTCTTGCGTTTTATTTCATCTACCCAGCCCCTGGGGACCATAGACTAAAAATAACAACATCATCACCATCCATGCGATTCGGGGGGTCTGACGTCTCTTCGTCTGGCGCATTAGTCAAGCGAGAGAGAGCATCTGCGTTTTTGTGCGAGGTTCCGGCGCGGTATAAGCAATCGAAATCAAATTCTTCCAAAATTTGCAACCAGCGCGCAAGCATCCCTCTAGGCTCTTTGAAGCCTTTCAACCATTCAAGTGCTTTGTGATCTGTTCGTGCTAAAAACTTTTTACCCGTCAAGTATACGTGAAAGTGGTCGATGAATGTTACTAGGGCAAGCATCTCCCTTTTCGTAGGGGCGTAGGAAGTTTGAGCTCGATTCAAAGTTTTGCTTGCATACGCGATAACCCTTTCCTTTCCATCATGCTGTACTTGTGAGAGGACAGCACCTATGGCGTAGCCAGAGGCATCAGTATCAAGAATGAAAGCACCACCAGCCTCAGTGAAATCTGGCATGGTCAAAATCGGAGTGGATGTTAAACAGCGTTTAAGAGAGTCAAACGCTTCCTGACAACGATCAGTCCACACAAAAGTATTGTCTTTGTTAGTTAATTCGTGCAACGGTTTAGCTAATCTCGCAAAGTCTTGCACAAATCTGCGATAATAAGACGCTAAACCTAAAAATTCTCGTACTTGCTTAGCAGTTGCTGGCGTCGGCCATTCTTTAACTCTGTTTGTCTTTTCAGGATCAGTCCTAATACCTTGAGACGTCACGATGTGACCAAGATACTTGACAGAACTAAGTCCCCATTGGCACTTTTTAGTATTGAGTTGCAGATTAGCAAGTCGCAGTCTGTCTAATACCAATTGAATATCACACAAATGATCTTGCCAACTACGACTAAAAATAATAATATCGTCAAGGTAGACTAAACAAATTTCTCCAATTAACCCTCTCAACTTCTCGTCCATCATGCGCTGAAAAGTGGCAGGAGCTGATGCCAGACCGAATGGAAGAACATTGAACTCATAAAGACCCTGTGGACAAACAAATGCAGACTTTGCTTTATCCTCCTCCGCCAAGGGAATCTGCCAATAACCAGACTTCAAATCAAGTACCGAAAAGTATTGAGCCCCTCCCATAGAATCCAAAGCATCATCGACCCTGGGCAAGGGATAGCTATCGTATCGGCAACATTGATTCAATTTTCGAAAATCAACACAAAATCTCAAAGTCCCGTCCTTCTTCTGGACAAGAACGATGGGACTAGCCCAGGGACTACTACTATGTGAAACAACGCCTTGATCCAACATTTCCTGTATTTGGCGGCTAACTTCTAACTTCTGAGAGGGTGGAATCCGTCGACAAGGTTGACGAATAGGAGGGTGATCCCCAGTATTTATAAAATGCTGAGCGTTCACTGCCCTACCTAATGGCTTTCCTTCTGCCATAAACACATCAGCATACGATTTAAGTATGCTATCCAATTCTTGACGTTCTCGAGCAGTTAATTCGGAAGACTCCTCCTCTGATTGCGACTCAAGAGTCACATGATTTACTTGAGCTGCAACATCACTTGGAAAAACGTCTTGAATATAATTTACGCTATCATACATTGCGGAAATCAATTCGAAATTGGCTACTGCTGTATTTTTCTTTAGAGTAACATGTTGCAAAGAGTTGTTGCAAACAGATATGGTGACTTCCTTTTTCTTAACGGTCGAAACTGTCGGCAGAACAAACACGCCAAGATCGTCCGTCTCTGAACTGGGCATGACCATACCCGTTAACGGTTCTGGACCCTTTCCTTTCATCAAAATTCTTGCTGAAAGCAGCTGTTCTGAGTGCGGCTGAAGAACAACTGTATTATTGATAGCGATTTTAAAAAGCACAGTGTTCGTAGTACGACGTTTGCGAAGAGGTACTTGAACACCCAGTCGAGGTAAATGCAAGGTTTTAGTGCCCACGTCCACGTCACCGTCATAATCACCTAGGAAATCCATTCCTAAAACCATGTTAGTGGATAGATTGGCAGAAACAAAAAAAGTGTGATATACTGTGCAAATTCCTATCTGAAAATAAATGACAGTAGTTCCCAAAATATGAAGTTTTTCGCCATTTGCAGTTTGAATACAGGACACATTAGGAATCGGGATAATATGCTGATCATGCACTAATATACTATTACATACCGACACATCTGCACCGGTATCAACCAGAGCTTTAACTATCTGGTCACCAACAAGAATTTCTGCTATATTTGCTGAGTCCCGTTTCAAACGAGAGCCGGCGAGAGGCCGGGACGTATCTATCGCCGCTGCTCGTTTCCCTGCGGACAATTACGAGCTAAGTGTCCATACTGTCCACAATTATAACATGGACCCTGCCGAGCAGTTAAAGTAGGCTGCAAAGCACCAGCGGGCCTATTTTGCTGTGGCTGGTAGCCTGATGCCGATGCATCGGCAACCCCAGTATACGTAGTATTTTGTCCCGGAAACCCAGTCAATTTTTGAGCCGTGTTTCCATAACTGGTGGGTTGCTCGACAACAGGCAACCGCGATTCCCTTGGGAGTGTTGACCGAGATACCGTTGTGTCAGGACCCAAAATTGGTCTTACTTGCGGAACTGCGGGCTGAACGTTCGATGGCGCATTAATTAAACCCGCTTGTGACTGATAGAACGGTTGCTGAAAAAAACGTTGAATTTGTCGGCCTGTTCAGGAAAGAAAAAAAAATATAAGATAAAAGAAGAGAATCTGAAGAAATTAATAATAGTTTGACGTGGAGTCTGAGACGGCCATGACATGGTCCGTTGGAAGACGTTGACAGACTTAGGACAACCCCGAGCGATATGACCGAATTCTTGACATTTAAAGCAACGAATGCCTGGATTACTAGACGCAACAGCAGTTATAACTGGTCGGACAGGAGAAACAGTACCACCGGTGGTAGTACTGGGTTTATCGATTCTTTCAAATCCCTCGACAATATCCAAGTAATTACTCAACGATGATGTGGAAATCGACTCATTGAAAGTTTTCACGTCCCGATTAGCTTCGCGCACCATCATGGTATGCATAATCTTTTCGCGTAGTTCACTTCAGTCATTCTAGGAAATGCCTGGGCTCCGATTCTTAATAAATCATCTGCAAAATCCCTAACCGACTCTGCTGAACGACGTGTTCTAGAATCATAAGCTGTCTCCGCTTCCACGGCAGTCCTAAAGAGTGAAAATCGATTGCTCAAATCCGCGACAATCTCACGATATGTGTGTGTCCCTGCCTTATCTATAACAATCTCATTGGCCTTACCCACGGTTTTTACAACCAAAACACGTAATTTCTTCTCGTCAGAAAGGTCAGCCGAGAGAAATTCAAATGACTTAACCCATCTCTGAAAATCGATTTGACCGTTAAACTTTTGCAGCTGAGACAAATCATCTGGAATTTTCTCTTTCTTGGTGCTTTTCTGATTTTCCATTAAGTGCTCTAAACGACTGGTCAATTCCCCAATCCCTTGTTCAACCTTGCCTATTTTTTTATAAATGCAATCAACATTTGAACTACGTGGCGTAAGAGGTGGCATGGACTGGGGTTGGAACTTCATTATCCAAAAGTGGGAAACCACGGACAGCGTCAGTTTGTGTCTTCGAAAAAAACAACCCACTGTCGCCAGTTTCAAATAAGTCAACACTTGGGCTAAAAGCCATTTCTCAATTTGGTATGGGTTTTAAACCGCTGCCACCAGTGTAACAGACCGAGCTATGAGAGACCCTTAACCCAATTGATTACTACAGTAAGAAACCTACCAGTCTCCGTATCACGATCCGGTCACTCCAAGTTCACCACGTCGAATCCTTATGATGTGGACGAGCACCTGACAGCCACGCGAACGTCACTCGAAGATGCGCCTGGTTAGTTATTAAGCCTGCCCTACCAGTTACTAGGTATTATAGGTAATACCCTAACTCGAATTAATCTGTGGGTATTACCCAGGTACGTTATAACGGTTGTGGGTAGCAGTTAATAAGCTGAAACAGAAGTATCATAAAACCCCAACCTCCTAATTCCGCTGAAATTATGTCTTGCTAACTTCTTACATATATCGTAACCCGCAGATGCGACGGCAAAGTTATAACGCTGCTTACGATTAATTAATTAGCCGCAAAGGAAATATCATAAACCTATGTCATAAACCTACGCCACTTGCCTAAAACTTCTTAGTTCAGTTGAGAGCAGTGACTTACCATCAGCCGTATAATTTTAAGAGAGCAACGTTTTGCTTGACCGCGCACGCTAGCCGCCGTGAGCTTTACTCATTGCATTTATAATAAAATGGTACATTCTAACACCAGGAATACTTAATTCATGTTTATCTTATGTTTGCCTATACTTTTACCCAGAAACCACCCAAAACCCCATAAATCGGAAGCCACCAACACCTTACAATTATATACAATATATACATGTCCGTGAAATCCTCAATTATCACTTGAATGTGATATAACTTTACAACCCTTCACCAGAAAATTGCGCCAATGCTCCCAGATTTGTGAGCAATACCTATGTACAATTTAGTTCTTCACATCAATAGTGAAAATACCAACACCTATAATTAAAATATTTACGTTAAGTACTAGTTATAATTTTACTACATATAAACAAATAAGCAACCCTGTTACATGTAGGCCTACACAAAGCACATTCGTTGTGTCCTGCCAGTGTGCTTGCTTTGTTGTTTATTGATGGATGGGTCGTGTCACATATGTGTGTGCATTTTTCTCGTTTAATGAAGTTTTATTGAATTAATCTACAGGCCTTAGACCTGTATGTTACTTTCTACATAGACCTGTCAGGCCTCGAGCTGTTTCTCGTTGGATAAGAATGGAGTTCCATATACATAGAAGAAAGAAGACTTCAATCAATCTTCAGTTAAATGTACACCTGGGTTGACACACCTCCGCACATTTTGCGCAGCTGCGCAAATAATGCAATTCTGCGCTAATGTGCAAGGAATCAATAATCTTTGAATTTCTGCGCAAATCCGCAAAATGTAAAGAAATCTACTCAAATCTGTGCAAATGCTGGAAAACATCAATTGCCCGCTCAATGATTAATGCCGATTTACAATAAGGACGTCATTCATGAGGAATGAGGATATATACATGTATTAAGGATATCATTCAATTATTTACTGATTTATGATGCTCAGGTAGTAGATCAACTTAGCATGTAGACCAGGTACAAGTGCTTCCTCTCTTTAAAGTTCAAAATGCATTGAATTGACAAATATAATTGAATGATGTTTTCCTACTTGGATTAATCATATTGTATGTCTAAAGATCATTCTTCTACATCTGTTGCGACCAAGGTTTGCCGATAGAATTTTAATATTAATTTTGAGTGAAACTGTACAGTGAAATGCTAATTTGATCAAATTTCGAACGATTCGGTACATCAGCATTTATATGAGTGTGCAATAACTCATAGGTTCCATAAGATATGTGCGACTAAAAAGGCATATTTTAGAATTTGACGTCTTGAAATTCCTGAGGGAACCCCAACAAGCGGTTACTAAGTGTGCGCATTGATTCGTGAAGAGTTTATGGTCATATTAATCATACTCAGGTTCTTTTCGTGTAATCTTTTTCTAGATTAATATCAAGCATATAATCATGCTTCAGCCTTATTGACCGTCTGTTATGCAAATTAAACTACGTTTCTACATTTCTATCGCGATATACCTTTGATTTTGTTGTCTCCTTGTTCCTCTCTCCCCTTCATTCTACCATTTTTTCCTACATTTTCTGTTGAGAGATGCCTTTGGAGTGTAGCATTGCCCTTCAATGCATGATTATTGAAATAAATGTTAATTTCATCCACGACGAATGTATCGTTTCCATTATGAGCAATACTGATGATGATAATGATCTTTATTACAGTCCACAATACAATTCGGTAGACGTCACAGGTATCACAGTTGGCAGCACAGTATAACAGCTGAAAAGAACAAATATGGAGAAACATTATTTACAAAAGCGAATGAATGAAGATTTAAAGCGATCGGTCTTCGTGCGAGGAGGGCGTGGAGGGAGGGCATGCACTGCGCGAAGTTCGGTCTTTAGCGCTAAAAAATTCACGAAGGCTGTAGTTCTCATTTTTTACAATCTTTTCAAACAGGGACCGACAGACATTTTCAACTGCACTCTCAATACAGGGCTCAATTTTCGCTCCTATGATTCTACATGCTCTGTTCTCGATTCTAACAAACTTTCTCATCAGATAATCAGGCAGATTCACAAAAACAGGACAACAGTAAAGAAGCGAGGATCTGACGAAAGCGAAATAAGCATTGCGTGAAGTGTTCACGTCACAACCTGATTTTTTCAAATTCAAGAGTATGTACATGCGGCGGGAAGCGTTCGAGACAACCTTGTTGATATGAATGTTCCACTTCATGTCATTGGACAAATGAAGGCCTAAAACTTTCAGAGACGAAACAGTCTCTAAAGCAGAGCCATCCTCTAGTGTCGCTGGAGTTAGAGGTAAATCTTTCTTTGTGACGATGTTCATTAACTTACATTTAGAGTCATTTATTGACAAACCAACATTTCTGGACCAAGATAGTACATTATCAAATTCTGATTGTAGAATGTCCTCATCAGTCGATCGAATAAAATGTAAAAGGGTTAAGTCATCTGCATACATTATCACAGATGAATTTGAGTGTAGGTCAGAAAAACTTTCAACGGCCATACAGAATACAATTAGCCCGATAATACTGCCCTGAGGGACACCTGATGGAACGGGAAAATTGCGTGAGACACTGGAGTTGATGCACACAGATTGACAACGATTAATGAGAAAGTCGCGTATCCAAGTCACAACAGGAGTCGGAAGTTCAAATTTTGTGCATGCACTCATAACAGTATCATGTGGCAATTTATCGAATACTTTGGCAAAATCAATTGCTAGCACGCGAACTGCACCTGATTTACTGTCTAAAAACTGCAAAATGCGGTTGTACATAAGAGTCATGGCTACAACTGTGCCTCTACCTGGGTTGTAGGCGTGCTGCATCTCACCAATCTTGCTTTGAATACATGGGAGGATCCATTTCTTTGCGATAATCTTCTCAAGACATTTTGAGAGAATTGGAAGAAGGGAGATTGGAAGAAAGTGCTGTACCTGGGTAGGATTTGGGCATTTTGGGATTGGAGAAATGAAGGTTAGCTTGAAGCAAGATGGGACCTTTCCAGCAGTGAGACTTCTATTAAATAAGTCCGTAATGGCCGGAGAAAGGAGGAAAGCATTATCGCGAAAGATGAAGAATGGAATTCCGTCCGGTCCTGGGCTCTTCTTCCTTGCTTGTCTGAGAATGGAGGTCACTTCTGGGATTGTCACTATCAACTTTTCTGTCTGGTTCTCGTCCATTGGAAAAGATGAGCCGTCGAGCAGTGTTGGTGGAGTTGCTGAATTTTGATAGACCGAAGAGAAGTAGTCCGCGAATTCTTGGGCACTAAATGGAATAGGATCTTTAGCTTCAACATTGTTGCGACTTATGTTTTTGATGGCATCCCATATCACTTTGTTGTTGCGTGAAGAGACAGCTGAGTTAACGTAGTTGCTTTTAAGGTGTCTACAGTGTGACGTAGCCTCTTCGCGGAGTCGGTATTATTTCGCCATCTTGCGTTCCTTGTACGCACGATCCCTGTCATCGATGAGGATCTTCAGGGAAGGTTTCATCCAAGGAGGGTCAGATGGGCGGAGACGTATGGTTCGAAGGGGGAAGCAATAATCGAATAGTGCATAAAGGCACTTCTGAAACAGACCACTCGCCGAATCAAGAGAGGGTTCTGAACGCACAAGATTGTGCCACTCGAATTGCTGAATTAGACAGCTGAATTTCTCCTTATTGCTTTTCGAATATTTTCTGACTGTCTTTTATGTATACTGCCGTCTATCCGGCTTGTGAATCCACAATATCACTGAATGGTCCGATTTGCCAATTGCACCGGATCGTTTGGGGGATACATCAACTGCAAAGTTAGTGAAAATTTGGTCGAGTGTATTATCGCCTCTGGTATGAAACTTGACGATAGGCGTTGTTCCTGAGAGTCTGGATATCTCGCTATTATACAAACGGAGATCGTTGAAGTCACCAGTGATCACGATCCTAGCATGTGAAGGATCTAGTCGTGAAGTGAAGCAAAAATCAATAATGTCTTAAATGCATGAAATGGCTTCCTCGTGGTCTGATGGAGATCACCAGCAGATTGGGCAACACGAACGGCAGAAACTCAGATTTGCACACGTTAAGTGACGGAACATCGCTCCCAGTAATTGTTGTTGGCTTGAGATCGTCCCGAACATAGTACAGCACACCTCCACCTTGTCGGTTCCTGTCTTTTCGAAGTACAGAATAATTCGAGCATGCTACCGCGTCATCAGGGATGGTGTTATCCAACCATATCTCACAGATTACAGCAATGTCGGGGGAATGTTTGTTAAGAAGCAGAGAAATTTCGTCAACTTTATTGAAGATAGAGCGTATGTTGGTCAGGATGATCGAAAGAAGTCTTTTAGAGAAGGGGGCGCTTTGTCTTTGGCGTCCGGGAATGACCTCAGAAGCGATAGGTACGGATCTGAGATTTGACCAGCACACACCTCCTTTGTGGGAAATACGATGTCGTTGCCCGGAAATCCAAACGGGAATTCCTCTCGCATAGGTAGTGACGCGCTGACGGTGTGCATCAGAGGAAACAAACGAAGCGTTGTTATTGGAGGTGACAGGTTGGGCAGCGTTAGAGTCAGCAAGCGTGAGGGGTGGTGAAGTTGACTGGATCGCGCGGTTCGTGCAGATCAGAGGAGAGAATAGGGAGGAAAGCGACAGGCTTGCTTGGCGGCTTCACGAGCAACCTGTGGAACCACAAGCGCCTACGCAGTGTGCGCGAGATAGTGAGGCTGGGTGTATGCAACAGTAGAAGGTCTTCTCTCGAGTAGCGCATTAGGCTGGGCTGTAATGTGACTCACACGGCTAGTCATCCACGGCAGGGTCGGAGAGAAACACATGTAGGAAGCGAGCGATGCTGTCAGGGGAAAATTGGGAATTACGTAGCGATACGCAGAATGAGACCAAGTAAATAGAGGAGCAGACTCACAGAAATTTCAATGTTAGCGAGAAAAACGATGACAATGAGAACATTTAATCAACTTGGATAAGAAGCGCTGATTGCGGTGAGCAGGTAGGTATAAAAATTATATGTGAAGACCAGTAATAAAGTCCAGCTAGAGAGGTAGATAGAAATTGCGCATTGAGCCTGAACGAGGAGCGCGAATCGTGCGTCCGTACGCTTCGGCAGCAGAGGAAGTTAATATGCCCCCGTTACCGCATAAAAATGCGCTTTGTAATACCAAACTTTTAGCCTGTGACATTTTCGATGTCTATGTTCGTTCTAGTCTCTATAATTACAGAATGTCGGATTTCTATGAATCAGGTCAATAGATTGCATGTATCTGACATGCGTACTGAAGTGACAGCAAGCGACGATGGTGATTTGTCATCACTAAGCTCGAGACATGAGATTTTCGTTTCTAAACAGCAGAGGGAGATTTTTACCCTTTGCCGAGTGTATATCCTTGAATGTCCACCTTGCTGTGCCTACGACATGCAATCATCATATTATGTCCTCGCCTCATTTTTTCCAATGAAATGAAGGAAGATCTTGAAGTCAATGTGATTGGTTCGCTAGGATATAAACAAGTAGCGTATAAATGCTTTCATAAAGGTATTTGCACTTATCAATTGGAATAAATCCTTGCCGTTTGGCAGGATAGGTGTTGCATCGTCATACTAATTTGTTAACTAAACATGACATTAGCATGATTTTCAGTTATGAGCTATAACTTTGGTCATCACTAATGACTCAATGTTAGCCGTATGGACTCTCCACAACTCATCATGACATGGACATATTTTTAATATCTTCAATACATACACGCATCGAGTTTCAAACATCTTGAAATGATCAGTTCATGCTAAAAGCATTTCTGCATATGGCACCTCAGATCTTCATATCTTCAGCAAGACAAAATTGAAGAGACATCGGTAGAAGTATACCTTTTTTGGAAAATAATACTTTTAGTTTTTCCCCATTGAGAACAAATGAATTCACTCTGTGCTCACTCCTTTACACGCTCGTATTCATCTTTGATGGAATGTACACTTTGCGACACAGAGTTTTATAGATAGGGCATATTTCATAAATATCTTGGGCATGCAGCTATGTTGGTGCTGCTAAAAACAGGAAACAAGTCGCAACAGTATGAAACGAAAAGGAAAGGGCCTTATAATGACCCTAGCGGAGCACGTGAGAACGAGTTGCAACTGCCTCTAAATTTGACACGATGAAATCGATCTTTTAAGTATGATGATGTAAAATGGTGATAATATAGTCATGAAACGAGGCAACAGGTTGCTTTTGCTTTGGGCTTAATTTCTAGTTCGGATATTCTGCCTCTTCGCAAAATGATATTTTCTTCTCCGGCATCTTTACTAGCTCTTCATTCATACCGTATCGCTTTTTCCTGCTCAAAATGTTCATTTGTCAGATCATGTTTAATGAAAACTCGTTGGTGATTGCCGTTTTCTAAGTTTTCTTCAACGCATTCGTGTCTATCAATGTCGTGTTCTCAGCACTGTGAGTTATGTATGACAATATGAAGGCAGCATTTTAAATAAGGATAAGTGTAAGATCGACAAATTCATCCGTCGATGTCACTGGGTGACATGTGGAAAGGGACGTAAAGACAACTGTCTTCTTGTCATGTCCTACCATGTAAAAGAAAATCAGGTATTTTCATTGTTTACAAAGGGTTTTCAGTTTTGTTGAGCACATGTTGCATCTTATTTTACTTGAGCGATTCCCATTGGTCGTGTCAGAATTCCCGAATGATTTTAAGACATTAAAGTTCTTTCGTGCAAGTTATGAGCAAGATGTGTAATTCCGTGTTCTCAGGTTCCCAGCGCTTTCTTGAAGGAATCTGATATTGCGTTGTACTCAATCGCTTGTGCCAGTTGACTTCCAATTTTGTGGTAAATAGACGGTTTTACAAGATAAAACTTAAAGGAAAATAGTGACTGGATTCATTGTTCAACCTTACTATATTCACAGAGATTTAATGAGCTTAACATGTCGAAATCTGGTGACGCATGGCGCTTAACTGGTGACACTGGCACTTAGGTGCAACTTGACATTACGTCTGTGATTCCAACTAGATTAAGAAGTCACGATAAATATATATTGAATCACTAGTTTTATGTTCCCTCAGCTTGTTTGAATTCTGCATGGAAGTCTGCAGTTGCGTTTCTACTGATGACATTCTAATTAGTAGCAGACCATAATTTATTTTCTGCTTATATGGTGGATTTTATGTTTTTTTGATCAGTCGTACCACATGTGTGGAGGAACATGCGTTTTCCTGTGTGAGTCGTGAACACTCCGCTCATCCACCATCGAAGAATATTTGAGAGCATTGAGTGTCAAGAAATAAGTTAATGGGGAAAATGACTGATAAATGAATGTTTGATTGCACATTTTGAATGTTGCAATTCAATTTATCGTTCCAAAGTCATCAATGAGTTGATTTTGCAGGAAACATTAAATTTTCACTGAAACATTAATTAGCATTAATGGAAAACTCCTCCAAAGTTAGGTAGAAATTCCTAATTAACATTTATAGTCAGTAAATGTCAATAGTTAACAACACAGGACGCCGAAGACCCTTCTAGTCGGTGACTTTTTATTCTAGCACTTTTTAACTAAAAATTTTTGCGAAACTTGTGAAAGACATTATCTTAAGGCCTTATTTCACTATTAGTGCTTCCTGAAATATAAATAGTCCATTGTAAATTTCAAATTTACATCAAGTTCACTCTCAGAATCTTGCCCTTCATGGATTTTTTTGATGTAATTCTTCTTGAAAGTTAGATGACCGGACTTCCCTCTTTTTACTTCGGATTCGCATCTTTTCTCTTCACGATGCACTTTTATGAATATGATGATTATTGACATTAAAGCCTGTCGGGTTGACGAATACGCTTGATAATTCACCTTGACATAATACCGCATAAACATTGCCAGATACAGCAAGATTTCTTTTGAAATATAATCTTCCTGAAGAATTCGCTGTCTCCAGCTCTTGTGTAACAACAATGTAACTGCTCATGTGATGTAACTCAATGTGTGTATCAAATGCAGCTCTTCATGAAACTGTTCATCATCCTGCATTGGTGCTCTGTTGCACTTGCTGGATGTATTTGAATAAGTACGTTTATTTAGGCCTTCATAATGCTTCATTTCCGAAGTTGAGATATACTTTGATATCTAATTTTTCAATGTCATTGTCCTGCAAGATGTATAATTAATGCCAACTTTCAATATTTTGGAATTTATTTTTCTAAAAAGGTCAAAAAGCTTGTCATTAAATCAACTAGTAATTAATCACTTTTTATCGATAGGGTTTCACGTAATTTCACTAATTCATGTGAATTAAAATATGTTTATTAATGAAGCAACATTAATTCCTTAAGGGAATTAATTTTGAAATCGCGTAAAGCAGCTACGACTCATTGATATGATAGAACCGATATCATTCGGCTATTTTAGGAGTAGATATATTTTTACGGTTAACTAAACTTAATCGGTTAATGTATTTTCTCGTAATTCAGTTTCTTCCATAATTCTTCACAATTCTCTGTTTTTTCTGCGGATCTTAGAGGCGAAGTGATTAACTTATCTTTGCTTGTTGAAATACATAACCACCAGACGTTTTAGAAGTTTTGTTCATCACATTATTTCACCACTAGTAATTCATCATGTTATCAGAATATCTATCCATTACTTACCTCTCTTACATCACATCCTGCCAGCCGCACATTTTTTGCATGGTAATTTGGTCTATTGTTTATTTCAATTCATTCTATTGTTAAATAAATTTTGACAATTGTAATAACTGATGCAACTAAGCTATAATTCATTGGAATAGATTCAGTCTGTATAAATAAAATTGGACTGTTGACTGACACCAATTCAGAGTTAGTAACCTTAAAGCTGTCTCGTGAAGATGTCTTCGGCTTATAAATTTCAAAGAAAAGAATATGGAACAATGGTGGAGCGGATAATGATTGTAGATGATGGTGAATCATGACTTTCTTACCATCAAAAGAGGTGATTAATTCGGAATGATGATGCTATACCAATTGCTTCTCAAGAAAATTAAAAATATTGATGGGTTTATTTCATCGATTGTAGAAATTCATCAGACCGTTTGTGTATTGTATTTTATATTGAATAGAAGCTTCATCAGTCCCCGTGCCTACATTTAGTGTTAATGCAGCTTGTACGAAGTTCTTAAGAAGATTGAAGTGTGTTTGAAATCTAAAACGTTTAAGTCAAAGGATATTATTTTGCACACATGTTAAGTAAAGCAATTTACGTTAGCGGTAATGGATCAACTCAATTTGTAAGTATTTGACTATGTATTGTGACTTGGTGCTATATTGATATACTAATTGACTGATTAGCGTTCTGAAGCAATGACAAAACAAAACACATTACACGAATTTGCAAGAATTTAAGCTAGTAGGAAAACAATTATTTATTTAAAAACCTTTAAGAGGTATGACATACCGTTGTAATCTGCAGTGTGATTGATCTTAGGTTGATACTCTTTTATCATTAAAGCTTCTACAACATTTATATGATAGTTACTGTTACCTTTATACCTTATGCGAAATTGATTACTTATATCATACGTACAATGATTACATGTATTGATATGTTTGTAAACTGCTGTATCTGTACTTCTATGCTCTTCGATCCTTTGCTGGAGTCTTCGTTTGGTTTTGCCAATATATTGGCTGTTTGGATCACCCAAGCATGTGAATTCATAGACCACACAAGACTTCAGCAAAGGTCCTGATTTGCATTTCAAAGAGAAATATGATTTTACTTTCGTAGTGTTGAATACAATCTTAGAGTTGATACCGTATCTTTTGTATATTTTCATCAAATTATTCCGTAATGTAAGCGATGGTTGAACAATATACGGTAGTACTGTATAGTTTACATGTGCATCTGCTGTACTCGTACATGTATCATTGTGCCCGTTGGAAATCACTGTATTCTTTTTGTTAAGAAAGCTACGTACGATTTTTTCTACTGTACTCCGTGGGTAGCCGTTTTTCTGAAAAATACTAGTCATGTTTTTTACTTCGTTATGAAACATTTTCTTGCAGTTTGATGCTGTATGTGCTCGATGTAACATCCCATTAATAAGTCCAACTTTCCATTGCCTAGGGCAAACGGAATTGTAATTTAATAAGAGGCCAGTATACGTATCTTTACGGTAAATGGAAGTTTTTAAAGTGTCTTCGGTGTTAATGAATACATCTAGGAAAGGTAACTTGTTGTTGCCCACTTCAGTGGTGAATTTTAGGTTAGGATGTTGTTTGTTTAGGTACTCATGGAATTTGTGAATTTTGTCTACGTTATCAAATACGCATATGCAGTCAACTACATATCTGGAGTAGAACAGGGGCGAGAATTGTTCTCCCATCCAACCTTGTTCTAATTCTGCTAGGAAGAGATTGGCAAGCGTTGGTGCCAACGGTGAACCCATCGAAACTTTATCTGTTTGAGTATACATATTATCATTGTACATAAAGCTGCCTTGTGTAGCGAATTTACATAGTTTTATGAAAACATCATTACCGTATCGCGGTTTGTTGTTTGAATTACTACTGTATACTAGGTTAGCTGCTATGTTAATAACTTCATCTACAGGTATATTGGTAAACAGTGATTCCACGTCAAAACTCACTAAGACATTATTCTTATTAAATACCGACTGTTTTTCTTTAATTCTGTCAATAAATTCAGCTGTTGAACTCAGCAAGTACGTTTTATTGATGTGTTGTTTGATAATTGTATCGATGTACTTGGCTAAATTGTAATTGCACGACCCTCTTGTACTGACAATTGGTCGAGCAGGAGCGTTAGTTTTATGTACTTTTATCGCACCGTACATTTTAGCTGGTTCACTACCAGATGGCATAATGTACTTGTATGTATCTTCAGTGATGTACCGTTTTACATATTTTACTAAGTATCGATACAATCTGCCTTTTTCCATAATGGTAGGGTGCTTTTTTAAGTCATCTGGTACTTGTACTTTTTTAAAGTTAGAGGTATCATTGATAATTATGTCTAATTTTTTAAAGTATTCATCAGCATCTACAAGTACAATACCGTTACCTTTATCAAATGAGCAAATTCTCAAATTTTTCATTTTTGCTAGATTAGTCAGTGTTCTGTGTAGCCTTTTATTTGTATTACTGCGGTACTCACTTTTTGCATTATTTTCGAAGTTGTTAACTGTTGCTATGATATCTTGTTTTAGCGCCTGTGTTACTGATAATTCTTCATTGTCTTTGCAATTCGCAGTTTCTATTTGGTACTTTATTCCAAAATTGTCGGTCTTTTTTGGTATGATGCTGTTTTTTAAACCAAATCTTAGTGTCTCATTCTCAATAGGAGAGAGCACGTATTTGCTTTTATTGACTATACAGTCCGGTGCTGGCAATCTCTGTTCCAGCCATAGTTTGGAAATTTTAGAATTATGTCTCTTTGTGTGAGTTTTCATTTTACTTTTAACTTCTGCCATATCCAGAACTTTTAACTTCATCATATCCAGAATGCACATACGTAATCAAGACAGTTTACTGCGTAAGCTGTCATTACATACTTTATATTTGCGATCGTTAATTTTTATTTCACGCTTGACATACTTAATATGTGACTCAAGGGTCAGTTTGTGGTAATTTTCTACATTACTTTTAATTGCATCTAAGTTCGGTATTTTGAACTGCAGAAACTTCGGTATGACATTGAGAAAAAGGCATTTTTCAAAGTATTCCAAATCTAATCTTAGCTTGTGTCTTTTCTCGGTTAATTTTTCAAATCTTCTACATTCCGATACAGGAATGTTGTACAGCTTTTGCAGGCTGTAGAAATATGTTGGAAATTTTACACTTTTAAGTACCCGTAGAATAGTCAACACAACAATGTTGTTACACATCTAATTTATTGACTTAAAGCTTTTCGACCATTCATTGGTCCTCATCAAGAGTTCATGCTCGCATGAAAATTTTTATAAGGTAATGAAAAAACAATACGTAACGGAGGATCGAAGAGCATAGAAGTACAGATACAGCAGTTTACAAACATATCAATACATGTAATCATTGTACGTATGATATAAGTAATCAATTTCGCATAAGGTATAAAGGTAACAGTAATTATCATATAAATGTTGTAGAAGCTTTAGTGATAAAAGAGTATCAACCTAGGATCGATCACACTGCAGATTACAACGGTATGTCATACCTCTTAAAGGTTTTTAAATAAATAATTGTTTTTCCTACTAGCTTAAATTCCTGCAAATTCGTGTAATGTGTTTTGTTTTGTCATTGCTTCAGAACGCTAATCAGTCAATTGCACCAGCTGATATACTAATATACTAATCAATATCATGAATATTATATTAACAATAAAAGATAACGATATTAATAATAAAAATAAAATATTAACAATATTAACAATATCAAATAATATACTGATATTGATTTCCTAACCAATTAATGTAATATCAATGAGAGATTTCCTTTTTGCATTTCTTCTCAATTTTTTCGTAATCGTCATAAGGTTTTGGTTTTGATTATATTCATGCGCCCTGGAGATTTAATGAACTCTTTTCGTCTAGGAATTTGCATTTGGGCACTTGTTCAACTGCGTTCCCAGATCTTCGCAGTTTTTAGCTACGTGTATGTCACGTATTGAAATAGTCTAAATATTCACAAATTAAGTGACTGATAGAAAAACCAATAATTCGAATTAAAAAAGAGTGTGCAAGCTCTCATATCACAGCTTTACGTATCTGCTTCTATTATGCATAACGTATTCAATGTTATTTGAAAAAGTCTAGATTACCGATCTCTGTATACATGCATGCCAAGTTATCAACTACCTTGAATATGACCTAAACAGATTGTAATTTGTAATATTTGAAATCGTAAAGTAATCGCTCTTCGTATGTGGAGGTCTTGGTGCAAAATCGAATTTTGAAGCGTACGTTTAAAGAAAAAAGTTGCAATTTCGTTTTGATTATTGCATGCATTTTAAATGAAAAAGAAAGATAAGAATAAGGAGTATCACTCCGCAAAGAATACACCATGAAATGACTGTCGTCACAGTTCTCAGTTTTATGGTCCGAAAGGCAAACATTTAAGATGGATGTGAAGCATGAAACTGATAATATGTGTGAAATGTGGAAGCGGTATGTGCGTTGCATGTCCTTTGCAGTCAGGTTGTGAAGGCGTCTGTATAGGAGTTAAGAGAAACAGCAGAGGAAATATCTTCTGATATCTTATGTTACTTGTAATCTTGATTAGTAGATAGATAATGATAGAATAATTTATTGAAAGGTAAGACAATTAATGAATCCCAGCAGTACGTCTAAGTAGTGTACATGACCACAGCAAGAAATTGATTTGCAGCCCCTTTCTGTCGCCTGATTGTTGTAGATAGAATTGATAAAAAAAGATAAAATAGACCGCAGTTATCAGCTGAAAATGACCATCAGTGCTTCACAATCAATTTATTTAAATCCTCGTGCTATGAAAATGAATTTGTATCGGATATCACGTAATCTGTCATTTCACCCACTGACTGGGATGACAGGACTTCCTAGTCAGTGGTTTCACCTTTTGATCTGTTAGTGAAGCCTTCTTTTTAGTTCTAGCTGAAAGTTAATAGTAGTAGGAATAGAGTGCGAGCTTGAAGTATCACAACGAACAATCAGCACTGTCCAAGCACTCGGTGGAGAGAGTAATGACGTCAAAGCTTCATTGCACAGACTTGCAATATCTTTGGTCAGTTGGCAGTAAAGGATCACTGAGCAGCGTTAATGAACAAAAGTAAATAAAATTTGTCAACACTCTTCCTGACAGTTGTTATCTAGTCTGCATCTGTCAGCTAAAACACTTGGTGAAGCTGATTCCAAATTTGTGCGATCGATATAGACTTTCTTAGTTCGAGTTTGTTCTAGGACGTAATATCGCGTGATCGCACTCTAGTGTGATCTATAGATTTTTGATTTTCACCTGTATTTACCGCAGTGCTTCTACTGAAATGCCATCATAGAAAAGAATAAGTGAAACCATGTCACATGAGACGGGGAGAGGCTGCAGCATATCAACAAGCTTTTCACCCGTAGCATTCTTGACAAAATTCTCAGACCACTGGAGACGGATAATTATGATGTGGTTGTGTGTCACCAGTGCACAGTCTTATAAAGAAAATAGACAAATTATTGTAGAAGATAAGTGCTATCACGAAAGAGCGACCAATATGCTGAACTGACTGCTTGCTGCTGGACCACATGTAAGGCTCAGTTATTTTATTTATTTCAATAATCCCATGATCCCAGTCAATGGGTAGGGGAACTCATGTCGAGTACAATGCAAATTGCAAACGTCAACAAGTTACAATGACATATACAACATGCACACCATAGCATCAAATATTCGCCAGGAAGATATGCGAAGTCAATGTCACGCACTCCATGATCCACCACTTTGTTGACAGTCTTTTTCCATTCTTATCTGTCTCCAGCCGTTGTTCTCCATCATCTCCAATTCTCTTCCGCTCTCTGTACGTCTCTCACGCAATTGCCCCATCAGATTCTTGGTCTTCCTCTTCCCTGTGCACTCGTCTCTTCATTGTGCTCCACTCACCCCGACAACTTCTCAATCATCCTTGCCACATGTCCGGCCCGAACCATTCGCTGTGTCACCGATCTTCTCATTTCCACTTACTTTTTCAATTCGAAAAAAATGAAGCTTAAATGAAAAATGCGTTGAAAATCGTTAATCCTGGAAAGTTCGTGTGATATAATGCCGATCGTTATGCAGTTTGTGATGTTACAAGTTTAAAGGTTGAGTCATCACTATTCGGCTCATTTTTGCTTTCTTATCTTTCAGTTTTCGAGCAGTATCAGAAAGCGCGCACGCAGTTTGTGCAAACGGTGGCAGAATTAGCGAGTCGTTCACAGAACATCGAAACACTGCAGAATGCTGGTGTTATGTCTCTCCTGCGACCATTACTTCTGGATATCGTTCCTACAATTCAACAAACTGCAGCATTGGCCCTAGGACGTCTTGCTAATTACAACGATGATTTGGCTGAAGCTGTAGTGAAAGGAGATATCTTGCCCCAGCTTGTGTATTCCCTCGCGGAACAGAATGTAAGTATCATCCTGCGGAGAGGGGTAATTGCTGTAAAATAGTATTTAAATTATTATATTATGTAAAATAGTTATTCACTAAGACAATTCGTATTGCTGATAAAATGAATTCATCCGAGAACCTCTCTGGGACAGTTTGACTCCGAATATTAGCATCCATTCCTAAGGGCAAACAGATATTGGTGTATAAAGAGGTATCATCTAAAGTTACGAAAACCGCTATCAAAGACTGAATATTTTAAATGACTGATCTTCCCCAAAAAATTAGAGGTATCTCTACCATAACTGCATAAAAACGGAACTAGAGGCTTCAGAATGTCGTCAACAAAAGCGCTAAGGTGACTGGTAGGGGAATAGGAGCTGGAAATAATGGTCCAAAATTTCATGTCTACGGGAGCATTCATTGTAACACACCATTTTTACCATTGTAATTCACCATTTTGATACTTTTTACTTTTAAATATACTGAAACTGCTGAAACTCTTTGAGATTGAAATAAAGAGACTGAAAATGACCTCTGAATTGAAGTTTCAATATGTCGAAAAAGCTGATAATGTGATAATGACTTTTTAACTCCATTACGCAGTGTGCACGTAGGCGAGGAATTAAAAACTCAGATCCAAAGATGGAAAAATTTAGTAAAACAAGAAGAAATAAGTCAAAACATTTGGGAGAAAAAGAGTGGATTCTAATCTTCGAATAAGCACTTAATTTCAATCGACAGATCAAAAAAAAGATGCAATAACAACGTTAGAAACAAAATCGAAGGAAAAAAATTTGTAACGAATACAGGCCTAAAAGATCAAGCAGCTCAACAGCAGAGTGCAGGTGCAACTTCAGGCATAATATGAGCTATAAATATTCCTGGCCAAATAACAAAAGCGAAAGAAATTGGAGAACTGAAAGTTATAGCAACAATGTAATAAGCTAACGAAATAACTTCACCAACACGAGAAAATGTTATAGAAAACAAGAAAATCATTATACGAGTAGGAAGTCGTGCAGAAATTATTATAAGAACTCTAGACATTCATATAGTAATCTACATTTCAGCCTCCAAATTGGCGTAGAAAGGAGACAAACTTAATGTCTATGACCCAGTAGACCAATATAGTTTTGCATCATGTACTTGCTTATAAATCTATGTCTTATTTCCATTGAATTTTGAAAATAAAATCATTCCCTTGAGAAGGCTCATGGAGTTGAAACCGTTTGGGAAAAAGTTGTTGAGTTTTCTTTGTGTAAAATTTTTAGTATATGTTCATTTTCCATTTTGAATTTATCTCTTTGATAAAAGGAAATGAAATTAATTTATCTTTCGAAGCACAGACAATGTGTTTTTATTTCGTAATATATATTTCGGCGAACTGCCCTTCTCAATCAGATTTTTAATTTGCAGTGATCTTATCTAACAAAGATTATGATTTAAATCAAATCTGGAAATATCTACAAAAATATCATGGGTTAATGGGGGAAGATAGTGAAGTCAAAGATAATAAATTCAACACAGCATATTACTGTGCAAACCATCCATAATAGACTTTCATGCACATCCACCAAATGTTGTAGAACTAATGCTGGTAAATTTGAGTGGTTCGATTCTGTTTTGTTGTGGATCAGTTTTATGTTTTGTTCATTTTTATTTCTAACAATTACGGCCTCTGCTATTTGTCTTTCCATTGCGTTATTGTGATATACTCCTGTAACGTTCATGTTGAAGTTTTGTTTAATTCCTTCATGCTGGTTTTCACAGTTTCTCCATAGTACTGATGATTCCAGTTTTTCTTTTAATTGCTTGATGTGTTCATTACCTCTTCTTCTAGCAAGAATGCTCATAGAAAGATCTCCAGTATGCATGATCTATATAATAGAAATTGACAACACCATAGAAATTCCATGCCATTCATTACCATAGAGTACTATTATCTACTTCTATGATCTATGTAGAGGCTCAAATCAAAATTGTAATGGGATGTTTTAGATGACATAATTTGCGATATTCATTTGTTTGTTTCCGTGATTTGATAAGATGGAGGAAGTTTCAAGAAACAAAAACATCAAATGATGAACCTCTGCCTATTTGTCTGTAATGAATATGCCTGCATTATTGACAGAAAGAGGAACGACAAATCCCATTGCAAATGTACTGAAGCTAGTTCAAAGAAATACAAATCATATGAGCATAACTAAGTGTGTCGAACAAATGAACGTGTCGAACAAAACGACCATCCCGATATATTTGTGTATATATATACATGCTCACTGAGCATATGGCTATATACTTTCTTGAATGCCCTACCGGTTTCACTTGGTCATCCAAGCCTCTCAAGGGCTAATGTCTATAATGAATTTAACTGATGATGAAATAAGTTACATATAGACGTACATATTAAATGAACTACATAAATTTCATGGATGAAAATAAAAATAAAAAATCACAGACATCGCAGCAAATGAATAGCGCATAGGTGGATATCATCGATCAGCGAAGTGAAGGTCTTATCGCACTAATGCACCATTTTTCTTTACTCTCCCTGAAAGATCGGTCGCAATTAGGGGGCAACTTCAGTATCGGGATTATGTCGAAGGGAGGATCACTTTTTCAGCATGAAGAGATGTGCTTGCTCACAAATAACACCCGATAGTCTTTATCCTTATATATATATATATATATATGTATATATATATATATATACCGTAATTGAAAAAAACAACTTGTACCGGTACTCAGAGTTTCATGTATTGTGTCCAATACAATCGTCAGCCAGATCTAAAAGACAAACATGGAATCATTGCATTAAATACTGAAGTGAATAAAAGTCAAAAGTCAGGTCTTTGCCAGCAAATGCTTATTGCGATGTCTACATCTCGAAATCAATTCGCTCCTCTTGTTCAACAGATTGACATTTCTATGCTGCAGAATAAAATATTTCTCGCTAAGACAGAGGTCACATCGCCTGATCATTGGATTGTACGGCTTGCAAACTTTTTTGATTTGCCAAGATATTTTAGGGGTCCCACCTTTTTTCTTTGATACTCCAGTATTCCTTGAAAGTTCCGTCTCGCTTTAATACTTTTCGTGAGAGAATGATTTTTTATGATTGCCATACCGCAGTTTGAAACTTCCTTCACAAATACCGAAGTACGTCTTTTGATGCCCATCGTTCTCGCTATCTGAGATTTTTGCTTCATACACTATACTGGTAGAGAGCACTTGTTATCCAAGGGGCAATTTTCCTTATTTTTGCAGTTGCATTCCTTTTCCTTTTCTTTGCTTTTTAACATTTTTTCTGTTGTTGACCATTGATGATAGATTTCACATTGGCATGCAACTGTAACTGATTTTTAGGGTATTTCGGTTGAATATTTTCCTAAATCGGCTGTTACTATGGAAATGCTTGTTCGATCGCCATCAAAAAATATTTTCCCAACGTATCGTTGAAACGTTCTTACTGTAAGGAGGGTTAAACCAAATGACAGCTCTAGAACGTTGTCTCCTTCCTCCAACTTCTGCGACGCCATTTTGATAATTCAATTTATAATTATATCCTTTTGTCTTAAAACTTCCTGATAGTAGTGGGCAGCTTCATTAAAAATAGACTCAATCGATGACAGATCATTTATTCGTTTCCCTATCGTAATTGAAGCTGTTTGATTATGTTTCTTGGGTGGTTTGACTTTGTGTTGATGTAGAGTGTTTCCTGGTCCTGCTTTCGGTATGGCCGATACGATCCATCATTTAAATTCAAGGTAACATCTAGAAAATTTACCACTCGCAGGTTGCATTGAATCTCGACTTCGAGACCAAGTTGCCTAAATATTTCGTGAAACTTCTTCCTTGCAACATCTGCCTGCCTACCAGTTGTATTTCTGAAGTAGACCAGACCATCATCTCGATACAGACCGATATACTCCTTGTTGAAATCCTTGGCTAAAGTATGCAAGATGTAGATTCCAACTAATTCGCATATTTCAGCTCCGTCGTAAGCTCCCATTGAAACATCGAAATTCGCGTTATTTCTCTTGACCCATGGCTCATTGTCTTTGAACAGCATCCATTTTCGAGAATGACGTATTGCTTGCAGATCCTTCCAATCCAATTCAACATAACTTGAAGCAAAGTTCAAAGAAGTATATATATATATGTTGATTTTTGCAGTAACTGAATTGTTTTTGTAACTAATGCTATATAACGAAGGTAGGAAGAAGCATGGCCTGATCACGTATGTACGTGCAGTTTATGTAATGCTTTTATTCAATATTGATTTCTAAGTATTTTTACTTGTTTCACTGAAATGACAAGAATACTGGGATTTAGTTTATTATTATTTTTGCGCTGAAGTTGTCACAAGTACTTCGGTATTAGTTCTCAGAATTCTTACTGACATAAGATTGAAAGTAGAACAATTAATATTGAAAATGTGTGTACCGCATTCTCAATTTCTATCATTGAGACTTTACAAATCGCATCAGTGGGGTACGTGCGCATGCACACTATAAATACTACAATTTGATGGCCAGACTGTATTTTTAGAATCAGACAATAGTCGTTCGATCTTTTGCAGTTTCCTTGCTTTTTCACAGACATTTCACATGCATTGGGTGCGAACAAATTGTACTGGAAAATTGTCTTCCTAACATAAATCTACGTCAACATCTAACGTGAACTATGTAAGATTTTTACTTTACGATAATTGGCATTTGAAATATGAGTTTTTTCAACCAGCGATTGACTAGAATAATTAATCAGCAATCTGCTATAATCACGGAGTTCTCAATGATTTAGGAATTCGCAAGATTTTTAAATTCCATCCGCAGTTGTCTTCTTACTTCAAGGTTATTTATTTAATCATAGTGTAAGCGGTTTATAGTTTACTTAGATTTGAAGCGCTGGAAAATATTTTTGTTATTGCTAATATAACTCTTTCCCACACAGTAATTTTCATTCTTCTGTCTCTGGTGCAACATTCTAATATTGTTCTCCAGCTACTGAAAAATATTATTCAATAGTATCTTTTGAAAAAATAGATACTAAAATAGCGCAAAACTATTGCATGCTCTAGCGTTGCATAAAGGTCGCCTTACGTCTTGGATGCGTCGGATGAGCCACGGTGATGGGGTATTTAGCGAGGTGACAAACCTCTCGCTACTTCAACCATGGTAAAGTGGAATAACTTACGTCAGGTTACTCTCCTTCGCCAATTTGATACTCATCCTTTTGTTGCGAGATATTCTGAATATGAAGTTAAGTCAGACAGTGGAAACCTTTAGCTCTGTCAGCGACAGCGCATTCGACGGCACAGTGCAATTTCGAAGAAAATTGCGATAAGAAGGTGCCAGCACAGAACTTATCATTTTCAAGGTACTGTTCGCGAAATTCATGAAATATTGCGTCTGGACTCGAAGCATTAATCACAATAGATACTGTTGAATTTTGCTGACAGTGATAAATTGAACTGTTTAGTTTCACTGTTTTACAGCAGAGGGAATATAAACATTTTTGCAAGGAATGTCTCTCCCACTTTCTCAACCAGAAACTTGCACGGTAGCAAGATAGTCATTGATATGACTATGACAACTAGGGCTGGCATAATTTCGACTTATAAAACGTAAAATTGAATTAATCAGCTAAAATTGTTGACCCAAATATTGAACTACTAGTAATAGAGAGTCGAATTATTGAAATGCTTACTGATCTGAGATAGGATCCACGCGTTGCATAGAGTAATTGTGGATACATGTATTTCAATATGCTGTTAACCAAAGTCTTAGCATGGCAGGCAGCTGTTGACTGTCAATAGGTCGTGCAAAAAACACAAGTGCAACAACTCCTCCAGTTTCAATCAAGACGTGACATCAAGTTGATTGGCTCCCTTGTGGAAATGAATTGATTTCATTATGCTGCTCAACACAACGTATTGTACATGTACGTATTGTTCACAGCCTAACTTTGAGAAGACTTTTTCTCAATCTACAAGATATTTGACATTAGTTTAACATTTTTGACCAAGCGACGAACTTTGACTTTTTTCTGTCTGACTTTTAAGAAGCTATTTTTCCTAATCTTTCAAAATTTGATGTTTTAATATTGCCAACGTTTCCGATGAAAGGAAATGTAAAATGCAAAATCGCATACATGTGTGATATTAAGTTGATTTTAAATATCAGGAATTAATACACACGCCATTTCAGACTCTTACCGACGAGCCGTAAAATATCTATTTACAGATGTTTTAAATAACCCGCTCAGAAATTTCTTCATCAACTTTGAATAAAGGCTCAGCCACTCTTCACGTATGGATGGTTAAGGCATCGGTAATCTCTGTTTCGAAGATATCGAAGATGTTGAAATGAACGACCATCACAGCTGACTGATTGATCACTTTCTATGATCACTTTGATCACTTGATCACTATTGATCACTTTTTTTGACTAATCACTTTCTAAGTTTAAATACGACTGTTCAGCATCAATAAATCCGCTTTCATTTAGTTCTTCCTCTTAGTTCTTAATCTTTGTATGACTAGAAATCGCAAAAATTGGTTGTGAGAGGTTGAACAGGAAATATATAAAGATAAACATTATTATAAAGTGTCTTTATTAAGATTTATTTCATTTAACCCCGAATTATCAATAAAAAATGAAGTTGTTCTTTAAGTGACTGAGTGTCAAAGGCGTTATGTTTAAAGTCGGTGTTGATAGAGGTCATTGATTTTAAGTGTCAGAGTAATTACAACGGAGTGCCTTTTTCACGAGTTTTTGAAGGCATGTAATGAAATGCGACTCGACATTGGATTCGTTATTTAGTGATAGATAGCGGAATGCAATCCGCCCTCCCCGTGTCTGCGATAAAGGGGTGTCTTACAGGATAATTCACGTGCTCATCAGATGGGCCGGTGCCCTTGTGGTTAGAGAGTATATTTGCACTCCTCTGACTCCATCGTCGCTGACTCGAAACTGCCTACGACTGAGAAGCCGACCAGCAGGCCGAAGCATGCCTCCAGGTTGTTGCATCAGTTGCGATATGATAATGCGCCTTTCGTTTTTGAGCATGGTCATGCATGAAATCATAAAAGCAGCTAACTAATTGCGAGTATGTAGACAGACACTTCGTCTCAAAGAATGAACTACCTTTCAGTGCAATTAATATGTAAGGCTATTAATTGAAGCACATGATTTTCCTTTAGTAATTTGATTTTTTTAGTTAAATGATGCTGTCTCTTCAACACAATGTTTTATATCTTTATTTATTCAGTAAAAAATAATGTCAATAGGATTTCAAAAAGCTGTAATGTAGCCTAATGAGAATTTTATGAATGTTATAAATTTTGTTGCTTTAGAGAATGTCCAATCCCGTTCCACTTATTATAGCACTAAATCGGATGTTATCACTTTATTGATACCATGAATATGAATAATTGATGGCACCTAATTCAACAAAAGTTTAATGATAAGAGAGATGGCCGATTTCCCGAATATTCCTGTGTTATAGGAACCGATGAATTATATGAAAACACAACATACGAAGAAGTCTTGGGAAAGGAAGGAAACAAACTTTGCAAATATCCCAATGGAAAATCTGAAAAGAAGTAAGGTTGTTAAATGTTCAAGATGTAAAAATTAATCGATAAACAAGCTCTTTAAGAAGAGTTGGATGCACAATACTAATGCACTGTTTTTAGGCGCTCTCCGCGCACGGAACATGTGCTTAGAAATTTGAAAAGATGATGTATATGAGTTGTCTTGATCCCGTGATACAAGTATGATTTCGCTGAAATCTCTGTCAATGGTTAGATGATTGACTTAATTATTTATAAAAATGCTTAGTAACAGGAAGTGATGTCGGCATGATGTGAAAATTTATGTGATAACTTATTCTATAACTTCGTTAGATATCAAACAACCCTGCTGTTGCACAATGTGACGTTCTCGCATTCCGTCTTTCACAATGCCGATTCTGGACGTCTAATATCAGCACACAGTGTACGGCATTCGCTACCTGTTGAGTAAATTTATTGTGATGGCATGGTAGTCATGATTACACTTCAAATAACTGTGCACTTCTTTCAATCACAAGGATGTGCAAGTTTTCATGAACAAACCGGTGTCGATGTCCTAAAAGTGAAGTGACATCGATAAAATAATTACTATTAAGTAGGACTGTGCGCGGTGCACCGGAATGTGTGAATTATCATAAAATTGATTTTTAATGTGTAGTTTAAAATAGACGGAAAAATATTTTAAGCTAGGAAAAAAAGCATTCAAATTCAATTCTATTTATCGGGCCAATTTAACCTAAAATTTCTATATCTTGAAATGAAACTTTCTGAAAATCACGGCTACATCTTGAAATAAAATATAGCTTAAAACAACCGATGCATTTTTCCTGATTTTGAGACAAAATGACGAAAATGAGATAGTTAAAGCTCATGGTAAATAATTATAGGCCACGAAATCCCAATTCCCGCGACCTCAGAACTTCGGAATCTCGCAGTGAATACTGCGTTTCGTGCTGTTGCTCCTCCTGCTAAGGCTATCTAAGAATTCCAGCGGCCAGCGATCCGTCAGAAAGTTTTTTTCGGCAACATTGTCATATCACAGAGAGACTGTTTGAAGTCGACTAATGTTGAAATGTTGACCTTCTTGTATAGCAATTTGTAGATAAAGGTGACATTGTTTCGAATCTTACTACATTTTTTGATGTAGTCAGATATATTTTGAAAAAGTAATCAAAAATAGACTCATCCTTTGTTATGTATGTTTCTAAAAGAATCAATTAAGACCCCGTCGTCTCGTCCGCCACTGACTTCTTTCACTATTTTTGTTGCACATGTTTTATTTAAGTTTTAATCTACATGTAGTTGAAAAGAATTCCATTGAAACTATCAGAGAGACGTGAGGGTCAAGCATGACGAGAGTCATTTGCAAATATTGGCAAAACGAAATTAAAAGAGGCCTATGTGGGGCTGTTTTAAATTCTTCGGCACCATTAGAATTTTCCTAGTGTACTGTGAAATTTGCATCGAATTCTAGAAAATAGAAACATTTTGATGAAAGATGAGACCTACCTTCAAGGTTTTCATGTTTAAATTGACTATCATTCGACAATCTAGCACCCGAAAGAAATTATACTTCGCCTATACTCTAATAACTGCTTTAGTGTAACTTTTTTGAAATTGTCGGTGCACCGGTTCTCACACCCGGTACACCGGTGCGGGCAGGTTCAGCTTGCGCACTACTATCAATCACTCCAAAGAGCTCTTAGACACTTGGCTGAGTTCGGTGTTTACTCTAACTTGCCCGCATCCTATCATGAATCCACACTTCTGCCGCCCCTCTTTATGATGCTTCAATCCTGACTGATGTTTTATCATAGTCTCTCAAAAATATCATTTTTTAAACCAGGATTTGTTTGTAATTCAAGCGCATTTTGCGAATATCTGCCAATACTACTACATTCACTTCTCTGATTTCTCTGATTTCATTCGCCACATTACCTCGCTAGGTAGAAGCAAGTTTTCAAAAGGTTTTCATTGTTGATCTATACATTG
Source organism: Prostheceraeus crozeri (assembly GCA_907163375.1). Taxonomy (NCBI): domain Eukaryota; kingdom Metazoa; phylum Platyhelminthes; order Polycladida; family Euryleptidae; genus Prostheceraeus; species Prostheceraeus crozeri. The sequence goes on along the minus strand of CAJQUW010004698.1, from coordinate 442,441 downwards.
CTTAATAAATTGATAAGTCACCAGTGAAATTTGCCATGAATTTCTGAGAATGTTCAAGTCACTGTAGAGTTCAATAGTGGATTTCCTCAGGGATTATCAAAAATTGCAATTACATTTTACAATTTACATACAATTGCAATTTCAGTTTTGTGAAACCAATTGTTTACTATTAGTATCCGAATAAACTTATTTTTGATGAAGGATTTTAGACATTGATGTAATTTACCTCAACATATCGCGATGCACACAGCTTCACTCGGACATGTCCATAATAGCCTAATATCTGCTTGCAGGTAACTCGGCAGTAAGTAGACTTATTGCATGAAAGCTTGTAGCCATATTCTTAATTCGACATGAAAATTACGGACGCAAGTTCATGCATCGCTAATTATAGTGATGATCAGTCTTGTGTCAATTACTCTCTCACCTGTTACCGCTTCCAACGTCGTTCGACGCAAAGGGCCCGCGTCAGTCTTTTCCAATCATCGCGATGCATTGCTACTTCCTCCATTTGTTGCCAACGATCTCCAGCCTCCTTCTTCATCCTTCTTGCCCATGTCGCTCGCGTCTTCGTCGTCGGCGCGCTCCAGTTGGTGCCCATTGGATAGCCTCCTTGATGTACCGGCCATCCCTCCGAAACATGTGGCCAAACAATCTCCACTGGCTCTTCATAGCAAGTTCATCGAAGTAGGGTTGCTTCTCGTGTGACGTCGTTGCGAACTCTATCTTGCCATCTAACACCGACAATTCTGCGCAAGGCTTTGTTCTCGAAGACGAGAAATTTCCAGGAGATGGTGTAGTTATCGTACCATGATTCGTGGCCATTAAGTAAGACAGGACGAACAAGGCTCTTATAGATTCTTAATTTAATGTGAATGGATAGTCTCTTCGAATTCCAGATACTCTTCAACCTACCCATTGCCTGATGTCCTCGCTTCAGGCGGTTGGCGAATTCATCTTCTAATGAGCCTGTGCTGGATAGTGTAGTTCCCAGGTATTTGAAGGATGCAGATTCTTTTATCTCTTCTCCATTTAAGGTGAAATGAGCACACTATGAGTACTCAAGAAATGCAGTTGATTGCAATTACGAATCACCCCATTTTCAATTGCTTTACAATTACTTGAAATAATCGCTGGTTCTTGATGATTTTTACAGCAAACTTCGTCTTAAGTTTCTTTTTAAAAAGGTTACCGGTAGTTGTACCTCTGGTTAACAATTAAGTATAATATCACAATGTTGGATTGTGAGCAGTTATTGCAACGCGTTATCAACGAGGAGAATAAAGTAATTTATACTGTATGTTGAATGAATATTTAGGTGCACACTGCTGAGTAATTGCAATTACCTCTCAATTGTAATTTTTTTATTTTTTGTATATTTTTTTGTAAGGAAGCTTTTCATTTTATCAAATAGAATTTCTTGTTTTTAAAATAATACTTCTCAATTGCATGGTGAAAAATGTAATTGATTACAATTACTGGTTACTCCATTTTCAAATACATTTCAATTGTTGAAGATAATTGCTGATTATTCAATTGGGTGGTCTCCTTGGCACAGTGGTTAAGTGCTTGGCCTAGCGATCTTTCGGTCCAGAGGTCGAGTCCCGAAAGTGTCATTGGAGGTCGTCAGGAAGGGAATCCGGACTAAAAGATCACAACGCTCCAGATTAAAGTCTGATGATGTCAGCATCGTACAAGCCTCTAGTGAGGGGTAGTAATGACGTTAAACCATCGTTTCTTTCATAACAGACAAGTTACTACACAATTCTGGTAGTAATCAATTATTGAAACAAGTTAATGAAGTTATACGTTCATACTTGTCTAGAAACATAATTGCTCGGGATAGACAATCCTTGGCCGTTCTTTGTGGTCTGCGCCGGCAGGCGATGACAGACTGATTTCTGATTTCTGACTTGTGTAGATAACAGAACGTGAAACAAGTATTTAAGAGTTATTATAAAGCTTTTGTATTTTGCAAGATTGAAATACATGCAGCAAGTACATAGGATAAACTGGAAGACACTGGATCACAATTTTTAACAGTTTTACTTAATAATTCATTAAAATTGACCTCTATGAACTAACTAAATCAATTATGTAGTCCTCAGCAATGAGTGAATTACATAATTGGCAACAATATTGATATCCATTTAATTTTTGATAAAGTCTGGCAGCAAAATTAGAAACACAAAGCTAAGTGCGCTTCTGAATGATGAATCCACTACAGAGTCGTCAGCGCAGCGGTAGCAATCTGCTGTTCATTGAATCGATTGACAACACTGAGCTATTCAGTCATAATCATGTACTTGTGTTCAGACAAGTCTGACGTCGCGGTTCCGCACCTGATTGTTACAATACTTCCTTGTGCGCGCTCTTGTCCTTTTCTTATCGGAAGATAATCACCAGACTTTTCAGTGCATTTGAACTTGAATTCAGATGATCAGGTGACGCGTCAACTTGAATTTCAGCAGACAAAATTCATTCCGTACTTTGATTGATAGAAGAGATGATTTGTGGTGTTCTATTTGAAGAGTTATTTTGAATATCTCAGAAACTTCGAATAACATAAAAGAAAATCAAATTAGGACTTTTGCCAGAATTGATGCATTATACAGATTATTCAATTACTTTTGCTTAAGATATAAATTTCATCCTTCAGAAAATTGAATGACTATAGAGGTCCACAGTTGATCAAAAGCTCATGGACTGACCGGTATTTAAAGAGAGTGCTGAGTGACTTTGTGTAGGTGAAATCTGAAGACTCATGTCATAATTGACAGAAAAGTGTTTTCGATAATTCTGAAAATATTTTCGATAAATTATCGTAGAGGTATGCTTCACATAGCTGCATCTGCATTTTCAAGATATGTAGATGAACGATTCATTTTTGTGGTATGCTGGAGCAGATGATAACACACATGTAATATTCATTGATATTCCAAGCAAATCAATTAATCCTCGTGTACGGAATGGAAGCATGATGAATAGAAGTTTTTCTGTGGATACTAGAATTTTATTAGCTTTGTATAATTTCTATATTGAGAAATGTTAGTACATATTGAATGCATTACATGTAAATGTGAAGTGCAATATACGATCATTGTCATGATAGAGAAAGTAAAATTTAATCACTGTGAAAGTACGAGTAATTGGCTGCAAAGAATGGTTCCAGGCCACATAAGAAATATGATGTCTGTAAATTTCATACTATCAGTGCACGTATTTCATAACATTTTGAACAGAGATGAATGAATAAAAATTGGAATTAGGATTTTGATGCTTTGATTTTGTGGTGCTCTTTAATGTCGCTAAAGTACAGAATGTACAGAAATATTTTTAAATTGCTAAACTGCCGGTAGGTCTGTATCTTATCTACAGGAACAATGGCCCACCTACCTAAATACATGCTGCATCAATAAACATCGGAACTGACGACTACAAATTCGATTCCATGTTCAACATAAGATTGAAGATAAGATTCGGTATCCTTCGAATACCGGTAATTATAAATTAATTGGTAATAATTAGCTTGGATAACTTTATGCAGCATCACTGTTGATGTGCCAACTTCATTGACTGAATATTGCACAACGAAATATCGAAAGACCATATCGATGGCATGTCAATGAAATAATGCCTTGCAATTTATGAAGCAAATTATACAGTGACCATTCGTAGATCATCAAGATAGATGTAAGATAATGCTCAAGATCATCCTATTGACAGATTCATATGAAAAGGGAAGAAATCCAACAGACCTGAAACTGGAGTAGATTGAAATATTGATCATAAATAGTCTTGGCTGTGTGTAACTGATTTATAATAAGCCTACTTTATCTGATATATACTGTCAGGGGATTTTTGATGCATAAACAACAAATGAACATAAAAATTCTGATAAAAGATAGGAATGGAAATACATCGTTATATAGGGAGGCTACTTATTCAAACTCGTATAATCTATATCTCGCAAAGGCTCCTCTATCAGTTTTCACATTAAGGCCTACCTGCAATGTTAGTGTTCTACCTAGGCAGCATGTTGATTGTAGGCATTTATGCAATGTAGCCTTAGCTGCTTTTGCGATTTATAATTTTATTTGTGCGGTAATTTCATAGTTGTCACTACTTCGACGGATACAGTTTTTTTTACAGAAAAGAACATTCAGACTATCCAAATTTGCTAAATCAGGAAGTCAAGTGTTGAAAATCGTTCCATCGTCTTTGTTATTCATTTTAGGCTGAAGAGATCTTATGACTTCATATCTTCTCTGAACCGGAGTATCGTGTCTTCATTTCTAGTATTTCTACCGATATTTGTGATTTTAGTCGATGCTTGATGACGGAATTCATAATTTTGTTTTCGTTTAACCCTATTTTGCTCGTGCCATTTTGATCTCCGTAAACCCTGGGGAATCCCTTTGATTTTGAGTTGTCTCCAAAAATAGTATGCAGCACAATTGGCGCATGCTCGTTCTAATGGTGGTGTCAGTTTTTACCAACTCGGTCATCTTGTCTCTACAAATAGCAGTTTAAAATTGGAATTCCAATTTTTTTGGTTCCTGTTGGAAATTGAAAGCAGATGACTCTGATAAGCGATCTGCTTTGATCAGCTATCGCATGAAAACGTCGCAAGACAATGTTGAGAGTACGTTTGATTGCATTCAGAAGGTTCAGTCATGCTGAATTACAACTCAAATAGAGATTTTTGAAAATACAAGCTCCTCTTCTCCGAACCCCCTGTGACCGAACATTGTCCATATCATGTGACCTTCCATGACCGTGAACTGCCATAATTGTTTTTTCATGTTCATGCTTCTGCAAAACATGTGAAGAAGCAGCAATATTATTGAAAGTGTATTATGCCTCAGTCATACTGCGAACTTTTCCAAGCGCTTCCGAGCAAGGCGTTTTGCAGCAAAAATAAGGTCACAATGACAGCAGTTACAGACTGACACACCGCGAGCAAAGCAATTAAAGCTTACGGACATACGCTTGCTCAGGACGCTCGTGTTTGCCTTCGGTGTGGCTGAGGCCGTTTTCATACCCTTTTTGTTTACATGCTAATATTTCATAGCATCGGGGTAAGAATGTAGTGTACCTGTATGACTCGAAACAATTCAACATATGATGTCCAACTCAGGAGTTTGAGTGTAAATTACAGATATGTACTCTGCTACTATCTCAGCTATATATTGTGTAGGAATCGTAAAATATCTGCTCATCTACATAAACAAATGCATAAAAAATATTGAGGTATGATGGTCTGTTCATTTAGACGCGTCTCCAATTCCAAGAAATATGGAACTGAAATAGTTAATTAGTCACCACAAGAGATTCAGACTTTCAGTGTCAAACTATTAATTACTCAACCTAAATCAATGCTAGGCCTGAATGAAACAATTTAGTGACCAAAAAGCTGGAGCGCTGGCAGAATCACGTGTTTAGCATTGTGCTTGTATGACTCATTACTTTTTTAAAAACCGATTGCCTCATACATCTTCACTCAAAAACATGACAAATTCTTCTTAATCACCATGAAAGATGTACAAAGAGCTCCTCTTCTCCACTCCATCCGGTCTATTGCAGAACATTTCGCTTCAAAGAAAGATCATCTTCAAATATTTCATGACTGCCCTTGCTGTCAAGGTGTCATTGATTCAATCATGCCGATTTCGTTTAAGCCTATAGCAACCTTGTTACCAAGCATCACTTATCATAATTAAGTAATTATGTTGGCATCAGATGGTGCAGTTACTTTAATTAACTTGATAACTCATCAATACTAGAAATCATATGACAGAAAGTCTGAACTGAGCTTTGAAAGGGCTACACGTGCTAAAGTTGCGCGTTTTAGTGATAAACAGAAAGTCAGCCAGAACATGATCCATCGTATTTATTTCGTTGTGATTTTTTTCTCATGTGTTTGAGTTTGCCAGACTTCAAAATAGTTTTAACTGTTTAGTAACAGTGCATGAACTTAAACATTTCACAGACAGAATGTGGCATTAACAGCTCAATCTTTCACTTTTCCAAGGAGATTGTTGATTATACTCAACAATTAACCTTTTTTCCGTCAAGAGACAAATGTTTATAGTTGACAAGAGTTCCAGTCAAATTCAATCTATCCAGACTTATTACACTTGCTTCACATTGTTAATTGTATTTTCATATTTAATGTTTCTGCAATGTATCAGAATTTGTACCTTGACTTGTGTAACTTGTGTTTGTTCTATTGGCACATTACATTTCATGTGATGTCATCTTTCATTTCGAAACATGAAAACGGATGATTTGAATAGATAAATTTTGTCGATGATAATTATGCCAAGTGTAGACTACAGAGCACTGCTGTAACACTTGTACAGTTCATTCAAACTCAAATATTTGATATCAACTGATTCTCTGTCAGAGTTTTAAAGCACGTTTTTTCGTATTGTGGTTTTTCTTGAATTATTAATCAAGCTGTGGATTAAAAATTGCAAGAATTACTTTTTGAGTTGGAATGGAGTTGACCATCACTTGAAGGCAACCTGTGGATGTCATAATTATTAATAAAACAATAGTTAGCCTCAATGCATGAATCTTGTCATAACAAGCCACCTGAGTGCCACATCTTATGAGTCGCCACATGTATGAAAGCACTCGTCATCGATGCCGGTCAATAATGTCAATTGGAAGGTGCTTGTCCTTTCATCATCAGATATAGAGGATTCTCATGAATTTCTCCCAATGCGACTCATGCGATATCGCATTTGCATTACGAATTGAGAATGCTAATGAATATTCAGTTTGCAAACTGATGCAAAGTGTATAAGTGTGATGTTATTGTTCTTAACGAGAAAACATACAACTGCTTATCAAAAAGAAAGCAAGTTTCTGACACAATAAACGGTGATTTGTCTCATGCTATTCTTCGTTAACCGTAGTACATGTATATACAAATATAACTTGAGAGCTCGATTAGCGATCATCCTGCTTCACAGCTCGGTTGTCCTATTCGATCACCATAGAAAGTGAAATTTGATTAGAATTTCTAGATATTTTAAGCTAGTTATTCTGAGCCATACTTACGAGGTCTTGTAGGGTGAAACGCAGCGCCTGCGGCTGCCCAGGAAGTTTCGTGCTTAAATTGCTCAAGTCTGAGGATACTTTTCTATTCTATGCCCAGGCGAACTGGAACTCTGCAATCTTCATGATTAATAGAAATTTTCATTGATAGTCACCAAAAACTACATTATCAGTAAATATTTTCAATGACAAAGTGATTATGCCAGATGATATCTTTTGACCATTGACCCCACCAAACAGACCACGTAGACTATGTAGTGATGATCATTACCAGGTGCTTGAATTTCTGAGTCTTCTGAATGTGCCATTAACTTCTTCATTATTAACAATGACTTTAAATTAATCATTAATTGCCTGTAATGTTAATCACGATTTGTGTTGCTGGTCATCTTGCCCTCGCAGACAGTCATCTTGTGTGTATGATATGCTAGATGGATGTAACACTCGTATATCATCTTTTTGAGCGTTGAGCTTTTATTACTACTAGCATGCGGGGTGATTTAAGCCTAAGTGATTTTGTCGATAATACCTGTAAATCAATTTATTGAATGTCGATCAAATATGTGTAGAATATTTTTATCAGCTGTTCATGGAATGTCACTCAAATATGTATTTAATGTCATATTAAGCTTCAATCAAAAACAATAGGTGGCACTAATAAGTCGAAATATGAATAATCTCGCGATATGTCGGGTTAGTAAAGCATAGATGGAACATGCACGTAAATACAACCTTTATTGAAGCGATAGTTCTTAATACTTTAAGACTCGGAGATACTGAAAGATAGACTGTTACCCAAGAGAGACGGTTGAGAGATGGACACAGGTTTTGCGGAATCTATAACTAATGCAACGTGAAATCTTTTTTATCTTGACTGCAAATCAAATGAAAACGTGTATCATGTTTATTGATCTTCTACATCTTCTGGATATTACTTCTAATGCATACTGTTAAATATCATTCATATAATATGAAATATGTAGTCTGAAAGAGAGAGTAAAGTTTCTCCTGTGGTACACATTTGTTTTCCACTGCATACGATTCCACAACACATAAATGCTCGCGGAGCCCTTTTCGATGAAGAGACAAAGAAGTCGATGCCACAAAGTCTACAACTTGCTGTCAAGATGGTCACTTCAGAAATTCTCTACAGGGTTGCCACTCGTACTTTTTTCCGAAGCACATACTTATTGTACTTATTTTTTTGCATTTGGAAGGTTACACTTATAATTTCTTATAACACTTATAGCATCTTTTTCACATATCTTTTGGAAACTTCAAACAAATTTGAATTTATGTTACTTACTTCATTTACGAATCATTTACAACTTCATAGTTGCGATTTCATCTTATTTACGAAATATTGGCGGTTGCTCGAACTTCAATGTCAATGACAAGTTGCTGGAACTTGCACGAAGCGTAGATGCTTCGAAATGTTTGGAACTTAAGAGCCAAGTAAATTGATAGAATGTATCTACAATTGCTAATCAGTGTAATATATTTCTGCTACTATCCGTAGCTATCATCAGGCAGTGAGTGAATGATTTACAGAAATAAAATTTGAATTTTACATCAAGAGATATATAAAGATCTTTTACTATGCAATCTTTTACTAATTGTTTCATAAAAAATGGATCACCCTTAAACATCGCCTTAACTTCAACTTTGTCTAACTCCGCCAAACTTGAACGAATTTCTCTGAAATTTGGAAGATATGTCAGTTGTGCTTACTAATATCATTGTTGGAAATTTCAAGCATGAATATTGAGTTGTTTTCCTGTTATAGATAAAAAAAGTAGTAGATAATTTGATCTTCATTTAGCAATGTTACACAAAATCATACCTCACTCTTATAAAATTACATTTGTTTCCTTTGTTATGTAATATGTTGTTCTACAAGCCAAGAGCTATCAAGCAAAACAAAAATAAAGAAAATCGGTCAACCAGAGCCAGTATAGCACCATTATTCATCAACAATAATGTAACTGCTACATGTGATTAACTGGACTTCATGTTCCATAGCTTCCTGACTTCGCTGCGGTGGTGTTGGCAGCACTCCTGATTGCTTTCAGCTAGAAATCTATCTCTTACCGGTTGAAAACAATACAAAGCACAAATGAACAATAACGAGATCGCATTCACAAAAGGCAAAGTGTCAGCCTTGCTAGAACTAGGGTTTTCTTTGCGAGCTACAAGCAAGCGAATAAATGTCCCTTACACAAATGTGCATCGATGGCATAATGATGATTTTCGACTCTGTCGTAAAGAGGGCTCTGGCCGTCCACGCAAAACATCCAAACGTAGAGACCGCCTAATTTTGAGATTTGTTAAAGTTGATCCAAGTCTCTTGTTAACTGAGATGGCTGCACTAGTCTCGTCTATTTCTAAGTCCACTATTCGTAGAAGACTTATTGAGTCGAATTTCAAGAGCTGTAAGAGGCCCTCTCAGATCGAATTATCAGATCAGCATACAAAAAGACGTCTCAGATGGGCAATGAGTCATTGTCACTGGCGAAATCAATGGGATCGGGTTGTCTGGTCTGATGAGGTATCAGTCTGTCTGAAGGATAATGATGGTCGATTGAGATTATGGATAAAATCTGATCAGGAAATTCCGAGACATTTACATCGTCCCCGGGTACAAGGTGGTGCGACTCTACTGATTTGGACTGGCATTTGGACCAATGGCCACTCTGAACTTCACATACAGCAAGGAACCATGAATTCTGAACGCTATGTGAATGTTTTACGAATGAACATTGGCCAAATAACAGATCAACTTGGTGATCCATCGACTTGGTTATTTATGGATGATAATGCTACGTGTCACAGGAGTAGTAGAGTCAACTTATGCAAGTCTCAATTAGGGCTTAGGACATTATCTTAGCCAGCTCGTTCTCCTGATCTGAATCCCATAGAAAATGTATGGAGTATTCTAAAACGTAACGTTCGTCGTTCACTGCTACCTACAGATGGCGTATCACAACTTACGTCACTGTTAAAAAGAGAGTGGAGAAAGTTAGATCAGTCAAAAATCAACGATATCATCGAATCAATGCCTAGACGAATTGGTAATGTCATTGACGGGGGTAATGTCAATGTAGGGCCACAAAATATTAGCTTCTTAAGAACCGTTACTGTATCATAGCTTATCAGATTATAAGGACATTTAAATATATTAAGGACATGAAATAACATGAAAAATGCTTACTGTATCATACTTATGTTTTATTTAGTCAAATTTTAGGATGATCCACTTTTTATGAAACGGACTGTAGTTGCCGTATAGGTCCCTCTGTTGTCATAGTTTTGTATATCTTTATATATCTCTTGATGTATTTTATTGTAAATCATTCACTCACTGCCTGATGATAGCTACGGATAGTTGCAGAAATACATTGCACTAATTAGCAATTATAGATGAATTCTGTCAATTTACTTGACTCCTCAGTTCCAATCTCTAAAAAGTAAAATGCTTTGCCAAGGAATATTCCCGGTTGGAACTGAATCGAACTCTGATGAAGCTGATAACTAACAGTAATTTTTTCAACTATTTGCAACAGTTATTCCAATAATTGTCTCATCCCCTGTAATAGAGATGGAAACGGGTCTACGGGTTACGGGTCACCCATCTGGCGGGTCAGCCGGGTCACGGGTCTGTAGTCAGACCCGCGTGACCCGTGCGGTCAGTCATTTTCAGGCGAATATTACATCTATCGTCTTTAGTTAGTGGAAACATATACTTACTAAATATTACAGGCTAGTTTTGGAAACATCATAATAATGTTTATAATATAATGAATACGTCGTATGACCTACTATGTGGGTTATATTTTCACTGATCACTTTTCTCAAACATGATCTAAAGGCTGTTTTATTCAATCGGACGCTAAAACACATTACTTTGTATATGCGTGTATTTTTTATTCAAATACGCCTTTGCCCCTGTAAATATATATACTGCAAACCTTATAAAAATCATTAGAAATATAAATCATTCAGAAGTTAATAATACGCACGCTATGGGTCATGGCGGTCACACATTTATGTATAGATCATTAAGATTACTCTGCAAACGATTTAATCAAATTTTGGATGATTTCATGAACATCAAAGAATTCATTCCAGCTCACATTTAGCAACAATAATGCCCGGTGGTTTTATCTTCTGAGTGCCGACCATTGTCGCCAGTGAAGTCCTTCCAAAAATCTCAAATGTAGATTTATTTATCACTATCAGGAATGAGAATAGGATCGTCTGAAACCGTGAATAATCAGTATGAACAAGAACAATTAATCGTGTGCTTGCTTGTATAAAACTCAGCGCAAAATAGCTCTCTGACATTGCCAAAAGTCGATTTCGAGTGCATTTCGAGAACCTGAATCTACGAGAAGTAAAAGTGGAAAGCTGGATATATTTTCAAGTTTTGGATCCCAGCAGGGTGAGCGTTCCTTATAATTTCAGGAAAGTCCGACAGCGGCAAGTATTACTACTGTTGCAACAATATAACTCCATAACATCACCTTGTTCCGAAAACTTTCATCTGTTGAAGTTTTGGCACGAGAGGAAAAGTGCAATGACAACTCTTGCGATAATATCTCACTCAGCATATGTCACTCCAGCTTCTTTATCAGAGTCTGAAAGATACTTCAGTGCATTCAGTAGCGGATTTATTATGCGCCCTATCCGAAATGAACTGGAGCCCGAAGCGGTGGACGCCATTAGCGTATCCCTTGAATATTATAGGAACCTCTGACTCTGTCATTCTGTCAGTCATCCTATTCGATAATATACCGTATCTACTTGTAATTTGATTTGAATAATTCCTTCAATTCATGATCGTTTTATCATAATTTTCACCGATTTGGTAACTGTGCTCCGAAAAATAATAATTTTTTTACTATATGCACTATCGCTTTCAATATTGCGTGAATCACGGTAGGCATATCATGTATAGCATATCATTTACCGGAAAATTTCACAATACTTCCATTCTTGAAGAACGAATTTTCTATAAACCTCGACTTTGGTAACATATTTATTCTATTGAATTAACATAACTAGATGAAAAACTATAAGGTCAGTTTAGTCGCATGCCAGAGGAAAACATTAACAGTCTAAATATATTGATTTGATTATTATATCTCATTGACTTTATTCCCATTTCACTTTGATTATCAATAGGCATTAATCCTTGCAAAGCAGAGTATTATAAAATATAATTTGTTGACTTTTTAAACGTGGAGGAGACAATGATAGGCCTATAAGCTAGAAGAAACGTGTTTGAGAGTCTGTCATTTCGAAATATAGCATGTACTATCAATACGAATATCAAATTATTACTGGTAGGCTGTTTGCTACATCAGCGTGCATTCACATCAGTAATCTTTTAACAATGTCTCTGTATATCGCTATGAGATAGATGAAATAAAAGTAAAAGTTCATATACTTTTTTTGAACAATTGCGGGTCACGGGTCTGAGCCTTTTATTGCTGACCCGGGAAAGACCCGCGGGTCTGCGGATCACGGGTCTGGAAATTTGAAACTGCTGGTCACGGGTCACACTACCTGACCCGTTTCCATCTCTACCCTGAAAACACATGTCTATAGTGTTAGTTTTTTGTTACTAAAATATGCAGCTTTATATGTCGATTTGAACAACTACTAATTCACCTATGAGTCTGATTCACGTTTTCGCACATCTTTTCTTAAAATTGATTAGGTTGACCCTATTCGATCAACATGAATTTTTACATTGCAGGCGTTATCTATAAATTGAATATAGTCGAATTATTGTACACCATATCTATTATGAGAAATAGTTACAGAGAAGAAAAAAGTGAAGATTTTAAATGTTGTTTTCAACGGCTTATCGTGAGTAATTCCTATATTCCGCTCATTAGCTGAATTATTCCAGCTTTATTGAATTTGTGCCCAGGTTTGATCAATCATGCACTTTCAATAATTAAGTATGCGATGTCAAATCTCGCTACATACGTACATGTACAAGTGCATAGTTCATGTAGTATTAAATTTAATGAGACTTGATTTGTTTTTGTTATTAGGATGATTGTTTACATAGATGGTTATTAAGACTAAAACAATTTTGATTGTTGTTTGATGATGCAACAGTCTTTCAGTATTTATGACTAGTAGCAAAATAACAAAAAAATACTTGTTAGTGAGCCCTGAATTTCTGTTGAATAACCAGATTTTTTGAAGAAATGTGACCCGCTGCATGACTGCACTGTTTACCGGAACTGGTGTTAATCACTGGAACATAACTAAATAATTTGCAATGTGAGACAAGGACAATGATATAGACGGTTAGTGGACAGCAAAGCTATTGCTATGGCAACCCAATGCCAATCACGAACTGCTTCTGGATGCACAGGTCAGGAGAAGTCTGAGTCTTCTGTTTCTCATCTTTTGAGCATTTTTAACGGCATTCATTCCTCTAGTAATTTCACTTGCGAAACCGAGGTGAATGACTTCCTGAATTTCCATGACGTGAAATGTGTTCGCAAACGTGATGGCTCTGTACAGACCTCAGTTTTTCGTACAGATACGTGGACAGGTCTTTACACTAACTTTTATTGTTCTGTACCAAGGTCTTACAAGATCGGCGTTATTAAGTCACTTCTGAGTCGCAGCTATCGCATTTGTTCTCCTGATACTATTGATCATGAGATTTACTGCAAATATTGTGTATACTTCCACCAGGCAAGAAAAATATCACTCCTCTAAGTTAAAGGCGATTTAATTTTTTGTGTAGTAGAATTCACCGACGGATCAAGAGTCTTGAGAATGTCCATGAAGACGAAGCGCATCGGGGAATTTTACTCTTTAAGTGTTGTATTCCTTTTCACTTGATAATGGTTCTGGTATATTGTTAAAATTAGTTTTTGAAGATGAATGATTAACAAGAAGACATTGATTGCTCTAACTTCAGAAGGCTATTAGAAAAGGATGTAAGCAAAATAAACTCAACGATATTACAATTGCAAGATTTTTAATGACTTCATAACTCTATCCATACCGGAGAGGAACGATTCGGTCTCCTTATTCCATTTTTTGATGTAATCCTCTTACAGCTAAGCCGCTCGACCTACGATTTTGTGACCTAAAGTTTAGAGAATTTCCAAAATTTTCACTGAAATCGTTGAATTTTTAAAAGTATTTTTTTCAAAGGTCTGAAAATGGCTATCTCTTGCAAACATTTTGCATGATACATGTAACTTTTAACGAAACGGATCGACTTCTAATGTGAGTGCATTTTTTGACAAATGTCAGTCTGTGAATCATATCATGATCATTTATTATGCCGTAGACATCGAATGTAGCATTGGAAATTCAAATGATAAGTAAATGTCACTTTTAATTTTTTAGTAACTGTGACTCATGTAAGTGGTCACTTCTATGTCTTTTCTTAGTAATTTGAATGTCTAGTGTCTTCCATATTCATATAATTACATAGCCATGTGAAGCTACTTTCAGCTGTTGAACATCATTTCACAGACACATTGGAAAGGTTACTTTTGAAGGAATGCAGGTTATTCCGCGCAGGGCCTACACATCAATCTGGTCGTTCTCAGATAAGTAACTTCCTAGTACACTCAACTCGTTTAGTATCGTAAATAGCAATAATTGAGGAGATAGAACACAAAAATGTCCTCAGACATGATGTTTGAGGTCATCTTTCCATTATTTCCGATGAACGAGCACTCTGCAATATTTATCATTGAGGAGATTTCTGGCTAAAGTTCGGTAAAATTTCAAATTTGGTGATTTTGCATCTTAATTTGCTTCATGCGATATGGGTATGAATGAGTTGAAGCAAATGAACATACCCTAAATATGTTGCACCGTGAATACCATGTGATTTGGAACATAGGTTTGGAAGCTAAGGGGAGGCCGATTCAGTCCTACGCGCTTCAGAGTCCGGTATAGGTAGGGTTAAAATGAAAGTCTTAAAATCAATGCACCGTAGAGTGGAAGTCATATATGTCTACATTCGGATTGTCCGTGTGAAGGCCTAATTTGGTTGGTTTCAAATCTTCGAAAATTTGTAGCTCTTTTGCAGTTCTTTCATCTGCATGTGGATATGTTCCAGCAGCGAAATGTTTCTATCAAATCAGAGCATCTTATAATGGCTTCGTGTAATTGCGGAGATCGTCAGTACATCTATGGGCGAGGCGACGATTGGGAGACGGATTCAAAAGATATGTGAATAAATAATGTGTCCATGGTCAGATGTTGAGCATATCACCGATCACAAAAACCTTCTTGCGAAGTTCATGTCCACAAGTAGACTCCAGGCAATGGATACTGCCAAAAGTGTGAGAACCACAGAAGAGAGAAAAAGATCGGATGTTTTGTTAATCAATTAAGTTATATACATGCATGTACTAGTAAGCATTTTTTAAAAAACTTCAAATATTTCGCATTTTTGATATTTTTAATTTTTGTTTTTTCTAAAACTGGTTCACTCAACCGCTCGCTCCTGAAAAAAAAACACCACTCGCTCACTCATTTTTCGCTCACGGAATTTTTTTTTCGCTCGCTCATCCGTTCATCGAAAACTTGAAAGAATGCCGCTCGCTCAAAAACACGGGTCATCAGTGATCGCAAGATCTAGCTGCTGATAACGTTTACTACATATGCATATTTTTCGTAGGGCTGTGCGCTGTGCATCAGTTTTAAAGCTGGTGCACCGAAATGCGCAA
This sequence comes from Prostheceraeus crozeri, assembly GCA_907163375.1. NCBI lineage: Eukaryota > Metazoa > Platyhelminthes > Polycladida > Euryleptidae > Prostheceraeus > Prostheceraeus crozeri. Next base: position 426,647 of record CAJQUW010004698.1, on the reverse strand, counting down.
ATTTCGATTAAATTGATATTTTATTGTTTACTTTAGTTTCAATTGCAACTTATTATTTTTATCTGTTATATTAGTCATAGCGAATTGGAGAGAAATTTATTTTAAGCATTCAGTATAATTCATCCGAATAGGAGAGCACTGTTCAATTCTACTTATTAATTTCATTCAAACTTTGAATTTCTGCTTCATGAAGATGGAGATGAAGCCTTTTGAGCATCACCGCTATATCATAGAAAAACCGATGAATTTTCTGATATCGAGAAAAAATGGGAGATAGTGACGAAAATTAGATAATTCATGTTCATGATGAATCATTTTAGGCCTCGAAATTTCAATTCCCGCGACCTCAGAATTTCGGAATCTTATAGTAAATACTGCGCATCCTGCTATTAGTCCTCTTGTTAAGATTAAGGTTGTCTTAGCATTCCACCGGCCAGCTATCCGTCCGAAAGACTTTTTATCGCATCGAGTAATGTCGAGATGTTGATTTTCTTGCATATTAATTTGCAGACAGAGGTGATTTTGGTTCGAATCTGATGTGTTCAGGTATTTTGAAAAATGAATCAAAAATAATCTCTTCCTTTTCGATATCTCAAATTTTGAAAGAATCAATTTAATCCAACATTTTGCCCGCCACTGACTTATTAATGTAGTCATTGCAATTTTTTTGTGCATATCCATGGAGATCAGATATCTATGCTATTGTCCTCTCTCGGATATCTCATAGATATCCGACCTATATGAGCATAATTATGCGACTTCTGTTTGCATCTACTTTCGCAGAATTCCATCAGATCCATCATAGAGTCATGGTGAAGTATGAGGAGAGTCACTTGCAAGTATTGGCAAAATCAAATTTTAAGGAAGACGATGCAAATCTGTTTCAAATTCTTTAGCACTATTGGAAGCTTCCCAATGCTATATAAAATTTGCATTGAATTCTAGAAAATATAAGCATTAATTATGAAAGATTGAAACTCTACATTTAGGATTTTGAAGCTTGGATTGACTATTACACGGCAATCTAGAACGCGAAACAAATTATATTTCGCCTGTACTTTAAGAAGTTCTTCAGAGCAACTTTTTAAAGTTTTCGGTGCGGTACATCAGCTGGTGAATGTTTCATATGATAGATTTGATCGCTGAGATGGTTCAGGACTCTGCGTACTGACCAAAAAAAGGCGAAAAGGCAGCTTGTGTGATAAAAAATTGGATAAGTCACCGAAGATGGCTTTAAAAAAAGTTGCATTGCTTTGAATTGCTCAGAATAATTTTGTCCGAAAAATAAGCACATCTGTCGAAGAGGCTTTTAAATGTAAAAGAACGGCTAATTCTAGGTAAATGAGTACCATGACACCGGAGTCTATTTCACTGCATCTCGTATGCCAGCATCCTAAGCTGTGTGGCAGGCCTTGATATTTATTGTGGGTATATAGGAAAATAAACCATTGGAAGATAAATTTTCAAGATTCGCTTATTTGCTGCAAAACATTGTTTGTTGTTTGATCCACTGTTTGAAGTGAATGAATGAAATGTTGTTACTGGTTCAGTAACTGCTTCTGATAAAATTTTTTAAATTCATAGGATTGATTACAAATAGGGATCATATAGTGATCGGGTTAGTTGTGTACGATGTATTTTGCTATGTACGATGTACCTGTTTGCATTATATAGTATGTAATTCACTTTTAGGTTAGCAATAGAATGTGATAGGTGTTTGTATTGTAATGATGGGTAACTGGCTAACTGCGTAATAAATATTTTTGAACGCCGTTTTTCAATGAATGTTGACATTCCGAAGTTCAGATTCTGATGCTTGCGTGGGCGTACATCCACCTACGCAAACGTCTGTTGCGTTACTGCCTGCACATTACCATTATGTCCACAGAAGAGTACGCGCTGCGGTCAACTTGTGCAATGGTCTTTGACTAGTGAAATGTTTTCCATTGACGATATACCTACACTGAACATTATAAATTTTGCAACAACAAAAATCAACTTAATTTGATAATAATCAACTTGTATTTACAGCATGCATGACACCAAAACCTTGTTAACCGGTACTATAGACCATCACAACTTTGTAAGACGAATAGCTAGACGCTGCATAAATGAATACATAAGTTAACAGGAAATTAGTTTTTAGAGGTTAAACTGATTTGAAGGAGTCGTTTCAATAGCTGTAGTGATTAAACTAGCAGTCTGAGTGAGGATGTGAAAAGACTATTTTGTGTAGTTGCTCAAAATGAGACCATCTTATTTTCCAGATCGCTTGACAGTCAGTATCTGATAATCATGCAATAAGTTTCGTAGTAATTTTAGCACATGACAGGCATCAAAAATACAATAGGTATTTTCAAAATATTTAAAGTTTATCAAGTCAATATATGAAAAATGAGAATGATTCACACCTAAGATGAGCATCAGCAAAAAAATCCTATAAGCAAATTGAAATTAATTATACTTGATGTTATACTAATTTTAAGTCCATAAAAACTGTGTATGTAGCTCACCTCACCGGGTCGAAGTCCGATGACCGGCGGATACTCATTTCATAAGAAATCGGAGCGGTCACAACGTGCAAGCGTTTGTAGGCAGGAAATGTGGCTATGTGGCTATTTTTATTCGCATTCAGTCATTTGCTTATAAAGTTGCGATGGTCTATACCGGTTAACAAGGTCAAAGTGTCCCGGATGCTGTAAATGCAAGTTGAATATTATCAAATTTAGTAGATTTTCAGTTGCTGCAAAGTTTATGGCGCTCAGTATAATCACGTTAATGGTCAAAAATCTTTGATTAACTTAGTTGCATGGCTAACTAACAGAAATAGGGTGCTGAATTTAGCATTATATCATAGATAACGCAATTTGAAAATCAATTTATTAGAGATCCAATTATCTGAAGATAAGTTGATAGGTTGGTAGCATGTTTTCCAATGCTATCTGATGGAAATACCGGACATTGGAAAAAATTAATTGCAATTTAATTGGTTTGATTTTTTCTCAACAATCAATTAATTGCAACTATTTGCAAAATATCGGTTTTTGACTTGTGAATAATTGCAATTAATTGGAATAATTGACATCTCTTCCAATCAATTGATAGAATTGAAGATGATCCATCAACTAATTTTTTCCAGTCCCTGGGGCCCCATTAACACATTTTGTTTGTGGAAAAATTGTGATTTCATGATGGAGCGATTTGTATACTTAGACTTCTGTTCACAGTAGGCCTACGCCCACGGAAATGAGCGCATAATAGCCGATTTGAAAGCTTAGATGATCAGCTCTTGAACGACGTGTAGCACATTGATGTGAGACATGATTGGAAGGCGTGAGAATGGATTAAATGCTGACATAGTTTAGACTGTCCGCTTGGTTCTTTATGATCACCTCCTTTGAAGTCAACTATGAGATGATTACCGAACTTCCTGTAGCACTGGGTCTATGTATTCTCATGTTTTGTTGTCGCATTCACACGTCTGTCTGGGTGAATTTGTAATAAATGCTCATATGTGGTCGAAATTCAAGCCCACTTGCCAAATAGGCTTTTCAATGGAAAAATACGACTAATTCTAGTATTCCTCGAACCCGATTGCTCAAATGAAATATGTATATTGTGTATCAATGCATGGCATCATATTTCGTAATACCAGCATGCCATTTAATTCATTGAATCATTTATTGAAGCTGAGATGTACCTAGTTCACATAAAATTACTCATACATGCAGATTTTGGTTTTTCGGTAAAGCATCAAAGGAAACAACTCCCGATTTCTGTTAAATTAAAGCCGATTTTATAAAAAGTTAGGGCGCAAAACCTTTACAGACCTTTGGCATTGGAAATACGATACTTCCTTCTCCACGGGCTTTTCAAAGTCAGGAGGCGCAAATATTGCGCCGCTGCGACTCTTATATGTCCACAAGTATTTGCTTTGTATTGCATAATGTTATTAGCATTGATGCTAAAAGAAGATATAGTTAATTTTCAGTTGTTTAATTAGTGTTAAGATTAAAAGGTGCTAAGATTAAGTTGAGAATTAATGTTAATTAGTGACAAGGAGAACCTTTGGAAGATTTGTCTTCCATTATCTTAATTGAACAACAGTTACTATTTGTAGACTGATGTTCGCATTTCCAACGCTATCGTGTGAAAGCAATAAAGTCAAACGTGAGGATTTGTCTCATTTGAAAATTGAACATTTTTGCTGACGTGCAGTAATCATCAGATCGTGCAAAAACACATTTGCAATGTAAGACAAGAGTATTTCGAATGATTTACTTTGATTCATAAGAAGTCCAAATTTTAGATGTTATTTATAAGGCAGCAGAAATGCTGATATACAAGACAATGAATGGAGCAAATAAAGTCATAAGCAGTTAGTGTGAACAAAATTACGAAAGTAGTCTGCGATTGAAGACATAGGGATCAGATATCTCGCACAATGAGAGGTCCAAAAGAGAGAAGATGGCTACTTTATCAACAAAATGTTTCTGTAATCATCTGAATTCTTCAACTCTGTGGAAATCGTTACAATTAGAAGTGAAGGATTTTACAGCTACGGCAAGCGATGAAAAAATCTTATTCAACGAATACAATTCCATGAATCTTATTCTACTTGCTAGTGTGGCTTCCGAGGGTTACTGAAATGAATGATTAAAACAAATGAATTAATAGGCATAATACTTAAGTCTAGCAAAAACGGATGTGTAAATGCTGATCATTTATCCTCCACAAGTCCTTGTTATTGGCCGTGTTATTTGTCAAGTCATCGCCTTTCAGATCACCCTTCAATAATCTCATGTATTGCATTCCAGCGTTTCTACAAGAAGGCTGCTGCTTTTGTTCTGCGCGCTGTAGCGAAGCACTCTCCAGCTCTTGCGCAATCGGTTGTTGACTGTGGAGCTCTAGATGCACTGGTGATTTGTCTGGAAGAGTTTGATCCAAGTGTGAAGGAAGCTGCCGGCTGGGCTCTCGGTTACATCGCGCGTCATAATGCTGGTATGTTATGTAAACTGGAATTCAAGGATAAAATAGATTTTTCATAATTACATTTCCAGAACTGATCAGTAGGGTTATCGTCAAGTGATAAGTGAAATGCATCTTCTTATCTTGCTTGGACGAAGTGAGTAAACAATGAGTTATAATTGCAGAGAGGGAATTGAATGTTCATTGTTTGCAGAAGAGAGTTCCTATAATTTACAGAAAATTCGCTTGTGAATGGTCAATGATAATAAGCGTTTTATTGAAATGTGAACAGAAATCTTTTTTTACAAAATCAGCACTTTTACACAGCAATCATAAGCTAATGAAACAGTTACCGGAAAAGTTAGTAACAACAAGTTATATCAGGACTGATTGAGAATTTGAAAATGCGGTGATCCAGGAAATTACTTGGGATCTTTGTCGCGGACTTTGATTGAAAAGAGCGGTGCAATGTGGAATGAAGGAATCGGCTCTTGGACGAGTTTTACAGATGCAGACCTGCCAACCTTGAAACATGAAAATCCGGGACAAATTTTAGTACCGTAACTACCCGCGTATAGGACGATACCATGTATAGGACGCAGTGGATATTTGACCCCAAAAGCGATGGAAAGACTGTGTGCCTGCGTATAGGACGCATCATAATTTTAATCCTTAATTTCCATTATTTTTTATAGAAACGGTGTCATTAAGTTAAGTCATCTCCATTCAATTGCTACGATCGCAGTGTGTGCTGATTCATGACTCACTCATCCTGTCAGTCAAAAATATTGATATATTGATAAATATTGACAAATATTGCAAGTACGAAATGTTTATAGGAAATTTTTGATAAATGCATTCTTTTTATAATAAATGTGTCAATGGATAAGACGCACCTGGGCTTTTAGGTCAACTTCTGAAGAAAAAAAGTGCGTCCTATATGCGGGTATTTACGGTATTACCAAAATGGTCGAGTAGCAATCCCATTTCATCAGCCTTCCAACTCCATTTATGATTTGGAATCAAAAGTAGAAAAATATCACTTATAAATGATAAATACGTCTATTTCATAACAGCAAGGCAACTGTGGACCATAAAAATTGTTAAACTAAAGGTCTACAAGACGGCGAATTTTGTCGATTATGATGGCAAATGATCAAATGAAAAAACATTTCGATATAGAGCAACTCTTGAAATCCTAACAGTTAAATCTCTGTCGTTGGTTAAATTCAGATTCCTACCCATAGGTTCGAGAAACCAAACTCTAAGATCAAGGCTACGGACGCTTTTATCTAGGATGCCGTGCAATGAATTTAAAAACCTTTTTAAACTCGATAGAAGGAAATACATCCGGGCTACATAATGATTGATAAAAGACATCAGCGTGAAAAGACAATGCCACTAAGAAATCCACAAACTTCATCATCATACATGTTTCCTTATCTTAGGATTGCGCGAGCAGCGCAAATTTTTGAAATATGCGTTCTTAAACGATCTAGAATTCATGTTAGGTTAATAAATTCAAAATCCGGGACAGCATTTTAACTTTTCCGGGACATCCGGGACAGCTCCAAAATCCGGGACTGTCCCGGAAAATCCGGGACAGTTGGTAGGTCTGCAGATGGGCTGTTGAAGATGGCGTGAGACGTTTTGCTATCATTTATTGGACAATTTTGAATTTTGCATATTTTCATTATATTATTGTTAGATGAGGCGTTTCGTAATGTGACACTTTTCCTTGTAATTCATATTTTGTTTGCTATTTTCCCGTTGGAAGACATTTTTCAATTGTTTATCTATTCTATTTTCATAGTTAATTGAGGAGTCTGCATATTTTATCTATTTTTTATCTCAAAAATAAAATCTTTAAGCTATACTAAATCGTTGCGCATTCTTGGAGCCCATGTGCTTCTATTAGGTTTCATTGTTTATTCGTGCAAAGATGGGCTCCTAATAGAAGTCCCAGGCTCTTACTTAGCACTTCTTCTATTCTCTTATCGTCAGGTCTAATATCAATTTTAAATATTGTAGTCTCACGAAAGCCTGCACCTAATTGTCCACATACATATCACTTCGCATCAGAGAAGCATCAGCTTACGTTATATCCACATCCATCAGAAGTTGATTTTTCGGCTATCTCCTGTCTGAACAATTTAATTAGAAATTACATGCATAATCACCAGTTGTATTAATGCGTCATAAGTACACTAAAGCTATAAAATTGAAGGATTTGATGCACACAGTTGCCATATTTCAGTAGTCTTTTTTTCATTTCGTGCACACGGTAAACCCTCGAGGATTCAGGATGCTACTATCACATAACTGCGATCATCTCACGTTTGCGACTGTATTGTGAAAGAGCTAACTTTTCTCCACGCGATTTCTTGAGTATTCAGAATTTCAATCATTTGGCCATTACAGTGTCAAAAGACTAATAAATTAGTTTTGACACTACCGTAACATGAGTGTCATTTGTATTTGTATCCTCTCATTTTGGTGGATTTCTCTCATTGTCTCTGCAGAACTGGCTCAGTCTGTTGTGGATGCCGGAGCCGTACCGTTGTTGGTGCTTTGTATTCAGGAACCTGAATTGGCCTTGAAACGCATTGCGGCATCTGCGCTCAGTGACATATGTAAGCACAGTCCAGAATTGGCACAGACAGTAGTGGATGCGGGAGCTATCGCTCACTTGGCTCAAATGGTTCTTAATCCTGATGCCAAACTCAAACGTCAAGTTTTCTCTGCGTTGAGTCAAATCGCCAAACATTCGGTTGATTTGGCTGAGATGGTTGTGGAGGCTGAAATATTCCCTGCAATCCTCACCTGCTTGAAAGACTGTGATGAATACGTGAAGAAGAATTGCGCTACTTTGATTCGGGAGATTGCCAAGCACACACCTGAACTATCACAACTGATTGTCAATGCCGGAGGTGTCGCTGCTATCGTAGATTACATCGGAGATGCTCGAGGAAACGTTCGGCTGCCCGGTAAGTTGATATAACTCATAACAATTCCTTTGTTCGCATAATTCAGGATCCAGTTTCTTGGAGCTGTGATATTTGCGAATGACTCGTGTAAGAAATTGGAGTTGAACTCTGTATCACGCGATCGATAATCCACGGTAGTAGCCACCGAGCCACGTAACCACTTTATTCGGCATCATTCGTCTCTTAGATAGTGTTCTTTCAATATTTACGGTTTTCAGTTCAGGTTCCAATCAGTTCAGTTTCTGAAATGAATACTGTGTTGCGAAGTGTAATTTATAATAGTTGTAATTCCAAATTCTACAAAGATGCATTTGAGGCCTATAAATAGCTCAATTGTGTACATGAAGAGTTTCACTGAGATGCTCTTCAACTTAGCAATTCCATACAGTAAGGCTGATGAGTTAATATTTCAAATTTTCATTTGGCGAAAATTCTACAAATTGACTTCTAAAAAAAGAATTTTCTGCAGCTACAGTAAGTATAATGCAAGCAAAAATATCTTTAGATAAATGTTAGAGATTAGCGTATTACACCCGCATTGCAAACATGACTGCCTGACTGGTATGTCCTGGTACATGTCCTGGTATAACGCCGAATAGAGCTCTGAAATAGTGACTCCTCATTGTGAGTTGTGTCCAGTTTGCCGAGTAGTATCTACTACTTGATTGATAATAGTTGACTTTGCAGCCGAAAGAACCTACAAGACAAAGATGCAGTGAATAATAACACAGATACTATCTGATGTCATTCCACTGTCATTAAAATCTCTACAATTGAATTAAATGTATTCTTAACAATAATAATAAGCAATTTATTATTCAAAAATTGACATTCATCAATTTTAAAGAAAACGCGCTCCATGGCCTCGCGAGGCGCTTGCAGGATTGCGCAAAGATCGTAAAGAAAATGGCATTTATCAAGTATAAAGAAAAATTTCTGAATTCAATATTGCTTTAAAACGCTGAAAAGATGTTGCACAAACACATTTAGCAGGTAATGAGCTCCAAAAAGGAAAAACACGATAGAAGAAATAATTACGCAATGTCTTTGTATGAGGAAGGAGTTTTGGCAAAACTTGGCACGGATTGTTGGCACAACTTCTAGCAGAGTATGGGGTATGAAGTAAAGTAAAATATTTCCAAAAATCAGATTCAATTATGTTATAATACGCTTTGAAAAAAGATGTAAATCTAACATTTTCCGTCTTTCACATAGAGAACGAAGACCTAATAATTTCAAACGATGATCATAGTCTTCATAAGAAATTTTGCAACGCTTACAAACTTGACGAGTGAATGTATAGGATTCAGGATCGGATAGAGGCAAAATTGCGAGCAAGAAAAGCAACCAATAATTTTATTATCATTCAGTACACAACCTTACGTATGAGATGATTCTGGAGTTCAAACTCATCCGGATTTCATTCACCTTCCGTGCACCTCAATCATGAGCTATGCTTATTTTACATATTAGGTCAATTACAATGAACTTGTTCGAATTTAAAAATGAATCAGCGATGATAGATAAATGTACATTAATTTGATATTAGATCTTGAATATTCTATTTTATTCTAATTTTACTTCTGAAATTGAAATTCAATGTTTTTGTGTGTGGACGACAGGGGCGTAGCCAGAGAATCAGTTTGGGGGGACAAGGTTCTGATGAATTGCAATTCTTAAAACTGGTGTTTAATTAAATTATACAGTACCTACTTCCTATGATTTTAGTTGACGTTTAAGAAATGTAAATTTTAACACTTTGTATAACTACATGCAAGCGTATTAGATCTGAAGCTTATCTGAAATACCTGTTAGATAATAAACAATCTTCATTTCATGATTTAGCTTCTCATTTACATGTTATATCCAAACTTATTAGATGAATGTTTCTATACCCTGGTTTGTACATGAATCAAAAAGCCGAATCTTTTTCAAGGAATTGTGTAATGTTAACTGAAAAATGAAATGCCTCTTTCGATAAACATCAAGTCAGCCAATATGCATAATCGCTGTCAATATTTCAATGTATTTTTTGCGATACAAATTCGATTATAGCCCTTCTATATTTTTACAAAATAGTTTTTCATTATTTTCCGATTGCCCTCTGCTACAGGTAGAACCATAGAAATTGACAACAATAAAACCTCTAGAATGGAAATTAAGCTTCATTGCAATTCACAATAACGGCACATAAATCGCACGCATTTTTACTTAGAAGCACCTACCAACGTCTGTATCATTGGGTTAGAATCAGTCACATGAGTAAATCGAAGGTTTTAATTGGTTCTTCATGCCCCAACTTAGTTCCCTCGGATGTGCCGCGACCTTGAGTCAATTTCAATTCTAGTCAACTTCAGATAAACTGTTTATTTCTATGGGTAGAACTGAATAACTTAGGAACATTACAGAAATGTGCGCCTACACGTTTATGGAGGTAAATTATATTATAAAACATTCAGTTTTTTGTAACGTTTTTAATCCCATTGCTAAATTTGATGAAAAAATGACGCATATCGTTCGATTTAGACTGTAAACTTTACTAAACTCAACGACAGTTGATTACTTATTGTCTTTGGGTAAATATAAATATTAGCCTATATACACTGTAACCGACAAGCCTACAACCAAAAATACACCCGAGATATTTAAGTGATGATTTGAAATAACGTGTGCAGAATCTTCACACTGCTTCAGATAAACTTTTGCTGAATCATGTCATTTGACTTGTTCCACATGTTTCTTCGATGACAAATCTGGATGTAATTGCATTAGCAAAGATGAGGAAAGTCGCACCGCAGTATTTCAGATAAAATACATGTCGATGTGCAGCGAGAATTGTTAAAAATATATTTTAAAATTCAGATTAAAAATGTACTTTTCAACACTACTTAAACGTTTGGGGGGCCATGGCCCTGGTGGCCCCCCTTGGCTGCCCTAAACAGCTACCCCCAACTCATTTAGCCTAGCACTCAACTAATCGTTTTGATCTCTGGCTATGAAAGTGATGAAAGCCCTGAAAGGAGCTACATTATATCAATATAAAGGATGTAAACATAATACATATACACCCTTGATAGACGAGCTACTATTTCGTCATGAATTACAACACCATGAATCATGCGATGAGTAATACCTGGATTGACGTCATACTATTCATTCACGTGTTTCTTATCAACTCTATAAATGGATTTCAATCATTGTTCTGGAGGACGTCTCCATGGACAATGTTTTGATCTTTAGAATATGAATACAATATTCATAGTTCGTCTTGCTTATTGAATTTGTGATCTTGTGATTTTTGCTATTAATGGGATTCATGAGGTTCTATAAAATGATAACGAATTAATTTGCATTTATGTCTTGAATAAAGTAATTGCAGTGACTACTACGTTGCAATGTTGCAATTTATTTGAACGCGGATTAAGATAAATTATCAAAATTTCAAGAAAGTCAGTTAATCGGAACATTCCGTTGACTAATCTTCGGAACTCAAGGAAATGTTAATGACATCAATGACGTGCTCTTCTAAAACGTAGAAATCTGTTATGAGATGAACTCAGTTGTTGAATGCATTATTATGAACCTGTAGCGCCGCTGCTGGTGCTATTAATGGCTAATGGAAAAATATGTATTCTGCAAATTTATTGAAAATATCACAAAGCAAAACTCCGGCGAAACAGTCGAAAAGATCAAAAGTCATGAAAATGTAATGATTTTGCTAAAGAATTATTACCTAACGACTTGTCTACTGCGTCAAAATACTCGTATTAGTAAGTAAAGTGAGTCTAATAATTGACAAATAACCCTACAATATATAATAACCCACCAGTGTTTGCCTACAATTGTGTAGAGATGCTGTTATTTTCTATCTTCGTATTCCGCTACTGCCAGCACCCCTCCGACGTGTGGTCCCGTTACATGTGCAATGCATTGTAGTTCACTAGCTACTTTCTGATCGACAAGCTGAACCAATCTCTGCTGTTCGTTAACCAATGATCTAAGAAAGTACACGCTTAGTGCATGTTCATTATCTCTTGATTATCATCTTTACAGTTTAGCTGACTATGTTGTCTTATTGATAAGAAAATTCCACACTTATCAATTACAATGATAAACAGTTCTTGTTGACATATGCAATGATACTTACTTTCTACTCCTACTTCTCGTTCACTGTCTCCTTCTTGCCCAGGTTTGAGGGTTGGACACTGGGATTGTGTCGGTTGTGGTTGGGATGGATACGCCTTCTTCATTCTGGTCGGTCTTGCGTCAATTGAGGGTCCAGATGCAGGAGCTCAAGATCCCTTTTGACATTGTGCCTCCATCTCTTCCTCTGTCCAACTCTGATGTTCGGTCTAGTCACTTCATGATCTAAGATTCTCTTTGGCCACTTCCAGTCCGGCATCTGTTGCAGGCGACTAAACCAGCGCAAGTGATTTTGGTGTGGGATTGATTCCAGGTCATGCAGGTGGAGCATGCCTCTCAGCTCGCGCATGGAATTGTATGCCTGACCCCTGCACTTCAGCGAGACATTCTTGTTGATAAGGACAGGCAAAAGGGTGTGGAAATTCTTCCAGGCGCGTCATACGCGAGCTGTTATAGCCTCACAACAACCTCAGGAATTTCCTAGTCTGTCGCCCAGCTAACAGAAGTCATCAACCACTTCAATGGAGTCTCCGCCTATAGTTATCTCCCTGACCATTGCTTGCGACACGGGAAGCTCTCCCCTACTCGCCGGCACTTGAAATTTGGGTCTTTACGTTGAACGGCCAAAATCGTAAACTTCTTGTGAACCCACAACTTACAGTCTGAACACTTGATCGCGCTACGTCCAACTCTCTGCACACAGCACATTCGAACTTTCCCTTGTACGTCTGCGGGCCTTGGGTACTTCGACGTATGAGCACTGTAGATATATTTTAAGCAGCATGTCTTGAGAAAATCGTGGGGACAATTGCCACTGCACTGAGCATTAAAGATAGCAGATCAAATTGCCGAACTAATTGCACAGTAATTTCTCTTGAGAAATAGAGATGAATATTGTTGATGGGAATGCAGATTTCTGATTAGAATTCGGCAGTTCTGTTATTCTAGTGGTATCCAATAATAGAGATTACAGGCGGGGTGAGGACAATCGAGAAAGATTTGTAAAGCTAAAAAGATTTTTTGTCAATGAGAATATTGAGTGATTGATTCATTTAAGCGGTCACTAGTGTACAAAAAAATCTAGCAAATTAAGTTCTGACACCGAGTGTTTTTCACACAACCGGTCCATGTGGAATGAATCTAGGCACACTGCAGTTAGCAGATTTGATTAGAATTTTTCAAAAGCTGCGGATACATCATACATTTCATCTCGTAATGATATCTTAAAAAATAATTGATTGCTCGCTATAGCATACTCTTAAGCAGGGGCTGGAAGAAATTAATTGCAAATAATGGATTGATGAACTTTCGTTGCCATTGCCAGTTGATCTACGCTTAGGCAAAAAAATGCGCTACAATGTGTTTTTGGTATACGAATGTACTTTATACAGGGACTGGAAAAAAATTAATTGATTGAAGGACATTTTTCAATTTCATTAATTGATTGGATCAGGCATCACTTATTTCAATTAATTGCAATTATTCACAAGTTAAAAAAACCATTGCACAAGATACACAGCGGATGATGTGATAGTTTTTTGTTGCATTTAAGTGGTGGAAATGAGAGTGAGGTGGGCAGGACATGTGATAAGAATGGTAGGTGAATGAATGGGTAGTGAAACAAGTGGAGGAGATGGCTGATACAATGACAATGAGGGGACGGCCAAGGATTCGCTGGAAGGACTGGATCAAGCGGGACCTGGAAGGCACAGAAGACTGGAGAACTTGGAAGGAGAAGGCGAAGGACAGATTGAAATGGCGGCAAATTGTTAAGAACGCGTCAAAGGTTATGATGGAGAAGACATAAAGTGACTGCTGACTGTGACTATGAATGTCATGTTATTTTCATGTGTGTGGCATTTCACCCTTACACCTTTTCAGGGAAAATGGGGCTGTTCAAATAAAAATAAATAAATTTAAGAGGAGACAATTTTGACGATAATATTCATACAAATTTTAGCTCAAAAGAATCGTAATGTGCGTATGTTTCATATACTTTAATAATCTTGGATCAATTCAAATTTTGATAAACCTAATGAAACACATGCCATCGAGATGGCCGGAACGTGGTAGTCACTGCTTCAGTGTTATGAGCTAGAAACTGTTACTAGAACATGCCTGTTCTACGTTCATTCTGCACATTTGATAGTGATGAATCTAATTATATTTCAAACGAGTCCCCATCTTTCTGCTTTCTAGCGACTTCTGTCACATTGTTGAGAATGCGGTAATGTGATTCCGATGCATCCAAGTGGAATAATATTAGATTAATGACCTTCAGCCGCCTCACGTGGATTTAACACGCACTGATTGATCGGAGCCATCGACGCCGTATACGAGACGTCGTATCAGTAGTTATGGTATTACGGCTTTGTTGTTATCGTAGCAACAGCGTTCTAAATATACACTGTGGGAAAACCACGTACATTAAACAATGATTGAGTGAAAGCATGATCGCTTGAATCATGGAAGGTTAGTATCACGCGGAAATTGTTCTATCCGCTTTCGTGAACACCATGTAGGCCTACATAATGTCAACCGCAAATCTGTGATGTCTGGTTTTAAAATTTTCCTTTATCATGTTTTATGTATGCGATACAATCATTTTGCCTTGTACTCTAACGTAGTTATTATTGCCAATTGGTGTTATTGTTCATGACAACAATTGAAGTTGACAATTGAGACTTACTAATGTTTGAACTTCGAACTATTATTTGTTCCTTCAATCAACTTTTTCCAATCTCTGGTCTAGTGCAGAATGCTATCGGATGCATGTACAGAGTACAGAGGATAAGGACGGTTAATCTTCTCTTTGGTGTGAATTTGGGGTGAAAACATTTCCTTCATTAACAATGCGACATTGGCAAGGCCGTGCACGGATGAAGCACACCCGCGGATTTTATCATAAGTTGAAGGTCTGTCGTCAACGGGTACGAAGTTTCAGAATATTTTATTGAAATGATTAATGAGAAAAGAGGCAATGTTGCCACTCTCTGTCCCACCGTGCGTCGTCATTGTTTTTTTATAAGATAACTCTGTCGACAAGGGAAGGTCTGGTAACTACAGAAAATGTATCTGCTGATGACCGTTGAGAATAGTTGCAAAGACCGCACAACGGGATGCCTTCTGAAAACACGCAAGTCTGAGAGCGGTAGCTTGATGACTGTGTCTGGGTTGGCGATAGTTAGGTTCATGCGTGAGATTCCTCGGGAAAATCACCGGAATCTTATGCATGGTTTGGTTTGATTTCTTGGTGTCAGCGTTGGTTCTTGTTGGGTTCCTGGTCCCTACAAGCTAGCACTTATGACTGGGGGAAACACCCCTGTAACTGACAATGTCTCAAACAACAGAGTCAGCGCTGGTGAGCACGTTCCTGATAAAGTGGAGGATTGCTGACAGGATTGTCTTCGTTGGAAGTCAGCATGACACACGTGCAAACGAACCGGTGTTTAGGAACTTACCACAAGAGCAGCTATGACCCCTGGAGTGTCCTTGCATGCCTGCATCAATTATTGCTTAATCTGGGCCTCCAAGGATGGTACAGAGCTGCTGTTAGTTTTGTAATTGGAGGATTGGACTAGAATATTGCTACTGTAGGCCCCATTTCGCACCCTCGGGTGTTTCTTATATCTAAATGATGCTTAATTGTACCCGCTCATAGAATCATGATGGAGAGATAATGCGAATGTAACATGAAGGGGAATTCATAACTCAATCACACGACGCCGGAGCAAAATGAGAACAAACAATTGGTAATTATACCTGAAATATAGGTAATTGGCTGAAATGAAATGCTACGACAAATATCTGCATTTCACTAACTTAAACATGTTCTTAGGCAAAATTTATTCAATGTCACTAGTTCTAGATTTCATAACGACTTTTGTCTCGGGAGATGAGACACGCAAACTGCGCACAATGAACTTCTAAGTGTAAGACTGTTCAGCCGAGTGTAAAAGCAACAATTTACGATATGTAACTTGTAGTCCTTGTAAGCTGACGAAGGGGTTTGCTTGAAACCTCAAACAATGGAATGACGGGAATAATAAATGTGCTAATTAAGTTTTTCAAAGTCCCTTTTTCCCAGTATCCCGGAGCATTAACACCAGTCCCTAGTCAATGATTTCTCTTACATTTCAGGCATCATGATGCTGGGATACGTGGCGGCACATTCTGAGAACTTGGCAATGGCTGTTATTGTTAGTCGTGGAGTTTTGCAGTTACGGAAAGTGTTGGACGAAGAATGCGAAGATCATATCCAAGCTGCTGCAAGTTGGGCAATGGGTCAGATTGGTCGTCATTCTCCCGAACATGCCAAGGCAGTTGCACAAGCGGAGGTTTTGCCCAAGTTACTCAAATGTTACCTGCGTGCAGATGTCAGTGAAGACTTACAGATTAAGGTGAGAGAATTTGTATTCTGTTCAAAAATGATTGCAAACATTGCAGAGATTGCTTGGCAGCCGTCGAAGCTGTTTTTCGGGGTTCAGCTGTGTAGTTGATGAAGTGCTCAACAAACGGCTCTGTGTTTATTTATCCTGGTTATTATTAAGGACGCTGTTCCGTGTGGAATGTCATGAAAATATTTCAGAGTGCCGATTCGCATGGACATAGAGAAGAATGATGACCATAGACTACAATGTTATGTCAGCACAAATTTCCATTGAAGTCATCGACGTTATGGTTCGAATTAATAAATTGATTGCTTGTGCACAACTGATGCAAAAACTCACTTCCTAATTCGGAATGTAAAAATTATGTATTTTGCCTGGAAACAGTTTTCTGATCGATGCAATCGGTTTTATTTGTTTTTCATAATGTCAAAATTATTGTTGTCTCCAGATGTAATTAATGATTGTTTCGGTATTGATACTGTCAAATCAAAGCCTTCGGAATTATCAGAACAATGTTCCTGTAGATAGCTTCATCTTCTTGTAAGTCTGTCCTCATAAGTTCACTACTACTGTGCAGTGTGTACGTACAGATACACTATTCCAGCTCAGTCAATTTCACACGATTTGCCGTGATGTTGAAGGGATTCCTCTCCAGCTTCCAATCACTGTCTCTTCACCAACAAAACGTTGAGATTTTACTTTGTCAGCAATCTTGTGTCCTGAAATGGTGTCAAGTGAAAACTTGTGTGAAGATTTGTCTATCATCAGCAATCACGAATACATGGCAGGAAATCATTCATCCATTAGTACATTTATCGCGTTCTATTTCAACTGAAATTTGCGAGCACGAATCGGCTATCGGATTTGACATGCCGATCCATGTACAACAGTGTTTTCATCTGATCGTGGCATTAAGAATAATCTATCACTTAAAGATTAGCTACAAGTAGACAACAAACATGTAGAAAATGTGTAAATAATGAACTTCTTGAAACCAAAAGGGGAGGGAGGAGAAACGTCACTTGATGTTCGTCTTGGAGACAAGCACGATTTCACAACATTGTGACATTTTTAGAATAATGACAGACTGATTAATTAAAAAATATGTCCCTGAGAACAATCTCCGTCATTTCTGATTTTGTAAAAGGAATAGAAAACGACTGCCTTATAAATATCATTCAGTCTCATGCAGGTGCACTTATCAATGTGTTTCAACTTGAAGACTTTACATAATATGAAGGTGAAGAGTGTCAATTCCTCGATACACCAATGTTTTGATCGCTTTTATACGTGGCTGACAATGAAATCCTCGAGAAATTTTGCCGACTGCAATACATGGCTGCCAAAGCAATTTCAGCTGCACAGCTGTGATTAACGAAGATCAAATGTCACAATGAGTAATTCCAGAGAATGTTTATTATTATCACTGCTGATTTATAAATCATGCGCTCTGTGATTAGTATCTCACGATAAATCTCTTCTGTAGGCATCATGCTGTTCAAATGACGAATATAGCGAGCATATCCAAGAATGTAAATGAAAATTCAATGCTATTCCTGCTCTATGAGTAATCATTTTAGAAGCGTGAGACAAGATGAAGAAGACGATTTCATGCATTCCATTATACTGCAAAGCATTGAGAATAATTTCATTATATATTTGGCGCTTATAGATTCAGACGTTTCTCGACATCTCATGCTTTCGCAAAGTTTCTGTTATTTATAAGGGATTGACTATTTTAATCAGTCAATTATAAATATCAAAAGAGTTAAATTAAGTACAAAAAGAGGCATTATTTGGATAATGACAATAACGAATCAATTACAATGATATTTGACTAGCCGCTTAATGTGGATTATTATTATTTCAGCGTGTTTAGTCTGATTTCGTAAAAGCAACTGTAGAACAAGCTTTTGGGTATGATGTTTTCTTGAGTCAGTGTTTTATCATTTTATCCCATTTCTGTTATTTCGTGGTCGTGGCACTTTTGACTTTTTAATATATGTCAGATATTTGATATTTTGAAGAGCGTAAATTCGCAGCATAAGGATTGAAATTTCACTGGTGTAACTTTTTCGTCAACCAAAAATGAAGGCAAATTCCTATGCATGTAGAGAAACATTGTTCTATGTGATTTTGCATGATTAAGCGCACGGAATTCTCCCTTAGAACTGATGTTTGTCGGCAAAAGTTTTCTTGAACATCAAGAAGTAGATAAATGAAGTTTTATACATTCAACGATATCTCCATTTCTTCAACATTATCTAAATTCAATATGTAGCAAATCTCTGCAATCGATTCCGTCTTCAAAGCAGCATTTTATACCACACGCCATTTTAGGCGGAATGTCCGTAATAGTCTGTTAAGGTATCATCAAATAAACCACAAGAAAATTTCTTACTTAGCTCATTGAAATTATGTGAAAATATTTAGTTTTTAAATCAACTTTCATTTGTAAGTGTATGACCATAATCTTTAATTGCATGACGCAAGTCATTTAAAATCTGAAATAATTGTCGATATTTAATTTGGAAATTATATGTCTTTGTGTGCGAGCAAAGCGAAACCTTTAACTGAATTGCCTTACTTTTCGTGTATTAAAAATGAAATAGTTTCGCTACACTGGTCCTGTTGACCAACGTCAATACTATCGAAGATTCTACCTTCCGCGTTGTTTCTCAACGTGAGTGTCTCACCACCTACGAAAGGCCATTTCAAAATCGAAGCAAACTTACCTTTCATCACAATGAAAAAAGAAACGCATGTGAAGTCCTTTCTGTAGATCTGATGACATGCCGCTAAGGTAAATTCGACAACACACGCCCATGAAGAACATTAATGACCATATCACGTCACCTACGTGTTAGTGTTGCGTGTTCAAAGTCATAGATAAATGGTCAATAAACTATTCATGTCTGTGATGAAATTTGAAACGCAAGAGGTAACAGCTAAATACGTACATGAGCATTATGAAATATTAATGCAGCAGTCAAAACACAGAAGTTGAAAATGTTCAACTAGAGACAATGTGATGGAATGTGACAGTTATGACCAGGAAGATCTATGATAAAGAATTCTTTATCACCCTTTTCATAGACATCTCTGCAAACAGTTGACGTTGCAGCGCAATAACTTCTTGCATGTTTAGCCTACATGTATATGTTTGCTTTTCACACGAAATTCGAAGCGCAACACGCAACACGTAGGTGATATGATACGGCCTTAAGAGTTTTTGCGATATTCTTCAGGACACATCGAATGCAGATCTTGTAGATTCCCATTGTTTATGACTTGATTTTACTGATGTGATCTCCGCAGAACATCAGTTATGTGATTGGCCTAACGATCTTTCTGTGTGATTTAGCCCGCCAAGTGTCATTGGAAGTCGGCAGGAAGGGCATCCAGGCTGATTATCGCAACGCTGCACCGTCCTAGCCCCTAGTTGGGGTTTAGTGACGTTAAGACAAAGTTGGAAATATCAGATATAGTTTGATCTTAACTTCATCGCTTTTAGTGAGCAAAATTGTTCGGCTTACATCCAAAGACCATTTTCAGGTAAAAACAGTGACATGTTTTGAGTAGATGCTTTATAATTCAGTACATTTATGACTGATTATTTGTCTAATGATGATGTGAAATGCATTATTAACCTCTTCTAATGACGCGGAATAGCTACTTTTCTAAACTATGTTCTGCATGTCTCCCGTTGTTTTTCGCAAGGTGTCTATTATATGACCTCTGACATTTCCTGATGCTCGACGGTTGCAGGGACATGACTGTTGGATGGCTAAACGAACTAAATCGTATAGGAAGAGCGCACTCCATCTGATTGGAAGTCAAGCATCCTAATCATCTGATACAAAGGAAAAGGTGATCCCCTCAACTGCGGTTCTTATAGAGCTATCAGGCTTCTCGATCATGAAATGATGATCTTTGAGCGAGTATTCGAGCGCTTATAACATTAACAAGTGATTCTCAACAATATGCAGTTTGGTTTTGTTAACGGAGAAGGTGCAACAGATGCCATTTCCATCACCTATGCAAGGAATTGTCAGTTGCTTTCCGCCTTCGCAGACCTGGAGAAGGCGTTCGACAGGAACCCAAAGGGACGTGATGTGGTGGTCACTCAGGCAACTTCGTTCATCAGAACGAAAGTGTCAGAAGTCAGAGTGTGAGAACATTTGTCTTCACAAACGTCGGCGAGGACCCATTAGTAGGGACTTTCCATAAAATGTATGACATGCGGTAAAAGGGCTCATCGAAAATGCGGTGGTATGAAAGGAAGTCTCCCTAAAGCTTTCCCGAGTTTCAAGTGCCAAGTTACTCAAGTGGTGATAATAAGCTTGCCAATCACTAGTGTCATATAAAGTTGGATGACCACAAGATCGGGTGCTCACGCCATTTCTTTTCCTTGGTGACATGCCAGACAAAGATGGTAGCACGAGTCAGCAACAACTACCTGAATTCTAAGCAGATAACACAAATTTAAAGAACTTTCGTAGCATCAAGAGCTTTTCAAGCGTTGAAGGTAAAAGGAAAAGTGTGCGCTGCAGGTGTCAGGCAGCCCATGACCTGCGGAGACGTGTGCGTCCTGCTTGCTGAAAATCAAGAACGTCTTCGGAAAAAAAGATGAGAACGGTGAGATGGATGTGCGGAAGATCACTGAAGGACAAAGAAAGATGCGGCTGACTGAGAGCAGATCTTGGGCTTCGATTCCATTGCGAACGTCATTCGCGGGAGCAGGCTGCGTTGGTTTGGAATGTTGTCAGAAGATATTGTTTGCGACGTGTCATGAGTTTCGAAGTTGCAGACGCTCCAAAGGCCGCCCAAAGAAGATCTACAAGGAGACTGTAGCGGCAGACATCAGAGCTTGGAACCTACAAGTGCAAGAGAAAGAGGTAAAAGATCGGGAAAAGTGGAGTGCCATTACCATCAACAGAAGACCGCCAAGCTCAGCCACGCTGAAGGGAAAAGTGAACTGTAATTGAGAATTTAACAGACATTTAACATGCTTACGAGTATGCATAGCATCATGAAGTACGAGTGGAGTAGTTACTGGTATTTGGTGCTGGCATGCATTTTAATGCAATCAATTTAATGAGTGCTGGACCATGGAAGGAGATGAATTATTGAAGTAAATAACCACCAAAATGTTTTTTCTGTTATTATCGATCATCAGCTGCAATGCCAGCTTTCACATTTGTTCCAAGCATCCCTTAAAACACATTACTTACTCTAGAAAGTTTCGAATTATCGATCTCACGGTGGCATGTCATAGCATCGATTTGATAATCTCTGTGCTAATTTAGAAACGAAATTGAAGTACCTCATTTTACTATATCTCATAAACAAGTTGAATTAATAGATAATAAAAGAGAACACACCAGGAAGAAACAATAATTCACCTTCATATTATATTAGAACACTGCAAAAGCATCAAGGTATCAACATCAAGGTACAATCAAGTATGAGAATTGTCATGGTCATGTTGGACGCAATGGAGAGGTACTACTTTGGTCTCATCTTTATGATTAACATCGTACCGGTCCATTTATTCGCTCTCTCAGAGATCCTCCTGATTCGCCGATATACAGAAAGCTACATGTGCATCTTTCGACGCTGATAGAGTGAATTGTATTTTTGTATTGCATATAGTATTAATTAAATTAATTTTGTATGATAGTCCTGATGTTGGAGAAATGATTGAATAATCATTTGACAAAACGCTACGGGTTTTACAGCGTGTACTGCAAAACTACATTCGTTGATTCTTTATGTTGAATTGTCAATCAGTTTGATGAAACAAGAAGTTGTTTTATCCTAGATGGGGAAAGTTTTATCCACTAAAGCACAGTCAAATTTATTTCACTGAGAAAATACATGTTATGTTTTTGAAGGATCTGTCTGGTTTTATCATAAATTGATGATTAATATCCGATATTATGTATGATTATATATTATATATGATATTATAATCCGTCTCTGAAGAAACGAATAAATAGACACAGTTACTTTATCTGAACCCGAACTTTCGGGCCGGATTTGAGTTTCGGACCGACTTCGGGAGGTATTACTCATCTTTCATTTTCAAAAGATCGTTCAAGACACATTTGTCGACAAGATAAATTATTATGATTTGCCTTCACAAGAACATAAATTATCTGATACGATGTCAGAAACTCTTACAATCGTGATTCAATCAAATTAGCAGCGGCCAACACGGTTAATAAATAAATAGCAAATCGTACCACGAAGGAAGCAAAACCATTGTGAAAAATAAGCATAAAATATAATAAATATAGTTGCTAATAATATACTAATGGCAGGTATACTGTGTAAATATGAGTAGAATCAGAAAAAAATTAATTCACATCCGAGAAATCCTCTCGGTCAGCCACATTATATGTTCGTCTGTGCAGTGATGCGACATTTTGCGTGTATGACAATTAAATCTGAATCCACAGGTCTGGTCGCTCAGATGCTTACAGCTGTCATGATTGCGTCAGAATGAAATTCAATGCTTTGATTGAGAGGAAGGTGAAGTCGAAGATAGCGATAAGTTAAAAGAATTTTATTCCTCCAAAGGACCCCTGTGGCGTTCCCTACAGATAAAAAGAAAGAACAACTAAAAATGGATACCTAATCGAAAGCATGCGCAATTGAGGTCATCATCAGGAACCTGAGTAAAGATTCGCATGCGGCCTCTTCTCCTGAACGATCAAGCTCAGCCAATCGGGGCCTACTGCATGAAGGCAGCCTCGAAATTAATTGTGATTAATATAAGCACGCCCAGTGATTAAGAAGTAAATTGGCAGAAAAATATCCGTATTTCAATAAAGTTTTACTATGTTTATACAGCTGCCTCTCAGCACTGTGCTAAGAGCTACGCTGTTGTATCCTCTCTTAATGACAGTAGTAGCTGTGCGATTGACTTTTTCGATGAAATCTTTTTCCAATGTACAGAAAAGTTCTCAAAAGTGTGATTTTCTGAAGTAACGAAATTTGATGCAATTAATTTGCTATTTTCAGGCGAAGAAAGCTTTGAAGCACAATCTTCAGAAGTGCGTGTATTTGGAAGCTTTGGAACCACTGCTTCATGAGGCACCTCCAAATATCTTGAAGCATGTCGTCGCTCAGTTCAGCAAGGTTCTTCCTCACAACCCCAAGGCCAGGCGTACATTTGTCAGCACAAATGGCCTCAAGAAGATTCAAGAAATCAAGACAGAACCTGGCAGTGCTCTCGCTGAATACATCAACACCATCAACAACTGCTATCCCGAAGAAATTGTTAAGTATTATTCTCCTGGATACTCTGAAGCTTTATTGGAACGTGTCGAAACATATCAGCCACAACTGTAGTTCATTTCTAAAACAGACATGGCTGTTTGTGAGTCAAGAAATTTTGGAAGTGGTATGGCTAGAGGAAATGTGATAATAAAGTGTCTATTGTTTCCTTTCACGCCGAACTGTTTCACGTTTTCTAGTGTGGAATTTTCATTCCATCACATGTGATATTCTTACGAACAATTGTGGTGAACACGAGTTGAGAGGAATCTTATGTCTGACGACAATTATTTCTTTATGACAATTCCTTCTAGATACTTTGTAAAGAGATCATGAGAACTGGCAAATGATTAATATGATATTTTTGCTGAACTCTGTGTTCTTAGCTACGCATTTCATCTGTTTTCAGGCTTATGGATTCCGGGAATCCATTGAAGGTCTCTAGATATAAATCACAAAATTTGAGACGTTGAACAAATAGCAGGGACCTACCGAAACCGAATTTGGACGAGACCTAAAGTTTCAGCCGAAACTTACGGAAAGGTGACCTACATGAATATGTGCATGTACATGCGACACGCGTAGGCTTACATGTAGGCCCTAAGTTTAGCCAGCCAGTTGTTAAAGTGTATGCTAGGGGTAACATGCTACCCACGTGCCGGTATCGCCTAATACATTTGCCTTCTATCTATGCCTGATGTGTACGCCTCTAACTGTTTGGCTAAGTCAGACTGTATAGGGCTACTTTGGTTACTTCATTTTCCAAGCATAATTATCATAGGCCTCGAGCCTTCTATTAGCTAGTAGGTCCTAGTCCGAACTATACGGATAATTCCTGCAGTTAATTTCAGCAGAATAAACCACAAGTCTATTGAACTCCAATACATAGGCATGCATAGCTGATCACCAAAGCTTTACCACAATTTTTTAATTTCAAGCGATAGATGAATAGGTGCGGTACCTAAGGTATGTCTCAAATCTAAGACCGCGTTTCTAAAATATTTTCCTTATATTACTCTTCTTCTCAATTTATCTGTGACAAATTATATAACCTACCACTTCGCCTGACTGCGTCTTTGAGATTAGCCTTAACTTTGATATGCAATTGTAACCATAGATGAAGACTGTTAGTCAGAGAGAAATCTTAGCCTTAAGCCTCATAGTGCGCACGGCTTTCAATCGATAGATGGGTAAGATTGATTATCTGATGGACTACTACACCCGAGCTGAGCCGAAAATTACTGTCTTTCACTGATTGATTGTAATAAAAACAAATGTGTGCAACTCTCTTGTTTTGTCCTCCCCAACATTTGTTTTTATTACAATCAATCAATCATGAACCTCTCGTCAAAAGCAGTCGACTTGTTACTGTCTTTCACCTCTAAGCGGCTCTAGCATCATAACACATGATACAATCGCTTTCAAATCTGATATACCATCTGAGATGAGGATAATTTATGTGACTAGCCGAAAATCTAGAGGAAAATAGCTAGTGAACAGGCGTCTCAAAATGTATTATATCCCCCTTGAATAATATTGAATTATTCGTGTATAGGCCTACTGTGGTGCAGACCCTTTACAGGTCTAACAGCATAGGCATGTAGGGTAATTGTACATGACCAATGACTATGGCAAAAAGTACCATCTTGTTATCCTTGAGATCTCTATAGTTGTCTTAGCACTGTACATGTCATATTCGAAATATCATTATTACTTGTGGCTTAGCTCTTATCCGTTACAACTGCATACAATAATGTGAGGCCATTAATAAAATGAAATGTGCGAATGGCTCAATTTTATAAGTATAAGGGCTATTTTCGAGAACTATCTTGGCCGAATGGCTGAAACCGAAACTTTTGGTCGAATATTCGGCAAACCGAAACCGAATATTTGTTAGGTCTCTGACCAATAGTAAATGTTTTTTTTTCTACTCACCCATCATTATCGCCTCTTGAGACTGAGGTGCTGCCGGTTCCATTTCATGCATTATTCTTGGTGGCTTTCTTGAGACTGGGTGTTTCCGAGCTCTATCTCGCTAAGTTTCAGCTGTGCAGGTTGAAGGCGGCATGAGGCAGTTAGAACCACTTGTCTTGTAAAACATTTACAGCAGTTGTGTTTCCTGATAGCCTACATGTATTTCCATTACATAAATTTAGCGGAATATTTCTGATTATTTATTTGATGTGAATCAATTTAATTCAATTAGAATATTACATCAATGACAGAGCTTTAGGTTACAGTCCATTTAAAAATTTGCTAGAGAATTTGTCGCCCTTTGTAGCGGATCGTGATGTGCATGATTAGCAGTTGATTAACTGATAACACAAGCTTATTCTGTGGGTCATCTAAGACACGCACACTCATCCTAATCCACCATAAGTATTGTGTATCTCATTCTTTAAAAGCGTGTAGAACTAGCGTTTCAAGTATCAATTTTTTTAATCGCATTGTATTTTTTATAAAGTGTTTTTCTATGAACTTCCATTAGAGTATTTGTTCTACTCTATGTTTTCTCCGTTTCGGGTCTTCATAGTTTTAATATGTCGTGTTTTTCTAACAATCACATCATAGTCCATGAGTAAAAGAACATTCCGTACCTGTAACAATCTGTAATAGACCGCCACCCTGACGTAGTGTTTGAAAAGTAGAGCGCCACCTGTAAAAGACAGCCACTTTCTATATTTCTGCAGTATAATTAGTGAATACCAAGATATTTGCTTGTGTAAAGCCGGTCCTATATTTTGTGTGTTGTTGGCACTTCCGAATCTGTCTTTATGTCTTCTGAATGGGTCTTTCACTTCTTCTTTTATTAACAATTACATTAAATTGATCACAAAGTGCCTGTAATGTTTATCACGATTTCTGTTGCTGGTCATCTGGTTTTGACTTACTAGAGAGATTTAGTGTGTCATCTTTTTGATTTTTGAGCCTTTATTGCTATCAAACGGGTGAATTAGGCCTAAACGATTATTGCTAAAAATACCTACAATGTATAAATATATTTATTGAATATCGATCAAATATGTGTTGAATATTTCTAACATTCATTGAATGTCAGTCAAATATGTTCTTTTTACATAATGTTAAGTTTCAATCATGAAATTATAAGTCATACTATTAGCCGAAACGCAGATGATCATAATATATCGGGCATTTGACAAAGCATTTTCTTATCTGAAAGTTTTGTAGATGGAAATACGCGTGCGCCATAAATACAACCTTTATTGAAGCGATATTCCTTGATGTTTTTAGACTCGGGGATGTTGAGGAATAGACAGTCACCCTCTAATAGAACGCCACCCAAGAGAAATGATTTGAAAATAGACCGCCTGTTTGGAATCTTCATTTTCATGAAGTGTGATAGTTCAATTCAATTGAATTATCACTTATCAAATTATTGTATTTATAGCTGATAACAGCTTTGAATTTATAACTACATGTATAATGTTTCCGTTGTGCACTAATTCATATCGTTGAATAATCTTTGATCTTTTCATGCACTTAAGTTTCAACAGTAACTGAACCCTAATCTCCTTCCTTGACCTGAAGTCATGACGTAATAACCAATGAAAAATTTTTAATCTAGGAATCCCAGACGTGTAACTATGACTACAAATACAGCGACATATAGTATATCACCTGATATAGATTGTAGCTGTCAAATTTCTAATCATTATGATTTCATGTAAAACAATATATATATATATATAAAATATTTAGTGATAGATATAAACCGACTTCTTGGTAATCATTTTGGAGTCCAATGACATTGAAACGTGTGGTCTAACAAATTTTTGTCCAAAGCGTAGATGTGATAGAGGAAGAAACCCACAATAACAGCTAGTGGGATGGAAGAGGATCAAAGAAAAAGATACACAAGTTGGATTCCTGCAGCGCAAACTATCACAGATGTACAAACTCAAAGGCAGATGTTAACAGAAGCTCTAAAGATAGGACTAAAAAAGTTGTGATAAAAAATCATTACCACCATTTAGGAAATATCATCAAGCAACAAACTGAAGGAGGACCAATTGGATTGGGATTGAAAGGAGTCATCGCACAGGTCTTTATGATGTGGTGGGACAAAGAATTCTTGAAAAAGCTGGAGTGTTATGGAATCAAGTGCAAGATGATGAAACTAGCAGATTGTTTCATAAAAAATGGATCACCCTTGAACATCACCTTAACTTCAACTTTGTCTAACTCCGCCAAACTTGAACGAATTTCTCTGAAATTTGGAAGATATGTCAGTTGTGCTTACTAATATCATTGTTGGAAATTGCAAGCATGAATATTGAGTTGTTTTCCTGTTATAGATAAGAAAGTAGTAGATAATTTGATCTTCATTTAGCAATGTTACACAAAATCATACCTCACTCTTATAAAATTACATTTGTTTCCTTTGTTATGTAATATGTTGTTCTACAAGCCAAAAGCTATCAAGCAAAACAAAAATAAAGAAAATCAGTCAATCAGAGCCAGTATAGCACCATTATTCATCAACAATAATGTAACTGCTACATGTGATTAACTGGACTTCATGTTCCATAGCTTCTTGACTTCGTTGCGGTGGTGTTGGCAGCACTCCTGATTGCTTTCAGCTAGAAATCTATCTCTTACCGGTTGAAAACAATACAAAGCACAAATGAACAACAACGAGATCGCATTCACAAAAGGCAAAGTGTCAGCCTTGGTAGAACTAGGGTTTTCTTTGCGAGCTACAAGCAAGCGACTAAATGTCCCTTACACAAATGTGCATCGATGGCATAATGATGATTTTCGACTCTGTCGTAAAGAGGGCTCTGGCCGTCCACGCAAAACATCCAAACGTAGAGACCGCCTAATTTTGAGATTTGTTAAAGTTGATCCAAGTCTCTCGTTAACTGAGATGGCTGCACTAGACTCGTCTATTTCTAAGTCCACTATTCGTAGAAGACTTATTGAGTCGAATTTCAAGAGCTGTAAGAGGCCCTCTCAGATCGAATTATCAGATCAGCATACAAAAAGACGTCTCAGATGGGCAATGAGTCATTGTCACTGGCGAAATCAATGGGATCGGGTTGTCTGGTCTGATGAGGCATCAGTCCGTCTGAAGGATAGTGATGGTCGATTGAGATTATGGATAAAATCTGATCAGGAAATTCCGAGACATTTACATCGTCCCCGGGTACAAGGTGGTGCGACTCTACTGATTTGGGCTGGCATTTGGACCAATGGCCGCTCTGAACTTCACATACAGCAAGGAACCATGAATTCTGAACGCTATGTGAATGTTTTACGAATGAACATTGGCCAAATGACAGATCAACTTGGTGATCCATCGACTTGGTTATTTATGGATGATAATGCTACGTGTCACAGGAGTAGTAGAGTCAACTTATGCAAGTCTCAATTAGGGCTTAGGACATTATCTTGGCCAGCTCGTTCTCCTGATCTGAATCCCATAGAAAATGTATGGAGTATTCTAAAACGTAACGTTCGTCGTTCACTGCTACCTACAGATGGCGTATCACAACTTACGTCACTGTTAAAAAGAGAGTGGAGAAAGTTAGATCAGTCAAAAATCAACGATATCATCGAATCAATGCCTAGACGAATTGGTAATGTCATTGACAATAAGGGTAGGGCCACAAAATATTAGCTTCTTAAGAACCGTTACTGTATCATAGCTTATCAGATTATATAAAGACAATTAAATATATTAGGGACATGAAATAACATGAAAAATGCTTACTGTATCATACTTATGTTTTATTTAGTCAAATTTTAGGATGATCCACTTTTAATGAAACGGACTGTATAAGTGAATGATACAAACTTACTTGTAAAAATGTCTGTCACCTCTTGAATTGCTTTCTAATGTTAATAGGTGACATCGTTACAAAATTGCCAATTTGGAAATATCTATGAAAACATTGAACACTCTGTAAGTTCAAGGCTGTGATGGCATGTGCGGGCAGACGCATTTTGTATTCCAAAATATCTTTAGTAATCAGAAGACCAATCTGCCAAGTTAGCATGTATTTAGCGACATGTTTCAAGGTCCTGCCTCGTCATCAAGCAATAATAAAGTGCACAGCAAAGATTTGACAAACACTCGCGCATGGTGTGGTCATCGAACAGCAGACGTCACAAGCAGACGTCACAAGCATACGTACGTGTATGGTGTAAGAGAATTGCAACTAATACATGTAGAACTAAATAACAAGTTACAAGGGAAATTAAAATGAATGTGGGCCGGTTGCTCGTCCCGACAAAGACTCATCAAGAAAACAGAGATGAATCGAGGTCAAGGCGAGCAAGCGGCCCACAAAGAAATGCAGAAGCATCTTATAAAAGACAAAGGTACGATACATGTACGTGTACATGAGTAGACTAGCTGGCGTAATTAGATCAAAAATAGTTTGTAGTCAATGTATTCATCACGACCATTGAGAGGGGGAGTTAATTTATTAATGATCTGGGCCTCAGCAATTCTGCAGCGAATTTCATTGGGATGCCTGCTTATGATGGAAAATTCAAAGATATCGCGTGGTATTCGTTGATGCTGCGATATTGCATGCTGGTAGATGCTGGTATTTCTGCTGCGCTGTAGATGCTCCGAAACTCGGTCATGATAAAACCGAGAAGTGCTCCCAATGTAATAAGCATCACACATTTGGCATTTACCTTTGTAGACGACATTTCTCGTAGTACATAGGGGAGGATCATTAATTACACAAGTTCTTTTGGAGCAATTTTTGTATCGTGCAACTTTGTTCAATTGCTGCGATAGGTTTGTACCATGTTGGTTCACAAGTCGTATGTTTAGACCCGATGAGTTAAGTATACGACGAAGCCGATAATTGAATTTATCACTGATAAATGGGACCTTGAGTAGATGACAGTTAGAGTAGTCAGAGGGTCTCTCACTTCTTGCCTTCGTAGCCATTCGAGAATAGTGTCGAACATTGTTTCGAGAGTAGCCATTATTGAATAATTTAGTGCTCAGTCCGTTAATTGCATGCTTTTTGCTTTCTTCTGTGGAGCACAGACTCTCGACGCGGCGATATTCTTCAATAATTGTGTTCCTCTTAATACTAGAAGAAATTGCCGAGGAGGAATTGACGAAAAGTCCTTTATTGGCTTCTTTGGAATAGAATTTATGTTGAATGATACCGTTATCATCCAAGGTAATCGCTGTATCTAATACAATGGATATCTTCCGGTATTAGATACAGCGATTACCTTGGATGATAACGGTATCATTCAACATAAATTCTATTCCAAAGAAGCCAATAAAGGACTTTTCGTCAATTCCTCCTCGGCAATTTCTTCTAGTATTAAGAGGAACACAATTATTGAAGAATATCGCCGCGTCGAGAGTCTGTGCTCCACAGAAGAAAGCAAAAAGCATGCAATTAACGGACTGAGCACTAAATTATTCAATAATGGCTACTCTCGAAACAATGTTCGACACTATTCTCGAATGGCTACGAAGGCAAGAAGTGAGAGACCCTCTGACTACTCTAACTGTCATCTACTCAAGGTCCCATTTATCAGTGATAAATTCAATTATCGGCTTCGTCGTATACTTAACTCATCGGGTCTAAACATACGACTTGTGAACCAACATGGTACAAACCTATCGCAGCAATTGAACAAAGTTGCACGATACAAAAATTGCTCCAAAAGAACTTGTGTAATTAATGATCCTCCCCTATGTACTACGAGAAATGTCGTCTACAAAGGTAAATGCCAAATGTGTGATGCTTATTACATTGGGAGCACTTCTCGGTTTTATCATGACCGAGTTTCGGAGCATCTCCAGCGCAGCAGAAATACCAGCATCTACCAGCATGCAATATCGCAGCATCAACGAATACCACGCGATATCTTTGAATTTTCCATCATAAGCAGGCATCCCAATGAAATTCGCTGCAGAATTGCTGAGGCCCAGATCATTAATAAATTAACTCCCCCTCTCAATGGTCGTGATGAATACATTGACTACAAACTATTTTTGATCTAATTACGCCAGCTAGTCTACTCATGTACACGTACATGTATCGTACCTTTGTCTTTTATAAGATGCTTCTGCATTTCTTTGTGGGCCGCTTGCTCGCCTTGACCTCGATTCATCTCTGTTTTCTTGATGAGTCTTTGTCGGGACGAGCAACCGGCCCACATTCATTTTAATTTCCCTTGTAACTTGTTATTTAGTTCTACATGTATTAGTTGCAATTCTCTTACACCATACACGTACGTATGCTTGTGACGTCTGCTTGTGACGTCTGCTGTTCGATGACCACACCATGCGCGAGTGTTTGTCAAATCTTTGCTGTGCACTTTATTATTGCTTGATGACGAGGCAGGACCTTGAAACATGTCGCTAAATACATGCTAACTTGGCAGATTGGTCTTCTGATTACTAAAGATATTTTGGAATACTCTGTAAGTTATGGAAAAGTTAATCAATGAATCGAAATATATTTCTATGAATGCTGTATGATCAACTGACTTTGGAAAGCTTTGATTTTGAAGGTATAATTGCATTCAACTCTACGTACACCGCAAGAAAAATGAAGGCAGTGAAGTTAAAAAGAAAAACGACTGAAATCAATGAAAATATGGCTGATATGAGAGGGTTTGCAGTTAGCTTATCCATGATCAAATCAAGACACGACACGGTCAAAAAAAAATTCGAAGGATCCAGGAAACGGAAGATACCAAAGTTAAACAACTACCCTAGTGGAGAATCCTGTAAATAATTAGGTAATTTAAAGTCATGAACGAATGAATATAAATTAATACTAACAACATAGAGTAACCTACTCCAGTATAGAGTAGGGACTGAAATACGTATAAAGGCTAGTCGACTCAACAGAAGACGGTAAGGGAAATAAATTAATACTTATAAACGATTTTATTTTATCATATAAGAACTGAAATAAGAGTTCGTCATGGACCTGACGAGAAGCTAACTTAAAAATAGCAAAAGGTGAAAATAAGAAACCTAAAAAACCAAAATTAAGTTTGCTATGTATGGAGTCATCAGGGAGGAACCATGTGGCTGCATGAAGCAAGGTTTCGGCCCCTAACCTCCAACCTATACCACATGGCGGGGCCAGGCGAACCATATCGAATGTACGACATGGAAGGTCTCTCCAAGCCTGAGGAAACATAGCAGAACCTAACCGAAAATAATTTTTTTTGGAATTTATTAGGACATAAGAAAGCACATGAAACCAGAAGAGGTTTTCTTAGCCCAACATGCCAAGGATGGCATCTGGCGGGGCGAAAAACAACCAAACTTAAAAACGAGGAACAGCTATTCTTGGAGAAGGACTTTATGCAAGAATTAACCAGCAAATTAGTCATATAACCCCGTCCTTTGAAGATATCAAAAATGCCCTTAGCTCTTGAAGTGAAGGCGGAAGCATCAGATGAAATCCTGGCGAACCTGATGAGTTGGGCAGCAAAGATATTTAAGCCAGTGTTCAAAGGTATGTTACTCTCGGGGAAAGTATACAGCACCACTGGGAAGCTGAACTCATCAACCTTATGGTAAACCTCTGTGATGTATTGGCCACCATCTTCGATCCTGATTTTGACATCCAAATAATTAACACATTTGTTGTTGTCTCCGCTTCTGCTAGCTAAGAGATCTACCGGGTAGATCATGATTCATGATTAAGATTGCAACATCAGAAATTGCCAAACTTTTGAATGTTAGCAACAGAGCAATTTTAAGGTGGAGAGCAAGACACACGAAACGAAATTTCCTGAATAAACAATCTATCGTAGAAAAAGAAAATCTATCGAACGCAGTAACCGCCTTTTGCTCATTATTGCTTCTATTATAAAAGAAGAGAAAATAAAAATTTTAAGTAAAACAGCAGCAAGGCTTATTTCTTTGATTTAATAAAAAAACTATATAATGTTGCTTAGATCCAACGAACACCTCTTTACATTTTGCAATATAAACACTTGTTACATGTATTGAGCTTTCATTTTCGCATATATCATTCGTAATATGAAAAGATTAGAAGGTGACACGCATTTTTGGGATTAGTGTATGTTAGCAATAGCATACATAATTATAATAATAATAATGATAATAATAGATATGTTTGTCATGTACATACATAAAATATACAGATTTCTGAGAATTAGATGGGATAGTGACAAATATCAAACCCCAAGTTGGGGCAACTCGGCAGTAAACATAAAATATTCAAATTTGCTGAGTTGCATAATGTTTAATTGCATAATAATTCAATACAATTGGAGACTGATTATCCATCAGTGGATGATGATAAAAAATCTATTTGCGAAAGTTTGGATTGAACAAAATATCAAACAACTGGAGTGAAACATGTGTTCATGCATGAATTCTACAAAAAGAATGTTACATCGAATATGGCTATTACACGCGAATTCTGCATTATCAATGAGTGTGAAAATAACCGTATTAACTCTACGAGTGCTATTTAATTGTATATAGACTTAATTTCTATGTATACGCTGAAAAGTTGATATTACCATAGCCAAAGTTGTTATTTAACTCTTTCCTTAGTTCGGTTTATGATTTATCAAAAAATTTCTAATCGTTCATTGTCAGGTAATGTTGCTTCATCGTCAACATACCCTGTAAGTGAAAACGTCAGCATCTGTTGTGAAAATTGTCTGAATATTGAAATGTGATTGTGGAAGACCATCACTCTTTGCTTTATGAAATGTTTAGTCATTCAACACAATTCCGTCACACGACACTTTGCTCATGTAAAAGTGAAATCGGTTATCTACCTATATTATTACAGAAGACAATGGTGTATTCAAAGATTTCTTCTCAAATTACGATTTGTATTGGGTAGTGCATGAAACATTTTCGTACGAAATTTTCCGGTAAGCTTATCCGAAGGAATAATTTCTGAGTATTTGTTTTTACTCAAAAGGTGATTTCGAAATGGTCGTGTTTACTTCTTAATAATATTTTCTGTAAGACAGATGTTTACTATTGTGGTCTGCTAATACAAAATGCTTTGAACGTTTCACAGATCGGGAAAGGTCGAGCAAATATGTAATTGAAAAGCTATGTTCAAATTCCTCGTCAGATGATCCTTTGTCTCTTTATCACGGTTGATAATAACATTGTGATACAACAAAGGATATATCCATCATCATAGGATTTGAATGTGCCGTTAGTAAATATGGTAAGCATAAGAGCATAGGGGATGCTGTTTTGATTTCAGGATCAAGGTCTAAAGTGCATAGACTATATAATCCTGAAATATATCCGTAAAGAATTTGAATATTTTTTCAATTGTATACTTGCTTGACATTTCCCAATCTATAAAGCGTAAAATGTTAATAACCTTAGTTGATGGCAGCTGACGGAAGGTTGTTCAATCTCTTTGTGAATATCGCACCAATGTGTCTCGTCTCCCCAAAAATAAGTTTGCTGCTAAAAATATTTGCGCTTTATTGCTAAAAAATATATGCACGTCCGTCCGAGCTTTCCGAGCCGGCTCGCATTGTCAAGGAGTAAGGCAGGAGTGAGAGCACGTTCAACGTCTGGCTATTTCGTGTCTTCGATTGAGTGCTGGTCTTTGTTCTTCAATATGATTGGCTTCCGAAAGTCTCGTCTCTATTAGTGATTTGCAATTGTCAGTAACGTTTAAATGGAAGTGTGATCGCCAGATGTCCATGATGGTATTTTTTTGCGTGCTCTGCTAATGCGCTATCCATGCTATTATTTGATAGGCTGCGCTTGTGTTCATTATATCGGAAATTGAAAGGTCTTGACGTCTGACCTATTTAGCTGTCATGACACAGCTTACAAGTAAACTGATATACCAAATATTTATCAGAGCAAGCAAGACTCAGAGAGTAAGCACAATCGTCATGTTTAAAAGAGGAAACACTTTGTGACTGAGACACTGTTTGAGACTATGAGGCAGGTTGGCTTCCAAATTTTATCGGCAAATCATAATGCTTGATGATTTTATTGATTCTCTTCGTACAGCTATCACTGATAAATTTCATCGAGAAGAAGACTTTCTCTTTCTCAAAAGTTTCCGATCAACCAAAATGCTTGACCTTATCAAATCGATCAAATCGATGCCTGACCTTATCTTATTCTCAACCAAATTCGTTATTGGTATAATTGTATGCTAAGTGCTCCACTGCGTGGGCTGCTGCTGCAGTTTCTCTTTTCCACATTACAAAATGATATCATTGGGTAGCCGAAATCTAGTAAAAGTCACAAATGCTATTATTGTATGAGATAAAATTCCAGAGATTGATAGTGGTTTCGAATTTATCAATTACCGGTACGAATGACGCTTCATCAGTAAAATTTTCTGATCTTTTTATATTTTAGAGTATTAGGCACATCTTTGTGACTTTGTTTTAATGTATATCATTGACTTGTTTTGAGCAGTGCAAGTTACAATAGCATCTGTGTTTTTGGCGAGGAAGCATAATATTCATTTGCGTTAACAAAATTGCATTCCCATTGTGTTTTTATTTCTTCGCAGCCTTTTATCTGATCTTTGTGATTTGATGATTAGGTGCTCATCAAGATCACAGATAATTCCATGTTGATAGTCAGTTAAGTCCTGTCAGGATTATGCATTAAAGAAGGTTGGGTAAAATCTTGGGTAAGTTCCCAGGACCCACGATCAAAAAATCAAGATCCAAGATTGTGAGATTATCGCAATATTTTTTCCATTTTGGTGGATGTTTTCCCATGATATAAAGTGATCAACAGATTTGTCAAGTCTTGTATTTTTTAATTGAATATCGTAGTTTTGGGACAATTTATTCTATACGTGTTTTAAGTCCTTTAGTGTAGGTTAACTTACATGCGTTATATAAGTAGCCTATATCTAAAACGCAGAGGGCATATCTATAGGTATACTGGTCAAGTTACTATTCATTTATTCACACCTCTTCATATTTAATATTAACTTAATTATTTTGCAATTCTATATGATTTTTGATTGATTTGATTCTTATAAATATCATCTGACCCCACATTATATAAGCGGCATATTGACGACATAATGCTAGGTCCCATGAATTTCGACGAAAATAGATTTAATCAAATAGTAAACGCTTTAAATCCAATTAATCACCATATAGAGTTCACTCTTGAAGCACCTAAACCCAATGAATGGTTAAATTTTCTCGATATCAAGATAAAGGTAGATAATAATAAAATTAAATACTCTTGGTACCATAGCGAATGCCATTCCAGCATACATTGCTTTGAGAGAATATTCGTTCTTCCGAGACACATAAAATCAAATTATATAAAGAGTAGTGTACATAACAGATCCCAACGATCAAATGATTCAGAAGTTAGGAAGGAGAACGTAGAAGAGTTTGACCGGATTCTTGAACAAAATCAATACAGCGAAAAGGAACGCAAAATAAGTGCTAGAATAAAAACTTCAAATAAAAGAAATAACAAAAGTAAAGAAAAGAATTTTCAATTCAAGCCGCCTTACGTTAATGACCGATGTAGTCGCAAAATGAATAAACTTGATTAACTATGATTTACCGGTGTGTTTGATTAACGAGTATGGTTAATTATACTTAGGTCCTTTATTTAATAAATCACCAACGGCATCGGGAACCTCCAGGTAGGTCTCGTTCGTAAACTTGGTGTCTGTAGATGATTGTTTAATGATACTAATAGTGTCAAACTGTCAATCAAAAAAAAATCAGATCGGTCTCCTTCGCAAGCTGTGCAACACTCGAGACACAACAATAGCAGAATTAAATTATGATGGTCATTTATTTTTTCTATTTGCCATGCATGTGCCACCTAATTCTACAGCATGTCATCGAGAATTGAATGAATTTATTATTCACCATCTTGACAATATTACTGGCAATTCATATTCCCCCCCCCCTATTACAATTGGAGGCGATCTAAATGATTCTGATTATTCTACTGTTATGCGCTCATCTGATCTTGTTAATAAAGTTACGGTACCGACACGTTTCGATTTGATCTGATCTTTGTGTGAAAGATATGATAGTGATGAAGTTGGACCTACGACTTTTGGTCATCGCAAGGGATCCCATTGTTCAGTTTTGTTAAAACCTTTTGAGCAGATGCTTCAAAGTGGGTCTTCTGTACACAACCTGTTTGATTTCAGAATGTCCTCCATTGCAGATTTTTGTCTGCCTTTAATGATATTTCTTTTCAAAGTGTTTATGATGCTGTTGATATTGAATCTAAAGTTCGAAACTTCTATGCCATTTTTCTTGAATGTGCTTTTTCGTGCATACCAGTGAAAGAAGTCTATCTATCAAAAAAAGACAAGCCTTGGATGTCTCCCTTGGCAAAAGACATGGTCAATCGAAGGTGGAAGGCTTACCGAAATCGAGATTTTCAAGAATATAATCGCCTGAAAATTAAATGCAAGGAAATTATTCAACGTTGTACAGACAATTGGGTTCAAAGATCTAAACAATCTTCAAAGGACATTTGGCAAATTATTTCTCACTGTTGAGGCAAAATTGGCAATAATCCTATTGAGTCGCTGATTGCACAATATCCTAATACTGCTGTTGCTGCTAAGGAAATGAATCAAAGATTTATTGACAATTTTGGTGAGCACAGGGAATTTGAATTCAACTTTGATGATGACTGGTGCCCTCTATCCGTCCCAATGGATATTTGTCATCTCGTAGATAAATTGTCTCTACGCTAAGCTACAGGAGCAGACGGAGTTCCTAATCGTTGGTGTAAGATTGCCGCACCGTTTATTTCTGATCCATTGTGTCATCTCATTAATACATCTGTTTTGTATCGTGTTGTGCCATCATCTTTTAAGTCATGTAATGTAACGCCCGTGCCTAAGAAGGATAAAGTGTGTATAGAGAATCTAAGACCTATCGCTATTTCCAATGTACCATGTAAAATCCTCGAAAAACATATTTTGTCACATACGCATTCATATGTTGTCTGCTTTTTCAATTCGCTTACAAACCGAAATCTGATTGCACCTGTGTATGTATTGATTACTTTGCATAATTACCTGACCCAAATGTTAGATGCTAACGGTGCTACTGCGGCTTTGTTAATCACATGCGATTTTTCATGTGCTTTTGATAGGGTCCGACATGATATTTTGGTAGATAAATTGGATTTCCCTCATGGTTTTATTCAGTGGATTTATTCGTATCTAAGGGATCGCCATCGTGATGTCTTAAGTGATCCAGTGTTTGTAAGCAGTGGTTGTCCTCAAGGTTTGTTAGGTCCGTTTTGTTCCTTCTTTATTGTCATGATATCATACCAAAGCATTCTTTGACGAAGTATATTCAGTATGCGGATGATTTGAATATTCTCATTCCTATTTCAAAAGATGAACAAGAGTCGAAACTTCGTGTTATGGAAGAAATTTTCAACATCCAGAAATGGTCCGAGAATAATGATCTTCTTCTTAATGTAGCAAAAACAAAAATTGTAATTTTTGGAAAGAAGAATTTCACTTGTAACGATGTTTTTTCTAATGTGTCATTTAGTGTTGTCAAGAGCGCGAAAATAATCGGTGTCACGTGGGACCAAGAAATATCCTGGAGTCTACATTTTACAGAGATTGAGCGCAAATGTTCACAACGTCTGTTTTACTCAAGTCTCTAAAATATACTTTATGTATCGATGATTTGTGGAGAGTTTACTATAACATTACTGAAAGTTTGATGTTGTATTCTACTACCAGGCCTGTGATTGCTCCTCAAATTCCTCAGATTCCTCAAAAATTTTTTCCACTCCTCAAATCCTCAAAAATTCCTCAAATATAGCTAAACTAAAAGAAATTCCTCAAATGTGACACATTTTAGACTAAATGTCGGACAATGTATTGTTTTTTAGCGAATGGTGATTATCTGTAAACTTCCAATCAAGAGGCTAAGATAGAATCATATAACATGTATCCTACACCCTGACTGCTAAACATGAATCAATCATGATTTATACTTTGATTTTGTTTCACGTCGTTTTAATTTCTGGAAGCTACAGGGTTGCAAATGTTCAGGTTCGTCCGAACTTATTTTGTTATGCAGAGAAGTTGTCTGAAGTTATTGTCTGCCGAACTCCTTAGTGCAGCACTTTCACGTGTTTAATGCGTGAAACACTGCGATCAGTATACCGAAATTGTATATTGAACACTACAAGCAATTTTTTTCTTCAAACTTCATAATTTTGCGTAGAATTCCAACAGTAAAATGCTTATTCAATTATTTTCATTAATTTTCTGAACCGGTTTCACCGCCTTCATTATATGTTTCTGCGACTATATGGCTGCCAAATGCATGCCTGTACTTCTTAAAGAACTTTAGGCTATCGATCCTCTATATCCATTATGTGATAACGTGTAGATATCCCATCCCACTTGGATTTCAGTGCTCTTATCAACTGAAGCTTTTGTTTCACTCATTCTCTTCCATTTTATTTCCGCTGAACATGAACGCATGCGACGGGGTAAAGCGGATGGTCTCCAAATTTAGTGTCTATCTGCCTCCTGGTCACTAGCGTGCGGAGGTTGGAAGCTTATGAGGCTCTGCTATTCCATGAGTCTGTTTGCTGCTACATTTTTCAGGGTCTGACGACCGACATTTATCCTGGATGAGTTATCCACTTATAGATCGTTTTCATAATTTGCTGAACACAGCTTGGTGTGAAAGTAACGCACAGATTGTTTATCGTTGTATGCGAACTTGGATTAATTAAGACATTCATCAAACCACATAGTACTGGGTTGGCAGATTTTCAACCTGGGTCTACTGCAAGATGTGGTTGTCAATATCTCTGCGGAACTTCATGGGAATAGAGGTGATAATCTTTCACTCTTTGCTTAGATGAGACCAACCACTCAGCTGGCAAGCCTGTTCCTAGCAGTTTTTTGTGTCGTATGAGAGAATTCATGCTCATTTAAATGTAGATCGGAGCGATGTGATCAAAGGGCTAACAGATAAACAAGGGCCACCAAAACTTGTGCAGTATAAAGTAATATTAATAAATTAGTGTGAAATGTGGCGTATCCTTCATAATAAATAACTACCGACTTTTTTAACCACAAGCATTCCGTCAACGATTTTAAGCTTTCTATGCTTACGGGTTGCTCTCCTCCCGAATTTGTCTAAAATCCGTAAAAATTAATCGTCACTAAACCCCAGATGCATGTAGTTGAGGATATTTCCTACATTAAAAAAAATTCAGTATACAAATCTGACAAGCATCATTGAATTGGAGACGATAGCGTGAAGCACAACGATGTCAGCAGCTTCATCTGACATCCTCTGTTCGACACATTCTAAGCAGATAGTACTTGAGGTAACAAATTAATTTCGCAACAGCGCGGAAAGTAATTATGACCAGGCCAATATCCTTTTGTAATACATATAACTTCAAAAAGTGTGGAGTGTGGTCAACTCTGGGGTTGCCTTCTTCATGACTTTTTTCATGAAGTTTGGCCCAAAATCCCTGTTAAAATTTGGAGTTTTTCTTGCAATTATTATTTTAGGCTCCGTCTACATTCCTCAAATTTTTCAAAAAAATTCCTCAATTTTTCTAATAAGCTAATCACAGGCCTGTACTACCCTTCTTGGAGTTCTGTCATCTGAAACGAAATCTATGCTGTCACGTATTTTTAAACGTAAAAAAACAATTTGCAAACCCGGATGTATATGTTCGAATACTGTTGATAATCTATCTGTCAAAAAATTCAGAGCATTTGAGTCGTTGTATATGAATTCAGGAGGTCCATATCATCCTTTGAATATATTTAGACCGATGCAATCCGTCAGACGTGCTACGATTCCATTTTGTCGCACAACTCGTAGACAAAATTCTCTCTCTGTGTGTGTGTGTGTCTCTCTCTCTCAGAGGCCAAAGCAATAACACAGCTTAAACCGTAGATCAACAGGAAACACGAACTTCCAGACTACTATCTCTCGTCACAGTTCGATGATCATGCAAACCGTCAGCACACTTAACATAATTCACATCTTCGAATAGATACTTCACACAGTTACATCCCGTCTGCCACCATCGACCGTTTGAAGGCGCTGAACGCCGAAGACCCGTCTGACTTTACCTTTTACTTTAGAAACTATCGACCAAAACTTTGGAGAGTTTTTTCTAATACTTTTAATGATATTTGTTGATATTTTGAAAGAGTACATATCACCTTATAACGTTTGCAGGAACACCTGTGATACCATACACAATCATGCAAGTTGTAATCAATCAATTTTAATAAGAACCTTAGCCCATTTAAACGCACTATTGTTATTTACGCAAGGCATAACGGACTATTGGTGTGAAGCCTCTTGAAAAATGAATTATTTGTTTAATATGTAAAATTACCACGTAACTTGAGGCAATGAAATCTATGTCTCAACTAGGAACCTTTGAATCGACAAATTTAGAGTCGAATCGAATCGAATCGAATCTCGAATCTTCGCAGGTCCCTTGTCTCAACCTCTACGACTCCACTTACTTCAGGTTCCACAAGGAGGAAAACTTTCTCCCTTTCTTTTCTGCACCCATATGAGATCATTCAAAGCTCTGCACCCACATGTCTTGACTTCTAAATATGCTGATGGTATTGTGATTGTTCTACCTGCCTTCCCATCAATGGCAATCGAACTCCGAATTTGAGACGAAATCAGTCATATAAAAGACTGGTGTAACTCACATGGATTAGTGTGA
Source organism: Prostheceraeus crozeri (assembly GCA_907163375.1). Taxonomy (NCBI): domain Eukaryota; kingdom Metazoa; phylum Platyhelminthes; order Polycladida; family Euryleptidae; genus Prostheceraeus; species Prostheceraeus crozeri. The sequence continues at coordinate 384,159 of CAJQUW010004698.1, read as the reverse complement.
AAAAACCCAATGCATGTTTATCGCCAAAAGTAAGAATTCTCTAGTGCCTAGTGATATTCATTTTGTGAATAGCATAAAGATTCTTGGAGTCATTTATGACTCAAATCTATCTTGGAATACTTTTATAAACAAGTTTTGCAAACGTGCCAACCAGCGTCTTTGTGTCATAAAGCGACTAAAACAATGCCTTTCTGTGTCCCAACTCATTCATACTTATAATGCTACCGTCCTTTCACCACTGGAGTACAATGCTGCCCTCCTCGTTGGACTGCACCAGCTTAATGTTGAAAATTTGAAAAGGTTCGGCGACGTTCTCATAAAATTATTTGCGGACCAAATTGTGGTTGTGATAGCTTTACACCCTTAGACCAAGGAAGGGAAAATTTGCCCTAACAATTTTCGGGAAAATGTTAGAACCTGAAAATCTATTGCATAAAATTATGCACCCCAAACTTTCAAGATCCCGACACTCCCTCACTGTCTCTGTCCCCTTTTCAAAAACCCAACAACGCCAATTGTCTTTTATTCCCAGATATTCTATTTTGTATAACTTAGCAGAAATATGCTAGCTAATGTATTTTCCTACAGCTACTGTGCATTTAAGCTCTGTATATTTCATCTGTGTATTCTGCAATGCATGATTTCCATTTCACATGAATAAAACGCATGCTAGGCCTATTACTTCTACTACTACCTTATTCAAACTAGTTGCATGTATTTCACTGATTCGATTTCCTCTCTTGTTGAGTTACCAACTCAACAACAATTTGCGGTGAAATGTAATTTATTAGTGCGATTACTACACCTGCGACCAGAAAGCGAATGCGTGTCCTAAAGGCCGGTTCACATCGTAAAAAAATTTATTTAAAAAATGTTTTATGTTCTGTTTTATCTTTCTGTTTGTGGGGGTTGGTCATCCTCCCTCTGTGAACACAGAACAGGGATTTTGTCGAATACAGACAAATTGGTCGATGTTCAACTTTAAAAGAACACAAGGTTTGTTTGTATCTGATGTTGATTGGCTGAAATTGGCTGACATCGACGCCGCTGTGAAGCGTGCATTAGTCAGTGGTGGGCAACGCGTGACCCGCCTACCCATGTTGAATGGCCCGCCACCGCTTCTCATATCCAAAGTAGCCCGCGGACATCATTTGAATCGGTGATGTGAAAATGGCCCACTCCGACTTTGACCTTTAGAAGGCACTTGTAAGCTTGAGGTTGATCTTCTTTAGAATTTGCAAAAGCATAAACTAATGACTTATTGAACAATATGAAGACACAAAAATTTTCATTCGAATGCCCAAGCCATGATCCGTTCGCGATGAATATCTTCTCGATATGAAGGTAAGTGACATAGACATCTGCTGCATAAGTGCTAAGTCACATGTCGTCCGATACATTTTCACCACGTATAATATGCAACGTTGCAATTAGCCTATAAAATCATAAATTAGGCTGCACATGAAGGAATACAGCATTATCATACTACCAATCAGGTCATATTACCATCTTTTATTTTCACGAAAAGGCTTCCGCCATTGGTTTAGCCTATTCACCACATATTCGTATTTCATTGTTCATATAGATTTTAGAACGTAGAATTCAGTTCCTTGAAAGACAACAGCTTAGTTGGTTACAATGCAGCTGCATACATTTACAAATACAATTATGTCATGTACTACCACCATGTATAGCACAAAAGTCCTTAAAATTAGCTTGAAAGTGCTCAATAAATGAATTTTCAGCTTAACTATTTCTGCCTTTTAAAATCGGTGGCCCGCGAGCCTTTCGCGGGCTACTAGAGCCCTCTTTTCCAGCTTGTTTGCCCACTACTAACGCATGGCCTAAGCATGATCAGATTCAAATTGAGTTTTGGATACTTATGGGTCATCTCTCCCGCCTCACGTTTTCAAATTTGTCTAAAATCCGTAGGAATGAATCAATCGTTATAAAACTTTGAGCACACGTAAGTGAGGATATTCTCTACCCACATACCAAAATGCATGCACGAGCAACAATAATGCGTCGAACAGACGAAGTCAGATCAAGCAGCTGACATCCCTGCACTTGCGCTATCGTCTCTAATGCAAAAGTATACGCGTCCGATGTGCATGAAATTTTGTATGTTGGCAGATAATATGCTTACGTCTACCTGAAGTTTAGTGGCGATTGATACATTTTTGCAGATTTGGACAAAATTTGAAAACCTGGGGGGGGGATAATCCATGCGTGCCGAGTTTTGAAACGAAATTACAGGTCTTGTTGGGAATATACCAGGGTAATGGTCAGTCTTTCATCTGGACAAAAAAGCTTTCGAAAGGATGACTTTTTGATTTGCTGAGAAACCAGATATAGTAGATGATTGTATCTATCCTTAAACATGCGAAAGTACTTGAAGAAGATCTCTCGCTGTCGCGAATGTGAGGAATAAACTTTAAAAATTCACTGTAATCATGTCGACGTTGAAAAGCTGGACGAATCCACCAGTATCTTCTTCTTTTCAACCTGCTATGAATCGCGTAGATGTGACGCAGTGCGATGGGAACTTTCAGTATATCTTCACGTTCCTCAATCATGAAGAAATGGAAAGCAATATGAAAGCAAAATCCACATGTGTTTTACTGAGTATTGTGAATCGGATTAGTTGCTCTGGATTTTGAAATCGATATGATTGAAAGACAGGGAGGCATTTGTAAAAAAGAGCCGGCGTTCTGTAATACAACTTTTGTATAAAAATACAGATAGATGTGAACCGACCTTAATTGGTGGGATTTCACTTGTATTTATTGACATAATGCTGCAAGAAATTAGAAGTCTTACGCAACTTATTTCCTGATATTGTGGCAATATCTGAATGTGATTGGCGTACAATTAACTTCATATATGGTCTTCACAGTCGTTCTACAAGTAACAAGCAGGCGACGGATAGGAAAACATCGATCAACTGTATACATATATTTACATATAGTCATACATTGACTAAGCAGAACTTTAATCCAGTTCTGGAAATGCCGAGGTTTAGAGAGATTACTGTTAGAGAGTTAATATTACTGTTCATCACACATCAATGCCGGCTGACAATCTCTTTCGAGGTAAATGGGTGGGAATGGTGTTCTCAGTTCCAATAACTGTATGTGGTCTTTCACGCCGCTTCCTCTTTCTCGTTATGACCGTGATATCATCGCAGTTCTTCTCCTTAAGTGTATTTTCTTTGATCACATCTGCATTTTTATGAAAGCTTCTTCGTTCGCTATCAATCAGGCAGGAAACTAAGTTTGCAGCCGTAGTACATTGCCTGCTTGAGGACGTGGACATTGCAGACTGGATCTGGCTATCAGTGTATCCAAATTCCATTGCGACCAATTCTGGGGTTGGCCATCCCATGGCAGCATGTCGATATCTGTCGAAGCCATCGGGAATGCACCAGCGATCATCCTCGCTATAGCTGCTCATCATTTCAGATACAGCATCACGGAGGGCATTGTCATCCGAGAATCTTCTTTCTTTCTCAATCAACTGACGTGAAATTGCGTACATTATCAATCCTACCCCGACATTAATGTTTGATTGATCCATCATGAACTTCTGAACTTTCTCTGAGTTCATTTCAGCGTCGATTTGATGTCGAAACGACTGGAAATTGCCGCCTTCCTTATAAGGGTTCAGAATGAAGTTGATCGGACAGTCATCTTTGTGAATACACTTCAAATTATCGTCGACCAGCCGTGAGGTCAGCGAAACTTCAGAGTCGCAGACGAAACACCGATACGAGTGAGATCCTGTCACGTACCCGTGCACAGCCAGTGATTTCTTCGCATCATTCGAAATGTTCAACTCATTGAATGTTTGAAGACGAGAATGGTAGGTGGAGAACTCACTGAATGGCACCTGTAGATGAGTAATTAGAAACATCAATGCCATATTTAACGGGACATCATCCGGAAATTGAAGGGACTCTCCGAAGAAGGAATCAAATCTCTGCTGATTTTCGGAGTACCGGTTCTTCTTCATCCTGTCACTCCCGTGCCGTAGACGTAGCAAAACAATGTCGATGTCCAGTCACGGTCTCTATTTTTATGCTGTCTATAGGGGGTGTGTCGACTTTGATCAGATCAGTTGCACTGATTGATTAGCGCACAGCCTATCAGATTGGTCGCTACAATCGACGGCCACACGGAAGAGCTTTTCAAAATGGTTCTCCACTTTATGAAATGTTTAAAGAATTTTCGGTTTTCATAGTCATAATAAAGATATGCGAGTATGATTGTGAGATTCAAGAGCTCATGAAAGGGTCTGATTGAAGCGTTTATTTATTTTTCAAACCTCAGTGAGAACGAGGATTATAACATCACGTCATTAATACCCTCAAAATAGAATTGACCGTGATACCCTGGCATCAATCATTTCCAGGGCGAAGTAATTCATTCTTCGCCATTCATTATGCAGTTTGTATGCTTGATGCGACACGGGGTGTGCGCACACTGATCACAGTTAGGGGTTGTAAAACATATTGCGATTTAATTGGTCATATTTTTGTCTATAATCAATTAAAAAACATTGGATCGCATGAACAATCAACCAATCAATTGAACATGGCTTGTCAATCAATTAAAAACAACTAACTTCTACCCAATTAATTTTTCCAGTTAAACTGTACATTGATTATTAACTGTAACTTTCGTAATTAAAAATTGTGGATCCGAAAAGTAATGTGGATAGAAGCGGATTGTTAAAGAGGAGCAGGAAGACAAAGGAAGGTCAGGAAATGTGCGTTGAAAGAAGACCTCAAACAGAGTCCAGGAAGCTGACGCTTACGATCGGCCGAATGCAGGTTCATTGTCAAAAAGAGCGAATTGCAAAACTTTCCGAAAGGCGGGACGTCGCAACCTCCCAGTGTGTAGATGGAAATCCATTGACAATGACATCACCAGTCATAGTGCTTAATTACAGGCGCGCCAAATTCTGCCTTGTGCCTTGTTCTGTGCGGCAGCTGTAACTGAAATTCGGTAGTTAAAAGGAAGTCCCGGATTCACGACTTGTGACTTTTTCTTTCTGGCTTCGGCATAAATTATGAAAGAATGTTTGATATATGAATTTCATTCAGACCCACAGTTTATCAGGAAATCTCGATTCTATCTCCAATATCGATCGTACTCACAGCTCCTGGCACTTACGCATACTCGAGGCCCTAGCGATGAAGCGGCTTGCAACAAACTCGAGTGCTCATAAGGAGCACTTGTTAACGTTACCTTTACCTTGGTAGTTTTTGCACTTTTACTTTATTCATAATTCATATTGTCGATGTCTATCTTTTCCCACTGTATATTTACTTTAGCTCCTACTTATTCACTTCGTGTTTTGCTTGTCCAGTGACTGTTCATTGATTGATCGATGCTCTAATAGTATTTATGTCTCAATCTGCCTCATTCATTTTGCGTGTCACACCGACTGACAGCAGACGAAACGCGTTTGTGATAATAAAAAAGTAAATTAAATGAAACTTGTGGCTCTATCTTTCATCTACAAGATTACACTGGGCACATTTGCTCTAAATCTCGCTTAATTGTTTTCCTGTGCAAGAGTGATTTTGAGAATTTAAATGACTGTGTCATCACTTGACTTCGTCATCTCTCTGCCTGTTGTTTGTGATTCTTAGGAGTTCAATTTCAGGCCTATCATTTATTCAAATAAAATCCGGTTTTTCAACATGAAAACGTCAAAATATCAAAAAATGAATTCATTATTTAATCTCTGCCGGTTTGAAATGGCAATAAGATTTATTGGCCAATCTTCATGAGGAGAGATATCAAACGAGGAAGTGAGAGGACATGAAGTCCTTACAATTTCAAACTACAGTGCAAACAGCTTTAAAAAATTCACTGTTTTTACCTAGTCCAAGATATATTGGATTATATTGCACCTACATCGACCGATAGAAGGCGCTGGACTCCGAAGGCCCTGTCTTTCTTTTAATCTTAACTCAAAGCGATCGACCAATAAACGTTTTACCGAAAGACTCCTGGATACTTCTGTTCTGTCATGAACTCTTTGGAAAATGGCTAACCTCTCTTGCCGCTTGGTCAACTACGTCAAATTAAATTATATTATATCATTAGACTCTATCATAGAAATAGAAATCACAAAAGTCATAGGGATGTTGGAGATTTAGGTTCATAGATCAGTGATCTTTGTAACGCATGTTGCATATTAATAGAATAGAATAATGTATACATTTACATTAAGGCCATTAGGCCAGTTAGTCGTTAGTTGACTAAGGAATTTCAGTTCCTCCACTTTTCGTTGTTGATCATATCCTTATGTTTCTCTCAGAATTGTCACCCTTAAATCTTCTTCAGGTGTTGATGTTCTATGCAATGATGAGAAACCACCCTTTCTTCATCTCCATGGCGGACGTCAAATCAATCCGTTTGATGGTCATCGTTCTGTCATTTCTTCTCTCAAAGTTCTTTGGGTTTCTCTTGCATACAAAAAATGCAATTTGGAAAACTGTCCATAAATGATGTTTGATGATGTACATGTTTTTTAGCAGCTTTGATGCTGTAAGAGAGACCAGTGATAGGAGGTAACACTTTAGTTTTATTTGGAAGAGGCTCTGACTAGTCATTTCTAATTTTTTAGTTGGAAAGAGTCAGGAGTATTTTATGATGTTATTATTATTGTTCTTGAAATTTGTTATATTGTTGTTAAAATTTTTCGACTGCTATCCGGCAATCATCATAACATCATAAAGTACTCCTGACTCTTCCCAACTGCAAAACTTCACTTAGATTGTGCGCCATTGGTGTGAACTTTGTGAAGATCAAAAAATTGACGAACACCAATAAAAGTTTATTGTCAATTAAAATGTTCAATATTTCGGCATGCGCCTTAATCATGAACTATGAAAAGAACGAGCATAAAGCAAGCAAAACTAAAATACAGAATTCAAGTGCAAAAGCTATCATAGATGTAAGAGTCTTGGAGATGCATCAAAGACCACATAGAAATATTGCAAGATAATCTATGCAAAAAAGACCGCTTTACCCACCCAACCTCTTACAATGTATTAAGCAAACTGTTTGTTGATTTCTGGGCTTAGCTGCCGGATAGTGTTCATTTCAAACTCGGTAGCCCAATTCTTCTAAAAAAAGTCAAAGCAAGAAAGGCTCACTTCTTCAGACACATCGCAAGAGGATGAGCCGGTGAAGAACTGAGAGTAATTGTCATGAACAACTGGAAGAAAAAAGGAAGCGGAAGGCGCGCGCACAGGCTGGATGGATACACTGGTGGAAGTAACGGGAAAGACGGATGTACGAGTAAACGCGGAGATGGCTGTGAATCGGGAACAATGGAGAAGGAAGATGAAACGGCAATACCAGGATTGATGACCAGCGATCGCCTGCGGTCATGGTGAAGAAGTAAGAAGTAAGTAAGGAATCAACAAAACAGCTCTTAGAACTGAGAATGAAACGTCAGTAAACGATGGGGTAGATATAAAATGAATATGAGTAAGATGACAGAACACATTAGACGATGACAACTTAAGATGTTCATTGATGCGAGAAATTAAAGTTCGATGAGTTTCACCAACATAAAAATGATCACAATGAATACAATCTACACGATAAAAAATATCATTTTCATAACATATATTTTTGCCTCCGCAAATGCATCTGTCGTCACATTTAATCTAATTTCCAGACTTGAGACGTCTCCATAGCGGTTTCTGATTTACCCAGGAGATATGTATATTCTTGTTTAACTGTATGTCTGAGCCTGCAGGGGCGCCGGCAGACGGACGCACAGACGCATGTGCGTCCAGCCCATTCCGGTAGAAACCATGCTCATCGCTGTGTGAAATCTTTGTGTAAACCATTGAAGTAGACACCTGTGGTTTAAAGGTGAAGTCGATCGGGCAAATAGTTCGGGCAAATTTCGCTGTCAATTTCAGCTCAGTGAAGCGTCCTTCCCCACAATACTCTAGTTGTCTATGGATGATAGGTTGCGCGCGCTTCGCTTTTTGACTGGCTGACACAGTGACACGCTGTTTGCTTGATAAATAACGTCTCATCTTTTGGAGATACAAATAATTTCATTTAAATATTACATATAAATTATAAATATAGAAATAGATCTTAAATAATTAATTAATTAATATCATTAATAATATAAATTAACTTAAATTTACTTGCAACTAATTGACTTAAAATTGAATGACTTTAAAAAGCAAATATATATGCGTACATAACAAAATAAAAATAGTAAATAAAAGAAAGTATATGTACTCGTAGCTTAGGTTTTATTAATGAATAAATAATGTCATAATTTTATAGTCACGGCTGCAAGAAACTACAATTTGTAGTTTCACCTTTCGTCTAAAATAGTTTTTGTACTGGTAGAAGCGCAAACAAATAAAATCGTGCGTCCAGATTTTTTTACCTTGCCGGCGCCCCTGTGAGCCTGTATGCCTGTTAACGTGCTGAGCATAAATCACTTATGAACGAGAGTTCGATGTACATCCTTGACTTCTTATTATTTAAATCATTAGCTGATCTACTATGTGGAGACGAAAATAAATTGGAATAAACAAGTCTTTTCGGATACCCATTCGCAAGGAATCTGTTAGCAATCAATTGTCACGAAAGTATTTTGTCTTCTTCTGATGTTGAATATTTTTTACTATTATTTATTTCCTCATTAGGATGATGTAAATGCGCAAATGATGTAAGAAAAATGATGTAAATGCGCTTCTTGAATGAAAATTTATTATCGTAAAGAAAGATTCATACAAAATATCAATTTGAAGATGTTGTAGAGCGTGACATGCCTCTCCTTCCATTGCGGTTCCTAGTCATGCATCAGAACCCGCTGAAAGAAGTCTTCTTCGACGTGGGTACAATACACATTCTTTGGGAAACACAGGACGCTCGATGATTTCGCGCAATTCACTGGAAATGCGTTTCCGTTGGTCATCAATAAGTGATTTGATAAGAACCTCGGCGGTGATAGTTGCTCTATTCTGTGATAATTTGACCATTTCTGAATTGATCTCGTCATCAGTGAACCCTTGTTCTTTTGCAACTTTTTCCGCAGTACTAGGTGGTGCATGCGCCGAACACTCCTCTTCTGAAAACTGTTCAAAGCCATCGGGAATGCACCAGCGATCATCCTCGTCGCAGCTGTTTATTATTTCAGATAAACTATCGCGCAGGGCATTGCCATCAGAGAATCCGCTACCTTTGTCAATCAGCTGACGTGAAATTGCGTACATTATCAATCCTACTTCGAGACCAGAATCAGATTGATCCATCATGAACTTCTGGACTTTCTCTGAGTTCATTTCAGCGTCGATTTGATGTCGAAACGACTGGAAATTGCCGCCTTCTTTATCAGGGTTCAGAATGAAGTTGATCGGACAGTCATCTTTGTGAATACACTTCAAATTATCGTCGACCAGCCGTGAGGTCAGCGAAACTTCAGAGTCGCAGACGAAACACCGATACGAGTGAGATCCTGTCACGTACCCGTGCACAGCCAGTGATTTCTTCGCATCATTCGAAATGTTCAACTCATTGAATGTTTGAAGCCGAGAATGATACGTCGTGAATTCGTTGAGAGGCATTTTAAGATGTGAGATGACGTATAGTAACACTAGTTTCAACGATGCAATGTCGAAAAGAAATTTGAAATTTTCGCCGAAGATAGAGTTGAATCTCTGTTCGTTTTCAGAATACAAGTTCTTCATTTATAAGAATTGGTTGCACGAAGTCAGTTAACTTCAGTCTGTGATTTACAATGTGTCCTATGTCAACCACGTTTTATATTCTCTCGGAGCCAATCCTAGATCGCTCGTGCACGCCGTCATTTAATTCGCTGATACGTTTTTTGTTTAAACATTCACTCAATTGACTGAATTAAAGCTCTCTAAGCCAAGTTACGACGTACCCTAAATTAGAGGACATCAACGATGATTTGCAGCTTTTAATAGGCGATTACGTATCAACTGTATTCTCATAATTCTCACGAATAATTTGAATTCATTGATTTTCAATGGCGGATTTCAATCTAACGGCCTATTCAGAACATACGCTGAATACGCAGTGACATAAATAAATGAAATTATTTGTGCTATACATGACATTTTGAAGTAGTACTTAGACGGACTGGACTGACTATTGCGCTTTCACTGATTGTACGAAAATCAAACGGTAAATTGTAGACGTGGACAAAACTGCACATGCAACGTACCAGACGGATAAATAGCAGAAGTGAGCAGCGCACACGAAACTCACAAAACAAACCGAACTGCAGCGGGAGGTACTGATGTCTGTGACAACAGGCATTATCAAAAATTGATCGCAATTTAATTGCTTTTTTCAATCAATTAATTGAATTTGGCTTTCGTGAGCAGTCAATTAATTGTAATTGAAATCGCAGTTAATAAGCAATTAATTAAATAGAAACGGAAACTGTGCAATCAATTTGACGTCAATCAATATTTATTAATCCTTGCTGATCTTTTACCATAAGTTAAGGATGACTTTTGAAACTGAAAGGAATAATTGGTTGTAGAATCCTAGACAACAGCAGAGCGGAGATTGGACATCTACAGGTGATTGCCTTGAATGGACCCATAGATGATAGAGGAATGTGCACGAGTGTCTTGTCCTCCCCTCCATGAAAGTATCTCCAAAAATGTCACATACTAGAATTCTCAGTGGGGCACTGGGGAGGCATGAAAGTCAATTGAATGATTAATAGCGAATCATAATGATTCTATGAATGATACATAATGACATTGATGACAAACAATTCATGGCAATAGGAATTTGAGTCAATCTGTTGATTGACATAGGAAATTGATACAATCAATTTTATTGATTATCGAAGTATTGTGCTATCAATTGATTGAAATAGGACTTACTGAGCAATCTATTGATTAACATCACTTGTTTTTTTTTATTATCCCTAATAGACACTATTCTTCAGACGAGCTTTGCAGCAACTTCGTTGAAATAAAATGTGAGCATCATTCCTACGTACTAAAATTACACATGTATCTCATGAATTCATCGGCAATAGCCTGTAAACCCAAGTAATGTGGAATATATCAGCAAGCGTTAGCAAAATCGCATAGAAATTGAAGTCATTTACTTTGTGATGAGCGCACGAGCATGGTGTTGGTTAATATGTAGGGCCTACATCCATATAATAAGTAATTTTTGTAATCAACGCCATTTATCTCTGCTAAAAGATCCTCAGCGTAAACATCAAACAAATCAGAACTAAAAGACCTGTAATTTGCTACATACATGTTGTCAATATTCCTTGACATTTTAAGTCATGCATTCATGCTCATCAGTCTATTATTTGTAAAAGCTTGCGCGTTGGAAAAATTGTTTCCTTGTACAATTGTAATTCGTTGTAATTCGTCCAAACAAATTGTAAACAGAATAACAGAACCATAAAGGAAGTAATTGGTGAATGTACGAAGGATGCATGTCCTTATATTTTTTTATACATAATTTTTATGTTTATTAATAGAGTCGGCATTAGAGTCTTTCAGAGCATTTCAATTACTAAGATCTACGTAAGTACTCGCATTATAAACTCAGCACTAGATGCTGATCTTTTGTAGTTACAGATCGTCGCTGAATGCGTCTACGTTATTCTGTGTCTGATCATCTCCTTTCATAGATTTTTATAAAAACTTCTGTTGGAACCACTTTTTGATGAAAGCTTCAATTCACGCAAGTTACAGACTGAGTTGACAGCTTGACGTGCAGTGTTCCATGATCGCTGGTCCTTCTCTTCCATTTCATGTTGCACATTAATGATTTGTGAAAGACCAAAACTGGAGTGTTTTTTATTTCTTCAATTTTCCTCAATGTCAGACATTGCTGAGAGTTGGAGCTTCTCCACGTACCTGGATTAGCGTGATGCAGCAAATAATCATAAGCAAGATAAAGATAAATTACAAATTCATTAAAATTGTGTAGCATGCGGTGCAATTTAAACATGTAATTACATAGTGATAATAGTTATAGCAATTTTAATCCTCCAAAAGAAATTTCACGAAATCTGCAGCAGTAAAAGGACAAAAATAGACATTCCGACGTGCATATGTAGTTGCGAAAAGCATCACAGTCATCAAGCTCCGTCCTGAATCTGATGGGCGCTCACAATTAGATTGTGTTGAAGGCGTTCTGGAATTCAGTCGGTACCTCCTTGAAAGATAAGAATTCCTGACTATTAAAGGATCACGAAATTGGTTGGAGTTTCGAGGTGAAGTTAGTATGATCTCGCGGAGGAAATTGGGAAAGTCAAATAAGCCTTTTACATGATGCTGAAAGGTCGATTTGGATAATGTCACTGTTCAGTTGATGAACAAAGGAGTAGGTAGGCTAACATCACATAAACTAACATAAATGTTCTGATATTATTCCACTTTGACGTTATAATAATAACAGCCGTAAATGTAAGGAAGAAATTGATAATTGAACTTTTCCTTCAGCACTTCGAATAATTTCAATAAATGAAATATTGAATAAATAAATAACATGCTAACTTTTTCGGTGATGATTTAAATAAACTATTTAATTTACTTTCAACAAATGCCGTAATAAAAGACAATCTTTCTGAACTTGACGAATACTTGAATTAATGATGTAGTTTGTATTGTATTGAATTAAATATCATGAATTACTAATTTACGTATACATGAATTATAATAGTCAGAACGAAGGTGTTGTTGCAAGCATGGTACACGAAAGTGAAACCAATCCTCGAAATGTTTATTTCAGATAACTTTACAAGGTGCATGCAATTAAATCATGCTACTAAAACACACACATAGAAATTAGACATAAGGTACAATTTGCAACATCTCTCCCCCTTTAAAAGGGAACTTACTAGAAGAGAAAAATAGTATGTATTAGTGTCAATGTTTGTTGTACGTGTGAAATGAACGGTAATCACCAAGAAGTAATTTGGAGCTTTAGTGTCACAGATCCAACCGCTCATGTCGCCTAACACAACGACCAGAACCGGTACGAATAGGATTGTCATCAGGAGTCACTGAATGGCGTTCAACACGATTACGCCTACGTCTTCCGTTGTCCACAATCTGTCCACCAACATTCTCGGATCTCCAACTTCTCATCTGCTCGCAATCGGGACTTCTAGTCTCGACTTCGGGCCTTCTCCTCGGCTCGCTCTGTTCGGGACTGCTCCACGACTCTCTCTCTCTCTCTCGGGACTTGTAGCGTGAAAAGGTGCTGATGTAGCATTTGTGTTGTCTGACTGCTGTTGTGTAAGAGTGCTAGTGCCAGTATGCGCTTCAACCGAATTTATGGTCCTAGAATCAGAACTATCCCTAGTTTCCACCATTTCTCGTTCAATCCTCTCTACACCCTCTCCTAACTCAACCGAATCTTTCACGAATGTCAATTGATCTATATGCCTCCTATGAACGGATCCATCTACGGCATCCATGATCGTCATCATTCTGTTTCCCAACTTCTATGCCGTTGAAGCGCTATGCCGTTGCATAGACGCATATCATTACCTCTTCTAAACGTCACCTTTGAACTACGTATCACCTGACTTCTCAAAGCACTACCTCTAAAAAGAACACTAGGTCGCTGACGTGTGGTGTGATGTTCACAGTTACGGTATTGAAATAGAAAGTTCAGTACAAAGCTTGGCAGTTCATAAAACGTATTAACTTCTTTGACTACTGCCGAAATAGCATACTTCAACGACTTCACGAAGTTTTCGGCTAGCCCGTTCGACTGTGGATGTCGGGGTGCCGTGTGCAAATGTGTCACATGAACACTCTGGAGCCAATTTTTCAAATTACCCGCAAAATGTGAATCGTTATCGGTGACCAAGACCTGTGACACACCTTCTCTGGCAAAGAATGACCTCAAACATCTTTCTGTGAAATCGGCAGTAGCTTCACGAGTGATAAACACCTCCGGCCACTTCGAATAAGAATCAATGACAACAAGGAAATAATACTCCTTAATGGGACCAGCATAATCAGCATGTATTCTTTGCATCCTATCGTATGTCAATGGCCATGATTTAAGCTGTGATGTCCTAGCCCTCTTTTTTTCTTTACAATTATCGAAGAGCTGACAAAATTTTCAATGTCTGCATTGACTGTCGGCCACCAGCATGTGAGGCGACTGAGAGACTTCATGTGTTCGACACTGAGGTGAGTAGAATGTAAATGGGTCAATACTTCTTTTCGTAGAACAGGAGGAATAATGATCATCTCAAGAAAACAAAGAAAACCTTCAGGCGTGACACTCAATTCATCACGATGAATATATACATTGTGGAACAATTTCTTCGCTCTACACGACCAACCTTGGCGAAGGGCGTAGAGTACATTACTGTAATAGCGTTTCGTCTCATCTGCTAACTTCGTAGCATCAGTAGTCAGTGGATTCACGGAAAGAGCAGTATCATCATCTAGATCATTCGAATCACTGAAATGGGAAAATCTGGATAAGAAATCTGCTTGTGGAATCTTCTTCCCGCTGCGGTATTCAATGGCATAACTGTATTGGGATAAATGAATACCCCATCTTTGTAGCATGTGTGACGTTCCTTTCTGTAGTGACTTCTGAGGATGGAAAATATAAGACAACGACTGATGGTCAGTGACAACAGTAAACTGCAATCCATAAAAAAACTTGTGCAGTCTCTTAGTACACCATACTAACGCGAGAGTAGTAAGAAAACGGCGAACACCAGATAGCGCAAGATGGCCGCCATCGCTGACGTCCCCCCCCTCTGGAACGGCAGAGTGTCGTGGTCGGCCGCCGTGGTGCTTCGGGTCTGAGTCCCCCCCCCTCTGGAACGGCAGAGGTTGTAGTCTGTCGTGGTGTGCCGACCAGGTGGGTTCACAAACTGTTCGCTGACGTCCCCCCCCTCTGGAACGATAGAGTGTCGTGGTGGACTTGGGCGACCGCCAGGATTAGTCTTGAGGCTATAGTGTGTGATGTTTTTCGTGCAATCTGCTGAATGTTGGGTTGTAAAATGGGTTGTTTCGAGTGGAAGGAGTGGTCGGATGAGAAAACGGAGGTCGGATTCGTATTCAGCGTGAAATTCTGCATCGGTATGGTGAGTTTCAAGGCAATCGGTGAGAAAAAATTTTCAACATTTTTCGAAAAACGACAGAGTTAGAATTTGGGACGTTTTGGTGTGTAGCGTCAAAACGAAGCATCGGATGAGAAAACGGAGGTCAGATTCGGATTCAGCGTGAAATTCTGCATCGCTATGGTGAGTTTCAAGTCAATCGGAGAGAAAAAATTTTCGGCTGACGCCCCCCCCTCTGGACAGCTTGCTTCGATTTTGGCTTCCAGTGGACGGATTTTGTCGTGCGATAGCTCGTTTGAAAGCTAAGAGTGAGACAAATTCAGTGAAAGAATCGGCTTGTTCCTATCTGTCTTCGTTCAAAAGTTAGAGCGGTTACAAGATTTTAGGTCGGAGCTCGCTCACCTGAAAAAATCCTAAGTGTCAGAGTGACTTTGTATGGGTAAAATTTTGAAAATTTTCCAAAGTGTGGAATTTCGACCTGGGACCGTCACCAAAACATTTTTCATCAAATTTCACTGACCTCCCCCCCCCCTCTGGACAGCTAGCTTCGATCTTGGCTTCTAGTGGACGGATTTTGTCGTGCAATAGCTCGTTTGAAAGCTAAGAGTGAGACAAATTCAGTGAAAGAAACGGCTTGTTCATATCTGTCTTCATTCAAAAGTTAGAGCGGTTACAAGATTTTAGGTCGGAGCTCGCTCACCTGAAAAAATCCTAAGTGTCAGAGTGGCTTTGTATGGGTAAAATTTTGAAAATTTTCCAAAGTGTGGAATTTCGACCTGGGACCGCCACCAAAACATTTTTCATCAAATTTCACTGACCTCCCCCCCCTCTGGACAGCTTGCTTCGATTTTGGCTTCCAGTGGACGGATTTTGTCGTGCGATAGCTCGTTTGAAAGCTAAGAGTGAGACAAATTCAGTGAAAGAAACGGCTTGTTCCTATCTGTCTTCGTTTAGATGTGAGACGCCATTTAAGATTTTGGGACATTGGCGAAAAACGACAGAGTTAGAATTTGGGACGTTTTGGGCTGTAGCACCAAAACGAAGGCTCGATGGGTAAACGGAGGCCAGATTTGGAATCAGCTTGATGTTATTGTCCAATGAGGATCATCATCCAATGAGAATCAAGCATTTCTTTATAAATAGCGAGCCTTCCACAGTGAGAATCATTCCATCGTTGAATCACACGAGTGACGGACGCACATTTTCTCTCTCTCTCTAGTTCCCTGTTCTATTATCCAACTAAAATGGTAAGTCGCTACTTCCCTCCCTCTCCTCCCTTGAACGTAAACTTAATACAATCTTTTTTCATTTTCAGGCATCTACTCCATCTGCTGCACTAGTAGGACAAAATGGCGGTCAAACGTTACAAGGTTCGCTACGGTCAGATCATCTACAACTGAGGCCAGTGGAAGAAACATCCAAGGTACATAATCCTACACCGCTACAGCGTAAATTTAAACAAGCCTTGCGTTATGATGATCATAGCGTAGTACTCCAAACGGGAATGCTCCCTTCCACGGATGTCAAGATAATGCACAATCAGTATGGGGACTACATACTGATCCCCGTGAGTCCGTACATTCGCCACCAACTTGATATTATTGAGGAGTACGTGACATTAAATATGGACATTCCTACTCCTCTTGCTCAAGAGTGGAAGGCGAGAGATGACAAGGATACTCCCTATAGAAAGATTTGGGATGGTAATCACATTTGCCTACCGGTATCACATTGGTGTACTTACTATAAGAAGGATGGAGATCATTCAATACCCATCAGATGTGATGAGCTCGGAGAAGGTACTTGGGATATCCTTTTCAAAGTGAATGGGCTATATTATGGTCGACACAAGGATAATAAAATAGCCTCTCTCTCCATGCATATGGAATCCATCCTATATATTCCGAAACCACCCAACGTGGACGACATAATTGATCAAATCCTTAACAGCAGTGGTACGAAGCGCAAGTCGGAGAAGAATGCTACATCAAAACGCAAATCAAAGAAGGAGAATTGCTAGTCCTTTCCTAACTCTACCCTATGACAATTCGCTTATGTGCTTTGAGTGTCGTAGACGTGGTCTTATTAGATACATTTTACTTCTTCGTTGCCATCATATCATTTGTGTATTTTGTCGTGAAAAGCATCGATGTAATTCTTCATTTTGTAATATGTTATAGAACGTTTCCTTAGATGTGTAAATTTCCGTTTTAGGCTTCTATCATCATTTTTATGGATTGTGAGGGTGAACCTGTACAGGAGCTCAGTGCTATTGCTATGAACAATTGGACATATCAGATTGTTAGTGTCTATCATCAACATGCCAACTGCGATCCCAATGTTGATCAATGGGCGAGAAAACACATTCATGGACTTAATCTGAAATATTTGCAAGACTATGGCTTTTCTTGTGAAAGTGCTCTTCTTATTGACTTTAAACGATGGTTAGCTGCTTTCAATGTTATACGCATCTTTTGTAATAATCCTGGTAAGGAGAGGAAAGTATTTCCCAATCTAATCATTGATGATATTTTGCTCCCGCCTTGGGATAGTAGAGTGAATCAACATTATCATGAAGTCACGAAACGTTTTAAGGATTTGTGTGTTCCTATTTTGTCTGTTCGTTGTAGTAGCTACGTTCATAACCAATGCTTCTTTCCTCCTTACCTCAACACTGCCAAAGTCCTGTATGGTTATCATTGCTCGCTGTATGATAGTTATCAGCTGTATCTATTTTATCTCTTTCAAACCATTGATTTATAATGCATGCTTGTTACCGTTATTCAATAAATGTTACTATGAGAAGAGTTGTTGTTTTCATGCAATGGATGGGTTAGTTAAAGGGCGATCATGTCTTTCTCAAACGACTGCGGAACATTACGTTTTCATAGGCAAATTTTAAAAGGAGCTGTTCAAGATTATGTGATAAAATTTCATAAAGATGAGACCGACATCGAAGCAGTGGTCGATGATGCTAGCACTCTATTTCTAGAATTAATGAATACATTCTCTGATAGCATTATCATGGCGCGATTAGTTGCGAAAATTAAGTTTAGTCATTTTGGAAAGCAAGAGGTGGAAAGTCGCTCTTTCCATTTTGCTTCTTACTCAATGGAAGTGGTAGATCACCCCAAGAATTTTTTAAAAGACATATGATAAAAATTGCTGAACGTCTTAACGCATTTAACCATCATGGTAGCAGTCTAGTGATTGAAGCGATTTCAGATATTCACATTCAACTTTCCATAAAGAAAAATTGAAAATGCAGTGGTACTTGATTGTAGCACAACTGGTTTTCGAGCTATGTCTGCTCACTCTCGAAGTATATTCCTTCTGTACATGCGTCTATTATTTAGAAAAGGCTAGCAAATTCATATCTTCAAAAAGACTTGCTATAGACATCAGTAACGGTGAAACTATGTGTTGCGATGTATGTAAGCGAAAGGATGGAAATGAAAAGCGCATCTTCAAGAGATGTAAGCATGCTTTTTGTCAACGCTGTTTCATACGTAATTGCATTCAACTTTGCCAATGTAACCACTGTGATATTGCTCATTTCGAGTGTCACTTATGTCGCAATAGTTAGTACCTATGCAAATGTGGTAAAGATAGGTTTTAGCAAAGACTAATACGGAAAATGGCGAAACGTAAAATGACGAAACGTAAAAGTCAAAAGTTTTCTTCAGCCATTCAAGCTCTCCGACGAATGAAAGCAAATCAGCGATACAATGCTATACGACATGCTAACGATAAATTCATTTGTGAAATTATTTCTCATGTGAGGAAGTTGAGGACGAAGAAATTAGCGCCAAAACAACGAAAGTTACTTAAGCGATATGCTACGAAATTGCGTTTCATCTCCAATCCTAAAGTCACCCTTCAAAGAAAGAGGAAAACTCTAACACAAAAGGGCGGTTTCCTTTCAGCAATACTTCCAATGATAGCTCCTGCCGTGGGCAACCTATTGGGTAATATCTTTGGCTCTAAGCGTTAATTATGCAAATGTTGAATCTCAAAGTAATAAAATGGATTTCAGACTTCAATGTGATAAAGTTCTGACTGTATCAGGTCCATCTCATGCAGGTAAAACTGTTTTCACGCTGAATTTATTGGATAAAAGAAGGGAGTTGTTTAAGGAACCTATCAATCGAGTGATTTGGTGTTATGGTATTTATCAACCGTCGCTGTTTCAGGAATTGCAAAGTCGCAACTTTATTCGACATGAAGGAATTATTCCAGTGGATAAACTTCAGTCTAATGATGTTGTTGTATTGGATGATTTATTAAAAGAAAGTAAGAATTCAAAAGATGTTACAGATATGTTCACTCGCGCAGCACACCATAAAAGGTGCTTTATCATCTATATCACACAAAATTTGTTTCCTGATGGAAAAGAAGCTCGTACACGAAACCTGAATACACACTATTATGCTATTTTCAAGAATCCGCGAGATAAAAGTCAATTTGAAATTTTAGCGCGACAAGTTGCACCCAGAGGATCAAAAGCCTTAATTGAAATTTTTCAAGCAGCTACTGAAAAACCATATACGGTTACTTATTCATTGACTTTACGCAAGAGTGTCCGGAAGAATTTAGATTTCGAAGTGATATTTTGAAAACTCCCATGATTATCTACAAACTATGAGTTCTTATTCTCGCATGATTGTTATTCCTCAGGATGAATATGTACAATTGACTGCCATGCAGCAAGTAAAGCAACCTCTTGCAAATCAAATGTATAGGAAAGAAATAGATTATCAGCAAAATGTTCACATCAAAGATCCACATCGTGCTGTATTATTACAATCGGAAACTGTTGAGCAATTGAAAAACTTGAAGAATAAGATGCGTGACTCTGTATCGACTGCTACACCTTTAGCATCTCGCGCACATGCCATATCTCTTTTCACAGTATTGAACCCCATCTCAATGAAAATGATAGAGGAGAATCATTACAGATGAAAATAAAGTGATTGATGCTTCACGTTATGAAGACTTGATTCAGTATGCGACACGTAGAAAGCGCCGTCAGGGCTATGTTCCACCTGGTTGGTCATACTTTCTTAAACTATTGAAAAAGCATAATGTACCAAAATTTGCTTTAAATAATGAGACATTGAAAGAACTTGATTCAACAGTGGCTACTACTCCAATGCCTCAGGCGATGAAAATGCCAACAAATTGGTTTAAGACGTCACCTGCTACATCCCCTCCCACACTCACTAAGCAAACAAGAGGAAGAACTCGACGTAGATCTACATCGCCACTAAAACTAGTAAAAGGAAAACGTAAAACAGCTCCTCCTAGGAAATACATGTTCTCAGACTATTAATATGAAGCAGATGTGTTGCTTGCCATGTAATGAGCCGCCAGAGGTGAATGTCGTTGTCACTTGCACTTGCTGCGCCAGCTCTCATAATGAAACCCCTAAGCAATGTGAACACGATCGCAAAACCGCTAAAGCTAAATGCTGCAGTTGTTGTAAATGTAGAAAGGCAAGAAAAAAAAAAGATGATAAGGAGGAAAAAGAGTCAGCCGTCATCGACTGAACGTTTGAAGTCAATCTATTATGATGTAAAACATCCGGCAGGATTTGCATCTATCAAGAAATTATCAAAAGCGAGTGGTCTTCCACAATCACAAGTGAAACGATGGTTAAGGGTCAGGCTACCTATACACTCCACAAACAAGCGAAAAAGAAGTACCGCACCCGCCATTATATTGTTCATGACATCGATGAACAGTGGCACGCAGATTTGTGTGATGTTGCCTCCATTTCAAAACATAACTCGGGCAATAATTTTATTTTAACCTCATTGATATTTTCTCTCGCGTTATGCGTGGGCTCAACCTTTAAAAACTAAAGAAGGGGAAAGGAGTAGCAAAAGCATTCCAAACAATTTTTCGAGAAGGTCGCATTCCAAAAAGAATTCAGAGTGATCAAGGAAAAGAGTTTGAAAATCAGCATGTGACAAGATTATTTGAGAGGCATGACATTGAGTTGTTTAGTGTAAAGAGCGCTTATAAAGCTGGTTGAACGTTTTAATCGCACATTAAAAAATCGCTTGTGGCGACATTTTACTGCCAACTTGACACAAAATTGGACAAAGGTTCTACAAGATACACTCCATGCCTACAATCACTCTATCCATCGTTCTATTGGACTCAGACCAGTAGATGTAAATGCTGACAATGTAGATAAAGTGCGCGAATCATTCCAACGTAAACGCACTCATGTGAAAAGTGATGTGAAAATTGGCGATAAAGTTCGTATCTCAAAAGTGAAAAGTGTTTTTGCTAAAGGGTACCTCCCGAATTGGACAGAGGAGGTATTTACAGTATCAAGGATTAATCAAAAAGACTCTCCGACCACCTACAAGTTGAAAGATTACGATAATGAAGAAATTGAGGGTAGCTTTTACCGCGATGAGATTGAGGTAGTCACTGAAAGTGAAACATATTTGGTAGAGAAAATCATTCGATGTAAAAAACGGCAAGGTGAAGAATGGTGTCTTGTTAAATGGACTGGTTATCCTTCAAGTATGAACTCTTGGATGCGTCGTGCCGACATCTTTCATCTAAGTGATCGACAGTGATTCATGCAAAGTTGTAACTAACAATGTTTAGGGTTTGAGCTATGAATCCAACTGCCTCATTTTATTCACGACCCTCCTATGTAAGTGGCGGAGGACAAATTTACATCGGTGCTCGCCGCCAACGTGGAGGTAGCATACTTGGTGCACTGAAATCTGTTGTAGCACCTCTCATATCCAATGTCGGTAGATCTTTAAAACGAAATGTTTTAAGTAATGCCGTTGGCTTTGCTGGTGATGTTGCTAGTGATCTTTCCAGAGGTAGAAGTTTTAAGAGCAGTTTGTTGAATCGTGGGAAGGAACGCGGTTTAAAAACATTGAAGCAGACCATTGCTGGTGTTACTCAAGGAAAGAAATCACCTAAACGAATGAAAAAGGAAGGAGGAAACATCGCGGAGCTGGTAAGGTGCGATCTTCAGTCAAAAGGCATTCACGCAAACGTCGCAGAGGCTCTAATCATTCATCAGGCGCTAAACGACGACGCTGCTATAACTTCTAATCATGGAGTGTAAAACTTCCGGTTTTTGTTTGTTCGATCAACAAGCCATACAGACAGATATTCTTAGTTCAAGTATTGTAGATTATCATCCTCGAACAGCTGAGAATGCTGGCCCCATTGAATTTGTTATTCCTGGTGGTAGTGATGACTACATAGATTTGAGTTATGCGATGCTTGATTTGAGGTTTAGAATTCAGCAAGCAGATGGAACTGCTATTGACGATGCACATAAAGTTGGACTGAACAATTTACCATTGACTACATTACTTCGTGATGTTTCTCTAACGATTGGAGAGCAGCAGGTGGAAGGTGGTCAAAGCGATTATCCCTATAAATCATATTTCAATCATGTATCACAGTTTCATCCAGCAGCACAAAAAAGTCATATGGAAGCCATGGGATGGTACAGAGATGAAGCAGGAAAATTTGATGTTGAAACAAACAGTGGCTTTGTAAAGCGATCTGCTATGATTAAAGATAGTAGAGTATGTCAGCTATATGGTCCGCTGAATTTAGACTTCTTTAGACAGTCAAAGTTTTTACTGTGTAATACCAGCATGCGACTCAAGCTGACATTGAATAAGCCTGAATTTGCGCTGAATGCATTTGCTAAAGTTGACAATTTTAGAATTCATGTGGAAGATATTGCACTTTACATTCGTCGAGTAGTACCGAATCCAAGTGTCATTAGAGGGCATGCTGAAGGCCTTAACCGCCAAAATGCCATTTACCCCGTTCAGCATACAAAGCTTCTCACCTTTACAATTCCGAAAGATCAAAAGAGTTTCATGAAAGATGGCCTCTTTCCATCGGAAGCACCGAAGCTCCTCATGGTGGCAATGGTTGAAAATGATGCATTTAATGGTAATATAAAGAAGAATCCTTTCAATTTTAAACACAATCAGTTAAGTGAAATTGCTTTACGTGTAAATGGTGTGAGTCATCCTGGTCCACCCTACAAACCAGATTTTGCTTCGGATCAATTTATGCGCAGTTATGTTGATTTTATGGATGTCTTTGGCTTTTACAATACGGATGACACCAACGGACTGACTATGAAAGAGTTTAAGAGTGGATATACTATTTATGCATTTGATTTGACTGCTGACAGCGATATTAGTGCCACCTATCGTCAAGCGAACGTGCCTCATAATATTCGTTTGGATTTGACGTTCAAAAGAACACTACCTGAGACGATCAATGTATTAATTTATGCAGTCTTCGATTCAAATATTGAAATTACAAAGTATCGTGACGTGATTCTTCAGTATAATCGTTAATGAGTTGGTTGACTGCTGACGATATTAAGACTACAGTGCAGCGTAATGCAGACGAAGCGACGTTGAAAGCTTTCGATAATGTCTATTCACTCGATACCTTACCACCTGCAGTAAATCACTATCCCATCTTTATTGTGCTAAACACTCATTCACAGAATTTAGGCGGTGAGCATTGGAAAGCGATCTTTATTGGAGAAGACCGACGTGGTGAACTATTTGACTCTCTTGCTCAACCTCCAAATATACCAACACAGCAGTGGTTGAGAAAACATACGCGTCAATATCAGCGAAATGAACGCATACTACAACATCCACTTTCATCAACGTGTGGTGCTTTTGTACTGTACTTCATCTTAAAACGTTTACATGTATCTCGATTTGCATCTGTTATTCAAAACTTTTCATGTAATCCATCCTCTAATGAAAAATGATTTGTAAGTTCTATCATGATTTGAAATAAAAAACCATCATGTTGGAAAAATTGTTTTTTATTTTACAATCCGCTGGGTACGTACATACTCAATGAGATAGTCTAGGATCACATTTGCTTGTACATGAGATTTTAGTCCAGTAATGATCACTTTACTATTATGAAAGATTGCCACATGCACAGGTAACCAACAACTAATGAGAGCTGCAGGAAAAAGTTCGGGTTCATAACACAAACTGTAACTGCTGGTACGAATCTTCAAAAATGATAGACTGTCACTCAATTGAGTAGAGATCACCATATTGTCCACAGTCAGATTCGACATCACACACCTCTCCCTCTTCCATATCCGACGTAGTAGTCTTTGTAGCTCTAAGCGCATTGACTGCGCCGATGAATGAGAAAGGGCGCCGAGAATCTGTACAGTCCCATTTGGGAAGAGTTGAAGATTCCGTGAATTGTTTATCTTCACCACTAACATTTGAGGTCGGCCCGGGTAATACTTGCTGTTTGGAAGGTGTTGGTGTAATGTTGTGAGATCGATTTTGGTGTAGAGTCTGAAGCGACGGAGAATGTTGACGATGGTGTAGCGATGGCGCTTCATGATGAAAGAATGAGTAAATTGAGCGATGTACCTTCCTTTTATACTTTTCCCAACTACCTTGATGAAATGTGAAGTTAGTATGAAGTTGGGAATGATAGAGTTGAATTCGCCGATTGTTGACGCGCAGCCAGATGCGATTTCCAATACGTGAATGTCTTTTCATATAGAAGTATTTCAAGTCCTTCATGATATGATGTAGAGATTGAAAATGACGATAAGATAAAGCAAACTCTCTTCTCACATTTCCAGTTGAATCTTTGAAATAGACGTTTCGATCATGATCCGTTTCAATACGTTGTAGGGAATCTAATTTCCAACTCATGATGTGTGGTAGTCATGTCTGATTAAGATTTGCATAGTAGGGCGATGAACTCACGACGAATAAATGTCATGATGGAGCGATGTATATATCTTCTATACTTCTCCCAATTGTATTTGCGAAATGAGAAACAGTTTGCGGAATGAGAATGGTAGATTTGAATTTCATTTCTGTAATGTTGAAGCCAAACTTGATCACCCAAGGAGATGAATCTTAATGTTTCAAATATTCCAAATCCCTCATGATATCATTGAGGTTGACAAATTGTCGCCATGTTAATGTAATTCCTCTTGATGTATGACCATGAGAATTTTTGAAATGTACGTTTCCATCACGATCAACTCTGATATATTGTAGAGAGTCCAAAATCCAAGTCTTCATGATGTTATGCAAAGTTGCAGATTAGCAATATAAAAATGTCGTTTTATCATATTTTGCTTAGCAATGCGGCTACAAAGAGATTTACTAGTAATCGAGCTGCACTCTTTTCTACTCCCATTGATCATGCACAACAGCTAAATGGAAATTGGGAAGTGGGTGTCACTCAACTTGTTTATAGCAACTGTGTCTATACTTTTGATCATGAGGTGATGACTATTAATATGAGGCGTACAGCTGCTTATCAATGTGAAAAGGGGTGCCGAGTATACATTCCACAGTGGCCAAAGAAAGATCTCTTATCATGTAAAAAGTTTATATATGATTTCTTGAATAAAGCGTGTAAACATATTGTCCAATTTACTCCGCACAATGATGATTATAATTATGTACATCATGTAGTTGAGAAAGATTGGATTGTTGGTTTAAGTCCAAGTTTAAGAAATGATTTAGGCTACCTCGCTAGCGCCTTAACAAGCTATGATAATTTTAACGTTAATTACCACATAAGTGGTCATAAACAGTTAATATATCGAGAGGAAGCTTATTATGTAGATCTTATTCCAAGAAATGAGAAGACGTTGGTGAAGAAGATTGTGATTAAGCCAAGAAAGACAAACATGACTCCTGAAACATTATTGAAGAAATTTAATTATCTCCTTCGAGTTGATGGCAAACAAGTGGCAACATTGACTTATATTAAATCATCTAATCATATTGCAATAAGCAAATTAAATGATGATGATCTAGTATTAGTTTGTTCAAAAGATTTTCATCAGTTCTTACGACATCGTTCTGCAGCTGTTCATGGAAAATCTGATATGCAACATTTACCATGTGAAAGGTCAAATCAATTTGATACAGAATGGACCGTATCTTTATACAGAAAGTGTGTAGAGCCTTTAGGTGTATCTTACATGAAACAAGAGTGTTGATGCCTCGCATTATTACTTCGGTTAAATTGGTTGTAGATTATTTAAATGAAGTGATTAATGAGCAACATATTTCATTTTCTGAAAAAGAAGGTAGTTTGTCTCTCACTATAAGTGGAAAAGGTCTTCCCACTAAGGAGGTATAAGTGGAAATAAGTGGAAACTAATTATGGATAAAACTCTAATGGACATTTTGGGTTTTGATCAAAATATCTTTAAAAGTGGTACTGTAACCAAAGCTAGCGCAGACATGTCGCTATCGCGTCGTATTAACTATTTTCAGATATATTCCAATATTGGTGAAGATGTACGTGTGGGAGATGTTGAAGCTCCATTGCTAGCAATGATACCATACCAGCCAAAGAGCTGCAGTATTTTATCTGAGCATACTTTCAAGAAAGTGCATTATACAAAGCTGAAATCAAACTACATCCCACAAATTGATATTGCCATTTATGCGATGCTGGTGCGTTGATTCCTTTTCATAAAGATGCTGTGACAAGTATCACACTCCATTTCCGAATGAAGAGTTAATGCAAACGTATGCTAATATATTTTTTCCAATGTGAATAATATGGAAAGTGAAAATAAGGACTCGTTTCTAATCTACTTGCCCAGTAATGCTTCTATGAATAAATTTCCCAAAAATAAACCATCAGACTATCGAGTAGAATTAAATCGGCCACTGCATTTAGAAGGTGAATGGGAGGTTGGCGTTTCTAGTATTTGCTATGATAGCAATATTCAGAATGTGAATGATTTGGAAGAAATGATATTGACTCCTCGCACCCATGATGGAATAACGATGAATAATGCATTTCAGTTCCCATACAATTTAACATCAGATGGAAAGTGGAACTATGAATGGATTCAGATAAAATCAGATTCTTATGAGCCATTTGGGAATGAGAAAATTATTAAGGCATTCAACAGTGGTAATACTTCCATCATGAAGAATAAAAATCAGAAAGCTTATGAGTTTACTATCTATCATTGGAGTGGGAGACAGTTCCTCCGCTTTCATTCTTTTACTAAAGGTCTTACGCTGAGGTTGGATAGTGAATTCTATCCACATCTTGGTTTTGATCATGGACTACATCTAACGTCAATTGCTACTGCAAATGTTAAAAAGTTTATTCAAATCGAATCAACAAATTTCATTATAGATTTAAAATATTTGATGAAGATGTTGTAGAATGCGAAGAACGCATCATTTTGAAAAAGCGTGGTGTTCAACCTTTATCACTTATTGAGTTAGTAAAACGATGGAATGAGACTGTGGGTAAGAAGTATGGAGAGAAAAATTATGGCGGACAAAAATAAGTTGGTTATTCAGAAATATAATGACAAACTTACAGTTTATTTCTCTCCAACCTTGCGTCATTTTGTAAGACATTATACACCTATTATTGGAAGCGGTGTGGTGTATGGTTCTCATGAATATCACACTAAAGCTGATTCAGTTAATGATGAATGGTGGGTGGACATCTATGGCGATCGCATCAAGAAAATTTACCAGTCTTATGAAGAATCTAAAGTTGCTATCAATATAATGCCGCGTCTATATCATACAGTTGAAAGCTTCATTCATGTAGTAAATCCTTATATACAACAGAAGTTGAAGCATGTGATGAAAAGTAAATATGATGTAAAGACACACCACATTTCGTTTTCAATTGAAAATCAACGCGTTGTTCTGAAACTGGGTGATGACATTCAATGTCAATTGAGTAAAAATTTGAAAAAACTCTTTGGTTTTTCAATGCTACAAACTGTGTTTGCTGCTGCGCATACGATTGGTATAGAAACACCAATGACACTTGATAAACATGAACAGCACCTTTACATTCAAAGTGATTTGATTCTACCTATTTCTGTTGGTGAGAAAAAAGAATACATTTTACGTGATTTCATTCATGATAAAGACTCTTCATATGGAATAGTCGAGAAGATGTTTGAATCTGTTTTCTATCATCCCGTCGTCAAACAAACTATACCCTCTATTACTATCAAAATTACCAATGGTTTACAAGAGTGCATCCATGTGAAAGATACTAAATCCCTCGTAACTTTAGTGTTTCGGAAAACAAAGTGAAGTCATTGTGATATGTTTATTGAAATAAAAATATGTATATGAAAAAGTCTTTTCACAGATATAGGGGGAATGGGCTGACTGTAGGCATATATTCACAAGGAAAAAACAATCTCATGCGATACATAAAACAACAATGTTTATCTACAGAAATCAACATCAAAATACTAAGTTAAGGATGATTATGCTAAGACGTCTCTGAATGTGGTAGTGTGAGTTTAATTCTTTTGGGTGGTGGTATGTTTGTGTCAGGATGTCCATGTGGAAGAGATATGTTGTGTTCTAACCAGCACCTCTTATCCTCCCATGCTGAAAGCGCCCGTTTCCTAAAATTATGAGTTTTGATCTCATGCGACTTAGATTTTAAGATTGTCATATTGACAAACGTTATATTTTTATTTCTATAGGCTTTCCTGAAATTTTTATGTTTCATGTTAGAGACCAATGATCTTGATATGCCTTTAGCACGCTTAATACTATCGTCGCTATCCTTTAATTTCATACTGTACATTTTTGGACGGAGGAGAATCATTTCATCTATTTCCTTCCCTGCTGTCTCATCCTTAAAGCAGCCAAGTTTTACCTTATTTTTGATGGAGTAGAGTGGGTGATCAGTAGGATAATTTGATGTATCAAAATATCTTTCTAAAGATTTTCCTACTTCATTGAAATTTAAATCTTTTTGAGTGGTAATACCTAAGAAGAAACTATCTGTATCGCCACCCAACAAATGAACCTCTTTTACGAGAGGACATGGTTTTAGTATTTTATAAAAGAGTTGGTACATTTCAAGCTTAGAGTAATCTAGTACAGCTTGACCAATATAGATGGGTTTGCACAACTCAACTTCAGATTTTATCATTTTAACACCTACAAGGTCCTCATCGATAATGTCTCTATCGATGAATAGAGGTGATGAGACCAATTTCTTAAATTTTGTAACATCATTGACTAGTTTATAGTTTACACGTTTTCTAACATCCTCCATCGTCTTACCAAATAGACTATTATTCTTATACTTATAAAAATCTTTTTCAAAATTATTTTGGGCTAGTGCACGTTTCGGGCTGTTGCTATCAATATATGATTTGAGGAAGGCTTTCTGTCTAAATTTAATAATGCGGTGAACTCTTTTTAGAAGCATGCCCATTTCTAAATAAAATTTTAAGATGCTAAAGTGGACTAGATAGTTTTCCTTATCATACTGGGTGAGTAAAAGTTTGCGGCAAGGCTTATAGTCGGGTTGACCGCATGATTCTAAATCTTTATGAAATTGTTTCATAAAGTCGGAAAACATGTCTTTGCTCACTTCACCTGATTCGGGTGCGAGTGGAAAATCTACGGTTTTATGTTTAATATTATTTGGATAGATTAGATCTATCTCAAAATAATATCCCCAATCACCTTCATCTGGAATTGCTAGTATGTTAGAAGGGTTGGAGAGATGCTGAATTTCACTATCATCTAACCAGCTAAACTCAGAGTGAGGGAGTGGTTTGGATAGTGAACTACCATATAAATTATTTTGGTCATAATACTTAAGATGAGTCTGATCATCGCCTACTAATTTTGATTTTAACCTATGTTTATTTACAAATGTGAGACCACCGCGAATTCCTCGCTCAAATAAATTATACATCTCTGGATCTTGTAAGAGATGAATGGTCTCACCAGTCATTTTAAAAGCAGACTTAAAGGACATGGCTGGCAGACTGACAAAGTGGACGGGATCTAACTTATCTTCTTCTAATGCCACTCGTCGAAACTCCTGAAATACATCAGCCAGCAAAAATACATCTAACTTAAGGTAGGCAATCATATATTCGCCAAATGTATGGCAGTCAAATTTTATCCATGCATCTTGTGCATGATCATAATCTTCGGTCTTACATTCTGCGCCGCTCAAATCATTTTTAAATTTATCTATGGGCGGAAGAGAAGTCTCGCCGAGTTTACTAATCGCATCAAAATATGCATATGGAAAGACTCCTTTCCGTGTAATGACTTCATCGGTTAGATTTGGATATTGTTTCTTAAGATTTTGTGTTAGTGGAAGAGACTTTAGATTTTGTACGAGAGAGGCCAGTGATGCAGTCATAAATTGGTAGGAATCTAAAAATTTTATATCAAAATAGACCGTCTTATTTTCTTTAGTTTTATCGACAGGCACTTTTGCTGTCATGGCCATAAACTTCTCTCTCGTTTGTGCTATTACATCAAGCTTCCACTCTTTCATTTGACCTAAACCTCCTTTTATTATCATATGGCTGTCGTAGCCCTTGAAATTATGGAAAATGACGGGTAATGTACGCCATTTCATCCTAAGTGAAAAATTGCATTTTGAACATAGTGCGTTTCTAAATTTACCAGTGATGTGATCATGGTCGCGCACTTTCTTAATCTTATCATCATCAAATGTTTTCCTACATTTGGGGCAAACGTTGCAACTATCAAATTTTGCTTGATCATCTGCTGTCATATGCAATGATCTGCGATAGAGTTCGCCATCATACTTTTGTTGAAATTTTACAGCCTGTTCGAGGAATTGTAGGAATTGGTAAATACAATCCTCACCTTGCCAGACGTGCATTTTATTTTTCTATTTTGGAAATGGTCATGCCATACTTCATAGCAGGATATGGCTGCTGGCTTGTGGATGATATCATCGATATAGCATTCGATGTCAGCATAGATGACACGAAGAGGACTTAGTTCATCGCCATTCTCTCTATATGAAAACTCCTTATCTTTGGGCATGCGCTCCATTTGTAGTTTACCTCGCTTACATCACTCGTAATGAGTTTCAAATTTATTTTTACTCCTAAAGTTGCGAATGCATCTGTCACAGTAATAAATCTCTGATGAGCTAGAATTTCTTAGGTGGTGGTATAAGCGAGAAATTTTGGGAATACCGCAGTAGTGCCATTCCTCACTATCATCCTGTCTTACTAATAAAAGGTTGACAACGTGCTCATAACAACTCGAACGCGAGTTGTAGCGGACACCCTTCAATCCCTTTTCCCAAACATGGAGAACTATTTTGATGTTGTTCAATTTTTCAAATTTTTCTATATCTTTAATTTTCATATCTTCACTATTGCAGTCATCAAACTTTAATTCATTCTCCCACTGTTGATACTTACTCTTGCGGTATAGCTATTCTGTACATCATTATAGTGGAGAATGGAGAGGACGGCATACTTAAAACAGTGCGATTCGCAATCTACAGAAATGACTGCTGTTTTATTTTTTAAACTTTTCGGAAGTTTAAAGGAGCCTCGTCCAGAGTAGTTCTCTAATAAAGTGATTTTAATCATGGCGGTCTCAATACCATCAAAAACGAGTCCACTATCACGTTCGTTAAATTTATCTATGTTTAATTTTAACCCTTGGATATGAAAATTTATCCAAGACTCGCAGTCTACAACTTCGGTTGCAGGAGAGGAGGGTATGTGAAACTCCAACCTCTCTACTATTTGACCAGTATGGTGGTCGATTTTTACATATTTTATTTTGAGATAGATGAGCGCCTTCATTCTAAAATTGGCTAAATTGTTGAAGAGCGCATCAATCAAAGATGCATTTTGATGAAACCATTCTTCAAAGTCAGTAATGGTTTCTGAGGATTCCATCTGGTAGTTCCTCACTAAATTATTTATCGACACTTCAGAGAGTCGGATAGAGGAGGCGCTGTTAGTATAACTATCGTCACTGTGTGTATGTCGAAGTCTATGTGAAGATAGTTCAAAATGTGACTCAAAAGACTGAATGCATAAATCGCAAGAAAAGGAGACATCGTTAACAGAATCATCCCCACCTTCGGAGATTGATGTTGACTTAGGTCTACAAACACCTCGCTTGATGTGTCGAACGAGATCACGCTTCCTCGTGAAGATGTGCCCACAGTCAGCACATTCCCGATCGTTGCATTCCCGCGACAATGTTGACATGGACTCGCTCGAGATGGGACTGGTATCACCTGAAAGAGAAATCATTCTATCATCTCTGTTCAAGTCTCAGTGTATTGTTACAACCTACCTTGACTCAACAACTCTAAACTTTCCTCGAGAAGGGAGGGCGTTGGTGATGAAGTTGATGCCTGAAATTGAGGAAGATGCTATTAGCCACACGTTTGAGGGATATGAGTGAAGAAATTTTCAACTTACCATTTGAACGAAATTATGTTTAAGCTTGATACTTCAACAAGATAGAGACTTCACTCAAATTTGGAATTCACGAGAGAGCAGTTCACTTATACGTCTTAAAGACAGAGTGAAATGACACGAATGTCACTTTGCATATATACTTTCATATTCATCATTCATTGGCTGTTCATTCTGATTGGTTGCTTGTTGATACTTAAGAATTAGAAAACATTTCAAAGTCATTATTCACAGTCAACATGACAAGCCCTCCGACCACACCAAACACAAAATTCTCTTCTCCATGCTCAACACCAAAGGCGCTCGTTGCACCAAACGCTCCAACGAAGGGGAAGGTAGAGAAGGTGTACCGACTAGACAATATCAGAAAGTTGTCATTAGCAGCGGACGAGGAAGAGGAGAGTGTATGTGAGAAGGAGTGTCCCGACTTAACAGGCGTGAGGTGGAAGTATCTCCAGTACGATACTGACGATGTGATGGAGATTACCAGCACCAAATTCCTCCACCAATTATGGGAGTGGTACACCCCTAACTCCCAGCCACGAACTATGGCGGAGTGGGAGTACGAGGGATGTTCAAAAAGTTCGTGCCAAAAGTGTAAATCAACATTTATTTTTGATTTCAACAATATACATGTACTGTGCCTATAATTCCATATTATTAAGAGCGGAAATATGAAAAGGAAAGTCATTTTTCCACATAGTCTCCATTCTTCATTACACATTTTTCAGCTCGATGACGCCATGTTCGAAACGCACCCTCGAAGAAATCCATCGGTTTCTCGGCGAGAGCATCCTCGAAGGCCGCCTTCAATTCGCTGACATCTTTGAATCGCCTGCCTTTCAGTTGTCGTTTGATTTGTGGGAATAGATGGAAATCACACGGGGATAAATCAGGACTGTATGGGGGATGAGGGAAGATTTCAAATCAATGAGGGAAGAGAGAGGGCTGTGACACATTGACGGCTTCTGTGAGCGGGGGCATTGTCATGGTGAAAAAGGATTCCACGAGAAAGCTTTCCCCGTCTGAACCGTCTCAGAGACTGTCGCAAGTTGGAGAGGGCAGTTATGTATCGGGATGTGGTCACTGTTTCTCCCTGATTTAGGTATTCAATGTGGATGACACCTTGTCCGTCGTAGAACACAATGGCCATTACTTTGGTTCTGATGGACTTCTGCATCAAAGGCTTTATCGGAGGAGATGTTCCTTTGACTCGCCATTCCATGCTCATTTGCTTGGTGGCCGGATCGTAACCGTATAGCCATGTTTCATCACCGGTTACAATTCTCGAAACGAACTCTTCCGGATTGCGGTCGAACATGTTTATCAGGTGATTGCATAGCTCGATTCTTGTCTCGCGATGTAGCGAAGTCAATAGCCGCGGCACCCATCTCGCACTAACTTTCGACATGTTCAGATGTTCGTGGAGAATGGTGACAACGGACCCCATACTGATGTTGGTTGCTCTGGAGATAACTCGAGTAGTGATCTTAGGATCCTCACTGACCATGTGCTCCACTTCATCGACTTGGTCTTGTGTCGTGGATGTTGTTGGCCGACCATCTCGGTGACCATCTTCGGTTGATTCTCGACCCTCCTTGAATCGCTTGACCCATTTCCTTACAGTGCGTGGTGCCATTGCTTCATCTCCATAGACCTGCACTAGGTCCGCCGATAGCTCCTCGATGCTTTTGCCAAGCCGAACGTAGAATTTAGCGACTGTTCTTTGTTCCTCCATGATTGAAAATGAAAGTTACCTGCACAATTGCATCAACAACAACATTTGACAATTGAGTTGTAAACAATTTGCATCAATGATCAGCACTCATCAATCATGAAGTAAAACATGAAATCGGTGAATGAACCCTTAGCAAGTGCTACAAGGCCAATGGAGATATCTACAATTACGTCAGCACACTGCATCAATAGCGACTAACGCGAGCAACTCTTTGAATGGACTGAATTAGTCTTGGCACGAACTTTTTGAACGTCCTCCGTATATCAACAAAGTGAGGCTCGCAGTGGAAGAACGATTGAAACAAGTGAACTGTTTTTGTGATCTATGTGAAGCCAGACTCTGGGACGATATTGACGATGAGGACCTTTTGAAATACATGCCATAATAAATTTTTATTTCATATTATCTTTGCTTTCATACTGAATTACTTGAATGGGGCTTCAGTGGATGATTTAACCATGTATACTTTTTCATTTGGAAATAGTAGCACGCTTAGTCTAACTTGTAAATCTTATAACATTTCATATGGGCGATGATGGTAGATGAAATAGTGTTAAATAAAATTAAGATGGCCTACACTTCTGATACAGGGATAGCAATCGACTGCGATCCATGTGTAAAGAGCTTGTTAGACTACGGAAGAGAGAAGTGTGTTATGTTGCGTGTGGCGCGTGAGTGTCCTCCCATTTCATTCCATTCATCAATTCATCTCATTGATAGAGACAGGTAGAACTCATGGTTCTCATAACGTATGCAATGGAAAGTTTTAGGCAACCTTCGACAGTTGGCTAAATGTCGCCCTGGCGCGAATGCATACTACGTTGAGACAGAGGCAATCACTTGCAAACATGACGCAGAGAGTTTTAACAAGATTGACCATTGCCGAATGTCCCTTGCGGTATACATAGCTACGGGTTTCACCGCCGCCCTTTACAGGAACGCCCGTCGAAAGGAAGTATTACACCGAACTTCATTTGCAACGTTCAAGTTGACTGATAGCAGATTCAACTTAATGATAGTATTCG
Source organism: Prostheceraeus crozeri (assembly GCA_907163375.1). Lineage (NCBI taxonomy): Eukaryota > Metazoa > Platyhelminthes > Polycladida > Euryleptidae > Prostheceraeus > Prostheceraeus crozeri. The sequence goes on along the minus strand of CAJQUW010004698.1, from coordinate 348,995 downwards.
CCAGTCCGAAGACTGCCCAGGGCAAACCGCGTGGAGGTTCTATCATGTCTTGCCCCATGGTGGCCCTTAAGAGAGCCGTTGGTTCGTTCTCGTCGTATCTGAAAATAGAAGGAAAAATAGATGAAATTATATTCAAGTGATAGAGATGATACTAACTTACCATAAGAGAAATTTAGCCGGTTCGTGACCCCTTCGATGGTGGTGGCTGAGGCAAGTACTTGGCCGGCAGTTTTCGCTTCCGGTGGCGCAATTCTTTGATGTCGCCATCATGCTTGATGGAGACATGGATACAGCGCATCTCCGCCATTGCTCCCTCGTAGCATTCGAACGTGCTGTCGACATCCTCACTTTGCAGCAGAATGTCATCAACAATCCTGCTGTTGATAATTGGTAGGTGGAGTGTTGTTCTTCTCTCCTTGTGCTGCTCGTTCTCAACCATTTTCATTTTTAGTTGCTCAATCTTGAGCTTAAGCACCCCTTCTTGTGATTTTAAATTTTTTATATTTGCTGCCTGCTCTTCAACTCGCTTTTCACTTTGCAGTGCCCTATCTCGAAAAGCCTCCAAATTTATGACCTGCGTTTTGAGGTTCTTGATTTCCTGGACTTGAGCTTTCAGGTTAAAATTTTCACCTCTCAAAGTCTCGCATTCGTTTCTAAAGCGACTCAGCTCATCTTTCAATTTATTGAGCGCAAACTCCTGGCTAACTTTGGCAGCCTGATCGTCCTTATTCCAGGCTAAAGTTTGGGCTTTAATCCCCTTCAATTTTTTCGGGGAAGATTGGCTGATTGGCTTCGCTATTCCTTTAACGGCACTACAACCTCCTCAGAGTCGGACTCGTCTGAGGTGTCTGAATCACTGCTTAGATCATTTCCTGTAGTCGGAACAGCAGGATCGGCTATTATTGCATTCTGCAATTCTTCATTTCCTGTAGTCGGAACAGGAGGATCGGCTATTATTGCATTCTGCAATTATTCATTTCCTGTAGTCGGAACAGGAGGATTTATGATATCTGCAATTGCATTCTGCAGTTCTTGATCCAAATCGACCAATTCAAAATAGGGGGCTATGACTTTGCCTATTTCCGAAGTTGTATAATTTGGGAACTTCACAACTGGACAGTTCTGATGCCTCTTATAAAATTTTTCGTGCTGCTTGCCTCTTAAAAACTTTTGGCAATGTGTACAGCCGGAAACAACACCTTTCTCAACATGAATGTGAGGCGTGTTCTTATACTTATTCAAGTGGCGTTTAAACTCACCACCTCTCTTCACTTCATCACAAGAGCACTTTTTAAATAGAAATTTTGAGTTGCCTCCCATATTCTGTAGAAGGAAAGATAAAATAGAATTACTGACAAGTAACATTGACAATCATTTTAAAAATACAACTAATATGTCATTCAGTACTTGAGGATAGACAAGCTAGGCTGATGAATCCGTTACAGGCATTACTCAGAGGGGATCTTATCCCGACTCCAAGGCCTCGGCCCTCAAATCCAACCTCCCGCGGACAGAGCGTGCGTCATATTACTGTGTTGGTATTCGGACCCCGATTTTGACATGAAAACCGGTGGAGTTATTTACATCAGGAAGCAAGTCTCGAGCCGAAGCTCGCCTCTGACAACTTTATAAAGGTCTTTATTGAAATCAGAAGGTTTGAAACCCCCGAAAATCGCCAAAAATAGCGAATTTAAATTTTTCAACTTTTTAGCACTACTTATGAAATTTTAAAAGTAGCCTATCACTTAGGGCAGGTCAATAGCGACCGAACCTTTTTTGAATTAAGTCAAACGGACTTGTAGAAGCAAAGTTACAAGCCTTTAAAGTTTTGGAGTCTTTTATGGCCTGGAGACGAAGGCCATCTCCTGGCGAACCTCTAAGTCTGACGCCTTAGCTGATATCAGCAATGAAATTTTCTAAGTCGGTTTCTTACAGAAACCCGGAATTTGTAATGTCCGATGCTATCATCGGAGGTCAGAGAGACGACTTACAGTTGACAATCTCTCGTCTGAATGACAAGTCTCTGTCGGTTCCCAGCTTATATAGTGTGTGGCGATCAGCTGATGACGTAATACCCATCATCCAAACACTCAAAACCCGTTTATCTCCGGTTCTAGTGCTCCGATTGAGCTGGAAATACACCACTGCCATGTAGAATTTGACGCCGAATCCGAATCTGGCCTCCGTTTTCCCATCCGATGCTTCATTTTGGCTCTACAGTAGGCAGCCATTGCAAAAATTCTAACGTTTTTTCGAAAAATGTTGAAAATTTTTCTCTCCGATTGACTTGAAACTCACCATACAGATAGAGAATTTCACGCTGATTCCAAATCTGAAATCCGTTTTCCAATCCGATGCTTCGTTTTGGCGCTGCAGCCCAAAACGTCCCAAATTCTAACTCTGTCGTTTTTCGCCAATGTCCCAAAATCTTAAATGGCGTCTCACATCTAAACGAAGACAGATATGAACAAGCCGTTTGTTTCACTGAATTTGTCTCACTCTTAGCTTTTAAACGAGCTATGGCACGACAAAATCCGTCCACTGGAAGCCAAAATCGAAGCGAGCTCTCCCGAGGGGGGGGGGACGTCAGCGAAAATTTTTTCTCTCCGATTGCGTTCAAATTCACCATACCGATGCAGAATTTCACGCTGAATCCGAATCTGGCCTCCGTTTTCACATCCGATGGTTCGTTTTGGCGCTACACACCAAAACGTCCCAAATTCTAACTCAGTCGTTTTTTCGAAAAATGTTGAAAATTTTTCTCGCCGATTGCCTTGAAACTCACCATACAGATAGAGAATTTCACGCTGATTCCAAATCTGAAATCCGTTTTCCAATCCGATGCTTCGTTTTGGCGCTACAGCCCAAAACGTCCCAAATTCTAACTCTGTCGTTTTTCGCCAATGTCCCAAAATCTTAAATGGCGTCTCACATCTAAACGAAGACAGATATGAACAAGCCGTTTGTTTCACTGAATTTGTCTCACTCTTAGCTTTCAAACGAGCTATGGCACGACAAAATCCGTCCACTAGAAGCCAAGATCGAAGCGAGCTCTCCCGAGGGGGGGGACGTCAGCGAAAATTTTTTCTCTCCGATTGCGTTCAAATTCACCATACCGATGCAGAATTTCACGCTGAATCCGAATCTGGCCTCCGTTTTCACATCCGATGGTTCGTTTTGGCGCTACACACCAAAACGTCCCAAATTCTAACTCTGTCGTTTTTTCGAAAAATGTTGAAAATTTTTTCTCGCCGATTGCCTTGAAACTCACCATACAGATAGAGAATTTCACGCTGATTCCAAATCTGAAATCCGTTTTCCAATCCGATGCTTCGTTTTGGCGCTACAGCCCAAAACGTCCCAAATTCTAACTCTGTCGATTTTCGCCAATGTCCCAAAATCTTAAATGGCGTCTCACATCTAAACGAAGACAGATATGAACAAGCCGTTTGTTTCACTGAATTTGTCTCACTCTTAGCTTTCAAACGAGCTATGGCACGACAAAATCCGTCCACTAGAAGCCAAGATCGAAGCGAGCTCTCCCGAGGGGGGGGACGTCAGCGAAAATTTTTTCTCTCCGATTGCGTTCAAATTCACCATACCGATGCAGAATTTCACGCTGAATCCGAATCTGGCCTCCGTTTTCTCATCCGAGCACTCCTTCCACTCGAAACAGCCCATTTTACAACCCAACATTCAGCAGATTGCACGAAAAACATCACACACTATAGCCTCAAGACAAATCCTGGCGGTCGCCCAAGTCCACCACGACACTCTGTCGTTCCAGAGGGGGGGAGTCAGCGAACATTTTGTGAACGTGAACCAACCTGGCCGGCACACCACGACAGACTACAACCTCTGTCGTTCCAGAGGGGGGGGGCGCACCGGTCGGGTGTTCGCCGTTTGCTTACTACTAGTGAAACCAATCCTCGAAATGTTTATTTCAGATAACTTTACAAGGTGCATGCAATTAAATCATGCTACTAAAACACACACATAGAAATTAGACATAAGGTACAATTTGCAACAATTAAATTCACGTTGACAAGAAGTTGATTGTACTGTCAGAAAAGGTCTTCACAACTTTGTTCATGAACTTGACGGAGTCTCTCGACCTTAGGTCAGATTGCATTATTCTGATCTGAAAAAAACTTTCATAAGTAAGTAGGTAAATCGTATATTCTCAGAAGTGAATGGAAATCAGACAAAATATACATGCGATACAAAAAGTTCTAAATTGCGAAATCAAAAATGTCTTCAAGGAGTCGAAAAGCATGAGAAATTAGTCAATGGGGGCGTGGTCCAAAATAATTGTCACTCCTGGGAAAAAATAACTTTTTCTACGAGCTGCGCAGATCCTGGCTGAGCAAATCTTCTAGTAAGACATGATGTTTGAGGACATGTTCGATTTAAAGGATGGTTTGCATTACTCGAAATTTTGAACAAAATTTTGGAGGTTGCATCTTGCGGCGTGTTTTCAAACTTGAGAAGAAATTACATTGGAATTTGCTTGAGTCCACTCATGCGATTCGTTGGTCTCTATTTTGTAGGTCGACTAGCAGTGCAATAAAATATATTTGGGATTTAAACAGGGATTATCGATGGGATAGTCATGTTATACCACTATCCGATTATCATTCTATATTTATAAATTAATCTAAACATGGCGAGACCCCGAAAGGAAAAAAAAACTTTTATTTTTTTATATATGTAAATGTACTAATTTTGTTTTACCCGGGCTATTGTAAGTTCTGAGGGGCATCTTGGTGCAGCCCTCTGATCTTGTTGTTCCTATGATTCAAAGGATCCTAAAGCTGCTGCTCACACAATTGACATATTCTCATTTTAATGACAGCATTAGTTTTCACCAACTCGGTCATCCTGTTACTATAAATAGCAGTCTAAACTGAATTCCACTTCTATTTGAAAAGAAATTGATTTTTGTAAGTGTTGGAAAATGATGGTAAATGGCTTCAACAAACGAATATGCTTTGATCAGGTATCGCATGGAAACTTCTACATGTAAATTCAATGTTGGGAGTATGTTTGATGGTACTGAGATAGCTAAACCGTGCTGAATACAACTCAAAAAATGATTCTTGAAAATATATGTAAATTATGAATAATTTGTTAGAGTCTCAGTTATAGCATATTGAGCAGAACTGCACATCCACATAAGCTAAATCCACTATGTAGCATAAAACTAACAGTATTTCTTATGAGCTTATTGTTAGTGATGTATACAAAGGTTTTAACTATTATTTGATGTTAAGCATTTACGTTCTTTTGATCCATTGTGAGGACTCCCATCCAGTGAACTCTTATCATGTCGTCATCATCACTCTTCAAATTTGTAAATATAGGCCCTATAGATCTCACGTATTTTGTATATGGTATATGATATTTATCATGATGACTCTTAAAATTTGTAAATATGTAGGTCTCATGTCATTTGTTTATGATAGTATATGATGTACATGTACATCATGATCACTCGGTAAATTTGTAAATATATATCTCATGTATTTTTTATTGATGCTAAACTTTGCGTATGCATATGTTAAACGTGTTATCAGCGCTTGCTTGCAAGTGCCTTTGCGGCCATCGCTCTGCGTTTTCTGTACATTTCAGAATAAACATTTATGACGTATGACTTATTCATGCAGCAATTGTGGATGCATTCGAGGATGATTGAACATTTTGATCATAGCTTCATATCCACTTTTGTCAATTATCTACAAGTGAGTTGAATTTGGCTAAGATGCTTAATTTTAATAAAGGTCAATTTATTGATGCTCCCATCGGCGAAATTTGATGAAATTTGAAATGATTGTTGGAAGAATGTAAAAGCTGACGGTCCTAAAAAACGAGTCGCACAGCTATTTTATTTGAGCAATATCAAAAGTGTCTAGCACCAGAAGCAGAGCCGGAGTAAAGCAAGGTTAGTTTAGATATCTGCGGCTTGATTAGTATGAAAATTCTCACAAGCAAAACCTAAATTAGGAATTATTTATCGAAATCGGACATCAGCAATTTTCGGCAAAGTTCGGTAATGAAATACCTAAATATTGATCCCACAGTTACTGCTTCTGATAAGATTGGAGGGCTCTAGTCTCTCCAACAGCACGTTCAGAGTTCAAATTCGCAGCTGTGGTGCATTGGATGATAATTTTGCTAACAATATACAGCCCGGCGCTCGAGATTGAGCATGATATCAAAGAAGTGAGTTTGTTTAGATGTCTTTGAATGGCAAATGCACAATAATTAATTAAATTTCAGCAATTAGAGATAGAATACTAGAGAGATAAAGCGTTCAACTGCCAATTTATGAGATTTTATAATACTCAATGAAAAATTTGTCACATTTGGGAGGTCTGTACAGTGGGCAAGAATTCATCCGAATAGTCCCCAAACAATAAGTAGACCGCTCTTGTATCGCTGATATCAAACTACCGGATGCCCAAACATTCCCCCAATTATGTTTCGCCACTTATGTTTCAATTATAAACTGAATATACAATACTGAGTTTGTGGCTACTAGGAGACTTTTTTAAGTCTACACTTATATCTGTGTAAAGATTTAAGCTGATTTAACCCGCAGAGTCTTGCAGTGGACCTGCAGCTATATTTTTCTATTTCACTTTTTGTGCTGAGGATATGTCAACCGCTCATGCCCATGTAAAATCACCACCTTTGACAATGATTCTGATGTGATATTTGATTTCAATTGAATCAGTAGAAGTTCGGTAGATATGCCGAGAGGGTACACTCGAACCCGTCAGTTCTCAGAGGGTGTAGAAATTCCCATAAAAAATTTTGCTATCAGATGAAAAATGATTTTATACATATCCATAATGGCACATACTGCGTGAAGTTCACACAGTTATTGACTGTATATGCTCATATGCGCTGTGTTGAGATCCCAAAATGCGAATATTTTGCTTTCGCACATGATCGCGCGTGACTGATTGGCCTACTATGCGACGAAGTATTCTGTTGTTCGTTAATAAATATTCTTAATTCTTCACCTTCAAGTCCCAATCTCGCACAAATCTCAAAATTCTTTTCCATATTCTTAATGTCAAACGAAGTTCCTCCCAATAAACTCAAAAGTCAGTTACCATCAATCATCCAGAATCCTGGGCACGGCACCTCATTTATCGACTATATCCAAAAAAACATCAGCATGTAATTGTGTTGTGTCTATTCTACAATTTACACCTGCCTGTTGTTCAGTACATCATTCAGGACAAAAATTTGATTTTTTTACTATAGCTACATGTACATGCTATCTAATTCCGACATAGATTTCATAACATAAACATACAGACATAGATTTCATAAAGTAGATTTCCACAAAGAACTGCCGCAAACAAGCATCATAGTTTTTTCATAGAACTCAACATTCTCAACAACGATATCGACTAAAGATAACTTAAATCTCCCGACTAATGAAAAGGTAACACGCAGATAATGATGTTTTCAATCGCTCCACGTGGCTTATATCCAGTGATGACATATTTTACGTTTTACACGTGTTATTTGATTCAATTCAACACAAAATCCACGTGAATCTGACAACAGCAGAAAAAAGCGAGAATATGCCTACGTCTCTTCTCTCTCTTGCGTCATGGCTGAGCCCTCGCCAGTTTCATTGGAGACTAATTTCTAGTTGTTCTCTATCGCCCCGTAGTGATATCGATCAGAGGCCATTTCAGACACTATCGTTCGCTTCCGCATTCGCTCACATCTTCCCATGTATAATGGCATGTTCGTCGAGTTTCTGTTTTCCTATGACCCAAAATACCTCAGTATTCTATTAACCACAATTGCCATGATTTTCTCCTCTACCCTGTTTGCCGCAATACTTTTTCGCTATTCTTCCTGGCGACGACATTCGTTGCATTCTGAGCAAACATCGTGGGTTTTATGAATCGCAGGATTCTTATCCTAGGGTAGGCCTACACAGAAATTGTTTTATCTTATTGGTCATTTTCTCTTCTTTCCAACTGTAAGTAAAACAATTGCATCTGGACAACAATCTGAATAAGAAAATCACTATACTTCTGCATATTCATCTCATTCATAACCCGCATTCGAACTTGCATTGTTATCTATAGACATTGCTTTTTTACATTATCATCCAGTTTTGCAATAAAATGTTTCGCTGGAGCTACACAGCTCTTTACCTCTGTCCCATCTTCATCGAATGTTGGCTTCGATCCAAAGTACCTAAATTTCTTATCTCTCCTTGGTTAGCATGCATTCAGTTACCTTGATACCGTATTAATACCAAGAAAAGGTGGGCATGGTGTTGAACAAGGATTAGAGTACTTTTAAATTAGTAGTCAATAGGTAGCAGGGATGCGGAGTCCCATCATTTTGATAGGACTGCGACTCCGGGTGGCAAGTATATAAGCCTAGTTCCAGTAAACATACATCATAGATCATTATAGGCTTGCCTGAGCCCGATTTCAGTAATCATTGCTGCAACAAATCAATCATTTTTGTGAAAGTTTGCCAGCTTTGCACATCAGATAGTTAGTGTGTGCTTCACACGGTTTTTCTCCAGTCTCTACCAGGCAGGAAAATCCCCCATCCTTCTCCTAAAAATATGAGTACACTTTCGATTTTGATATGCGCTATGGAGGAGACATCACACACGATTGACGGTAGGGTAAGAGGCAATGTTCTCAAACAAACTAGTATTTTACTTTCGTCTCCGATGTAACCTTTGGTGCGGATGTGTGATCGAGGCTAGGAATGCTTGTCTTCTCTACTAAATCACCGAGTGAAGCGACAATCCTTTTTCACTATCACGGTTCATTCCCTCAACTATTGCAAGCTTTGCATGCACTGCTGTCTATGTACTTTTGTTGACGGAGAAAGTTGACATCAAGATAGTGACAGCCATATGTACGAGGATAAATAATTTGTTTGTTTTATATTTCGGGTCGAGTTATGGGCCTGAGTCCGCAGTCCTATCCTTTGATAGGACTTCGACTCCGGGACTCCTACTCCGCATCCCTGATAGGTAGCACCATTAAATGGATTGCTTTAGATGCACTAGGGGAGAAAATTTTGGCAGGACAGAAAGTAAGCGCAAATAATCCAAGGAGAGTTAGTATTAATGGGGCATCTTTTGGGGAGCAACTTCGAGAAAGTCGCAAATCACAAATTGCTAAATTGAAATGTGACCATCGCGACAAACTTCTTGCATAACGACAAAAATTTACGGTTTTGTCTGACAGATGATGTTCTTTTGATCGATGTCGACGTCGCTTGTAACGCCATTGGCTGGGCGCGGCAGCAATGGCGTGCACCACCTTCTCCAATTTGGGTACGGGGCATCTCGCTCGGTCCACCAAAGGAGGGTCTGCACATGAGGCGGTTGATGTTCGTGTTCGGTCTTGTATTGCTTAAGTGCATGCATATACATGCACATGTCATACATGTTCATTCAATACACATTTGTTGATCAAGACGTGTGTGAAGTTGGCGGAAACACCCAGTGGAACCACTTTTATTACAGCCTAATTCTACTCGAAACAACTTCCACTTCTACTTCAACTTCATCATAACTTCTCTAGCGTTCAGTCGAGACGGTTGTGCTTTACGACTATTAGATCACCAGTGCCCTTGACTCCGAAATTCCCAGGTCTGTGCATTGCCGTTCGCGAGCCGCGGACCCCTGGTTCGATGATGACTGCAAGAGAGTGAAACGACATGCCAGACGTCTTGAGAGACGAGTCAAATGTCTCATCATCAGCGATCCTGCTTCAGCTGAGCTAAAAGCTGTCCGTCTATCATACAAAAAACTTACTATTCAAAAGCGGGAGACTTTCTGGAAGGCCAAGACAGAATGTGAGAAAGGCAATCCTCGATTGATGTGGAAATCTATCTACTCCCTCATGGGTCGTCTCCACGCCAACCCTGGTGTGAACATCTCAGCCGACTTATTCCATCAGCACATCGTCGATAAAGTACAGTGCATTCACGACATGACTCTGAATCACCCACCTCCTAATTTCTCTCAGGCTCCATCTGACTGCTCCTTCAGTGTTTTTCAACTCCTCACCGTTCATGATGTCATACTAGCCATAGCCTCACTTCCCAACAAGCACAATTCCCGTGACTACCTGCCCACTGATCTCCTCAAGTGCAACATTGACATCCAGGCACCGTTCATTACCATTCTTTTCAACATGTCCCTTACATGTGTGACATTTCCCCGTCTCTGGATTGAAGCTGTCATCAATCCAGTTCTTAAGAAAGGTAACCTCGATTCCTCTGAAGTATCTTAATTCTTACAGACCGATTTCCAAGTTATGTACCCGCTCAAAAGTTCTCGAGCGCATTGTGACCCGTCAGCTTCTACGTCATCTCAGCGATCATAGCCTTCTCCCGAGTCTCCAATCAGCTTACCGTTCCTTTCACTCGACTGAAACAGCCCTCCTCAAAGTATCCTCCGACATTTTTTTAGCCATGGATAATGGCGACCTATCCTTCATTCAGGGGCGACGGCAGGGGCGGGCCAGGCAGGGCCGCGGCCCTGCCAAATTTCATCTGGCCCTGCCTGTGGCCCTGCCAACTTTTTGAGAGAATTTTGAACATTTCGTAAATTAACAGTGTAGCAATATTTTATTCATTTTTTTGTATTATTCTTATTTGGTATGGTTGTTTTGCAGAGAATACAGATGAAATATTTGACACGTAGTTGTTGTAACGACGGCTGTTCTCACTCCATTGACAAACCAATTATTTTTATCGGTTTGTTTAAAAACGGACAATCTAAATTGGATGTCCATGACCTTGACGATCAGCTGTGATATTTTTTTTCAAATTGTTTTACACTCTTATCATCTTGCACTCTTATTAGGCTAATCATTCACCAATACCTAATTTATGCAAATAAAATAAACTCTATAACTATAAACTGAATTCGTAATTACAATTTTAAAGAAAATTAGGACAATGAGCATGTGCACGAATTTCGGTCAGATCAACCCACGAATGCCACAAATCATGCGATACGCATTTACTTCCCAATCATTGACACCGCCATTGCTGAATTGAAAATGCGATTTTCTCCTGACAATACGAATGTCCTCATGGGAATAAAAGCCCTGTGTCCAGTCAGTGATAATTTCCTGGACTTTGAGTCGTTATCTCCTTTAGCGAAGCATTACGAATCAAACTTGGAGCTTCTGAAAATCGAGTTGCTTCAACTAAAGAGCATCATATCTCGCAAAAAAGAGATTTCAAAATTCAGTCCATTGACAATCTTGGAGACGCTGACTTTTGTTGATAGGTACGCAGATGCGTTCTTCGAGACAATGAGGTTGCTCAAAATTGCAGCCTCTATCCCTGTAGCGTCTGCAGAAGCCGAGCGGAGCTTCAGCAAATTGAGATTGGTAAAGTCTTACCTCCGGACAACCATGTCAACTGAAAGGTTGTCCGACATCATAATTATTGCTGCTCACAAATCGAGAGCGAAAATGATCGATCTTGACATTGTTGTTGACCAATTCGGTTCACTATATCCAAACTGTCGCATTATGCTTCATTAATTTTTTTATACAAGTATCTTTTACAAAGACATTTACAGTAGAGTTGACGCAATTATTGATTGCTTGCGTGGCAGCTAAAGAGGATTTATACCTTCTTTGTATTTCTCAAGCATCCCTCTGAATTCATGCACATCTTAGTGTATCATATCCTAACAAACTCGTTGAGTTCCCCAGAAACTGATCATTATAAAATGAGCATGAACGTGTCATGAGTATTAAATTGCATGAGTGTATCTCTTCAGTTCTCAGGCAAAAGATATTCATGAAACAGAGGGATGCCCACCTCATATTATTGTCTCCCAATCCGGTATACAATTTTTTGGGGGTAATTATTTTCTCCCAATTCGGTCTACCATTTTTGTTTTTTTAGGGTATTTGAGATTTAATACGCGTACACACAATCTTGTTTTATCTGATTGTACGATATATCCTGCTGTTTTACCATACGCTTTGTGATTTTTTTGTTCCCGTTTATCTGGAGCGATTAGTTTCAGATTTTCATGACTTTTTCTTTCACAAGATATTAAAAGCTAGATATTAGAAGCTATTAAAAGAATTTATTGTACTTTTTTGTTTTTCTTCAAATGGTTTAATGAATAATTGCCTCAATGAAAAAAATAATCCTCTAAATATGGAACCTATACATAATACGAGGTTGGCTTATCTCCGTATTTATCATATGTAAATGATGGTGAGGATTGCGGGATATGAATTATAGGACGCCGCTTATAGAAGTAGAAATCTGCCTCATGTCATCAGAATATAAGCACGAATTGGCATAATTGGCTAAGCATCAGTAAATTTTGCTACTACCGTTTCGCATAGTGATAGGGCCACATAATACAGGCCTCTTGGTGACTTACTGTTCTCATTATATCTGTAGGGACCCCAAAAATGTACTTTTCAACATTGTTTGGAATGACCTTGGCATACATTTATGCGGCCCTGCCACGAATCTATTTGGCTCTGCCTTGGCCCTGCCGAAAACAGACGGCTGGCGTCGCCACTGCGGCCTGCTATCCTCGATCTCAGTTCTGCATTTGACTCAGTCCACCATGACATACTTCTCCGTCGCCTCGAAGTCTCGTTTGGCCTGCATGGACAGGTCCTTTCCTGGTTCGCATCATTTATTACGGATCGATCCTATTCTGTAGTGTGTGACTCCTCCACTTCATCTCCAGTTTCGTCGTCTCATGGGGTCCCTCAAGGCTCCGTGCTTGGCCCTATCTTGTTTCTCCTGTACAAGTCTGACCTTCCCAATATCATCACATCTCATGGTCTTTCCTACCATATGTATGCTGATGATATCCAAATCTACGGCTCCTGTCATCCATCCCAGATCCACGTCCTCTCCAACAAGATGTCCAACTGCTTATCTGCTGTTCACGACTGGCTAGCGAGCAATCGTCTTTTGCTTAACGCCAGTAAGAAATCATGTGGCTCACCTCTAAAAGATGCCGCAATCTTGTTCCACAGTCTCCTATTATTATCGGACAACAAGACTCCATCACTCCGACTAACAAAATCCGCAATCTCGGGGTCATTCTTGATCCCTGTCTGTCCATGCAACACCACATTTCTAGCACGGTCTTCAAATGTTTTGGTGCACTTCGCCAGCTTCGCTCACTCGTCGCTTCCTTCCTCTACCGGTTTTAAACACTCTCATGGTTTCCCTCGTTCATTCCCGGCTCGATTTTTGCTCCAGTCTACTTTATGGCCTACCAGACAATTCCCTCTGCATGCTCCAATCAATTCTTAATGCAGGTGCGCGAATTCTGTTCAATACCAGCTCCCGCGACCACGTGACCCCTGTACTACGATCCCTTCAGTGGTTACCGATTCGCTATAGGATTACCTATCGCGTGGCAGTTTTCGCCTTCAAATGCATTCGCGGTTCAGCTCCTTCCTACATGTGCTCCATGCTTCAATCTGTGTCCTGCAATCCCACACGCTGTAATCTCCGATCCGCTTCCAATGATGACCTGTTGATCCCCTCCTCCCGCCTGAGGACCGTCGGAGCTCGTGCCTTTCCGATTGCGGCTGCTCATATCTGGAATAACCTGCCGACAAGCCTTAAGACAATTTCATCCACTTCATCCTTCAAGAGACACCTGAAGGTTGAACTCCTGCGAATTGCCTACTTATCTTGAGCTTTGCTCCTTCTTCTGCTTCTCTTGTCCTGTTGACCCTCAATCTTTGACTTTTGATGACTGTTTCACTGTAGAAAGTGCCCCTGAAGTCTTCGGACATAAATGTCACTTGAATTTGTTCGTATAATAAATAAATAAATACTTTGTCAATTATCACGAATCGGTCGTCATTCCACAAATTTGCAGTCGTTTTTGACAAATTTAAGTTTAAAAGACAAAAGTGGTTCCGCTGTGAAGTTAGCGGAGCCAATTGCTGAGTCTTGTTCATAACGCATCAAATGAATTTCTTTTTGTCACTGCCTGATCTATTTTGTTGTGCTCATCACAAATATATGCTCCATTTTTCAAACAATGCGTTTTTCAGCCAGAAATCCGAATTTCACTTTTTTGGCTATCTGATTGTAAAGTTGACGGAACCATTTTTAATTTATGTCATGACGTTGAAAATGCCCTGGTTTTAGCTTCTTCCTCTGCTCTTATTGGCTGTCACTTTGTTGTTTGTTACTTCATAGATTCGTTCATTTTACACGTAATCGATCATTCTAGCGTACACGCTTGATGAGAGCTGGTGAAAGGTACCTCGCGTTGACAATATCCATGACGGTATACGTACAGCATTGGAGTAGCGGCAGTAGCGTATATGAAAACCGTGCGAATCAAACATAGATCTAGGAATGTGGGATTAAAGCTATCGATGACTCATTCAGCTTGTCACTGCTTTTCTGATAATAATAGACCGCTGTCGCAAACACACAGCGCAGGTAAAAATAGCTTCATCTGAAAGTCTGAAGTTCTTCGTTCCCTGGCAGTGCTTTCTACACAGATCCAATAATAAGAGTAGATGATGAAGTCACTGCATCTTTGCGTGTCGGACGGTGAAGCGGGAAAATGTTTATTTACATTTGGCGAGCGCTCCGATCGCAGAAAGCAAATGATTCTGTAGTTGATGATGGAAAGTGTTGCACAGACCCACAAAGGAATCTGTGCGGAAAGAGAAATAAAATGAAGCATGTAGATTTCATATATAACGCCCACATCGGTCAGTTAACATCAGATTTTACATTCGTTTAAACATGGTAACGTCTTGTTGTGTGCCTCACTGTACTAATCGTTCTTCGAAGATTTCCAGTATTTCTTTTCATCGTTTTCCTTTATCAAACAAAGCATTATCACAGAAATGGTTAAATAACATCAAAAGAAAAAATTTTAATCCGTCTAGGTCATCATTTGTTTGCGCTGCTCATTTCACAGAACAAGACTTTAAAAGTGATCTTACATATTCGAAAAAGAAAGGCTGTATCAAGCCAGTTGCTCGACGAATTCGCGTGCTTAAACGTGATGCTGTTCTCACGATATTCGAAGGGTACCCAGACTATCGCATTTTAATGAATAATTTTATAAAAGCATCCTCCAATACTAACGTTGTAGAATGCGGAACCTTTACTGACATTGAGCTTGATTTCCGCTTTAATAAGCGTTTTGATCTTCATAAATGTAATGATTCTGTACAAACACCATCCGAATTGTGGAATCAGGATCGTGAAAATCTATATTCGTCTTGGATATATTCCATGAAATTCAATTTGACTGGCGTTGGAATGTTCGATATTACATCGCAGGATACATAGTTCGGAAACTGAAAGATAAAATTGATTGTACCATCTGCATTGATGCTCTGTTTGACAACATATCTAGTGATTCAAATGCCGGGAATTTAGATGTAAATTTTGCTCAATTTCTCGCTGTGAAACAGAGAGGTGGTTTGTTGACACCAAGTTATGGGGTATTTTCTGTTGTTTGCGTTGCAGAAGCTATTTTCCGATCAATATTTCCAGGTGTGACTGATGTCTCACTCTTGCCTAAGGAAAAACATATTGACATTAAAATTGAGAATCTTGTGCTACAAAAGGTTGATAGGATCACAATTTTCCCCGATATCAGTGGACATATATTTGACAATGACCTTGGAAGTGAATCTGATCACATTATCAAGTTGATCCGTATGATTTGCAATTCTTACGTGAAAATTCGACTACTCAGGTACGGTAAGCTGTATTTTGAGAGAAACAGTTTTGTTCTTCAGCATAATCGAGGCAGCAAGCGACCAAATCAGTTCTGTTTAGAGGAAAGTAAATATTCTTCTCCTGATTTGCAGTCGTTTTTACTTGCATGTGATGTGACCATGTATTTTTTATATAGTCCTAACATTATTAAATAGCGGCTTCACGTACAAAAATGACATGTTCAAAAATAAACTATCACACTGATTTTTGCGTAATTTTTGAAAAATAACTTCTCTTTATTAAATTGTGTTTTAATTGGGACTTGCTGATATCGATAAATTTTTGCCTCATCTTGATAAAACTGAAATGTTTGCGGACATTCTTATTTTCATGCCATGTTTTAGATCATTCATTAAAATATCACAGTGCACACATTCGCAATATATACCGGTATACATGTATATACATCACTAATCATTTGTCAAAGGTCGACGGAGAACTTTGAAATGAATTCCGCCCTGTAAGTGTAATCAATCCTTTGTCTCTTCCTATCGCCAAAGCGTTGACGGCGCTGTTTGTTGCCTTTACTTCGGAGCAGTGCGATAGCGTAAACATGCTTCACGCCTTCGCGTTGCCTCGTCATCTACTCCTATTATTAGATCTGTGGCTTTCTATTAATAACTCTTACGCCTGCTATTGATTGTTCCCACACCAACCCGGCATAATTAGTACTCACGCTCTCTCCAGCAGTTCACTCTTTTGTCATTGGTTAGAGAGGCTTAAATTGTTCCTCTAGTGTTCAAATTATCTACACGTCATAACTTTCATTTAGTTCACGTCTTAACATTCACTTAGTCATCGATTTTGCAATAGTGATTTCAAATGGCTACTACATGGAGAAAGCGAAAAATCGACTGTGAAAATCGTTCCTTCAAAGAAGAATTTACCGAACTTTTTTTGTTTATTTTACCTGACAATTCTACAAAACCCGTTTGTTTAATTTGTCAAGAAACCGTTGCAGTGATCAAAAGTGGTAATATGAAACGGCATCATGAAACCAAGCATTCAGGGTTCGTAAAAAATTATCCAATATCCAGTGAGTCTCGCTTGTTAAAGATTGACACTCTTCGCAAAAGTTATGAAAAGTCTACAAAAGTTATGAGGAACTCTGTCACACAACAGCAGCGATGTTATACAGCTTCTTTGAAAGTTTCGTGGATTCTTAATAAACATATGATACCTCTTGCACATTCCGAAGTTGTCAAGAAATGCATGTTTGAAGCATCTGAACTTCTCTTTAACGAGAAAGAAAAAGAGTTGGTTGTGAATGCATTCTCGTCGGTTCCTTTATCGAATAATACCAATACGCGTCGTTTGGAAGAATTGGATTGCGATATCAAAAAACAAATCATTACAGGTATCAAAAATTCCAGAGGATTTAGTGTAGCTCTGGATGAGTCTGGTGATATGAATGGAATTGCGCAATTAGGCGTCTATTTTCGGTATTTTACTGGAAACAGTTTTCATGATGATTTACTGGAACTTATTCCTCTGACTGGGCATACAACTGGTAAAGACTTTTACAATGCTATACAAGAATTATTTCAGATTAGTGACATTGACATAAACAAAATGAAGTGCGTTGTTACGGATGGTTGTCCATCCATGATAAGTCCATGGGTTGGTTTGGTGCATCTACTACGAACAAATAATCCACAACTAATATCTTATCACTGTATCTTGCATAGTTCAGTATTAACGGCAAAGTTAAGCGGTGAACTGAAAGAAATCATGATAACTGTTACACACCTGGTCAATTTTCTTCGATCAAAGTCTCATCTACAGAGGCGTTTGCTACGTGCATTTCTACAGGAAGTTGAAGCGGAACACACAGATTTGTTACTACATAATGATGTGCGATGGTTAAGCAGAGGAGCAGTGCTTCAAAGATTGTGGTCTATTCGGGTTGAAATTATTGATTTCCTGACTGAATCAACGAGAAAAGGCTGCGAAGAGTATTTGAACTTTTTGAAGAATGATAGGAATACCGTATTATTCGCATTTCTCGTTGATATATTTCAACATCTTAACACACTAAATTTGAAATTACAAGGAAAGTCTTCATCTGTGTTTCAACTCATTCATCACGTTTGTGTATTTCGAAAACGCCTCAAATTATTCCGGGATGATATAAAAGACCAGGACTTTACACACTTTGAGACTCTGAAAGAACTTACTACTCTCGGTGAAGTTTCTGACTCTGACGCTCTTATTATTTGCAGTTACTTCTTGGACAAACTTCCTGCTGAATTTGCAGCTCGGTTTAGTGATGTTGAAGAATCCTGCAAGGAAGTGGCTAATTTACTACAATCTCCGTTTGACGTAGACGTGCGGGGAAATTGGAAATCAAAATTACCATCCTTTTCTACATCGTCGATCGGTGAAATACAAATGGAGTTAACAGACTTACAGGAAAATATGGAAATAAAATCAAAATTCATGAATGCGTCCTCAATGGAAGTCTTCTTTGTCGAAAGTCTTCCAGAACAAAGTTATCCGGTGTTGCGGGAAACAGCAATAGATTTGTTTAATTTTATTGGATCTGTGTGGATGTGCGAAAGTGGATTTAGCAAGATGAATTTTATCAAGAATAAATACAGAAATAAAATGACACAAAGTCATCTGTCTGCTATACTCCGCTCCGCACAGACCACATTAGAACCAAATTTGGTTTCCATTTCTTCGACGCATACCCAATTTCATGTCTCTCATTAGTTTTTCCCCTTGTATCTTTTTTATCGGAATATTTCATAGCGTCATTTCAGTGTATTTTCTATTGAAAGCTAGATCTCAATTTTGTTAGATAGATAATAAAATTGTGTGTAGTTCTAAAAGTGAATCAAATGTTAATTTTTGTACATGTAACTGACATTAAATTGAAATATTTGAGATTTAATGGAACTCTTAAAGAGAGCGTTAAATTACTATCGTACAAGTAAATTAGAAGATTTGTAATATCTTAATTATATTCCCTATTACATTGTTTCTTGCAATTTACCGTGCTTATCAAATGTAAAATTGGACGGACCTCAGTCTTCGTTAAAAACTTTAATCCGGACCGCGACCAAAAAAGTTTGGGAACCCCTGACGTACAGTATGAACTTGCTTTGTTTTTTATCTACAAAATATTTAAATTCCACTTTTTCTTGTCTACTACTCATTGTTTACATTTTGCAAGTAGATAGTAGGTGAGTGCATATTCAACAGAAATAAAGTAATGTAGCGGACGCTCATGCCGACGCAATTCGGCATCGAAACAAAAAATCCAAAAGTCAATGCATAGAAGCAGCAACAACATGATTCACTCATAAGATGCAATGAAAAAAATCCCATACTCGACCGCCTAGTGTTGAAAAAGTTCATGATTGCTACAATTTCATCTTCCATACAACAACTCACGATTGTCGATTGGGTAGAACTTATCCAAATAAAAGAGAAATTGTGTTTCAAGACCGATTAAATTCATTCCAAATGGATACTTCACATTTGCCGAGCGTGCCAGAAGGCGAGCATTATCCTTATCTGAGTGAGGTTGTCCTGCTAAAAATCCCATTAAATTTGCGTTTATTACGTATGTACACAGATAGCACATTTTGGCCTGTCAGGCTGTCAGATATTTTAAACATTAATTTTCGCACACCTCGGATCCATGCTTGTAAGTGTTCTCCGACTAAAATCCCTGTTATTTTATTGTTATTACCAAAATCCCTGTTATTCTCTCATTGAACATGACATGTCATGCTGAGCATTGGTGAGTCTGGACAGTCGTTCGCGCATATTTGGTGTTTATGTATTGTCTCACGTTTCTGTGAATAATTTGGTCGACATGGCAACATTAAGTTGTCAGTTATACATCACAATTATCATTTATCATCAACCAGTAAGAGCCTGGAGTTTACGCAGATTCAACAGCGACATCCGGGGGTTGGGCTCAGTTGGCTCAGTATAGATCGAGTTGCTTATGTGACTTGTCTCGATAAAGACACCCACCAAAATGTTGGCTATTCTATTTCATTATTTTTGTACAAAGTCATTCATTTTAAGCTTTTGAATTAAGCGGTCATAGAACATAACATGTATATTTTCATTTCGACTCATTCTATTGGTCGTATACATGCTAACCGCTGTTACTCTTCTTCTTATTTTCCCTGCTCTCAGTTTCTGGGCGGAAAGTGTAGTGTAGCTCAGAATTTCTGGGAGAAAAACAGTAGGCCTTTTCGGAAGTTGACTCTTAATTAAGGCCCGTTCAGACAGAGCCCGTGTTTTTCGGCTATTTTTCTGCCGAGCTAGATGGGTTCTCGATTTATAATACGACACATTTGCTCAGCCATATCATCTTCGATATTATTCATGATCACATTGTATTATCTGATGCTTGTAGACTTACTACGATTTATTTGCAGTGTGGATCACATGAGTCGGTTCAGTAGATCGAGTGCAATCGTAAAGAATGACTTTGGTAATAAGCGTTTGTTAGCTGTCGCCCCACACACAAGCAGGGTTTGTTGTCAAATGATTTCTTTGATCAAGTTTTCTCGATACTTAACCACAATTATCGAAACGGACTTAGGTTAAATCGAAATTTTATGGAGAATGGGATGGTATGCCATCTGCGGTTTTGTACTGATTTTAATGAGCTTAGTGGATTATGTGAGGTAGAACCATATTTGAGGACAAAGATTAAGTAAGCCTAAACCGTCTTCTAAATGACTTGAATTAGAATTAGATTCATCTCCTCGCGCTTCGTTTTCCTAGAAAGGAAGAATTGAATGTAACCTAAATATCGAAATGGCACATAGATATCACAGAATTAGACAACTTGCTCCTTCTCGAATGGATAATTCGTGTATCGCTATTGGAAATGGCAAACAATAAGCTGTCAGCAGAGGACACCAGAGCCCATAGAATTAAATAATTTGTTTATCTGCTTCGGTTTGCTAGAAGTGTGATCAATACGAAATTGCCGGCACATCGAGGAACCTGTAGGCAAAAAGGAATTCCTAGTACCTTACAGAGATAGGAAAGAAATCGTGCGTCGCTTGCGGATGTGATATCACTTCCCACACACCAAAACATACATCGATGCCTGGCTTCGATTCAATATATGCACCATGCAGTGAGCAATGCCGAGGAGAGGATGTGAAAAAATCAAGTGAACTTATTTTCGTTCGCCTGCTACTTTTTTAAATAAGGATCGGAAGGGCCAACATTATGGAGAAAATTTGTGCGCAATGATCTGAATTCTTCGAATTTGAAGGAATTTTGGTAATCGAAGCACTTTGCTGGAACTCACATTAATCCGCAAGCGACGCATGACTTTTTTCCCTATCTCTGTAAGGTATAAGGAATTCTTTTTTGCCCACTTAATAGGTTCCTCGATGTGCCGTCAATTTCGTATTAATCACACTTCTAGCAAACCGAAGCAGATAAACAAAATATCTAATTCTGTGCGTGGGCTATTATTTTATTCAGGTTATTCCTCTATTGTCATACAGGTGATTTTATAGGTAAATGGGATAAGTGTCAATTGTCACTAGATACAAAATATTCAATGCTATCATAAAGTTAAGATAATCAACCAAGTTGCTGTTGACGTGTGCTATGATGCCGTCCATTAGAATTGAGGTTGTAATTAACCATCTTGATCCGAGTAATGGCAGTCAATTTCCAATCTGAAGTTTTAGGATGATGCGTGCCACACGGATGCATTTGAAAAGACTGTACACTGCCTCTATATCCCACACACGGTTCATGCACTTGTATCAGGCTGAATTGGGTTTGCAGTAATCGTCATCGCATAACTTAATACAATGTTTTATGTAATTTATAGCTTACTAAAGGCACTAACATACCATAGCTTCGGCAGTGTTGGATTTGAGCTTCTTGGCAGTGGGGGTGGGGGGAATCAGACAGTTATGACACTCAAATGTATGATCATATGGTGCTACCTGTCTGTACTAAGCAATATTTCTTCAAACTGCATGTTTGCATCCTTGTAAATTAACATTAAATTCTAAATATGCAAGTTTAGGCAATCTTTATTAAAAACTTGGTCTTGATTTGTCTAATACCTTACTGAAGAATCGAAAAGCAAAACACAGTAAAAGATCATAGTCATAAGTTAAACAGTTCAATTTTATTAACAGTGGGGAGTCATGTCTATTGGAAAGATTAAACGCAGTTCACTTGTGGTGAGATGACAGCAGTCGGTTCAGTTATAAGTGGCTGAGCAGGATGTCACCTAAAAATAATGACAATAATGAAGTGTGTTTGATAGTGTTAAAGTCGAATCATAAGAGGTTACAAAGATGAGTTTGAAACTACATGTTAAGAAATTATATAGAAAATTGCACCAAATTTTTTCGTTCTTGTTAGGATAGGTACAGATCGTAGTATAGATAGAGCATCGTAGGCCCTAAGTGTGTGAGCTGTTGAAAACGCATGCCTATGAATGTGTATGTATTTATTCCTACCTTAAAGCTGCTTCCAAGATGAGACGTGCCACCATATCATGATCGGGGCTGCTGGCGAATCGAAAGCAATTTTAAACTTCCGCCTCCACTCACAGGCCGATCCATCTCAGACGGTTGATCCAATCAGGGTGCCTGCTAGCTTCTCAGCCTGTCAAAGTTGTTGCTTGATCAACACTACACCCAGACAGGTCATCCGATTGAGGTAGGGAAGGAACAGTGAAATTTCTAATTAAACATGCAGTAAGTGGTGGCCATCCGTCTGTAAAGAGCGTCCTACTTCTGTTGGCCAGACCACTAGTACACTAAGCCCATGAGTTATTTTTTCTTCGACTGCTTCGTTAGCGGAGCTCTTCCGTATTCCGTATTCCCATTAAAGAGAAACACCCAAACATAAGTCCAGGCCCGAACGAGGTCTCTCACGTCGAAGTTAGTCGTTACCGTACTGCTTCCAGGAACGACGCAGTGACCGGGCTTCTGTAGCCGCTGAAGGGGTTAACCTGTACCGTACTGTACTACCGACCTTGATTGTGGATGCATCAATTTCATCATTTCATTGTGATATTTTTACTTACCGTGAATTGAAGCCAAAAGTCACTGACCATTGGGAAAGAGAAATCTCTTGGGTGAGCACGATAGAAGTAAGTTCTTGCCTTGCCTGTGATGTTATCCACCAACATTTAAGAAATATTGAGAACGAATCGAATGACAGATACATGCAGTAGGCATTCCAATTGGCAAGCAATCACACATGTAGGTGGACGGTACATGGGTCGCAAGGATTTGAAAGCACTTGGTTAACTTTCTTACATCGCA
Organism: Prostheceraeus crozeri; assembly: GCA_907163375.1. Taxonomy (NCBI): domain Eukaryota; kingdom Metazoa; phylum Platyhelminthes; order Polycladida; family Euryleptidae; genus Prostheceraeus; species Prostheceraeus crozeri. The sequence continues at coordinate 325,926 of CAJQUW010004698.1, read as the reverse complement.
AAGTTGAGAGAGCATCTGTTTACTCAAGTGATCATGTAGGATAATCAATATCGCAGCGGATGATCAGCATCTCAGCTGCTTCGGCATAAACATCCCCTTCGTGAAGGCCGCTACATTCCTTGGTTTTGTTTGGGTAAAAATGTATGCAGCTGACAGATCAACCGGCTCCCGGCGATATGGCCGGTAGGCCCCCTACTAAGGGGCATGACCAAGTAGGCCGACACGAAATTCACTTTCCAGTACAGGGCAGGGTGTGGGAAGATATGTACATGTGCGGAGTGAGTCAAAAGTTTTTGCCAATTCAACAAACTATTGATTAAGGACAATTGACAACATATTGAAGTGAAAACTAGCAAGCACTTTCTTCAATTCAACAAACTTTCTTTATACCACGCCTTCTGACGCTGATTAACAAATATTTTCTACATACTAATACATACTAATATTAATACATACTAATACATAATATTTTCCATACATAGCAAACTTAATTTTGGTTTTTTAGGTTTCTAATTTTCACCTTTGTTATTTTTAGTTTGCTTCTCGTCAGGTCCATGACGAACTCTTGTTACAGTTCTTATTTGATAAAAATTAAATCGTTTATAAGTATCAATTTATTTCCCTTGCCGTCTTCAGTTGAGTAGACTTGCCTTTATACGTATTTCAGTGCCTGCTCTATACTAGAGTTGGTTACTCTATGTTGTCAGTATTAATTCGTTCATTCATGACTTTTAATTACCTAATTATTTACTAGATTCTCCACTAGGGTAATTGTTTAACTTTGGCGTCTTCCGTTTCCTGGATCCTTCGAATTTTTTTGACCGTGTCGTGTCTTAATTTGATTCTATGTAAGCTTCTTTCTATGGTCCTCGTAAGCAGGACATCTATGCAGGGCATAGAAATAGATAATAGTACACTATTCTTCTATGGTATTTATTATTTAATAGTACACTTTCTATGGTATTGTTAATTTCTATGATGCAGGGATATAAGATATCTTGTATCATGTCCCTGTTGTAAGTCATGGACTTCTACAAATGCACAATTGAACTTTGAAATGGACTTCTATAATATAGCATCTGGACGGAAATCTGATCAGATATCCTTAACCCTGTAATACGAAATGAAGCTGATAATTTGAATCGATGTCATTCATACAGAAGTTACATGCATAGAAATTACTTCCATGGTTACATGCATTGTAATCTTGTTACTCTTACTCTGCAGGCGTCGTTAATTAGTGTATTTCAAATCATCAGCGATGTGTTCGTGGAGACAGTGCAAAACGCTGAGCAAATTCTGTGTTTGTGTATCGGTATAAGAATGGCAATTACAGTAAATTTACCAACTACATTTCATTGCATCCCGTTGAAAAATAAGCCACAGGATCCATGGATAACGAACAATATGATTTACACCGACAATCAAATTAAGACACTCTCCTTTTTGTTGGGATAGTTAATACTGTACATTCTCACAGCTGCTGAATTTGATGCCTATATAGTAAAATCATTCGATTAGTCTCAATCGATCTTTCTCAGGCAGATGAAGAAGAGTCTCAATCGATATCGAAGCAAAACCCTGAACTGTGTATTGAAAACTGACTTCGTTCGTCGTCTCAAATCAGAGTCATCAACTGTGAATACGAGTAGGCATAAACTCGTACTTTTCGAATTTCGGACCAACAGAATCATTGCAAGATTACAGACGAGTATTCCCCTCAACTTATCAATGCAACAATCGAAGAATTCAACACAATAAAGATCATGAACACTTTTATCCTGCTTTACACAATGATTTTAGAGCCTATATAGAAAATGGATATCTTATAAGATGAATTATGAAATTTCATAAAGTAATGCAATGCAAATATAATACAAGTTTGCAGTGCAAAATATCAAAATTATTTTTTAGCTGCATTATTACTAAAATGATTATCGAAATAATTAATTAAAAAGCCAGAAGCTTCAATTTTTTGTTATTTAGTTTCCAATATTTCGGCTTCACAGCCTGCGTCAAGGATACAAAAAGGAGAGAAAAGCCAGGAAGACATGGAAATATAAAATTCAAAAGGCAATGTATTCAGTCATAGAAATGTCAAAGAAATATAAAATCATCGTCTCTTGAGTGATGATGAGTAACAAAACCTTTTTATTATTTTATTATTTTTTTCATAATATTTTTATGAGCATCAAAACCTTTAATGCTGGACATAGGTTTTCCATAAAAATGGCTTCTCGTAGTCAGGCTGGCAGTGTTTGAATCAGTGGCAAGGAAAGATCTTTGCTGTTACTCTTAAGGATTTTATATTTCTTTGACATTTCTATGACTGAATACATTGCCTTTTGAATTTTATATTTCCATGTCTTCCTGGCTTTTCTCTCCTTTTTTCATCCCTGACGCAGGCTGTGAAGCCGAAATATTGGAAATTTTGGAAACTAAATTAAAAAAAATTGCAGCTTCTGGCTTTTTAATTAATTGTTTCAATAATCATTTAAGTTTTGCATGCTACTGCATTATCCTATATCAGATAATCCAAATGAGCATCCTGCATGGATATGGCAATTAGTGAATACTATTTGCAAAATACAGAGCTCGATTCTTTCCTGGTGTATGCTGCATCAATATTCTGAGCTTCTATGGACCGCCATGGCGGTAAAAAGCAAAGCAACAGATGTAGTGTTTTTCTTTGGTGCTGACTCTTCGAAAGTTCATGAATTAATAGAATCATCTCATTCTCAGGAAGTAATACCAAAATCCTTTACCAATCCACAAATCAACGTACCAGTTTGTGTCATTTGATGAACTTTTTCTTACTTGGAAAAGGAATTATTTGACTTTATATTTGTAAAAAAAGTGTAAACCTGAAATGCAAGTTTGTCTCCAAAGGATTAAGTATTTGACTTTGATTACTGAGTAACTCTCTGAAAGTCTGTGCATGTTCGCAAATAATTTCTGCTGATAGCGCTCCAATATTTTGTTTAATTGAAAAAATTGTAGCCAGTAGATCTGCATGAATAATATTTATTGATACATGAATTAACTTCCTCAGATAAGTCATTTGTCAGTGCGGAAAAGGCGGACTAAACCTAAGTCAGACTGAAAAAGGAGCTATAGGAATTATACTTAAGTAAGTTGGCATAATTTTCCAGATGTAGTTGCACTTTGTCACAAAAATTAATCAGCAGATCCATTCTTAAATGCACCAAGATGAAATGCAATATCAGCCCCATCTCGTATACTTGCTATCTTAGGTTTCTGTCCAAGTCCATGACTTTGATAACAGGCGTCACTTACTATCAGGGACATCTATGATCAATATAAGATATCTAAGGGACGTTCAAATCCCAGAGCATGTACTGGACTGGAGGCCAGTGACTTTGGTAGACTTGATTAATGGTGATAGTGTGTATTTGGATAAACCATGGAACAAGTGGTAAACAATTCACTTCATCATTGTAAAATACGTTTATAATATTGCACTGATATCAGGAGAATATGATATGAAATAGTCCTGTTTACAAATGAATGCAATATAAGTGTTTTCCATTGAATTAGGAAGTTCTTTCTCAGTTGGCAGACTTTTGACTCACCCGTTGGATAGCATCATACATGAGTCGATGCGCCGATATACAGGCCTATAGGTAGGAGGACCTATTTCTGAAATTTTGCAAGTCGAGCTCCTTGATTGCCTGCAGTATTTCTCATAGAATCAAGGCTTAATGAACTTTCGATTTTATCATTTCAGATAAGAAAATTAACAACGGTTCAAGAAATTATGTTGCGTCACATATGGGTGCGATTTAAAATTATACTTAAACTTTCTCTGATATTGAGAATTTCTTCCATAGAGCATGAATGAAATACTCCGGGGTAAGTGCACACTTACCACCGGACATGAGCTCGGGCTGAGTTAACACTTATAGTCCGGCAGCCAGAACAAGCTTCTGCCACGAACGAGGCCGAAAATGAGACTTTCACAGAATGATGTACATCTTCTGCCTACTACGAATCTGCACGTCTGTCCAGTTCTAGTCAGTTCCTCTTTTTGCTAGACAGGATCAAAGAAAAACATCACATGTAAATCCAATCGGACGCAGATTGCAGCTTTTGGTTGAAATGAACTTTTCTATGCTTTCGCTTATCAGCTGGAACGTATTAAGTCTAGGGTCATAATTTTTGACATGGAATGTCGTCAGGTCATTTCCTATGATGTGCATGCACTATCATCTTGCTTCTGATCGGCAATGCATGTGAGAATGTGGTTGCTCAAAATGTTTGCAAGCCATTCCATGCCAAAAATTATAACTCTGGGCATAGTACTTTTGGTTTAATCAGAGAAAACATACAAAACTTCATTTTAGCCAAAAACTGCAATCTGCGTCCGACTGGATTGTACACGTGTTTTTCTTTGATCCTGTCTGACAATAAGGGGAACTCACTAGAACTCGGCAGACGCACCGATTCGTAGTGGGCAGAAGACGTACATCATTCTGTGAAAGTCTCACTTTCGGCCTCGTTCCCTGTAGAAACTCGTTCTGGCTGCCGGACTATTTACACCGAGGGTCTAACTCCGGTGTAAGTGTAAGTGTTACCCTAACACCGAATATGAACTCAGGTCGAGTAAACGCTTACACCGGAGCGAACTCTAGAGTCAGCCACGGAAGTAGTGAAAACTGTGCCCTACTTGCCACGGATAGGTACATGGATAGGTACATGTAAAGTTTAGTGTTATCAATAGGTACATGGATAGGTACATGTAAAGTTTAGTGTTGTCAATAGGAACATGGATAGGTACATGGATAGGTACATGTATACTTTAGTTATCGATAGGCACATGGATAGGTACATGTATAATTCAGTGTTATGAATAAGAACTTGTATGAGATCTGTTTTACTGGATAGGTACATGTGTTTGGTACACTCAGTTGAGTACACTGTGTTTGGGAACGTCTATGATCGAACTTGCGTGGTTTGGTTCTGAGCACTTGGGTACGTACCGATAGACGTCCGTTGTTTGATTTTGAATGGGTTTGCTCAATTGCGACTATTGTGACTATTGCAACCATTGTAATCAAGATGACACATTGATTTTCCTTTTACGTAGACAAACTATGCTATAAATATGTGATAGTTTTTGATGGCATACATAATGATGACTAGTATCCCAACGTCGTGGGTTGTCGCAAGAGACCTTGGATATTCGTTCAAAGCCATAGAAACTGTAACAAATCTCAGTGAAAATATCAACGCTGGTGATTTAGTTGATCGACTAATGGATCTAGATGAGCATGCTATGAATCACAATTTGGATCGTAGGTGGATAGAGGATTTCTCCATGCTACACTGCAATGATAGTGAAATTAGGAGGATCAAATTGGAACGATATGGAAAGAAGGAGACATCTGACAGTGTTTTAATAAAAAGTTCTCCCAATAAAAGTGACTTCAGAAGGAAATTAGAAGAAGAGACATTTAAATTATTATGTGAACGGAACTGCGTTAAATGTTTTAAACAGGAACGATCCATTCTCTTTTTGCCATGTTCTCATAGCGTTATGTGTTCTACATGTTATGTACCCTTTGAAACTTCATCTTGTCCCCTTTGCGATGAAGAAATATCTTCAACAGTCACTGTATATCGTTCATGATGAGTCATCATGCAGGTCTGTGATTGGTCACTATTGTGTCTTTGTGTGACTTTTCTATATAAGGAGGACATTGTACCGTTCTATTTCAAGCATAATTTGAGGCTAATACAATGTCAATCAGCATGTCGTTCACTACCAACATTCCCATTTCAATAATTTACCGAAGTCAACTCTTCACGGGCAATATATTTTATTCTGCCGTGAATATAACTGGCTATAAAGCGGATTTGGTGGATCTGATGGAGGAAATAGTGAAGTATTTCCGCTGCGGAGAGGACGTTGTGGTGCAGAGAATGTTGATGAGAGTCGTGAACAACGCTCTTATACGAGTTGCAAGATTCTGGCTCAACAAAGTATTTCGCCCACTATCTCAAACGGAGATTGTACCGGAATACTCTCGCTGTTGGTGCAGCAGTATCCAACGGAAACTCAACACATGTCTCCATGACATTATCACCTCCAGCTACTATGACGAGAAGGGTGAGAAGTGCAAACTGGACTTGTTTAGTGGACCGCCATCAGTAAGCATCAATGTGGCTGCTCAAGGACATTCTGAGGTGATCAGTTTGCGGGCATACTATGCCAATATTTTAAAGACTTTCCATTTAAAGCCTTGCTGTATGTGCTGTCCTATTTCAAAACATCTAATGAAAGACATTGAGCAGCTCATAACTGCTACAAATGAGACTCTAGCCGATGTGAGTGTATATCAGTTTCCCTCTACAACTTGCTAAGTGTTTTATGTAATTTTATACGTACCAGCAACAAACTCTGTGTGAATGCTTGTAAACTTTTATATATAATGTTGTAAGTACTAAGCAAAAATTGTAATTGTATTATCTATTTCCATATTAGAATAAAAATGTCTGTAAAACGGAAGGCATCTTCTCGTCAATCGAAACGGTCCTTCAAACCTTCAAGTCAGTTTAAAAAGGCGTTGCGAAAGTTAAACAGGATACATGATAATAAGAGGAAGTGTAAATTGATTCAAAATTCAAGTGATGATTTCATTCGTGATTTAGCTTTTGCAATACACAAATGTCTACCTATTTACAAGCCTCTGTTGAATGCTGGCTCTTTGAATAGCATAAAAAAGTTTTCAAATCCATGGAGTAGTGATAAGAAAAGGCGAAACTTAATTCAGCGCGGTGGTGGTGGGTTTCTAAGTATGTTAAATGATATTGGAAACAGTATTAATGGTGTAATCAATAGTCCGCTTGGAAGGATTGCAGCAACTGCTGCAATGTTAATATAAGGTTAGCGAATCATAAAGTGACACGTCATCACTTTGATTGATGAGTCATATATAGGTGTATATAAGGAAGACGCTTTAATGATATTTTACCACTTTCAAGTGACAATTCATTTGCGCTGGTTGAAAGCTCCGAATTAGTACTTGTTGAAACATGACTCAGAAAATGTATACAATCAGAGAGGAAGGTGACGCTTTTGAACAAGATCTCTTGAAGCTTCGTCCGACACGAAAGGTGCAAGGGATTGGAAATACGTTCTACTTTCAAACCTTGAATTATGGTGATGATGGCTTTTATCTTCAAGTTCCATTCTTCCACAGTAATGGTATGTCTACATCAGGGTATAGCAATATGAGACAAATGCGAGTGACTTTTCCAAAATGGCAACAGGTGATTCTTAAAACTATTGACTCTTTCGCGAAAGAATGTGTTGAGCTGCCTGAAAGTGCTCCCACTCATTGGAGAAAGGCATTAGAGGAAGGAGTTGGTTATAAGGAATTGCCGGAATTCGATACACTGTTTTTAAAACTATCTGATCATTTTCAAGCATTCGATCTCTTTACAAACGCGATGGAATGTGAGGATCTCAAACGGGGCCGCTATATGGGCTTAGTTCACGTTACCGGACTTTATATTGGCTCACATGGTTCGACTGGTAAAGTCGCATCTTTACAAATGAAGGTTCTTCAACTAGTCTATGAACCACTACCAATTGATAAATGTTTGATTAACATTGATAAGACTGCTTCAAGTGATGGGAAGGAAGAGAGCAAAAAGCGAGGTCGGAAATCTAAAGATGGGAATCCTAAATTGAAGTTGAAGCGCCAAGATGCTGACTTGAAAACTTTCTATAATCCTAATTGTGATGAGGAAACACAAATGTTTTAATTTGTAAATGTTTTAATTTGTAAATGTAACTTGAAAGTTTCTATTCTGAATGTAAATAAACTTGATCTGGAACATGTGTCTGTTTTGTTGTTCTAAGCAAAATTAGCGGGATGATGAGTTTAATGTTAATGGAATTATAAGATGACAGATTTTCGTCTATTCACTGATCGCACAATGTGTGTCGCTGGACCAAGTCAGTCCGGTAAAACTACATTTGTAACTGAATTGCTACAATATAGAAATGAAATGTTTAACAAGGAAATTAAGAGAGTCAAATGGTATTATGGAATATTTCAACCACAACTACATTCTGCACTTCGCCAGAAAGGTTATGAGGTGAAGCAAGGGTTGCCATCAACTGAGGATATCAAAGCAGGTGACTTACTAGTATTAGATGATCTATTACGAGAAAGCAAATCTTCAAAGGATGTAACTGAAATGTTCATTCAAACTGCACATCATAGGGAAGCTTTTATTATCTACATCACCCAAAACATCTTCGATGGAGGGAAAGAGCAAAGAACTAGAAGTTTGAATACACATTATTTGGCAATATTTAAAAATCCAAGAGATAGCAGTCAGATACATCATCTCAGTAGACAGATATTACCTCAACAACCTAAAGTACTTTCAAAAATATATGAAGATGTAACAAAGAAACCACATGGTTATCTATTTATTGATCTAACCCAGGAATGTCCGGAACGACTTCGATTTCGAACAAATATCATACCTAATTCCGCTGAACCAATGACAGTTTTCTCGGTTCACAGTTAGTTTTAAGCAATGTACTTTGTTGCCTTATTATTTTCAAACATGTCGTATTCAAAGATGGTAGTCATTCCTCAAGAGGAGTATGTACAATTGACTACATTACAAAGTGCACAGGAAGTCAAAAATATAGATCAACCTATTACGAATCAACTTAAGGAACTAACACAAAAGGATATGGAAATTCAGAAGATTAAGGATCCCTATCGACGAATGCAGTTAGCAGCTGAAAACATTGACGAGAGGCGACAGATTCGTGACAAGTTGCGACGATTTATAACCTTGTCAACACCTCGACCATATCGTGTGCGCGCTGAGCGATTATTTGACTTCATTGATCCACATGTGAAGTTCAATGAGAGAGGAGAGATAATAGATGAAACAACTGGTGATGTTATTAGAAATAGTCACATAGATGACCTTCTACAATATGCTGTCAGAGATGTAAGGCGAAAACTAGGTGCACCACAAGGGTGGACATATTTTCAGAAAATTTTATCTGATCAAAATGTACCTCACAATATTATTGGAGGACCGACTGTGAATGAATTGGATAAGGGTCACTTACAAGATGGATCAAAGAATAAAACACCCACGATGGCGGTCAAGCGAGAGCTTGCAGATCCCGATGATCTGCAACCAAAAAGAGCTACTAGGCGCTCAATGCGTGTTGCGAAGGAGTATAGCAAATATTAAGCAAATATGAATTAAGCCTTGCCTCTCTCATATCATGTCGTTACAGAAATTTTGCTGTTGTTTGAAATCTGCGCTCGAAGGCAAAGGAGAAGAGGGCATAGAGGTTGATATCAATTGTGTTAGCAGTTGCTGTGCGAGTAATACGCGTGCAAATCAGAACAAAGACGATGAGTACAGCAGTGAAACTCAGAAAGATTTATTACGACTTAAATCATCCCGCAAGTTTCAGTCGTCCGGAGGTTCTAGCTCGTGCAGCAGGTGTGGGAATAGAGAAAGTCAAGAAGTGGTTGAGGAGTCAACCGACTTACACTCTTCACAAAAATGCGAGAAAGCGGTTTCCAACAAGAAAATATGTTGTTAACAATATAGATAGTCAATGGCAAGCGGACTTGGCTGACATGCAACAGATATCACAGTATAATGATGGCTATAAATACATCTTAACTGTAATAGATATTTTATCTCGCTATGCTTGGGCACGTCCGCTGAAATCTAAACGAGGACCAGAAGTTGAAGCGGCTTTTCAGAGCATTTTCGATGAGGGGCGTGTTCCGCAAAGAATACAGACCGATCAAGGGAAGGAATTCGAAAACTCTCATGTTCGAAGTCTCCTTAAAAGTCATAATGTGGAATTGTTTAGTGTCAAAAGTGCTTATAAAGCTGCCATGGTTGAGAGGTTCAATCGCACACTGAAGACAAAAATATGGCGTTATTTCACTGCAAAAAATACACATGTTTGGGTAGGTGAGCTGCAGAAATTTGTTAAGAATTACAATGAAAGCTACCATCGAATCATTAAGATGAAACCAGTTGATGTTACCCCAGATAATGCGATGGATGTATGGCTTCGATTGTATGATAAGAAAGCGAAAAACATTTCCAATGAAAAGAAAATTAATGTTGGTGATAGAGTTCGGATTTCAAAGGTCAAGTCTACATTTGAGAAGGGGCATCTACCTAATTGGACTGAAGAAGAGTTTTTTGTGGATGAAGTAAATACAAAATTTAGGCCCACCATGTATAAATTAATAGATTACCATGGCAATCCAATTGAAGGAAAATTTTACTCTTATGAATTGCAAGTAGTAGACAGAAGTGAAGAGGTGTATATGATTGATAAAATAATTAGGAGGAAAGGTCATGGCAATCAAAGGAAATATCTAGTTAAATGGAAAGGATATCCTGATTCATTCAATAGCTGGATAACGCACCAGGATCTACAAAATGTGGAGATGGGAGACACTCGTAACTTTTAAGCTAATATAGCATGTGACTTCTTCCATATATGACTTTAACATGTCTACTAACTTCAATATCATTCTTCCAAGCAATAGCAACCCCAAGATATTCCCAAGTAACAAACCATCTCTATACTCTGTTGAATTCGCTAATCCAATTACTCTGCATGGACCCCATGAAGTTGCTCTAACTGAAATTACTTATTACAACGATATCAGTTTGCTAAAGAACAACTATTTTGAATTACATAAAGAAGTGCGAGAGAAGGATGATTGCTTTCGCATATTTCAAAATAGTCTACATGGTACATGGGCTTTTCATCATCTAACTTTACATCCTTTTTCAACATCTTTACCATCTGTTCAAAACATGATTAAAATTCAAAAGGCATTTGCAACGTCAACTTTTGATTCTAAGGTTCCCACAATGAGCTTGCAAGATACAGAAAAGGAAATCGGTAGAATGTTTGAACGAATAAATGATCTCTTCAAGCTGACTTTGAATAAATTCTACAAACCAGTCATAAAGGGGTCAACAAAATTGATGAAGGAAGGGAAGCATGTTCTTCTTGTATTAGGTAAGGATTTGAGTCATACTTTTGGGTATTCCAGAACAACTTTCTCATCAAGGTATTGGTACAATGGACGTGGGTGGAATTCGGAGAGGAAAGTCACTGATTTTAAATGTAGAATTGTGCCATTGTATGCATTACAAAGAAGGAGCATCCGAGTAAAAAATAAATTTGAGGTCATTAGAAGTGTTGAAGACTTTGCAAGAAAGTTTCAAGGATCAGTGTCAGAAACGTTAATGACTTGTGAATATAAGAAAGAGAAAGTAACTTTATTTACTGTTGAAACGGAGGCAGAATTTATTGTTTTTACTAAAAAGACACCATTGGAAAAGTCTGAGTCCGCTGTTATTGAATTTGGATCTGAAATGATTGGGATGTTTAAGGGCCTTGAAAGCGCACCTTGGTTGACAGAATTAAATGATACATTCAAGGTTCAATTGTCCTCTTCTAAACTCAAAGCATCAACAAATGCTTCATGGGATATCCACGTATACAGCGAAGACATATCGGGTGATGAATTGTCTACTTCCAGTGAACTTGTAAAAAGAGTTAATTTGAACATTGAAAGCTTGAAAACGCCATCTGAATTGTGTACAAAGTTAAATGAGTTTGGTGTAGATTACCTTGATGCAGATGAATATCACTTTTCTTATGACCCACATAAGAAACGCATGATTCTAAAGGTAGGGAAGAACTCTCTTATCAAGCTGGATAGCGTGTTAACGACCACATTGGGATTCTCAAAATCAACTATTTATGAAGGTACATCAATAGGCGATACAACCCCATCACTAGAGCGTGATATAAGTAACTTATACGTCTATTGTAACATTATTGAATATACAAGGGTTGGCGACATTGAGGCCCCACTTCTGCGCACATTTCCTCTCTCATCCGTAAGGAAGCAACTAATCAATCGAGAATTTTTTAATACAATGTATCTACCAATCAGCCGAAATTTCATCAATAGAATTGACATATCAATTCATGATGACGCAGGAGAAGTAGTACCGTTCTGTGGTGGTGTTACTGTTTTGACCCTACATATTAGGTCACGAGAATAAGGCTTTACGCTATTGTGACTTCCATAGTTATTCAATAGTCATAATGACAGGCATTTACAGTAGACCATCATATCAGAGCGGTTATCCCGTGTTTGTTGGAGGTAGACGACAAGTTGGAGGAGGCATATTTGGTGCACTAAGACGTATGGTTCTTCCAACACTCAAAAAGTATGGCGTACCAATCATGAAGCGTGTTGGAAGCAGGGCTTTAGATTTTGGTGCAAATGTTGCAGCTGATGCGCTTCAAGGTGAGGATATCGGTGAATCTATGAAAATGCGCGCGCAGCAATCTGCCATAGACGCATTAGATGATTTAACAAAGACGAGACGTACAGTTCGGAAGAAGCGTAGGAAGTCAAGACAAGTTGGATCAGGCCGAGTTACTAAGCAAAGACGCAGGAAAAGTAAAAAGCCGACTAGAGCAGCACGTTCTAAATCTAGACGTCGAGTGAAAACAAGAAAGCGCAAACGAAATTCCACAGCTACTAGAAACAAGTCAAAACGAAGGAAGACAACATATTTGTAGAGCTAATACGATGCAGAGTATCAATTCGGCTTTGTGTTTCTTCGATTCTCCCCCTCATCAGACAGACATCATCTCCTCAACAATTGTAGACATAGTCCCCACAACAAATATCGATGGTAACCAGCAGCCTATTCAGTTTGATATACCTGCCAATCCTCAAGATTATATTGACTGTCAATCCATTGATTTAGAGTTGTGTATACAAATTAAGAAGACTGATGGTACAAATATCGATTCATCCAAGGATAAAGTGGGATTAGCAAATCTTCCTATTGCCAGTCTGTTCTCAGATGTGTATCTAATATTGAATGACAAACAGATTGAAGGAGGGGATCGAGCATATCCATATGGAGCATATATACATACAATGACTCAATTTCAAAAGCAAGCTAAACAGTCACACTTGCAAGTTTCTGGGTGGTATGATGATCAGCAAGGGAAATTTGATGATGTCTCAAATACAGGGTTGAAAAGACGAATGGATTTAACAGCGGATTCAAAGGAATTATACTTGAAAGGACCCGTCTATCTTGATTTCCTTCGTCAATCGAGATATCTGCTATCACAGGTTAAAATGCAAATAAAATTTATTCGTGCAAATCCTGAGTTCGCGTTAATGGCTTTTGGAGCTACAAACTATCAAGTCAACATAAGTAATGCCGTGCTCAATGTAAGGCGAGTAACAATGAACCCGTCAGTCATCAACGAGCATGCGACAGGATTGAGGAAAAACAATGCAATATATCCAGTTAATCACAGTGTGTTGACAAACTTCACAATTGGTGCGGGATCATCCTCACATGCCTACCCAAATCTTTTTCCCACTGCAATGCCAAAGGCGGTGTATATCACATTTGTGGAAAATGAGGCATTCATTGGTGCTTTTGAAAAGAATCCATTCAATTTCCAACACTTTAATGTTAGCAAACTAGCACTCTATCAGGATGGGAAATTTGTATCTTGCAAAGCATATGAGCCTAATTTCAAAGATGGCAAATTCGCACGTGAATATGGTTCTATTTTCACCGCCCTCAACATGTTTAATACAGACGATTCAAATGGAATTACAATGGATATGTACAAGAATGGCTACTTCTTCATTATGTACAACCTCACAGCAGATGCAGATCTAGGTGGTGAAAGCGTAGGAGTTACAAAGCCTGGAAATCTACGACTGGAGGTATCATTTGAGTCACCTTTGAAGAAAACAATTACTTGTCTCATTTATGCTATCTATGATAGCAAAGTTGAGATAACAAGAATGAGAGACGTGACTGTCAGCTATCAGAGATGAGTAACTTAAGCAACATAGAAATCTTGAGGAAAATGAGGAAAGCTCATCCCTACTCCAAGACAATATTTCTCAATGTCTTTTCTAGAGATAATTTACCTGTTTCAATTCCTTTCTATCCTTGTTCACTTATCATCAATACGGATACCAACAATCTTCCCGGAAAACATTGGATTGCTGTATACATCAATCGTTATAAAGTTGCCGAATATTTTGACTCTCTTAATCAACCTCGTTTACATGATATCGCATTATGGATGAACAGGTTTTCCTGGACTGTTAGGAAAGTGACATCGTTCCCACTTCAAAGTAATACATCTCTAATGTGCGGTGGCTATGTACTCTATTTTGTCAACGAGAGACCATTGAAAAATAACTGTAAAAGTGCTTTAGAACTATTTTCAAAAAACTGTGATAAAAATGATGTAATTCTTACTAAATATGTTGAAACAGTTTTGAAATAAAGTTTTATGTTGTATCATTAACTTGCTCTCTTTTTTTTCCAAAACAAGGGTTTATAAGGAAAACAAAAAACATGCTCATATTTCATTATCTATTCACATATATACAAAAAACATGTTCACATTTCATTATCTATCCACATATATACAAAATCTACAATTTGGTTTTCATGAAACATTTTTTCAAATCACATATGATGGGAGGCACATCACTTATGTCTTTAATGCCGGTTATCACAATCTTTCCATTATGGAACACATGAACATGATATGGATGCCAGTTAGTCAATTGAGCTGCTGGAAATAACTCCACTTCATAAGTTAGATTATGTGATGATGTAACTTTACGGAAATCATAGTGATAGTGTAATTCACATAACACGGTCATTGTCTTCACTTTCCAATCAGATAATGAATCACCAAGTAAATGTTCCAAAGTTAAGTGTAGATATGAGAGATCACCCTCCATGACCCTTCCAATACATTGGATTGTTCCATTTGGAAAGAATAGGATAGTGAGAGATCTATCCTTCCTCTGAATCCTCCATGTTAACATTGAGGGTCTTCCAAGATGTAAGCTCGTTGTCGGCTTCAATTTGCGTTTTATCAGTAACCATTGTTTTCGGTTGGGTATATTCCTCTCGATCTCTTGTAGATTGAGTTTTGACTTTGCTTTTGTAGTTAACATCCGATTTACAACTTCCAACCGTTTGATGTCCTCCATCTTTAATGAATGACGTTATCTGTGGTAGTATCTCCCTTGTAAAGGTTTCCCATGTGACGTCACTGAAACGAAAAAATCGATATTCAACATCTTCACGTTTTGGTGAACAGACGTATAGTTTGACTGATGAATCACACTTTATCCATACCTTGTCATCGAGAGGAATCTTGATCCGAGTCTTATGGTTGTCAATTAGATCCGCAAAGTCTTTCAGTGAAGGCAATGAGTCAATACTAATGCAAACGCCACGATGTTTTCGATCACTATTTGCTATTGAATGACGAAATGCTATTCTTTTAGAATTTGTTATGTGAACGTTTTGAACGTCACTAAGTTTCCATGTTCTAATGTAATGAGGCATGTTCCGAAAGCTATGTTTCAAATTTAAGTTTAATGTTTGCCTAAAGTTTGTTATTTTATTAGCTCAACATATCGGAATGATGTTGAGTACAAATTCTTCACATATTCATTCACATTAGGACTACCTATTTATTAGTAATCATTTCTACATATCGGAAAGATGTAGAAATTTCAATTTTAGTAAGACTACTTATGTATTAGTAAGTGTTGCTACATGTCGGAAGATGCAGCAATCGCAAGATCTATTACAAGTGGAATATTATATTGTTTTTATTTAGACTTATTCTACATCACCTGTGACAGGAAGGCATCTCCTTCTCTTCGACGGTGGGGGAAGACCTAGGCTATAGTGTCCATATGGTAATGATAAATTTTTATCCAGCCAACAGCGCTTATCCTCCCAAAGTGAAAGACCTCGCTTCCTAAATGATTTTGTGCTAACTATGTGATTTTTTGAATTTATAATTGTCATATCTTCAGTTGTATCATTCTCACTATAATAGACACTCCTATAGTCATCATGTTTCAATTTTTTAACTGCTGCTCTCTGAATTCCTTTTGCACGTTTGATGCTATGATTCGTAGAGTCTAGATATTTCATGGAATACATTTTCGGTTTTAGTAGGATCATTTCCTCAAGCAACTTTCCAGCACACTCATCCTTAAAACAACCTAATCTAGCTTTGTTTGTAGTTGAGTATAGTCGGTGATGACTGTCATAGTTTGAAGAGTCAAACTTTTCACCGAAGTATAGAAGTATATCTTCCAGACGGACAGATGGTGATGTGTATAAACATAGGAAGAAACTATCGGTATCACCTCCACAAAGTCGCGTTCTATTTATCAGTGGACATCCTTTTAGATCATTGTAATATAATTGATACATTTCCAACTTACTATAGTCAAGTACTGCTTGACCAACATATATTAATTTATTTAAAACTATTGAAGGTTTGTACATTTCCATACTAACCAGATCTTCATCAAATATTTTGTGTTGAACATAGAGAGGATGATTTGACAATTTCAGTAGTTGTTTCTCATTGTTGACTAGTTTAAATTTTTTCCTTCTCCTTACATTTTCCATTGTTTTACCATATAAAGAATTATTTTTCAATTTGTAGAATGACTTTTCGAAGTCAGTGTTTGATTGAGCCCCCTTTTGAGAGTTCATATCAATGTATGTTTTTAACCAAGGCTTTTGTGTGAATTTTATGCCACTATGAATCTTCTTGATTCTCATGCCCATGCTCAAGTAAAATTTTAAAATTGAAGAGTGGACTACATAATTTTCCCTATCAAATTGATGGAGCAGAAGTTTCTTGATAGAAGAAAAATGTGTATTTGGTCTTACTTTTTCATATAGATTTTTCATATAGTGTGAAAACATTCTCTTTTCAATCATCTGCATTTCTGGAGCTAATGGGAAATCGGCAGTGTCATCATGAATGGCTGCAGGATACTCTAAATCTAAATCAAAAATGTAGCCGATTTCACCATCATCATCTATATTTTGAACATTTTCTTCATTTAAAAAATTATCTAATTCACTTTCATTCAACCATTTGAAATTTGAGTGGGGTAGATTCCTACTGAGTGAAGAACCGTAAAGGTTATTAACATCTAAGTAGGTCAAATGTCGACTTTCATGTATATTATTTCCTAATTCTTCAATGCGTGCACGCGCTCGGTGAATGTTGGTGAAAGTCATACCCCCTCTAATTCCTCGTTCAAATAGATTGTACATATTTTCATCTTGTATGTAGTGTGGGGGATGATTGGAAGAGAAATTTAGTGCTGAGGTAAAGCTAAGATGTGGGAGACTGACAAAATGTACAGGGTCGACTTCATCCTCACGTTGACTCAATGCTCTAAACACTTCAAATATGTCTGCCAACAATAAAACATCTAACTTCAGATATGCCAGCATGTAATCACCAAATGTGCTACAATTAAATTCAATCCACGCCTTGTTAGCGTGTTCATATTCACTATCGGAACAGTGCTCACGAGTAAGATCATTATAGAATTCAAATTGTGGTGGTAGACAGTCTTCCGTCAACGTGTTTAAGTTTTTGAAGTATGAATATGGAAACACTCCCTTCTGATATAAAACATTATCACTTAATTGTGGAAATTCTACCCTTAATGTCTCTACATGCTCATACGTTTGCAAGCCCTTGGCTAATTCACTCAAGGATGCACTTAGAAATTGATATGAGTCTAAGAATTTTAGTTTAAAGTATACTGTCTTCCCTTTGTATTCATTTACAGGGACACTGGCGGATAAAGTTATATATTTTTCAGCAGTTGCTGCTACAACATCTAATTTCCAAGACTTCATTCTTCCAATCGCTTTATAGCAAACGATGTGGCTTTCATAATTTTTAAAATTGTGGAAAAATATGGGGAGCTCCCGTCTGTTAAGTCTTAACCGGAGATTGCATTTCCTACATAATGTTTGCCTATATCGTCCGGTGATATGATCATGATCACGAACTTTTATGACTTCATCGCTGAATTTTGATTTACATTTGTTGCAACATTCTGCATTCTTGTATTTTATGTATAGAAATAATTAAATTAGTCAATAAATACTTACATCTTTAGCGAACAGTTTCTTCTGAACCAACACCTTGGCTCTCTTCGGTTGGGGCATCAGTACATCCTGAAATGTTTTACAACATATAATCATTTCATACATAATGAAGTAGTATTTTTTTATTTTTCTGCTGTGAGCCAGTTATCCGTTGAAACTAGCATGTAGAATTGATGGCACTCACCTCACAATCACTAAAAGTCTCGTCGATGAACTCCCGAGACTTAGGAACTTTCCTCTTAGGAACTCGCGACTTTTGAGGCTTATCCTTTGGAGCAGGTTCATCCAACTGGGAAAGCACGCCTTCAGTCGGTCGATCCTTCCCAAAAAGACGCTCCAACTTCTTCTTCTCAACTTTGGAGGTTAAGTTAATCCCCTTTCTCCCATTTAGTTGAGCACAAGGGGTGTGCTTGGCAATGAATGCTTTCGCGGAGTCACTATTCACCTTTGCATCGCTCTTTTCATACCTCTTACACGTGAGGCAGTAGAGGTAGGGGCAGTCCTCTCGGAAGGAGCATTCCTTATGCCCGCTTTTGTTCGTATGTCGAACGGGCAGTTGGCAAGTCTCACAGAAATGGAAGATGAGACGTTGCCGTGCGATGCTTTCTTGTCGAACCATTTCTGTAGAGGATAAAAAATTTTATTATAATTTAATCTCTTTTTAAATGAGAAATCATTTATGTACCATCTTCAAACCTTTAGTAAGTACTAGATTAATATTTGACAAATCTTAAGAAGAAATAAATTTTGAAGTTGAAATTGAAACCGAAAGTCGAAAATTAGATATTTATTCGAAAAGGGTTTGTTCATAAAAAGACATAAAATTTGGAAGCAGCTGATTAATCATTATTTAATTTCGAAATAATAACAGAATGAAAATGAGATTTCGAAAATTTGAACCACTTCTCAATTGGTTTAATTAAACAAGCTTGAATTTTATAAATCTGTTAGCAGATGACAGACTGAATATTTAAAATGGATGAAGGCTTTATTTAGGTATCTTTTTATTTATTTACAAACTGTGAAAATCTTGTTGATTCAAATACACTTACATTTAAACTGATATATTCATGTCTCTCGCTCAGTGACTTAATATAGGATGAAAAATTAAAAAAAAAACATGGTTAATAATATAACATGAAGTGTTCCTATCCTAGAAACCCAAGCTTCTATATTTAAAGCTATTTGGTTATAAAAACTTAATAATGTTCCTACTCCCGAATATCCTATAAAGTAGCACAACATGACAATGAAACTGACTTCAGAATTGTAATAAAAACCGGAGAACGGAGGAACGAAGAACGACGTCTGTTATGGACACTGAATAATTTGAAAATGAGTGAAAATTCGTTGTGTGCAACTTCTTTATATATGAAATTGACAAAGCAACTATGAACAAAGACCTTATGACATCACATCCTGGAATTGGTACGTTTAAACAAAATTGATAACTCAAACAAGAATTGGAACAGCTGGTTTATTTTTAACCTTAGAAATGGAAGTGCCATCATATGTGTTGAAAGATTTCTACATGTAAATAGTAGAGTGAATTCAAAGTAATATGAACTGATGGACTGATGTATTATTTGATATACATGTTATTATTAATAGTCATATAATGATTCATATTTGAAGATATAAAACGTGTGGTTTGAATAGAACATTAAAATTTGAATTAAGCGCTAAATTTCGAAAATTCAAATTTCGCGCCAAAATTCGAATAATCAAATTTAAAGACTTTTTCGAAAATTTGAATTTCGCGCCAAAATTCGAATAATCAAATTTAAAGACTTTTTCGAAAATTTGAATTTCGCGCCAAAATTCAAATAATCAAATTAAAATACTAGGTTAGGGTTAAGGGTTAGGGTTAGGGTTAGGGTTAGGGTTAGGGTTAGGGTTAGGGTTAGGGTTAAGGTTAGGGAAGCAAGAAGAGTATCTATGGCACCCGGAACCCATGGGTAAATAAATTTTCGAGTGCGCGAAGCGCACTCGAAAATTTATTTACCCTATAATCCGAAAAATTTCGAGGGCGCGAAGCGCCCGAGAAATTTTGAGGCCCCCCCCCCGTGTATGAAGTATATGAAGGTCAAAGGTCAAGGTCAGGTCTAAGGTCAAGGTCAAGGTCAAGTGTAGAGGTTTGTATATTATGGTCATTTTTGGTTGTAAAACTTTAACTTTGAAAATTTGTAAACTTAGTCATTTTTGTAAAAAAACTTGGAATTTTTCAAGTTGCATACAGATGCATACAGCTAGGATTTTTTCATCAAATGGGTACATGCAATATATCATTCGAATGCTCTTTTCATGCTGATTCTAATGGTGTAGTGTATGACACATGTATGACATATAACTAGAGAGCTACATGTCTTTAAAGAATGGGCTAAAAACTTAGTGAATTTAAAAATCTAACATTTGTCTGCTTGCATACAGTTGCATACAACTAGGATTTTCCCATCGAATAGGTACATACCTTATATCATTCTAAAGGTCTTTTCATTCTCATTCTTATGGTGTCGTGTATGACACATGTATGATATCATCCTGGACTGCTACAAGCATTTTAAAATTAACAACATAACTGTTTCTTTAAAAGTTATATGTTCCTATTTATTTCAAGTTGAAGTCTTCATACTTGATTTTTTGTTTCAATTCAGTTATTGAATATCATTAATTGTAGATAGTTATTCCCCTTTCCCATTCAGACCTTAATTGAAGACCGATTTGTGAAATGATAAAACAAGTCTGTTCATATATACAAATGAATATTAAATAAAGAGATTAAGAAAAAACACACTAAATGTCATCAAGGTAAGGAAAGGGTACAAGTTTTTTCAAGTCCACTTGCACATGGATCCTGGTCTTCTTGGGCGCACAGGGACAGCGACGTGGTGTGTCAAGGTCGATGACCAAAAATTCGAGAGCGGTTGTGAGGTTCCGCTCGTTCGGCTCCATCCTCATGAACACCCGTTTGGTGTGGTACTTTTTCGGGGCGTTCTTGACTTTGACCGTGACCCGTCCATAAAGTGGCGTTCGCATGGACTTCTTATTCATGTGACGCATCGTCTCGATTGATACGTCACTATCTTCATCACTCGAGTAGTCAGGCGATGCAGGGGCTTGGGTGAACACCACCGGCTCGTTTGGTGTTGTCGATCGCTCCATCGGAGATTGGGGAGGTGTATTGGTACGTTCCACTGGCGAAGTGGTACGATCAGCAGTCCCGTTCTCAACTGCGGCTTTCTGTTTGCGATCCATTATGACTTGTAGATTTAAAATAATTGTAACTTGTAAACGTGAGGATTAGAACCTTTGATAAGAATTGGTACAAACCTCGGACTTATATACTTTTTAAACAAAGGAAATCCTAACAGCCAATCAGAGAGGTACCGAACTTCCCTAAAGAATATATATAACTATATAAAGGATGTCATTGTTCCAAACTGTTAAGTACTTATCCTCAACGTTCCATAACAAGAAGCATGTCCTCAAAACCACTATTTTATTTTCAAAATGACAGCCAAGTCATTATGGGAGGTCAGTTGGACATGACCATGCATCTGTCTTGCGGCTGCAAAGTGGCCCTGTGGAAGACCTTGACTGTCTCTGCACTTCAAAGGCGGAATGGACTACCGGTGAAGTGTCCGGTACACGAATGTGACCATGACTTTAGTAAAAATCCGACATTCCATGAGTGGTGTGATGACTTCTTGAAGATCATGGAGTCGCCTGAGGGACGTGATTTGCACCCGTCATTTATTTTTCACGCTTAAATTAAACTTACATTGTAAATCTCTTGTCTTTTCATTTTAAACATAGTTCTGGAATTGGTTTTCTTATTGGGGAGCAACTAAATCATAACTGCACAGTAAAGTTTCACATCTAAATAGTGCTACATTAAAAATAATTGTCACAATAGTCGCAATTGAGCAAACCCATTCAAAATCAAACAACGGATGTCTATCGGTACGTACCCAAGTGCTCAGAACCAAACCACACAAGTTCGATCATAGACGTTCCCAAACACAGTGTACTCAACTGAGTGTACCAAACACATGTACCTATCCAGTAAAACAGATCTCATACAAGTTCTTATTCATAACACTGAATTATACATGTACCTATCCATGTGCCTATCGATAACTAAAGTATACATGTACCTATCCATGTACCTATCCATGTTCCTATTGACAACACTTAACTTTACATGTACCTATCCATGTACCTATTGATAACACTAAACTTTACATGTACCTATCCATGTACCTATCCGTGGCATGTAGGGCACAGTTTTCACTACTCACGGACTAACCTCCCGTTGTAGAGTTGACATGAACTAAAGGAATCGAACTCTTTTTCAATTACTAAGTTTGCAATAACCGTTGTACTTTGCAACAGGATAAAAATCTTAAAATTCAAGTCAAATACCGAATTATGTAGAAATACTCGTACATATTTCCAGCATCAAATAGCGCTGCTACATAGATAACTCGAACCATGCGAAAGTTAACCTCTAGAGGATAACTCCTTGTCGAGTTCATATCTGGTGCAAAGTGTAAAGTGTTAAATTCTGCATATTGATCCGGTTTTAATCAACTTACTCTATGGTTTCAATGAAATTTTTCTCATTGAGTTGCACAGGCGTGTACTCATAATGAAATTATAAAGCGCTATCAGATCATATTTCACAGTCACCATAATTTCTGTGACTATTTCATAATTTGTTTAATTCATTGTTTAATATTAATGCATTTGTTTAATTGAATACACACTTTCGTTCAGCAATGCGTTCCTCCTATTTGGTACTATTGCGCTCATGTGCTATTATACAAATGCAACAATTGCATAAATTGATAGATTTTCAAAAAAATTACATATTATAGGATTGTTTTGAATGGTGAATACATGAATTGGGATTTTCATTCATGTTATATGGAAGAAATTCTCAATAGTAGAGAAAGTTTAAGTACAATTTTAAATCTTACATATACAGAGGGGGCAAAAGTCACCAGACTATTAAATAAATGAATATTTTAAGACTTTTAAACAAAGAGAAACTCATACTTCATTATCAGAATTAGCATCTATTTTCAATAGACATGTAGGCTATGCTGGCTATGTAGAGAAATTAACTAATTGTACAAATATTCAAATGCTTGCCATTGTTTTCCATGCTGGAATCGCCATTGTTGGAAAACTGCCCCAAACATTTAGACCCGGTTGATTCATCTGTTCCTCCATAACCTTGTGAGGGTTGGCCGCATCATGATAAACGCTGCTGTGTCTGTTGACGTGCCCTGAAAGTTTGAATTGAGCTTCGTCACTCCAATGGATGTGATCCTGTATTTCTGGATAGTTAAGTCACTTGATTGATGAATATCTCACAGAATTGTAATCGGCGTCGAAATCGTCCTCCAACAATCCATGGATCCGCCGTGGATTACACGAACGAAAACCAGCACGATGCATCATTCGGAGAAGACTGCGACGTTCAATGTCTAGAGCAGCTGCGGTTGCATGGCTAGAAGAGCGGCGTTCGATAAGATTTTGAGAAAACAAATTCATGTTTCTGTAGTCGTGCCAGTCACCGGTCGACCAGATTGAGGTGCAGCGGAAATTTCACCAGTTCTTCCGAACTTGTTCCGTAGGTCGCAGATCGTTTGTTTCGAGGAGGAGGCGAAGGAAATGTGAAGGTCTTTCACGTATAACGTGAATTGCGTTCTGATGCTTCCAATATGTTTTCAACATAAAATTTGGTTCTTCGAAAGACCTTGCCATTGTTAAAATGAATTTTTGTCTCTCTCACTCTCAGCTTTAAATGCTAATTCAAATGAACAGCATTCAGCGATAATTTCTTTTCAATCAATCTTATCAAAGTTTGTTATGTTCTTATCTATTATATTCTTATGCTTATCTAAAATGAATTCTATTCAATGCTTGTTAAATAAATATCGTGACTATTACAGAACCAGCATGTCGTAATAAAATTGATAGTCTGGTGACTTTTTCCCCACTCTATGTGATGTGACATAATTTCGAATTAATTTCTTGAACCGTTGTTAATTTTCTTATCTGAAATGATGAAATCGAAAGTTCATTAAGCATTGATTCTATGAGAAATACTGCAGGCAATCAAGGAGCTCGACTTGCAAAAATTCAGAAAAAGGTCCTCCTACCTATAGGCCTGTATATCGTTGCATCAACTCATGTATGATGCTATCTACATGTACATACCTACCCGCACCCTGCCCTGTGGTGGAAAGTGAATTTCGTGTCGTCCTTCTTGATCATACCCCTTCTAGCCGGTTGCTCTATCAGCTACATACGAAATTTTTACGGGAATTCAAACAAAACTATGGTATATTAGTGCCTTTAGCAAGCTATAAATTACATAAAACATTGTATTAAGTTATGCGATGACGATTACTGCAAACCCAATTCAGCCTGATACAAGTGCATGAACCGTGTGTGGGATATAGAGGCAGTGTACAGTCTTTTCAAATGCATCCGTGTGGCACGCATCATCCTAAAACTTCAGACTGGAAATTGACTGCCATTACTCGGATCAAGATGGTTAATTACAACCTCAATTCTAATGGACGGCATCATAGCACACGTCAACAGCAACTTGGTTGATTATCTTAACTTTATAATAGCATTGAATATTTTGTATCTAGTGACAATTGACACTTATCCCATTTACCTATAAAATCACCTGTATGACAATAGAGGAATAACCTGAATGAAGTAACAGCCCACCAGTATTTACATCGAGTCATTTAGAAGACGGATTAGGCTTACTTAATCTTTGTCCTCAAATATGGTTCTTTCTCACATCATCCACTGTGACAAATTTGCTCAGCCATAGTATCTTCGATATTATTCATGATCACATTGTATTATCTGATGCTTGTAGACCTCATAAGCTTTAATGTAGGTCTGTATCCACCAAGAGAGCTGTATAATTCCGCATGTATCTATGTACATTCTGAACTTCTGCAAAATTTTCCTTTGATACCTGGGAATTTTAAAACAGAAAGTGAAAAGATTCATAAAAAGCGTTTCAATCAGTTGTATTTATTGCGAACAAAAATCGCTCGATACAAATATGCGAATCAAAATGCAATGAAATCTGAAGGCAATTAGTGATCATATAGAAATCAGCAAGGAACGGCATTCATGAAAGCGGTGACACTCACATGTGGACGCCGGCAACGCGGTCTCAGAAAGAGCCACAGTATAGCGACTTTCGTCCGCTGTCTTCATCTGTCTCCGTCATGGCTGCAGTGCTTGGAATCACCGATTCGACACACTTCCTCTTCCTCGAGCTTATTCAGCGACAACTCGAATCAATTGCACAGTCGCTGACAGAACTAACCGAAACTATATAGCTTTTGCAGATTATGCCCCACAAAGAGGACCTTGATCGAAATGGCATCTCAGTATTGGCATGCAAGTAAGTATAGTCGTGGTAATTCAACAATTTGACAGAAAAAAAGAAAAACAGCGTTTCAGTAGCTCGTCCGTCTAAGAAATTACCACTCTTTACTCTATTAAACTGCACGTAGGAACAATAATCTTGCTTATAGCATCCTGTATTTGTTCATTTTACTCCGGAATCGTAATGAGAATGATAAAAAGATGCATCCAAATCATTTATCTTTGATTTCAGTCTACTTTCGGGCTGAATAGAAAGTGATACATTTTTCATTCCATCAGCATGCACGTGACATTTCGATTTTATCAAAACGCTGCCAAATGCCGTTCGTTCAAACATTACCGGTTTAATCCCAGGGTTCATACCGACGCTGGAGTTAACTCTGGTGTAAACTCCGGTTTACTCCGGAGTTAACTCTGAATTCGGGTAAACGGGGTAAACACTAACACCTACACTTGCACCGTACATGAACTCAACTGTTGTCATTATCAATATATAAATTTTCATTAGATCTGATATTTTTCTGAGGAAAACGTAATATGATATTCAATCTCCCACTACACTGTAAACACGTCTTTTGAAGTTGGCGAGGAGCATTTGCCGTCGCTAAAACTGTGTTGTGTATGAACGACCTACGGTTTCTCTTCAATGATAGAGGGGGCAAAACCGTAAACCGTTCTCTGTCTGAACGGGAGTAATGGGCAAAAGACCGTTCCAGGACACCATAAAATTAAAAAAAGTGGTATCTTTAAAAACGACATAGATTCATGAATTTGAACCCTTTTTCAGGTTATGAAGACCTAAATTCATGAATTTATGACGTTTTTAAAAATACCCAATTTTTCAAATTTTTCAAAATCTCAAATTTGAGAATTACAATTTTTACTCCCAAAATCATGACCGTTCCAGGACACCGAAAATCATAAAAGTTAAGAATCTCAAATTTGTGATTATGACATTTTTCATTGCTTAAATCATGACCGTTCCAGGACACCGAAAATCATAAAAGTTGAGAATCTCAAAATTTGTGATTATGACATTTTGCTCCCAAAATCATGACCGTTCCTGGCGTTCTTACAATTTATCTACTGCTTTGCACTCAGATAAACACTCAATTGTAGAGAACATCTGCTTCTCGCATTTATGAAGAAAAGGCATTTCAGTGTAAAGAGCTGTGACTTCCCACTCAAACATTTGAAAGGAAACAATGTATGAAAGAACAAACAGCTGCTGCACCCACTTAGACATTTGTAAGACGTGGAATATATAACCAGCAAATCCTACTCCGGCTGCAATGCCGTGTAACAATACACAACAACAATAATCGATATGGCTATTTCAAACAATTGTGCTGAAGACTTATTTAATTTAACAGTGTTTCTTGTCAGTGAAGGTTGTGTCAAAACGCTCTCGTCATATATTTCTCAAAATGAGACAAGATCAATTTGAAGATAGAAGAAAACAATCGTTGCCAGGGAGGATGAAAAAATTACGGGAGGAATTCAAGAGGAATATATTTTGAGAGGCATGAATTTACAGATTCTTTGAGTGATTTCATAGAGCCAAATGGTGGAGAGAATAATACAATTGTAAACTTACACAAATTCTTTTTGCATGAAAAAGGAAACAATTCACTCAGTGTTATGTGTAAAATTTTTATCGGTAAGCACTATCTGCTCTCTGTTTGTGATAATGACAAGTCTTATTTTTATAGTGATCAATTACCGAAATTTCATTTGTTATGAAATTAGGTAAATTAGCAGACAAATTTCCTACGCTTTGTTGAGTGTCTGTTTCTCTTGTACTTTAAAAGTCACGACCTAACGTTATCGAAAGATTGACTTCATTGTGTAAAGCAATTATGTGTCATTTCAAATGATTCCATTCTTCTCCCAAACAATGGTGCGTCATTTAGCGATAATACCGCGCTGACATATTCAATGGAATTTGGATGTTAAACTCCGCTATTGTTATTGCGATACGGCCGCACGACACTTTATTTTCAATGTTAGACCTATGCTATTTCATTATATTCTCTTGAATAATGGTGCGCCATTCAGCTAAAATACTGCGCCATTCAACTAATCAAAAATCAGCGCGTTAACATTAGACGCGCTGTGAAGAAAATTTATCATTCTTGAAACCCCTCTGTTTTATATGCAATGTTATTTCCTGTTGCACATGTAAATACAATAGAGTGTTTCAACCAATGAAACCTTGTCCACCCGTGGACAGAAATCCCATTGTTTAGAAAACTTGTATCTGTCGGTTTTATATGCAATGCTATTTCCTGTTTTATATGCAATGTTATTTCCTGTTTTATATGCAATGTTATTTCCTCTTGCACATGTAAATACAATAGAGTGTTTCAACCAATGAAACCTTGTCCACCCGTGGACAAATTTACATGTATTTCAATGTATCCAAATTGAATGTATGCAAAGTGGATGTAACCAAATTGAAATATCCATGTGTTGTTTTTAATTTCTCATTTACGGTAATATAATAGAAACATTTTATCTTCTATAAAAATGAGAAACATTAGAGACTTCCAAAAAATATACGGCAAACAAACTACGAATTTCGATTTAAATGAGATTGCTAAGCAATTGGGAATAAAGAATTTTCACATATTGATGAGTAATGAATTACTATTGATAAAAGATGTGCGAAACACTAACTCTACTAATACAATGCAACAATGTAA
Organism: Prostheceraeus crozeri; assembly: GCA_907163375.1. Classification (NCBI taxonomy): domain Eukaryota; kingdom Metazoa; phylum Platyhelminthes; order Polycladida; family Euryleptidae; genus Prostheceraeus; species Prostheceraeus crozeri. The sequence continues at coordinate 297,691 of CAJQUW010004698.1, read as the reverse complement.
CGTTTTAATTTAATCTAAATTAAATCATTTCAAAATCGAATAAGTAGTAAGGATAGACATCATTAGAGAACAGTTTTAAATCAATACCCCCCCAAGTAGTAAGGAAAGTCATCATTATGAAACAGTTTTAAATCAATACCCCCCCAAGTAGTAAGGAAAGACATCATTAGAGAACAGTTTTAAATCAATACCCCCTCCCTTCTGACTTCTAGGGGTCCCTTAAGAAATTTTTTTATTATAAAATGAGCAACATAAACATGGTGCCCGCGGTCAGTAAAAGTCAGGAAAAGTCAGGAAATTTTTAGGGTCAGTATAGAGTCAGGAAAAGTCAGTAAATTTCTTGGAGTCAGTAAAAAGTCAGGAAAAGTCAGTAAATTTATAGGTAGGCCTACTGTGTTTAAATTGTGAAACGTCGGGATTTTTTACAATGAAGAATATTAATGAAATAAAAATGTAATTTAAATTATCAGGAAGATAACTAGAACCATATTTTCTGATCCAGTTTTACATGTATGTATTTCAGCTTTCATAACGAAAGGTAAAGTTTCAGTGATTTATATTAGCGATCTTCGAGTTCCGGGCTCTTCTTATTCTCAAAATATGACTAATTCGTTATTCGAGAGGGCTGTTATTTGCGGACATGACTATTAAAGCTCTCTACTTGGAGTATTTCCAAGTATTTGTCTTTAGATATGTATTGTAAAAAAGTGTTATGTGATCGTTTTGAGGCATCGCTCATATAGGTACACTATTGATCGAATTACGATTTTTCCATTTTCTTTTTCAGAATTGATCATAATTGTTGTTGCTGAAAGAGGCGGACGATCTGGCAAGAAAGGCGGAAACACAATCCGATATGAGTCTTCTCGTTAAATCAAATGCGTTGCGAAAGACAGCAAACGAGAAGCGTGAGGAGAACGATATCCCGAAAGATAAAATGAACGAACTTAAAAAGTCAATTAACTGATTTTCAATAAATGCGTTTTGTTTTAAAATAGATTGATTTTTTCCTACAAATGGTCAGTAAATTTTTCGAAATTTCTGGAAAATTTTTGAGCAAATAGCGCGGGCACCATGATAAATGAGTTTTTGAAATTATATGGAACACAAACGACAACGAATTTCGACCTAAAGAAAATCGCAAATCAATTAGGAATAAAGAATTTTCATGTTCTAATGAGAGCCGAATTACAATTCCTAAAAAATAGGCCAACAGGAACCTTCAGTTCCCGGAACAAAGTTCAAACTGTAAATTTCATAACAAATCTTCATACGTCAGATGAAAAAGGTGTACATTGGTCAGCAGGACAAAGAAATATAAACTGTTCTAATTATTATTTTGACCGCCCGGAGGCTGAGAACTATTGGTTCGACTCATACGGACTTCCACCTACGAATGAAGTAAGAGAAATACTTGGCAATGGAATTTATAATACGTTTCAAATTCAAAAACCGGGAACTACTTATTGTGGTCAATTATGTCTTTATGTTTTATTTAAATTGCAAGAAGGAGTACCATTTCTTGATATTATGTTAGAATTGAACGAACCGTAGGTTCTATGGCTACGCCTAATAATAATGATAATTAAAAATCAGTTCGTTGTAATTCATTTTGATAAAAACGGCCTCTGATATCCTCATTATCTAAATCTTTAATTTCATAAGTAATCGGATAAGTTTGTTCTATTTTACAAATTTCAAATATTTCTTTAGTCCAATAGCCAACAAAGCCTTTTTCAAATTTATTCTTATACTTAAATATTCTAACTCTATCTCCAATTTTAAATTTCGGCTTAAGTTTCTGCATATTCGGATTACTCTCATTCGAATAATTATTCTCGAAAATTTTCTTTCGGATTAAATCAGGGTCGTCAGAAGCATTCTTTGGAGTTTCTTCAATACCTGAATGAACTTTATTATTGTACTCTTCTACAACTCCTGGTAATATCTTCAACCATTTCTGATTTCTTTGCTCAGTAAATTTCTTGAATAATTTATTTCTTAACGTCCGATTGAATCTTTCTATCACTACAGCCTTCCCTGCATTTTCAGTTGAATAAACAGTTTCGAATAGTGGCTGAACATTTCTGTTATAAAATTCCGACCCTTTATCGACAAACAATTTTTTTGGCTTTCTCTTACTTTCTTTAAAGATTTCTTCAAACGCATATTTAACTGAAAGACCACTTTTATTTTTTAAAGGCTTTACCCAAACGTATCGTGTATATAAATCTATAACGGTCAATGCGTATTTGTAGTCCCTTTCATTCGGCATATGAATAAGATCAGCACTCCAAATATCATCTTTATTAAATACTTTTACTTTCAATAAATATTTCGGCTTTCTGTATTCCCTATGAATTTCAGACGCGTAGGTTCGAGCGTTGCTCTCAGACAGCTTAGCTGTCGTTTCATTTAAACCCTGACCGAATAATATTTTAGCTTGTAAAGCTTTCTTAACAAACATTCTTTCAATTTTTTCTCTAAATGTAGGATTTTGAATACTATCTAATTCTTGAATCATCTTCTTATCAGCTGCATGTCGAGAACTTAGATCATGATTTCGATAAGCTAAATCATGCCTGTAAGCTGCGGCATCTACTCTATTTATTGGTTCTTCACCTGGTTTCGGATTATTATTCTCATCTAGTCTTATATCTAATCGAGTTCCTGGACCAGTATATGAATGACCAGGAAGATGTTTTTCTTTCGAATATTTACTCCAAATAAAGCCAGGAAAGTTTTCTAATGTTTTTTGTATGTCGTTACCTTCATAAATTTTACAATTTGAGTTTTCATTTTTGTTTAATAGATAATTCAATAAATCTAAATTAGAAATTTTTAATTTAATTAAATTTTCGGAATTTGTAGAATTCATTTTAAAAGATAAAAAAAATTTAAAAGATAAAAAAATTTAAAAGATAAAATAAATGTTTTACCTTATGGACCAAAGGTCCTGAGGCTTTAGCCGATCGGACCAAAGGTCCTGAGGTTATTACCGAATCATACTAGGACTTAGATATATTCCAGAACCATCTTTAGTTTCTTTAATTTCAATCAAATCATCAACATTGTGGAGAATATTTTTAAGAACTCGTTTTCCTTCATCAACTAATTTTAATTTACTAATAAAATGATCTACTACTCCGTCACCCCTAGCAACTTTCTCTAACTCTCTATTATGTCGTTTTTGTTCTTCTAATGCTGCCTTCTCTGATTTATTTTTATTTACTGCTTGGACAATACCAGCTGTCCCACCTGCAACACTTCCTGCTGCAGCTATGCCACCTATTATTAGTGGAATTAATGGGAGAATTCCACCATTCTTTTCTTCTTGTAATTGAATATTCTCTATCATTGGTTTACTTATGTAATACTTTTTTTTGTTAATCATAATAGTTTTAGGGGTATTTTTGTCAACAATATTACGTAATTTTAATTCAACAGTTTTATTATTATGACTTTTCGGTTGCGACATTTTTAATAAAAAAATTTTAAGTTACGAAAATTTTTAATCTATTCTAGTTATGAAAAAATTTCAAGTTACCAAAAAATTTTAAGTTACCAAAAAATTTTAATCTATTCTAGTTATGAAAAAAATTAATTAATCGACGAAGTCTTGGGCTTTAACCTATCCTAGCCATCTTCCCATTAAGAACTTCAATAGAATATTTTACATCTTCTAGCAATAAACCATAAGCCATCAATGAAGTTGTGGAATCTTTCTTTTCAATATTAATTGTTACATCACAACCATTTTTAATAATATCTTCAGATTGTGCACTTAAATCGAAACAGAAAACAGGATATAAATGTCTCCAATCTCCAGGAGTTAATTGTGGTTCAACTCCAAATTCTATACAAAGATTTCGATAAGAATCATATCCTTCCATAAATTGATTATTTGTATCATCGAATCTTAATGGATCAATTGGATATCGGGTTTGATTTAATGAAACTTGTAAACTTCGAATTGTATTAATATGAAAAAGATTGTTGTTCTTATCAAAACTTGGAGAATTATTTCTTTGAAAAGTTAGCAATAAATATCTTGGAGTATTCGCAGTTCTAGTAAAATGCCAGTTAAATCTTTGTTCGGAAAAAGTTACTGAACTAGCAGTACGCTGTAGAAAATTTACTGGAATTGGTTTGTTAGTATTTAATCTTTTTGCAATAGCTGTTTCAATCTCTAAACTAGGAGTAATATGCTTAATCCACCATTCAAGTCTATCAATTTTTAAATATGCTTTTTTTCCAGTCTTACCAAAAAAGATTAATTCATTATTTGCTGTACGATGAATTATTAATTTAAATTTTAATTGATATGATATTTTATCATAATCTAAATATCCGAATAATGGAGACAATGACCAATTAACTGTTTGCTTACTTTTCTTGTTAAACTCACGTCTTTCTTTATATGCATCATTATTTGTTTTATTTAAATGTTTTGCAATATTTTCTACATCTTTCGCAATTCCTGCGGCATCTGTTCCAGCGTAAGTTAAATCATCTATAATTATACCATCATTAGTATCAGGAAACCAACCTTCGATTTCATGCTTTTTATTATTTTCACCAATTGTTATAAATCTAAGCATTGTATCAATTACACCTGGAGAATCACTTATTGTTTCTATATTTTGAGTTGCAACATCTAAACGCATTTGTGTAAATAATCTAGGAAAAAATTATTCTCTAGTGCAATATTATCGGTTTCTGGTAATGGTGTTGTAAAATTAGCATCACTATATAAAGAATATTCACAATGTAAAAACGAATCAGGTAAATATATATAACTCTGCTGATTATCAACTTCAAAAATTAAATCACCTCCAGTATTTACTCTACTGGAAGATCCGGGATTCATAGCAATTCTTGTATAGTCATTCTTTTTTTGATTATTACTGACGAACGGAGGATCGTCTAATCTAAATTTATTTTCGATAAGCGAAGACATTTTTATAAAAAATAATTTGACTTTTTGTTTTTTCTCACACACAAAAAAAATTCTGCTAAAAAAATTTTGCTTAAAAAATTTTACTAAAAAATATATTTTAGAATTTTGCTAGACCAGCTCCGCTATTAATACCATTACCTCTTATTTCTTCAATTGAACGAACCGTAGGTTCAATTGAACGTTTTATGGCTACGCCTGATTTCTTCTTATGTTTACTATCAGACGGATCTCCGCTCCTCAAGGTTTCCCCAACAGCAATGTTAGCAATTTTATTTTTTGTTTCCTCTGAAAGTTTTTTTAAATTTTTTAGTTTTTCGGAATCATTCCTAAGTTTACGAATAGCTTCTAGTTGTTTTAATTCGTTTTGAGACTTGACAGCATTTGATATTGCACTAGCTGTACTACCTATAGCAGCTGCTCCTTTTGCAGCAGATGTAATCAAATCTTTATTATTTTTAATTAAGTTAACGATACTTCCAATACCAGAGAAGATCCCAGCTCCTTTCGTGTGAACGGCACCTGCGGTGCCTAGGAACTTTTCTGTTCCGACTGTTTCTCTATTATCATAATGATAAACAGGATTCATACGTGGTTCATGAGAAATTTTTTGATTTGAAGCAAAATGTTTAAGATTGTGTTTATAAATTATAGGCATTTTTTAGGATTAAATTTGACTTTTGGGAAAAAATATTTACGTTAATGTTTGCGCTAAGATTTACGTTTATGATCAAGATTTACGTTTGTGAATGGACAACAACTTCGAGATAACTTTATTAATTGACTGTTGCACTTTATCTATTGCGTCAAGCAGCGTGTGATGTACTTTAATTTCTTTTCTATTAACTTGCATTTTCTGCTGATTAATCTTCAATGCCGTTTTAAGTGCATTTAACTTAATTTTAAGAACATCTAATTGTCTTTTAACAGCATCTAACTGTTCTTTATTTTCTTTAGAGTTTTCTTGTAAATTTTTCTTTAATTCATTTTCTAAATTGATTTTAAGAGTTTTCATTTTATCAACTCTTTGATTAAGCGAGTTTACTTCATTTATTATTCTATTCATCTTTTTCATTTGTTGAGTAATTTTAGAACTCAATTCATCAACACTTTTTTGGAATGTAGTTTGTAACTGCTTTAAATTTTTTTTAATTCTTTCAGGTAGTTTTTCTATTTCATCTTCTAATTGTTCTTTTAACATTTTTATCTGATGTTTATTTTTAATTACAGCAGATTTTAAATTTAAAGAAAGTAATATTAAAATTTTTGATTGTTCTGAAATCTTTTTAAAAAGTTTTGCTATATCTGCTTCTAGCTCTCTATCCTTTTTGTCAAGTTTTAATAATTTTTCGTTTAATGATTTGTCATTAAGTTTAAGCAACTTCAATTCATTCATCAGTGGAACCAAAACATCGTTTATATATTTTTCCTTTAAATCATTGATTTGTGTATCAACATATTGTTTATTTGTTAACTCTGTATTTTGTTGCGGAAGAATAGAAAGATGCAATGGACCAGATAAAACGTCTCCAGTTTTCATGATATAATTTTCTATTTCTATTTCTAATTCACGATTATTCGGGATATATGCACCTCCACCAACATTTGGTAACATCATTTTTTAACAATGAAAAAATAAAATTTTTTCTAATAAAAATAAAAAAATAAAATTTTTTCTAATAAAAATAAAAAAATGGATAAAGCAAATTTAAAAAAATTATATTCGTCCGCATCATCCTGTTCTTCTTATTCGACGAGATCAACGGGATTTGAAAATAAATGTTTTGATAATAATAATAATAATAATCCATGTATAGATGTTAATCTTTTGTTTGAATTACAAGCCGAAATATTTAGAGAACAAACAAAAGGTTTACCTTCTATAGAAACCAATTATTGTATTTTTCCAGGTGATCCATTTATAAAATTTATGGAGATTGTAAGTAAATATAATGATGTAGCTTATGTGGAATTAAATAAAGAAAATATGGTTATAATAGGTCATAATAATGTTTATGGATTTATTAGAGCAGTGTTACCAATTAGTAATACTGATTGGATAGAAACTAAAATTATTAATTATATCAATATTAAAGAATTAGTTAACAAATTAAAATCTTTTTCGAAAGAAAAAATTAGATTATTTGTTGACGATCAAAATCAATATAACATTCACATAGAGAGTAAAAAACATAATGAAGAATTATTATGTCAAGTTTATTATAGAGACACAATTTATAAAGAAGAAACATTAGAAATGCCGCAAAGATATGATGATGATACTTACATAGGATTATATTCAAACTTAAATATTAATTTATTAAAATCTTATATAAATGGTTTAGCTCAACAAGAGAAAATTTATATGTGGACAACACCTTATACTATTAACAATGACCATAATCATAATCATAATAAACGAACAGAAGGTTCTAGGGCTTTGCCCGATCTTAAAGAATCTTATGATAATAATGATAATAATATAGAGGATGATAATATAAATGATGATTCTGTAACATCTGAAAAAAGTGTAAATGGTAAAAAAGATTATAAAAATATTAGTAATTATAAAAATTTATCTAAATTTCATTTTCTTACAATTGAAAATAATAATGATGGAATAGTTGAAGATACTGTTAGACAACTATGTGTCGGGTCTACAAAATTTAAATTAGGATTTACATCTAATCAATTTAAAATTTTATCATCTTTAATAAAAACTAAAAGTGATTCAGATTATGGTGGTGTTATTAAATTTTCCAAAAGAGATCAAAGACCAATATTTTTCTCTATTATATTATTATCAGATAAAAGATGTAATTTAGAATTAGATATTCCAATAAGAGAATGGTATCCTATCATGGAAGGGCATCCTATACCAAAAAGTGTAATTTATGATGATGAAGAAACAATTTATGATGATGATGAAGAATCAATTGATGATGATGATGAAGAATCAATAGTTAGTGAAAAAAAATTTAAATTATCTTTTGATAAAACATTATATGATGAAACTGAATATGATAAAACTTAATATGATAAAACTTAATGTGATAAAGAAAAAAAATAACTAAAGAACGTGTAATATATAATAATATAAAATAACACTCAAGTCCTTGATATTAGAATGTTTATATCTAAAATTAAAACACAAATTTTTTCTTAAATTTTCTCTAAAAAAATAAAAAAAATGGAAAATACCAAGTTTTATTGTGTCTTATGTAAAAAAAAGTTGCAAACAAAAAGAAGTTATCAATCTCATTTAAATAGTAAATTGCATTTACAAAATGTAGATCGAGTTGATGAAGGAAATATATTAAAATTAAATAGTTATAAAAACTATCTAGAAACATTGTCTACTGATATAAAAGTTAAAAAAATGTTTGATGATTATTCACATTCGGAATATAAAAAAGTTTTTAATAGTGAAGATGAGACCCTACCAGATGGAAGATATTTATTTAGCGATACTGATGAATTTAACGAAATAGATGAATTTGATGAAGCCGTAACAGATATAAAATATTTATTTAATCAGTCTGTTCGCGGGACATCGGAGATGTCTTCCAGGGCTTCGCCCGTTGAACATAATGAAACCGATGAAACTTTTTATAATGTATTAACAAACTTTTATAATATATTTAAGAAATCTTTCAAATGTTATATGAATGTAGAAGTACTTTATACAAAAAATGGACCTGATGGAATTCCTGAAGAAATAATACAAGGACATTTTACAAATTCACAAAAAATTCATAATGTAAATGATATACAACCCATATTTGAATCGATGATACTTAAATTAGAAAATTGTATAATTGAAGCCCAGTTACGTGAATCTGGTTGGAGATTTGTTAAAATACTATCTAAGAAAATAGTAATTGATAAATATAAAAATAATACTGGTGGTAGTTATGTTCCTTTACCTTTCAGTTCACCACAAATAATCAACATAAAAAATGAAGATGATTATTGTTTTCTGTGGAGTATTATAGCACATTACATCCTGCAGAATATCATAAAGAAAGACTAAGTCATTATAATAAAGAAGGATACATAAATGAATTTGATCTTTCTGATGGCTTAGATGAATTTCCATATGATTATAATAGGTTAAAAAAGTTTCATAAAAAGAATAAAAATTTAATAGAAGTAAATGTTTTTGAATTAAATGTGAATTATGTTTCTATTGGTAAAATTACTCCACTTTACTCAGATTCAAAAAAATTTTATTTGAATAATAAAAATTTATGTCAATCAGAAATAGTATATAATGATAGGGGAAATTACATGCATCATAATATTTTTTACCAAGGAAATATAATATGTACTGAAAAATTTGAAATTATAAAAACATTATCACCAATAATGATTAGTCATAATAATTATAAAGGACGTAATTATAATTATGATTATGATTCCGATTATTTATCTTTATTTTTAGAATATCAACAAAAATTACAAAATTTAAATGAAAGTTTACAAAAATGTAAAACAGATTATCAACAACAAACAAAAATATTAGTACAAGAATATGGCCATAAATATCAAAATAAGATAGAAACGATTCAAAAATTAAATGAAGACAATAAAGAATTAAATAATGAAGAAAATGAAACCAATCAAAAAATAAATGAATCTTTAAAAAAATGTCTACAACAATATAAAGAACAATATGATAAAGAATATAGTTATCAGTTACAAATATTAAATCAAAATTTTCATCGAAATACATTTAATTTTACAAAAGAAATTGATGAAACACATGAAATATATCAAGATAAATTTGAAAAACTAGAACAGACAAAACAGCCAGCACAAGCGAATATATTATATTATCAGGATCATTTTATATTGTGTAAAGATGTTTCTATATTTACAAAAACTTCAGATAATACAAATTTTCCTTGTCTCCAATGTATGACGAGCTTTAGAACTAAAGAAGAAATGAATAGACATTTGGAGAATTGCCAACAAAATGAAGCAGTCAGAAACACATTTCCAAAAGATGATTATTTAGAATACAATAAATGGTATTTTAAAAATAAAGTACCCTTTACTATTTATTGTGATTTTGAAGCATATAATGTTAATATGACACAAAATCGAACGGAAAGTTCCAGGGCTTCGCCCGATTCTGATAATGGTACGGGCCAAGCCCTAGAACCTTCGGTTTGTAATTATGAAAAAAGTGCACCTGAACAAAGCAAAGAAAAATATTTATTTGAACAAAAACCATTATGTTGGGGAATGTACATTCATTCAAATTATCCTGAATTATTTAAATCAGAATATTTTCAATACTATGGTGAAGATAGTTCAGAAATGTTTACAAAGAAAGTAGAAGAATTGCAAAATTATTTTTCACAATTGCTTGAAACAAATATTCCAATGATGCCATTAACAGAGAAAGAAAAATTAAATTTTATTAATGAAACAAAATGTTATTACTGTGGAAAAGAATTTACAAAAAATTATAAAAATGGCAAAGGTAGATATCTTGATAAGCGAAGCGACGGCTCTGCCGTCAAAGTAAAAGATCATGATCATCTAAATGGATTATATAGAGGTGCAGCACATAATTCTTGTAATCTTAATGCTAATAAATTTAAATATAACTTTGTTCCTCTATATTTCTATAATGGTTCTAAATATGATTTCCATCTAGTAATGAAAGATTTATTTTCATCTGAAAAATTACAACAACAACAAATAAATGTACTATGTAAAACAGAAGAAGAATATTTTTCAATGCAATTAGGTTGTATTAGAATTTTAGATGCATTTAGATTTTTTACTCCTTATTCATTAGATGTTATGGGAAAAACTTTGAAATCTGAACAATGTAAAATATTAAATAAATATAATTTAAAACCTTTAAAAGGAATATTTCCGTATGAGTATATAGCCTGCGGCTCACAGTCGAAGACTGATATAACTGGAGATAAAACCTGTGGTTCACAGTCGAAGACTGATTTTAATTCTGTGAATAAAATTATGGAAGAAGAACAACTTCCTCCAATAAATAAATTTAAATCAACATTAAAACAATCAAAATTATCTGACGAAGACTATGCAGAAGCTGAAAAAAATTGGAGAGAGTTAAATTGTAAAACAATGTATGATTATACAATGAAATATCTACAGATAGATGTATTAATACTAGCTGATCTTTTTGAAAACTTTCGTGATATGTGTTTAGAATATTACGGAATAGATCCATGTTATTGTTATTCTACACCAGGTTTAACATGGTTAGCAGGATTAAAACATACAAATGTTAAACTTAAACATTATAAAGAAAATACATATGATAAATTATTATTTTTTGAATCTGGAATTAGAGGTGGAGTTTCATCAGTTTTAGGTAATAGATATGTTAAATGTTATAATAAGAAAGTAAATCCTGATGATTATGGAATAATGAAACCTTTATCTCCAGAAGAAAAAGAAAAAATATTAGAAATTTTTCGAACGAAACGAGAAGGAGTAGAACGTGAAAATGCAATTGATGAATTCATGAGAGAAAACTATTTGTTATACTATGATTTTAATAGCTTATATTCTTCTTGCATGATACAAGAATTACCAACAGGTGAAATGTCATGGTGTAATATTCTTGATTATCAAAAAACATATGATGGAAATTATAATCATGGTTATATATATGAAGTTGATTTAGTATACCCTGATGAAATAAAAGATAAAACAAAATATTTTCCTTTCTGTCCCGAAAACAAAATTCCTAATATAGAAGATTTTTCAGATTATCAAAAATCTTTAATTCCTAAGAAATACAGACCAACAAAAAAACTTATGTTAACACAAAGCAATAAAGGAAAGTATGTTGTTGAAGGAAGAATGCTAGATTGGTATTTAGATCATGGAATCTTATTTATTTTATCAAAAATCTAGGTGGTTGAAAAATTATATAGAGTTCAATATTGAAAAACGTAAAATAGCTAAAAGAAATAAAGATGATTTTGGAAACGTGTTCTTCAAATTAATGAATAATGCATTTTATGGTAAGACTTTAGAAAATGTTTCGTAATAGACAAAATATTGAAATAGTTTATGATAAAGATAGGTTTCAAAATTTAACAAGGAAACCTACATATAAAAGAACTACTAGATTTAGTGATGAACTATGTGCTGTACATTTACGTCGAATTAGCGTAAAACATGATAAGTTTAATTTCATTGGTTTCACTATATTAGAATTAGCTAAACTATTTATGTATAGATTTATATATGATTATTTAGCACCTGCTTATGGAAAAAACTATAAATTACACTTTACAGATACCGATTCTGTTTTCTTAGAATTAACAATACCGTATAATTCTTCACTTGATGAAGAAATTAATAAAATAAAAGATATCATTCATCCTTCTGATTTATGTAAAGTAAAAGATGAATTAGAAGGAAATGAAGATTTCATAACAGAAGCTATATTTTTAAAATCTAAATGTTACTGTTATGATACAACTAATAATATTAAAACACATAAAACATTAAAAGGAATTTCAAAGGCATCAGTGGCTAATCAAATAACATTTCAAGATTATAAAAATGTATTATTTAATAATGAAATAAAAACAGCATGTAATTATAGACTTAATTCAAAAAAACATAACATGTATTTAAACGAAGAACATAAATTAGCATTAGATCCATTTGATGATAAAAGAAAAATTTTACCTGATGGAATAACTACTGAACCTTTTTAATTTTCTAATTTCTAAGATAGACAAATTTGATATATACATAAAATAAAAAAATATTATAACACTATATTTGTATATTTTTATCACTCCGCGAAAATATTTTCTATCGACTTTCAGTCAGAGAACAATTGTTCGATAACTCTTTCATGAATTTTTTTATCAATATTAATTGTAATGAAGCCATAATCTTTTGACCAAGGATTGTTACACGATTGTTTAAATTCATCTTTATTTCTTACACATAAATCTCTTAACAAATCACTTAAGTTTCTTGAATTTATTTCAAATAGTATAAATATATTTGCATTCTTTCTAATAACACTTCCGTCTAATGAATACATACTTTGTGTTAAATAAAAAACACTACAGTTATTATGTCTACCTCTTGTGAAATAATTTCTCTGAACTGACTGATTTCTATCATTAACACAATCATCAAAAATTACACAATGTTTCATTGTTTTATCTAGTTTACTAGGATCTTGCATATTACCACTATCATCTATTAATTGTATCTTTATATGGTTATTTTTATTAGATTCTACTAACTGATTATTTTTTGTTGCTTCTTCACACCACGAACTTATTTCTTCTTCATCTTCAGATTTTTCATATTCTTTGAATAATGAAGCAATTGCTGTTTTTTAAGATTATTTTCAAATCCATATTTTAAAAATTGATAGACGGGTTGTTCTGCCGTTGTTGTATAAATTATAAGATTGTTATAATCCAAAAAATTTGGAGTCGTTAAAATTTTAAATAATAGATATGTTTTTCCACAACCTGATCTTCCGCAAATAACTGACAAAACTTTATTAGATAAATTTGGATGATGATTAAATTTGAGTTTTTTTTTATTAAATGGAGGTAGTTCACTCATTTTTTAATAAAAAATTTATTTTTTTTTTGATTTTTTTTTGATTTTTTGTTTCTAAAGAAGAAGAAGAAAATTAAACTTCTCTAGCTTCGCGTAGGAGTTTATACCTCTCGAACCAAAAGATCTATCATAATCTCTTCACCTCCAAAATTTATTTCTTGTCCTTTTTCATCAGTGATTCTAATGCCAATGTTGTTAATAGTTTTTCTTGTAATAGGGAAATATATTAATGTTTGGGGAAATACATTTAATCTATAACCAATGGGTACAGTAAAAGCTGGAAAACTGAATATTAAATTTGACAATTTACCATTTATATATCCTCCTTCAATAATGTCACAATGTACAACAATTGAATTTATTTCAGTTATTTTTGGAATCTTCTCACCTAAATGATAACCTTGACTATAGGTTTGTTTATTAAATCCTAATAGCTTTGACAATGATCTATCATGATTAAAATCAACTTGATGATTTTCGTCTAAAGTAAGAGAAAATTTATTAACTGCCGGTTCAACTGCAAAATGTAATTGTTTCTTATCTTTAAATGATATACCTAAATGTCTCTTAATTTCATTTGATATTGATTCAACTTCGTAAGAACCAGGAAGAAAAGTTAGTACTTTCCATGTTTTGCCTTTATCAGTAGAATATCTAAATTGATCATTCACATCTTTGATAACGTTTTGAATAGTGTTAAATGTAGAGAAACTAGTCAATGCAATTTGATAATTTTTATTTTGTTCCAAATGTAGAATGGGTTCTAAATTACAAGTGTGTGATGAAGTAGTTGTTATAATTTTTAACGTCGTACTAAATTTTGATGAACCCAAAATCTCTGTCAAATTTTCTAAATGATTATTAATTTTGTCTAAATCTGCTGAACACATTTTTTAGTTAAAATTTTAAATAAATATTTTTTTATGAAATATTTTTTTTTATAAAAAATTAAAAACAACAACATATTTCAGCTACACTTTTATAATCCTCTTCATTTAGAATCTTCTTTTCTAACAGTCTTTTCAATATAGCATGAATTTCATTGAAACTAGAATTATGTCCTTCTTTTATTGCAGATATTAAAATATTTAATCTATTTAGTAATTCTTGTGGATCATCTGGTAAAAATACAGTTGTTTCAGTTTTCTGTTTTTCAGATAAACCTTTTCCTACTTGACCCCCCTTGATAATAAATTTTCTAATTGTTTATAACGTTTTAGAGATTTTACTGCACCAACTCTGTCTAACATAGCTTTATATTTTATGAGATCTTCTACAGCATAATTATTTAAATCTGCTCCTCTTAAAAGATTAACAAAATTTCTATCTAAATTAAAAGGAGATTTATCTGGTGAAAAAATTAAACCTCGAAAAGGTCGTGGAAATATTTCTTTTTGACCGAGATAAAATCTAGGTATTGTTTTTCCATCTATAAATGAACTAGAATGTTCAAATTGCATAGATTTTGGTAATTTCTTATTAATGTTTGATTCTAGTAATCCATAGTCATCTAATATAGTTTTGTGCTCTGGATCTGTTATATCAATTTGTTTATCATTATTTGTACTTTCTTTTTCAAGAGTTTTAAATGGTTTCATAGTTTTCTCAAAATCAGTTTTTACTTGCTCGGTTTGCTGCATTTTTTCAAACATATCAGATTGAATACCAGCTTTTATCATTCTATGTTGAAGATGATTTTCTTTCATAATATTTCTTTGTTTTATTAACTCTTCTAATTGTTTTATTCTTTTAAAATTATCAGCTCTAATTTTATCCATTTTTAAAATATAATATTTGAATTTTGTGGTAACATTGGAATACAACAAAAACATTTTACTGAACAAATTATTTTTTTATTGCTTTGTTGTTTGACATCTTTTCGTTTAAAGTTTTCTCGTTTTAAGTTTTGTTTAATAAAATTTTGTTTAATAAAGTTTTGCTTAAATTTTCGCTTAAAGTTTTTAGCTCTTCTAAAAAAATTTTGTCATTTTCTTCATTAGAAATTTTACCATCACTAGAAATTTTGCCATCCTGTCTATTCTTATCATCAACTTTTTCGGACTGTAATTGAAAGGTTTGATTTAGTTCATTAGCTATTTGATCAAATTTTTCAATCTCATCTAACGTAATAACATTATCATCACATACTCTTTGAAAGTAGTAATGTAGTTTATCATAGACTTCTTTAATATGTAAATGCTTAGTTTTTAATGATTTTCGTTTCTTAGTTATTAAAGATTTATCTAACATTGTAACAAGTGAAGTTGCAAAAACACCCGTACCTGTTAAAGCAGTAGCAACTACTGGAATTACTAAAACACCTGAAGATATAACAATTGTTAAAGCACCTAGACTTATTGTTAAGAATATGCCAATTCCTTGTGTTACATTCTTAACTTGAGTCCATCTCTTTCTTAATTTTTTATAATGCTCTAATCTTAATACTAATTGAGATTCCTTATCTTTCATATACCTTACTCTATCTTTGTGTTTTTCTTTATTCATTTTTTCAATGTTAATCTTTTCAATGTCCATTAAAGTAGAACTACGTTCATATGATAACGAAGGATATATTCTTGAGGTTCCTTCCATTTCTGAAGTTCCTTCCACTTTTGTTTCTTCCATTTTTAAAGAAATATTATTAGTCACATGATATATTTTAAAAACCTGAAAGATGGATAAAATTCATGAATTTGAGATTCTCAACTTTTCTGATTTTTTCGGTGTCCTGGAACGGTCATGATTTAAGCAATGAAAAATGTCATAATCACAAATTTGAGATTCTTAACTTTTATGATTTTCGGTGTCCTGGAACGGTCATGATTTTAAGGGCGGGTGAAAATTGTAATTCTCAAATTTGAGATTTTGAAAAATTTGAAAATTGGGTATTTTTAAAAACGTCATAAATTCATGAATTTAGGTCTTCATAACCTGAAAAAGGGTTCAAATTCATGAATTTATGTCGTTTTTAAAAATACCATTTTTTGAAAAAATGGTACTTTTTGAATGGACTAAATTCATGTATTTAGGTCTTAAAAACCTGAAAAAGGGTTCAAATTCATGAATTTATGTCGTTTTTTAAAGATACTATTTTTTGAATTTTATGGTGTCCTGGAACGGTCTTTTGCCCATTACTAACGGGCCTTTAGTTTCCGTGTTACTCACCTTCACATATTTTAACTAAAGTTACAATAATGAGATATCAAGGCTTGTGGCTTCTACGAGACATGTTAAGTTTGCACTTGCCTCTCTTTCCCGAGGAGGAAATTAAGTCTAAAAGCATTTTCTGAAATACTTTTCCCGATCAGCAACCTGTATTGGAATAAAAGTATCACAGCACCGATACTATTGAGAGGCCGCCGTTTCAAGCAGCTGCGGCAGAATAAGAGTAGAGCCGCACAATTTTGGTAGAATCATGGTCTTGAACATTGACAACTTCATATCGAAAGCAGCATACTTTGATGCAGAGAAATCTTCTGATGGTAATTGATAAATAATTAATCAAGTAAATTATAATTCTTTTGGAAATCTTGGATTTTGAATTTTTTCAAATTATTCCAACGTATGTGTTATTCATACACGCTTTATCGTTAACCCACAGTCACGCCTTGGATCGTGTTGAATGGAAGAGGCTGATACGGTCCACTCTTGAGTAATCCAAGATCAAAGACGCCTGATACATTGACACAGTATACTGGGATCATAAAAGAACGAAAGTTAAGAAGTAAAGTCAAATAAGTTAATACACAATACCATTTTGCTTTCGCAGCTGTGCTTTTACGTGGTTCATCACAGTTTTCGAAGTAGATCTCATGTCTCGAATTTCAGAGGGCATTTTATTCCAAAAAACTTGCGCCATGAAACTTTATTGATCGTTGTCCGTGTTTCACTGTTTGCACTCTCGGTTGTTTGAGGACATTGCGTCTCGGATTCTGGCATAGTTGAAAAATGTCTTGAAAGATGACAGAGGCATAGCCAGGATGAACTTGGAATATAGTGATGAATTGTCTTAAATCCACTGTTTTACAAATAGCTTGCATTATTCGGAATATCTTGACATGCCATTGTATATTCAATTCGCAGTCTTTCAAAGAAAGTTCAATATGTGGTTCTAAATCCTTTAACTTTGCACATGTACGCAAGCATCGGTTATACATTGACTGTAGCTTCAATTTAAATTTGTTTGAAGTGAAGACGCAAAATATTGAAGAGTGATGAAAGTGACGTAATATGTAAGACTGTATCAATCGCCATCTCACTTTTCTGCTCACAAATTGTTTTAGACGTTTGATTCCGGTTAGCTTCCACGCAATAAGTTTTGTAATATGCTTCACTTGATTTTCGAATGTGATTTTTTTTGTCGATGAACATACCCAACAGCTTGCATGCTAAATTTGGACATTCGCACGAATCAGCCTTAAATCCTAAGTTGTCACCTGTAGAACCAAGACATTGGAATTTATCCGGGTTTGACTTGAGGCCGTTTGCTCGAAGCCATGTGAAAATGGCAGATAATAATGCATCCAGATTTTCTTGAATGCTGACATCATTGCCACCTTTGACCCAAATACAGATTGTTTCATAAAAAATGGATCACCCTTAAACATCGCTTTAACTTCAACTTTGTCTAACTCCGCCAAACTTGAACGAATTTCTCAGAAATTTGGAAGATATGTCAGTTGTGCTTACAAAATATTATTGTTGGAAATTTCAAGCATGAATATTGAGTTGTTTTCCTGTTATAGATAAAAAAGTAGTAGATAATTTGATCTTCATTTAGCAATGTTACACAAAATCATACCTCAATCTTATAAAATTACATTTGTTTCCTTTGTTATGTAATATGTTGTTCTACAAGCCAAAAGCTATCAAGCAAAACAAAAATAAAGAAAATCGGTCAATCAGAGCCAGTATGGCACCATTATTCATCAACAATAATGTAACTGCTACATGTGATCAACTAGACTTCATGTTCCATAGCTTCCTGACTTCGTTGCAGTGGTGTTGACAGCACTCCTGATTGCTTTCAGCTAGAAATCTATCTCTTACCGGTTGAAAACAATACAAAGCACAAATGAACAATAACGAGATCGCATTCACAAATGGCAAAGTGTCAGCCTTGCTAGAACTACTTCACATACAGCAAGGAACCATGAATTCTGAACACTGTGAATGCTTTACGAATGAACATTGGCCAAATGACAGATCAACTTGGTGATCCATCGACTTGGTTATTTATGGATGATAATGCTACGCGTCACAGGAGGAGTAGAGTCAACTTATGCAAGTCTCAATTAGGGCTTAGGACATTATCTTGGCCAGCTCGTTCTCCTGATCTGAATCCCATAGAAAATGTATGGAGTATTCTAAAACGTAACGTTCGTCGTTCACTGCTACCAACACATGGCGTAGCACAACTTACGTCGCTGTTAAAAAGAGAGTGGAGAAAGTTAGATCAGTCAAAAATCAACGATATCATCGAATCAATGCCTAGACGAATTGGTAATGTCATTGAAAATAAGGGTAGGGCCACAAAATATTAGCTTCTGAAGAACCGTTACTGTATCATAGCTTATCAGATTATATAAGGACATTTAAATATATTAGGGACATGAAATAACATGAAAAATGCTTTCTGTATCATACTTATGCTTTATTTAGTCAAATTTTAGGATGATCCACTTTTTATGAAACGGACTGTAGTTCTATCATCTGTATAAGCGATGACGTCAGCACCGTATCATTGTATCATAGGAAGCAAATCATTCAAAAACACACTCCAAATGAGTGGACCCCATCTTGAGCCTTGTGGTATGCCAGATTTACTCTGGAATGATTCTTTCGATG
The DNA here is from genome assembly GCA_907163375.1 of Prostheceraeus crozeri. Classification (NCBI taxonomy): domain Eukaryota; kingdom Metazoa; phylum Platyhelminthes; order Polycladida; family Euryleptidae; genus Prostheceraeus; species Prostheceraeus crozeri. Next base: position 278,283 of record CAJQUW010004698.1, on the reverse strand, counting down.
TTTTGCACACGTTTTTGCATTATGCCTGATACCTCCTCATCTACAGTAATGACATTTAGTCATCACTGCAGTTATCAATATGTGCTATCAATCATCAGCAAGTGTGTTAATTGCAGCAAAATTAATAAAAGCATGCATAGAAATTAATCTGACAGGTATTTGCTCGATTTGAAAGAGTTTCCACTCAATTTTTCAGAACGATAACCTGACAAAAAAATTATTTCCAAATATTAAAGTTAATCAAAAAATTAAATTTCAGCACGATAAATATTTTTTAGAAAATGTCTACAGCAGTCAGCCTTAATGGACAAGGAAATGATGATAAGTTTAGGAAAATTAATGACTTATCGATAAAAATTGAGTTATCAGCCATAGGCCTACTTTACATTTTTACATTTGGCCTACCGGCATCTCTACTGCAACCTGATGAGCTATTGACCGCAGTGTATTTTCTTCACTGTCTGAGTATTCGATTGGGTAAGAGCGACAAAGTTGTAATATTTGCAAGAAGACAGGCACCATTTAATGATAAGAAGATGATTGAGTGATTTAATGGTCAGATTTGCGTTCAGTTAATCATTCTGTTTCAGTGGATTAGAAATTGCAAACACAGTGGATGTCTGAAGCACGTTTCATGACTGAATCATTTTGATTGCCTTAATCACGAAACAATAGGCATAATTCTAAGTCCAATGGTAACGTAGTAAATGCCATCAGATTGGATCAGCAACAATTAATTTTATTCAAAAATGAATTACCAATTGTATTCTGATATTGAAGTGATCGAATACATTCTATTTGCGAAGACGCAACCTCAGGATCACGCTGTATAATTATGTATATGACACACTTTATAGGGAAAGTCAAGCTGAGTCTTGTTATGTAGCAAAATGTGTAGATGAGAAGCAGGTAGGCCTACATAGAAGCCTACTTTTCTATTTTTAGCAGCCTAAGTTTTCATATGATTTGAATGGGTTGACGTCGTTTGTTCAGTTACTGGCATCAGTTCCTCGCAAGAAAGAATTTGCAGGTTAACAGACGGACCACGAGCAGGTTGCCAGCTCCCTCCGTATTTGTGCCTTCATGTTTCTGCTTGGTCTTACACAATCCAATACCTGCATGCATAGTCAAGAACAAACGGTAGCCCCTTCCTTGTACAGTGCAATGTGAGTGGTTCCGACTGCGAGGTTATATGGTCACAATAGACGTGACATTTCGTTCTGTTGAATGCTGACATTCATTTAAATCATGTGATTGAGTTTCTGCGGCGATTGAAATAAGGGGTTTCGTTATATCTTCATGTCAGCTAGGATTTCATAACATGACTCTAATTGTCTATCACAATTCACAACTGAATGAATTTTGAGTGAAATGTAGCCTATGCAGTGAAACGTGTACAGCGTTCAATATCTGGATCTGAAGAAACCCTTTTGACACAAAATGTAGCCTACGCACAATTACTTCTTGTATTTACTGCATCATACATGATAAAAATGTTCGATTCAATTGAGTTAATCGACCGCGAAAATGGACGAATGTACACAGTCAAATGCAGTACCTCGAGTTGCAAGCACCTTCAAACTTTCGGTCAATTCTGAATTGACCAATATGACCACTCACTTCAAATGACTTTTCAAACCGATCTCTGATTTTCTCAACAAAATTGTGAAGAGAAGGAGAAGGCCTACATCATCATGATTTTATTAAAACATTAATTCAATATATTCAAAATTAAAATTCCTAATAATGTTTTGAAAATAAAGTAAATTTCTACCTATATTCATCAGCAGGTGATTTCAAAATCCCGGAGACTTCCAAAAGCAAGAAATTTTTTCAACAGCATCGACAAAAGAAAGAAAAAAGTTTAAGTGAGAGAACATGATTACATTTCATGACTGATGTTTATACCAACATTGTTGCTGCATTCATCCATAGGTAGGCTACATTAATGCATCGTCTCAACTTAGATTTAACCTACATCGTATCCTCATTTTTAAACATTGTGTATAAATACATTATAAATATTATAATACCATTATAATTACTAATTATTAATTAACTAATTACTAATTATACTAACCATTAATAATTACTATTAATTATTGTACCATTATAAATACAGCACACTAAAATCTTCAAAAACATGACTTACATTATCATCTACATGACTGCACTCCTTTAAACATTTCAAATCCCGGTATTCTGATTGAAAGACAATTGACGACTCATGGGTATAGGCTACATGTAATAATTTCCACATCCTTGCTGTCCTTGGGATTGTCATTCAATTTCGTTACTTTACATACCGCTTCGAAAATGGACATTTCACTGGTGATGCAATTTGTACATTTTTCTTGAGTATTTTCATACGAAAATAAAAACCTTTGAATTTTGAAATTTGAGAGAGAGAGACCAGGATACCACGGGTTATCTCCCTCCTCCCCTGATTGTCAAATTTTTTCCAAAATCCATAGAAATAAAATCACAAAACTTCAGAGACACTTATTTGAGTATATCTTCTACCCACGTGCAAAAATGTATGGAAATAGGACAAGTGCTTTCTGTACTTGTGTCTCTAACACAACTTGAAGTGTATCGAAGTCAGCATATAATCTGAGATTTTATTTTAGACAAATTTGAAAACCTGGCGGGGGAGAGATAACCCATTTGTACCGAGACCACTTCTCTGATCATTTTCTTTTATGATAGTTGCTGTCAAACTCTCCTATGTCGAGGGATAAAATCTCTCTCTCTCTCCTCCTCTTAACTATTTCCCCGAGCAATTCTCGTTATTCCACAGACATCGACCGCAGTATCCTCATTGATTCACAGCCGACGTACGTCATAGATATAATGGCCATCCACGTGACGCCAGTAGAAACGCTACTTTCGTCAATCAATAGAATGGCGCGCATTACTAAAAATACACATCAGCATTCATTGTATTATCATCGCATTTATCTGGATTGCTTAAAATAGCTCCTGGCGTCAGAGTGCGGATTGCACCATCTTCTGAAAGATCATTACATATATAAACCGATGTTCTCGACCCTCTCATATTTTCAACGTTATTCTCAGCATATCATGTCTCTTGTTCAAGTGATGGAGAGCGCAGTCTGCTCCGTTGTTGAAGTCATTACTTATCGTCACATGAGTTCTCAAACTCGAAAACTTCCAACTGCTACGATTCGGTTGACGCGCAGCAACTCCAGGCCAACACCTCCCGAGAGACAGAAGTCTCGCAAGAAGCCTGTGTGGAAAAGCATGAACCCACAAGATATCGGGCTAGTGTGGGGTTGCACTGACACCAGCGTGAAGAGATTGATGGCCATTCATGATGATAAAATGAACCCTGAGACCATTGGTATTGCTCCTGACTTTGAACAATTCTGTGCGACAGCAGATGAATTTGAATGGACATTGGAAGAGAACCTGAGTCGTGTGGGCTCTCATCTCCGAAGAAAGAAGAAATGGTCTCGAACCAAGACTCGGCTCGCCGTTAAAGACGTGCATATTAAAGACGTCAATGTAGGACTCGCAAATCGCGGACAAAAACTGTTCATCAAAGCGAGAATCTACAACAAAGTGAAGGAACGATTGATGGAATTGAATCAGAATTCTCGGGCTGGTCATATGCTATCACGGAAACCATCCGACCCAATGCCAACTACTCCGACCACTCAAGCCTATGTCAAGCCAGCAAAGAAATCTTGGAAACCTCCAACAGGTGAAGAAGCGATTCTCTGCGCTCATGAATTGGTGAAAGAGAACGTCCCTTTAGACATAGATGAGGAAATCGCCAACTTGCTCATTACATTACAACATCGTGATATTACACCTGAAGACTATGACCTCCTGTTGCGACTTGACGAATCCATTGTTCCCGAAACGATCGCCGAGACTGTTGTTTCAAATTTTCGGACGAAGATCGTAGATGCTGAAAGTGTGGGAAATCTGTGTCCAATTTGCTTGCAAGAAGAAGAAGTAGACTCTGTATTAAAAATACTTCCATGTGAGCATGCATTCCATGTCGATTGCATTGACCGATGGCTAACCTTTAACTCTAGAAATTGTCCTTTGGATGGCCTGCCCGTAGACAGCTGACCCTTGCTTTGCGATAGCAGTTTTCTAGTATTAGAGAACTTGATATGTATAAATCTTTTCTATTTATTAAGTTGTCTCAGGAGGTTGTCCTATTTTTGTATTGCTTGCAAATGGATTTTTTCTGCCTTTATCAGCCCAATCTTTACACGAGAACAATGCATTTATCAAATATTTGTGAGACACGAATGCAATGAACAGTTTATAAGTGTCAATAAATTGAAACACTACAGCAGTTGTTATTTCTAATTTTGTTCCAGTGAACAGGATCATTTTTATAAGCCTCAGGAATAGTAATCAACAGTTGGAGCATAATTAATAGTGGGCTCAGATAGCCATTTCGATCATTCACAGCCTGCTGAAATCAATTTTTCAAAGAATTGCTGGGAAATTATATCATTGAATCAAAATTCTTATGTGCATCTAAATTCTGAAATCAACAATACAATCGCGTGTCGAATTGTTTTTTGAAATGATATAGGATTCAAATACGTATAAAATGATGTACTTAGTCTTGTTAGATGCAAATACAGCATGTAGGCCTACTAATAGGCTGTAAAGGTAGCATTGTATATAGCTTGCTACATGTAAGTGGGAATCGTTAACTTTATGGCTAATGAAAGAATAGAAAACGCTAGTGTACTCGCGCTTTCTAGCAAAAACGTCTTACTTACTCACTCATTGCAAAATATATCTGATAACCAAATATTTAAAAATGTTCATCTTTTAAAAAGAATGAATTGAGGAATTTTAGCCTCCTTTATTGTACCAGATAAATTACTTTTAATTTGCATTTATGTCATGCACTACTTATTGTTATGCTGAGTCTGACAAAGTTAAATATCAATCTATAACCTCATGTTTGCTATTTGAAAATGAGTAAGGTTATTTTCTTAGTCAGAAAACTTCTGTTCAAAAGTCTAATCGCTTTGTAGACCAACCTCTCAAGAACACAAAACAAAACGGATTTCAAGTTTGTGGAGCGTAATTGCATCGTCAAGGTCACCCATTATTCCGCTTGCATTGTTAAATCTAAAGCACCACAGCGATTCAATTCACGGTCTAATGTGTATGTCGAGGTTTTATGCTAAAAAAAGTCAGCTGATTTGTGGTGCAGGTATGGCTACAGCAAAGCATCAGGAGGATTACGTTTATTGACACAACAAGTTATGTTTTTCGTAGAGTGTCATCGGTATAGAAGGGTCGCACTTCTAACGAATTCGAATCAAATTGTTTTAGTTTTAATTATTATTCAATTATGAATCAGGCTTGTACTTAATGTTTATCATAGCACCTATTACATAACTTTGAAGGGTAGGGCCTACCTACTGACGAAAATGGCATCGAAGTTAAGATTAAGCTGAATAACAATTAAATTTTCAACAAAATGTGTTTTTTATACTACAAACTTTCTATAGAATAAGCCATAGAAACTAAAAAACCACACAGCATTTCATTTTTGTCTAATATGATAAATAATTCAAAAAAATTAACAGAATTTCTTTCTAGGCATTATCTGTATCCGGCAATATGGGGGCGATCACATAAATTTCACTGACTTTTGGGTCTATGTTTCGAACCTTCGCTAAGAATTGGCATTACAGCTCGGGTGTTGGAAGAAATGCACTAATAGAAGATGCATGGATTGCGGTCGGCTTGACACATCAAGCATTAATAATGCGATGAAGAAAAAACAATCAAATCTGTGAAGTTTCACCGCTGACATGTTGTCAAAATTTCTAGTGCCCACACGGATCACAGATTAAATTCGGTTCATGTGTAATCATGATAACACTCCTAAAAAGCTTGGCACTCTTGCATTTTGATTATTCGGAGAACTAATGATTCCGAGAAAATGGCATTGTACGACATTTGACACGGAGCTGAATAAGAAATGATTGATAAGTCTCTGGTTAGCAGAAATGGGACCACTTCCCATTGTTGTTGGTGATGAAAACGCCGAAGGAGGAGTTTAGGACTACTCAGGTTTGGCGGTTTTCTAGCGCCTATTGAGGTAGAAACTGAGTACAAAAAAAAACACCGGAACGTTTTTGTCTAGTTCCATCTGGTCACTGGAAGTTATTTCCATTAACATTAACTCCTGAGTGAAATAAGATTTTAAAAAAATTTGAAATGATAAATTCCGCGTAATGTCATCATCTTTCTCTTAAATTCACGTGTTCGCGTAATTCTCGCCGCCACGACCATTGGTGAGTGCAGTCAGCTGTTTAATTTCTGTCTCAAATGCCATAAAAAATAAAGTAAATGTACAGTAAATTTGAAAGATTCCCAAATTCATTCATTTGAATAAGCAATGCATTGGTAGCTAGCTACTAATTGCTAGAATGTCTTCGGCGTCGCGTCAACAAAGCTCAACAATCATGCATGTATTGCGTTGAAAAGCTTTGTTTATCTCATTTAAATAAGTCTATTCCTACTGCTCGGTAACTTCATTCATTCGGGTATTCGCAGAATGTTTTTTCGGCATGCAGCATGAACAAGTACAAATGAATAATAACTACTTTGAAATCGGAAAGTTCTTGTCGTAAGGGGTCGTATTAGGAGTTGTGTAATCGCAAAGGGAGGAGGGGTTGCCGAGATGATTGCGCTACTGCTTGTGGAAAGTTCAATGTCTCATAAAATGAGAATGTAAGGCCGAAACCACTATCGATAATTGACGCTGTGTTTAAATACGAAGATCGCTAGTGATTGCAGTTCCATTATTCGAAAAAAATAGTGAATGTCAGAAATTTGTTGATGCCTATATATGTCAATGACAAATTTCACTCAAAGCGCTTGCTCAACCCCCTCGCAGTGAAACGATTTTCAACTCCTACTCCGTACACGAATCATGCTGTCAAACTATTGAAGATTATAAAGCTTTATCCTCAATTCCGAGAAAGATAAGAAAATTAATTAGTTTTTCTCCTCATTACGGTGTAACTTTCATAATTCTTTCAAATGAATTCTTTCCACGTTTGGAAATGGTACCTACAGCAGCACAAGAGTCTTCGGCGTCGCATCAACGAATCTCAAATCAATCATATAAAAGCCCAAGTGAAAAATGAAAAGAATGAACTGGTCACAAGTCGTCATTTTATTCCCCTCCCTCATGCACAACTGGTCAACATTCATTCACTCAAAGAGATCATCATTTTGCTGTCACAGAAAATGCAAGTCATGAAAGTGGGTGTAGAAAAGTCGTCGATGAGGAGTCATTGTGGTATCGTTCATACGATTAAGGGATTGAGATCAAGATTGGAGACAAAACAAAGGGTTTTCATTCAGGCTTTATCAACACATTAGCGTCACTGTCATTGATGCTTCTAAACCAGACAATTTTGAATGATTTCATTACAGGAATAAAATTGATCACATGGCTATTTACATCTTATTATCGTTGATTGTCTCTATTATATGACTTGGCTCATCAAAAGGACGAGTCAAAGGCGGCAATCTGGAATTCACTGAAAAGTCACAATTCGGCGCCCAAAAAAAGGATGTTCGACATAAGAAGTTTGCTAACTTGAGGAATATTACAGATCTGATTTCTAAACCAAGAATCAGAAAGACTTGAAATCTCGACATCGAAAACGTTGGAGTTTTGTCTAGACTTTCGTCAATCAACTTTTGTTTTGAGCTTCATAACAAGATGTTTCGTAGCGTGTGAAATTCAGTTTCATTGCAAGCACAGCAAAAGTTTCATTAATTTCACTGCGACCTATATCTCAAACGCATACACCAAAGTGATTGTGTCAAAAAATCAAACCATAAGTCTATCGACTGTAGTCAAAACACTGAAGCGTTGATAGTTTGGTTTTGAAATCCATCTTATGTATGGATTAGAATACTATTGTTATCATGCGAACTCATTGTTAGTCCCATATTCATCGTTTCATTGCTGTTTCAACAAATTCAAAAAGAACATCTTTTTTCTACTTCCGAACTTTCATACTGCAGCTTTAGAGGATTCACTATCCAAACGTTAATTGTGACTTTTCAACTCAGTGTCCAACTACTAGAAGAGCATGAGCAGTGACGCTTGAGTATCAGCCTAGGAGTCAATGTTTCCCACAAGCACAGGTTCGAGATATATAGAGTAGCTGTCCAAGGAGGCGAGAACGTCACAGACGAATGTTCTGAGGTCAGAGTCGCGGAGAAAGCTGAGATCGTCATAATATTGACGAGTGAGGATAGCGGCCTCTTTCGCCATGATTGGTAGCCAGCGCTGAAGTACATGGTCTCGGATCCCGATGCACAACCAAATCTGAAACTTCCTATCCTTGCCGAGGCCCGGATTTGCTTTGTGGTTGACCAAGGAGATGTAGCGAGTGAAGCGAGTGACCAATGCAAACTGACCTCCGTCGAGGTCTCTCTGCAACGTCATCCAGTCATCCTGTCAATGAAAACATGTGTGTTTGAGAACTGCCATGAAGTTGAATCATTTCGAAATAAGTAGTTTGCAGTTAATTTCTGTCTAAAACTTATTGTCTATTTCCAGTGTTCGGAATAGTGTGGGGGAGGTCTGCTTGACATCATCACTTCGTGCTACGGCTACTTTACTGAATTAAGTGCGCAATTAATCGGTGTCCGTTCTTGTTCTCAAAATTCATTAAAATGTTCATATTCATTCACAAGTCCAGTACATGACATCAGTTTTTGGATGAGTAATTGGATTATAATCACATGAGTGATCTCATCTCAATAAGTACTTGCTCAACCAGTGCAACAATAAATACACTGTTGTATTTTACAAGGCAGATTTCAGATCGAGCGAGTGACATGCCATGATGTAGTCACATGTCGAGTAAATTCTTTTAATCCATGCTATGGCAGCGCGAAGTTATCTTCTAAATCTGTTAAGGTCGCATGGCAATATTTTTTAGGGATGGCAAAACTTTCAAAATTCTTGCATAATCATATTGATTATAGGACACTTTCCATAAATATGCAAGATAAGATATTCTATGAATCCTGGCGGGCAAGAAAATCGTGGAAATCCTCGTTCGTTTCGCGGCCTCGGATTTCTACATTTCCTTGCCTTTCTCCCCTCATGGAATACCCATTGTTCAGACTATCTATAGTACTATTTGCTAATAAGCGGTCAACAATGATGAAAAAGGCGGTCATGATACCACTTGGGAATATCATAGATTTATCAATTGAACCTCTATAAAATTTTACCGATAACTCTATAATCCAAGCGTCTGAGGAAAATGGTCTGCATCGGGGACACGCAGTTCGCCTATCGTCCAGGAAAATCCTGCAACGACGCACTCTTCATCGTTAGGAGACTGCAAGAAAAGTTTTTGGAAAAGAAGAAGAGACTCCATCACATCTTCGTCGACCTGCAGAAGGCCTTCGACCGGGTACCCAGATGTACAGTCGCATGGGCACTTCGCCGTCAAGGTGTTCCGGAGCGACTCATCGATGTCGTCATGTCACTGTATGTCGGTTCGAAATCACAAGTCAACGTCGCAGGAGGTGTATCTGACGAGTTCGGGATCAACGTTGGACTACATCAAGGATCCGCTCTCAGCCCACTTCTCTTCATCCTAGTGATGGAGGAGGCAACCAGAGACTGCATGATCGGAGGTGTCTGGGAGCTCTTATACGCCGACGATCTGGTTCTGACTGGTGAGAGCAAGACGGAAGTCATGGAGAGGTTTGGGCACTGGAAGGAGAGATTGGAAAAGTGTGGTATGAAAGTCAACATCGGGAAGACCAAATACATGGTGAGCGGAAAGGAACCCAGCGAACCCATTCGCGGAGGCAGGTATCCTTGCGGTGTGTGTGGAAGGGGTGTTGGCGTCAACTCGGTCCTCTGTGGTCAATGCAACAAGTGGTGCCACAAGCGCTGCAGCGGCTTGAGAAGCATTTGTTACGTGGTCGATTTCCGCTGTCCTACATGCTCTCGCTCCCCAACTGTGCTAAGCAGCGCTCATGAAGACTATGATGAGAGTGATGACCAAGAAATGGATGAAGTGTACGATTTCTGTTACCTCGGCGACTTCCTCGCATGCAACGGCGGATCAGAGCGAGCTGTTAAAGCAAGAGTTGCATCAGCGTGGAAGAAGTGGAAAGAGCTTGCCAGTCTTCTACGCAACTGTCATATCCCGCTGAAGTGCAGAGCCACTGTATACAGCACTTGTGTGAGATCTGTGTTGCTCTACGGTGCGGAGTCCTGGAATCTGACAGAAAGACTGCAACATCAATTACGGGCATGCGACAGGAGAATGCTACGCTACATGTGCGGCATATCACTGACTGATAACATCTCCAGCAGTGAAATGGCATGTCGGTGTGGCATTAGCCCGTTGGAAGAAGTGATCACGGAGAAAAGACTGAGGTGGTTCGGGCATGTGAAGAGGAGAAACGGAGAAGGAGCCCTTGGTCGTGTACTGGACATCGTGGTGGAAGGAGCGCGTCCTCGAGGAAGGCCGAAGAAGACTTGGCTCGCAAACGTCAAAGATGATCTGACGAGGATTGGTGCGACAGAAGAGGACGCCCAGGATCGAAACCATTGGAGACGGTTGATCAAACGTCAAACCCTCTAGTCATAGGGGAAACGAAGACGCTAAAAGGATAAAGTAAAAAAGTAAGTAAGTATCAATTGAACCTCTATAAAATTTTACCGATAACTCTGATACATCCATAGAAATTAACAATACCATAGAAAATCCTAGAATGGAAATTGCATGAAAATTATGGCACACTCCGGGGGAACTTAGTTGGGGCAAAATGCAAATTGTACGAGATGGCTTCCAAGTTTTCTGATTGGCATTTATATTCATCAAGTCAATTTGTGATCTGGATTGTTGCCCCATGTCCAAAGATCATGTACACAAAAGCGATAAAGAATTTACAAAATACTGCGGCGACAGGATGACAGAGAAGGAAATCCTTTAAAACGTTATGCACGTCCATCATTTTGAAATATCGCTTATATAATCTATCAAGAGTATAATCAGACACATGCGCTACTTGTAATGTCGATTTACAGAACATGCATTACTCCAATTTGAAATAAGAGGCTGAGAAATCCTAGAGTATTCATTTTACTTAAAGGGGTTCCCCTGTTCTTTACATTTGAACAATATCAAAATCCCTGCATGTATTCCAATATCAGCTGCCAAAATATCATCAAACTATTTCAAATAAGTCATTCAATGATAAATTGAAGAGTTCCAGCGACATTCTATTTATCTGAGAAATGATTGTAGGTAAAGAAGCTTTCAGTGTGTTTATTCCAGAAAAGCGCTAGGTTTCTTTACCGCTTGACCGAGAAATTATCCAATAATTAGAAAATTTATCTGTGAATTCTTGAGATGTTCTTCCAACCAGTGCACTGACCACTTTCAATATGACTCTGAACCACATTTCAATTCGCATTCCAGCGTTGAAAAATTGGATGATAGTTGTGAATGACTGGCACAAATAGACACAGCATGTTAATTCATGGAATAGTGGGCTATTTCACATGAAACAATGCCACCATCTCACTAAAATTCTCTTCATGAAGATCCTGTGATTTACTGTCAACAACTTCCATAACCAACTTGGCAAACAGTTTGACTATGCATAGTCCCCAAACTATGCATAGTCTATGCATATGATAATGTTTTAAATCGAATCTGATCTACAAACCATAGATTTTTCCATGTGCCATCATTGTACATAGGCGAGATATCAAACTTCCATTCTAGTGTGCTATTATCATAGAAATTAATAATACCATAGAAATACCATAATACCATAGAATAATACTTTCTATGGCTACTATCTACTTCTATGGATATATCCATGGACGCCTAAATATATGAAGCACACATAAGCTAGATAATTATATTGTCTTAATTGACGCAGAATAAAATGAAATGAAATGAAATATGGTGCTTCATATATCTAGGCGTCCATGATACATCACACTGGGCATAGTTCTGTATAGTACCATAGATAACCTGAACAATGTAATTATATATGCCTATTTCTCGGTCATCAATGATCCAACTAGAGGTCACTTACGCGACCCCCAGTTGGATCATTGCTGACCTCTAAATAGGCATATAAATATAACATTGTCTATGACATCAGGGAGGTAGAGATCTGCAACGATTTTTTCTTACCGATAAAGTAAGATGTCAAGGATATATAATATTAAATATCATTGCGTGTGGTGAATCAAATTTAAATTTGAACATTATATTTCAAAACGACAATGAGTTAAAACCAGGTCAAACTTTGTGTACACACTGTATAATCGCCGCAAAAATGAATTCTCACTCGTGGCATTTAATTGATTTAACAATTCGATGTTTCTTGATGTTATCAGCTGAAGTTGAATCATTGGTCTATATGAAGCACATCTTAGTAAATGCCGTGCACACGAACACGTCCCACATGTAGGATAGAATAAATAATAATTCACAATATCCTCATTCCATGTGGTTGAATCAAATTATTCTTTTTTTCCAGCATTAAGAGGACTTATTTATAACATGATACATTCATATTGAAGATCGATGAGTTTCATGACAAGTTATTATAAAATGTAAGTAAGAGACCTTTATTGTAATTAAGACCTTTAAAAAACGAGATTTTCAAGACAGGTCACAAATTTGACATCCCAGGGGGTTAGCCCATGATACTTTCACAAAATGATCAAAATATAATTATCAGGACCATTGTTAGGGATTGGGTCGCCATTCTTTAGAGACGGCGTCGTAACAATGCGCATCTACAGTGTCGCTTTGTTTTTAACATGCATGTCTGTTACAGTATTTTATTCACTATGGATACGAGCTTGCTTTGAAACTCAAACATTCAGGAAAAATGATATACGAAGCAGGAGAAATAAAATTTTTCCATATTTTTTTTCCTGGAATGGAAATATTTCAACTGGTCTCTGATGATTCTGCATTTGCCTTAACCATGACAGAAAACTTGTTATATATGTTTGATTTTTAGGCTTTCGATGATCATTATGTCATTCAAGAAATTGATAAACCATGGGAGAGCATCCTACTTTTCAGCTCACTCATGAAAGCCACGTCTAACAATACTGAAAGGCACACTCACCTCGAAACTTTTTGCCACACGCTCTAAATAATCCCAGACGTAAAGAGCTCGTGCAAAGATACCTCTGGAAGCGCGGAAGCCGTGTGCCAGAACCTTCTCCAACGTTGGGATCAATCCTCCGTCAGCGGTATCGCACAGAAGAACGGTGAGGTTGCCTTGTTCATGTTCAGGCTTGCACAGGTGCTTGATGAGTCGATTGACGGCCTCTCGAAGCGATTCCTGCAATTCTGCTACGTGAAGGTCATTGGCAGACGAGGCTAGATGATGTCCAGATGCGGAGAAGCTTGAATGAACTGCGGAAAAAGTACTAAGGCTACAAGAATGTAACTACAGAACTTTCTTAGCGTTTATTTAGTGCTTCCCAAGTTTATCATTTCCTTTCTTTCATGTGTGTGCACTCAAAAGGTGTTTGCCTGCTGAAATTGCATTAAACATCACAAGACTCAAGATTTATTTATTATTCACTGCATCTGAGATGTATGTGACACACAGATAATACGAAAAAAGTCAGCAATAAAAGTCAAATATGTTATGTGGTATGAATTTTACACTGATGGACGGACTTTTACACTTTACTTGCCGTAACGTAACAAGCACTTTGTTCCAGAAGCTAGTCCCATAACTTCTTACACTATCTTGACCAAACTTTATACCGCGAACACGTGGCTGCACTAAAACATTATGATGGGTACTGTGAAAAGTTCATCAAACATCAATGGTGCAAAACCAACACTTAACTGGAAGTTTTTAATGAATTTTCTCTGTTTGGATTTGCATTCAGCTCAGTCGATCTTCGTTTTAGCGATATCTAGCAAATCACGGAAGAGATTTGTTATGTGTCACCGAACAGGAATTTCAACAGTATCAAATTAGTTCACCAACTTGCTTTTTGAAATATCTCGCGGCAGCATGAATACACCGATTAAACAGTGCATTTATTTTCTTATTGAGAGAAGCCGACAAAAACAAAAACGAGAATTAATGCATAGTCAAATTGAGGCGTTCTATATGTTTGTGCAAGTCTTCATCTCATTCTGTTTATTAGCTGTTATATAAAATATAAAAATATCATTCTGTTATTTGCTGTTTAATAAGAATACTATCCGACGGATGCGCCTCACCTCATCTGGGCATGTCAGATAAAGGTCTCTATTCACTTTTTGTCGAACCCAAATGAACTGATATTGACTCTGTGGCATTGCAAGGGTATTTCGCACCTTATAAGACTGCAATGAAGTCACAAGACACTCTATTTTCAGAGCTGTTGTCGATTTTCCGCTTTATCATTAGGACTGCATAGATGTCGCACATTCAGCAGATTCCAGATTTTTTTAACGGGAAAATGTTTTCAACATCAGCAAGAATGCGTTGCTTATTGGCCTTCCTGCCAAAAAAGGATTAAAATTTTTATTATTACTTATTTTCAATAAGATTATTTTTTTCATCTCCTAAAAATTTAATGTTGGGGTGTATAGCAATTTTACCCATTTCCATGGCCCTATTTGAGGTAATATGCTGATTTTGACATTCGTGATCGCGGTAGACCTATCTTTGGTCAAAAATTGGGCTACATGGATAATTTTTGACGTAGAATTCGAATTCATTACTGTTTTTTCCTGAAATGGTCATTATCATGCCCAACCATGCAAAATTATCACTATTTTTTCTTATAACTTAAGTGTCGGATGCGCCTCACTAGTCAGAAAGTACACCGTTTCGACCGAAGTTGGGCAAAATCCTGAAATCTTTTGAGAGCTATGTGATCCATGACATCATGGGATGTGTTGAAAGTCTGAAGCAACATCTTGTAACCAGTATAATTGTCGTATGAAGTGAATGCTTGATTTTCATGCGTTATCATGTATTTTCGTCGCCATCATTTCATGAAAGCTTTTGCTGATCACAGTGTACCTGTTCCACTCAATTTGTGCTGTGATCAGACAATATTAAGCGCTCAAGGACTGCATTCCTCCATGCAATAGGTAAAGAGAGCATATTAGGTATATTTCATATGTACAATGCATACAGTCAATGCTGGGATTTTTTCAAAACTGTGGGCAACGCAAGTGGCATACGGGACGCATAAATTGGTAAACAGCAGCTCCGTGGTATTACACACTCTATTTCAAGGATAAATGCGTCACGCAAAGAGATATGAGTCTGATCATTGCAGTTTTTAATTTGTTTAAGCTTGCTGAATTTTTTTGCTGCATACGTTAATTGATTTTGATTTATCGAAAAGCACGCACTTGATCGGTTGACTGGATTGTTGTTTTTGAGGTACATATGAATATTGGCTGATCGTGCGATGATACAGCAGTCAAATTGCTGTGAAATGAATATTAATTTTCTCGTCATAATTGTAGCTGCCTATCATGCAATTTGGTAGCATAAAATAACTACTTGGCTCAATTTGCAACAGCCAATAAGTGTGATTTTCCAGCTATTCCACTAGTTCCGGGAGATATGTCTGGTCTACCTTTGATTTAAAAATCTAAATGAGCAGACATAGGAACATGAAGTGTTTTAGGTCGTGACTATTGCCGCGGCTGAGCCAGTACAATTGTGATTATGTTTTTTTTTCAGCACAGTGAGATTCAAACCTGGTCACATTCATTGAACATGGTGCCAGTATTGTAATACTATGCGTGAATTTGATTAGTTATAAATTCATTGGTGCTGGCTCATACTGTCTGAGCCAGTTCGGTATTCTATTTTTCCATGTCTAATTCCACCCATAATGTATATTCCTCAGGTCGAAGGGATTTAAATTTACTCGACGCAACACTATACACTGTATAGCGGGAAGCATGTGGCAGAATGTGTGCAGACACACTTTGCACTCGCCTTACTTGATATTGCTTTAATATTTTTTGAAATGAGTGGAAATGAACTGAATGGAAGTGGGAAATTTATAGGACGACATCAAAATTCATTTCTCCACACAGCGACGAATCATGCATGAATTATGCATAATAGAGATGAAAGCTAGTAGCTATTCATATCAGCTTTCCTCGTTTTGATTGCTGCGTCTATCATGACTTGCAGCAAGACAATATTTTATTCAAAAAAGAGTAATAATTCCCTTTTCTTCATAAAATGAGATTGATATCGGTGGTAGTAGTACCGGTAGTTCATTCTTATGTGCAACTTGTAGGAATTATACAAATTTTGTCTCCCTGATGCACTTCAAAGTTAATGAAATAACTGATTGAACAAATACGAAATACTATGTGCAAAACTGTGCGTATCTTTAACGAACATTGGCTTTCTCAATCCTGAGACCTACTTCATTACAGCCAATGATAAAGTAGCAATCGCAATCGCGTGTAATTGATAGCTGACAGTGAACAAGTGGCACATAATTTGTTTTGAAGTGATTCCATTGAGATATCATAAGTTTTAGACTGAGATTTATGGTGAGATCATTTGCCTTCAGAAATGGAAGAAATGAACGAACAAAGTAAGTTACTCAGTTGTTACTTTATACTGCTGCTTTTGACTTGCCAACTATGAAGACAGGAGTCAGCTAGGGAATAGCAATTCTTGTTGACAACAGACTCCACGTAGATCTGTCCTTTGCTAATTTTGTATAGACCGTGCATCTTCAAAACCTGCTGAAACATATTCTAAACTTCAAAAAAAGGCTCCTTGAAAATCATTTAGGCCTGTTAATATCGGATAAAAATGCTGACGTTACATTTGAAATCCGCTAACATCAGATAACGGTAAACACCGTCTGTTTTTGCGGATGTATTCATTTCAGAATATTCACTTTTCCGAATGCGAGTATTACCGACGGATTAATTCACATGCTGAAAAATTGCACGCTTCTCCCATTAGCAGACGAACCTCTATGACAAAGAATGAGGTCTAATATAGCTGCAGTTAATGCAGTCAAGCATTTACCGGTAACCCAGAAGGGAATCCTTTGAAGTTGGCAGGTCTACCATGTTCTTTTCCAGCCTGATACATGTTCACGTTGCCTCGTTAAATTTGTTAAAATCATTGAATCATCGTTTCGTTTTGCTGCAGCAAAATGTTGAACTGAAAATTCTTCAGCCCCTATGTTCTATGCAGTTTCATTTTTAAAACTTTTCGAGTTTACATTCGAGAGGCTACATTTTCTCAGATTTCAAATTACAAGTGTAGCTATCATGAGATGGTTGCCACACGTACGATATCGTGTTTTCTGGACAGTGGTAGAATGATGAAAATCACTCAAATCTAGGAGAGAAATAGTGATACATGTGGACGGAACGAGATCACAGGAAAGGCCGGCAGTGGCAGAATTTTGAAATTGTGATGATGGTTTGGACATTCTTGTTAATTTTGTGGGAACCCAAAATTCTAGATCTGAAATTACTAAACGCTTGGACAAAATTCTTGAAAAGAATATCCATCATGTGCAAATTCACGTGTGTACGTGAATTTTGAATAACCAGGAAATGTACTTGAATTATACCCGATTTTCTGGTAACCATATTTCCATCATTCAAAGCAAAAAAATGGTAAATATCGACCTTTGACCGTGGGCGCGAGCTTGTGTAGGGAGTGGCATGCGGGAACCTAGGAGGTCTAATGAAAAATCTTATCATCGTATTTGTTGGCCTATTACGTGGGCCTACAGCATGTTATCCTACCTCCGCGAAAATTTACACATTGTCGGGCTATTGATTGGATTACTTTTTAACTACGTATGTTGTAAGAACTTATGTTACGTATGTTGTTAAATGAACTGAGCTTTGAAACCGCTTCTTCAATTGATATAAGAATGTCATGTCTTTAATTTTCAGGAGAACTACATCAGAATTACCAAGTAATCGACTTGAGTGAGGCAACTCAAAGTCAGGTAGCTAAGCCAGGAGGTGAATACTTAAAGCGGCTATATTTGACAATTCTTATCCGATTATTCATTGAAGTATTTCATTTTATCTGCAGAATTTGTTTTGCATCGCTACAAGATTAGGACGGATTCCATTGGCTTCAAAGTGGATGTCCCTGTTGTGCCAGGTATGAAAGTCGTATGCGCTCACATTGCTTGTAGATCTCTGTTAAGGCTGCATGTGTATTATACCTTTCATTTAAACAAGTTCGTAATCTCACTATTGATATACAAAATTGAAATCGAAGGGAAGCTTGTATTATGTTCTAACTCAACTGAAATCATACCATTTTGTAATCCCTCTGCAGGAAGATGTCTTGCGTGCGTGTCTCATTCTCGTTGCAGTTTTTTACATCGACGCCCTACAAAGTAATAATGTATGTATGTCCTCTTCAACTTCGCTCTATTTTGTAGTCACACGAACTGAGAAGAAGCGGACTCGTGGCAGGATCACGCGCCAACATGCAGTGTCCGCAGTGCTCCAAAATGCAGAGCTCAAGGAATTTTGTTCGGCATCTCAGGCACATAAATGGGACGCCGCAGAAATCAAACGGGTGTCGGCCATAGGCTTCAAAAAAAGCAGGAAGGTGGGAGATTCTGACGCGACGATCAAGGTGCTGGAGCAGTGCAGCAAACGTGGTGCTCTGGTAAGCAATAAACGATTGTTCCATTTCAACATCAACACGGTTAAAAAGTCAACGACATCTCTGTTTTAAGTCTTGCGGTGTAGTGTTGTTAATACATATATAGACAATTATTTAAAATATAGCAAGCGTTATGTAGCCGCACATTATGCTCAATTCTCATGGCGTGCATGTCATGCGAAGAAAAAAGCTTTTATTCGGCAATCTTAAGCATAAATTTATGTTTGATGCTTTGCATTTGTGACGCGATGCCCTTCTATTCAGGTTTCGCGAGCAAGGGAACACTGCCGAAAGGGGAATGATGTTGAACTGCCAACCACTTCTGCTGACGTTAACGCTGAGAAACAGGTAAGGAAATTGCTAACATCAACAACAATCATTTAAAGAGTCATTATATCCATTGGGTTATACTAAAAGCAATGTGAATAGATTTCTAAACCGAAGCCGGGAAATCAATCATTATGAAGTCAGAGGAAGAATCCATCACAGTTCCGATTATATACCTATTGCTCTACAAAAAATGATCTTTGTTAACATTGCAGGCAAAGAAATAAAAAAATATCTGATTGAGCACCGCCATGTCCGATTAAATCAGTTGTGAAATATTCGGTGCGGAATTTTGTATGTCGTGATCTCAAATATATCTACATTTCTCTGTGACAATCGAACCTGTATATGTACGAGTAGGACTATGTGCATCGTATTCTTCATATGCCCTAAGTAAAGTAAAACATTTGTCTTATCATATTTTTCTTAGTTAGCAACTTGTCAACTTTTCAATGAGTGCATCTGAACAGTAGAGTACGAATTGTGACATACTGTTCAGTGTTTCATACTTACATACAGTATGTTCTTCACACGTTCCAGTGATGATGTTGCCGATCGAGTCCAACGCAACACCATCGGTTCTGCAGAAGAGATACTGCTCTGCAGAACCGTCACCAACACGAAATTTACTCTTCAACTTTGCCACAACTTTGGCAACACTTTGCCACACTTTGTAAGACACTTAATTGTTTCGGGAAGCTAGTCAATTGACATTGCTTGCACATGACTATTCTCTACCAAGTAATGTAGGATTGTATGAAACATTTTCCTTCTCATGAATCCATTACATTATACTCATCATGAATATGCACACATGGTCAATTTGTTGGGAGCCGTAAGCCTATAATTTCAAACTATGTTTGATGGGTGTTAATTCCTGACATCATACAAGTTTGGAAATTTCGGTTTATCGGTATGAGCGACTCCTCTTGCATTTTATATTTCAGATGCATGTAACTATCTCACTGCTTCTTTATTCCATGATTTTTCTTCAATTCTTGAAATTGCATGAGAACAATTTGCATGTATGATTTCTACATCAAAATTCTTGAAAATTGCATCCAGGTCTTCGCATATCATGCACAGTGAAAATTATTCCAGATCATCGGTCGCCCCCTAAATGCCACGGATTTTCGACGTGCGGAAACCGTTCTGGGAAGGCAAGCAGGAATCTCGAAAGCGGCACTCTCTCGAGCGCTCATGCACTCTGAGAAGACTGCGGATGAGTTTTACGACGTAAAGCCAACAAAGAATACGGCATCGTTGAGTAAGTATTGATTCCATTAAAATCATGAATTTTTTCATTTGGACAATATTAAATTTTTCCTGACTCTTCCATATCAACAAAGTAGCGTAATCAGTGTTCGTTTATCTAAATGCATGTATCTTGCCGCGCTTTAGTGTATGTACATGTTTTTGAGCTCTGAATTGTCTATTATTTCATCAAATGTCATTAGAAATTATCACCCGATTTCTCAGGAACATGCCCATTTTTAATACTGAAGTATTACTAAATTGCTGTAAACATACTGAATTGATTTACAGGGTCTCTGTCATTCCTGAAATCGTAGCAAAAGTTATAGGGAAAAGTCGTGCAAATCACTCAGTCTAGACAGGACCAGTATTTCTGACCTGATTTCCGAAAATTCAAATACTAGCAGTTTCCTTCTAAAGTGTCAAAATGCAAATGAAATAATCAATGCCAACACGGTTTTTGAAAAAATTCAAAAATACATATACATAGTTAATTCAGATAAAGCATTTAAATGCATTTCAAATAAAAACACAATGAAGCATTTGCTCCAAGCCTGGCATAGATTGCTTACACTTTCCTGTTAATTCTTTGATTCCTTAAGGGCTTCTCTAAATCAATCTGCATGAAATTTTGCATGTAAACAGAAAATGTGAGTAATCTGTGGTAATGCTCATTATTTTTGCTATAGTGTTGGGATGCATAACCATCAGTTTCAATTGTGAATTAATAATGAGGAGTGCTGTTCGGCCTTATCATCACAAGATAGAAGGGAATCTTCGGTTTAATTATCACGCTTTATTTTGTCATTACGCGAGCGGCTGGTCATTAATAAAACAAAATGCAAGGACAAAGGTAATGTCAGACATTTAATTAAACTGATTTTCTGGAATTTCATCACATTTCTTTCGGAAGAGCATGCACGGGGCTGACGTTCGATAATTTTGACAGCTTTATGACCGTTAGTCTAGATCTGTATGTGTGATTATACGTATATGTCAGTCAATCCTTTTAGTAGAGTTCATGATCACGTTTTTGTCTCATTTGTAGAATATTTCAACCACATCACCGCAGAAAAACGGTCAGCTGAAACCGGTGGAGCGTCGAAAATGTTGTTGGATGATGTTGAGGAGTTGGAGGATGAAGAGGAGAAATTGCAGATGACGACGGAGAAGAAAAAGAGGAAGACAACATCGTTGAAGATACGTCGGTGACGACAGTGACGCCCCACCTCCTTTGAGGCAGAGATTGATGAGGTCCCTCCGAGTGAAGGACATTTCGCTTTACAAAGTGTAGGACTCCAAACTTTCACAGTCACGAATTTCTTCATAGATTGCATTTTTTAGATTGCATTATAGATTACCAGTATACAGATTGCCTTCACTTCTAAGACATTTCTTCTTGGAGAATATTGTAGAAATGTAATAAAGCATATTCTGTATTTGTATATCAGTATTTACAAATTGCTCTAAAAGTGATGTGGTCAAATATACTTATTTGAACATGGACACAATGGTTTTTAAAACTTTTGATGCTATTGTAAGTCAAGATCAAATGCAAGGTCCTTTTGAACATGCTTGCTTCAACTTTGACTTCCAAATATTAAAAAATGAATACGCTTTATGTTGTCAACTATTTCATCAAAATGTATTCTTATATAGAAGTAGTTTGCAATAGACAATAGCTCATCAGATACAAATACCGGCTAATGATTTTACTAAATTACATTTTTTACAAAAAGTAGCTTGAAACATACAATATAGCTTATCAGATAAAAAGATTGTTTCATCAAATTGCAGTTTTCAATAAAGGCTTCTTGCAATATGTAAAAGCTTGTCAGATAAATATACCGGTTAATTGTTTCATTAAATTGCACTTTGCAACATCCAATATAGCCCATCAAGTAGATTAAATATACCGGTTATTTGTTTCATTAAATTGCATTTTGCAACATCCAATATAGCCTATCAACTAAATATACCGGTCAATTGTTTCATCAAATTGCAGTTTTCAACAAAGGTTTCTTGCAACATTCAATGCAGCCTATCAAATAAATAAACCGGCTAATTGTTTCATCAAATTGAACTTTACAAAAAGTAGTTTACAATATTCAATACAGTCTATCAAATATAAATACCAGCTAATTGTTCCATCAAATTGCAGTTTTCGATAAAGGTTTCTTCCAATATATAAAAAATTGTCAGATAAATATGCCGATTAATTGCTTCATCAAATTACATTCTTCAAAAAGTAGTTTGCAACATTCAGTAGGGCCTACAGCTTATCAAATAAAAATACCGGCTAATTGTTTCATCAAATTGCAGTTTTCAACAAAGGTTTCTTGCAATATGTAATATCGAATCAGATAATAATACTGATTGATTGCTTCTTTAAATTGAATTTTACAAAAAGCAGTTTGCAACATTCAATACAGCCTATCAAATAAAAATACCGGCTAATTGTTTCATCAAATTGCAGTTTTCAATAAAGGTTTCTTGCGATATGCAGATAATAATGCCGGCTAAATGTTTTATCAAATTGCTTTTTTTACATAGAAGTGTTTTGCTATATGCAATAGCTTCTCAGATAATAATACCGGTTGCTTTCCGTGAGGATAGTATTACTAATTACCCGTATTATTACCCTAGAAATGCAGATTGAGGCGCAACCGTCAGATAATTATCTGGATTATTGATCATGAGGCGCAAACGTCAGATGTGAGGCGCATTCGACGGATATGAGGCGCAAACGTCAGATAGTATTATCGAAGTGAGGCGCAAACGTCAGATGTGAGGCGCATCCGTCACTTAAGGTGAGGCGCATCCGTCGGATAATATAATAATAATAATAATAATAATCAAGACTTTATTGATGTACAGGCTCAGTACATGCATTACATGAAAAAATCACAAAAACTACAAATACAAGAAGGCTCAGTGTCTGCAAAAGGAAATGAAAGATCTTTTTAGTCTTTTTGTGCGCGTATGTGGAGGTCTTAAATTACAGGAGTTTCTCGCAGTTTTGAGTCGGTGTTCAAAAAGTTCTTGGAGCGGGTGCTCTGAATTATTGAGGACACTTGTGAAAAGAGAATGGCACATCTTCTCGGCTGCATCAAAAAGTGATACATAAACAAAATTAAGATCATTTATAATTCTGATAACTCGTTTTTCAACACGTGACAACTTCTCTTTCAGATAATATGGAATATTACAGAAACAGGGGTACGAATACAGTATAACAGATCGAATGAGTGCCTCGTATGTTCTGAAGATGACACTCGAGGGACAATTTGCACGCTTAAGGTTGTAAATAATACACATTCTCGTAGACACTTTCTTGATGATAGAGTCAAGATGAAGATTCCACTTCATGTCAGCGGAAAAAGTCAACCCTAGTATTCGCATGTTCTCCACTTTTTCGAGGTTAGCGTTGTTAGACGTAATGTTTCCGAGGACTAAGTCTCTTCGGGTGACGATGTCCATGAGATGGCATTTTCTAAAATTTAGGGGTAGTTCAATACCGGTGGCCCACTGGTTGATATGTTCAAATTCGAGCTGTAGTTTATCTTCGGTTTCTTGACGAACAAAGTGTAAATACGTCAAATCATCCGCGTATCTCACAATTGAGGAGTTGTCGCACACGGGCCGGATGTTGTTGGTAGCCATGATAAATAGGATAGGCCCCAACACACTACCTTGTGGGACACCACTTGTGCAAGGTTTCCATGTTGAGACCTCACTTCCTATTTTCACTCTTTGTTTGCGGTCTGATAGAAAGTCTCTAATCAATGCAATCGATTGGACAGGTAGGTCAAATTTGATACAAGCGTTGATTATTGATTGGTGCGATAAAACGTCGAATGCTTTCGAAAAGTCCGTGGTTAGGACCCTGACGGCACCACTGTCACTGTCCAAGAATTTTAGGATACGATGGTATATGATTGTTAATGCGGTAGTACAACCTGCTCCGGATCTTGAGCGAAAAGCGAACTGTGATTTATCCAGTTTCTCACAGATGAAAGGCATGATCAACTTTTGCCTGACAATTTATTGCTGAATACCAAATCCAGAGGGTTGTTGTTGCAAGTAGGGAAGAAATTATGTTGGCAGAGTTCATTGCTGCTCATAATGTCAAGAAAGTACGCACTTGAAGTACGAAGATTAGAATTATTGGTGCAGACCGCTAAGTTGCATCACTATCAGATTCCCATTAGGCATCAGACATATTGAGTCTTCTGGATCCACATGCAAAACGAACTCGGTGAATAGATTCCTCCAAAGCCTCTATCCGAGATCATTTAGACCCAGGTGGTAAGTAAACTGCACCACGAAAAAGGTTTCGTGAATTGTCTGCTTTAAGTTCAACCCAAATGATTTCGATGACGGTTTCTAAATCACTACGGCGTTTGCAATGATAAATTGAACTTATTGCTATAAGGACACCACCTCCATCTTTCTTACCACAAGAAGTTCTATCTCGATCCCGTCAGAATTGATCAAGATCTCACCATCATTTTAACACTATCATTCAACCAAGTTTCAGTCAACGATATAATATCATAATGACTATGGCTTTTGGCATCAAAGAAGTTGTTGAAATCATGCAACTTTCCTGTGATGGGGTAGCGTTAAAACAGATAATATTTAAGTTGTCATTTCGTATGCGCTTTTCATAAGTTTCCATAGTTGACTCTCCTTATTTGATGTCAATATACAATACTGGCACCGAATCAAGAAAACAGAAATCACCGATAATCCAAATGGAATTCTGTTGAGATCACATGAATAGACAACTTGGATACAACCACTGATGACGTCATAAACCACGTGATGAAGAATCGATCATCGGATTTCCTCGAGCAAGGGCAATGTCAGAAAAGCCAATAAATAACAGCTGATTCATGGTAAACAGCAGACAACACCTGCCGTGCAACACGCACCAACAACGAGAAAGATATTTATGGCACAATAAGCTTATGACGTAGCACACAAAGGAATGGAGCTGCAGCGATTCTTTGCAGTCTGAGCGATGATCAATCAGGCAAACGATACAGAAAAATCCACCAAAATATCCACGGAAGGAAAGCAGGTATGAACAAACGGACGATGTATGCACTGCCGGGACACGAATGCGAACCGAATGAACTAAAATTCGAGAAAAATCGACCAGAAACTACCAGTAAACAATCCACAACCAATGAACTGCACAATAGCAGATATATTAAACATTAAATTAAAGCTGAAATGCTTTAAATTAATTACATAGGAAATTTGTTCCATTCAATGCAAGGGTTATAGACTACATAAAACATTAAGATTGAATTGAATCAATCAAATCGTCATCAAAGTTGCTGCTCAAAACAGCTTTCCCATTTGATGTAAAAATCTCAACTTAAGACACCAACACCAAATAAACAGTAACAAAGAATGTAAAACTTATTAAACTTTTATGGCTTTTGTAATATCATTCTTAACATAGCAACTGGACTAATGTTTGCTGTATTCTTTCATGAAAAATAGAATAGCTATAGTGAATCCGAGGTACCTAAGATGGTATGAATTCTACCTGATGAATCTTTTTAAAATCAATGTTGAGTAAAAGTATCGAAGATTTTCATTGAACCTGAGCAACTTACTGGACACTGCTTCTCTCTCTACACTGGCTTGGCGACTCCGTCTTCTTAATGAGGCGGTCGGTGATGAAGGCATGCTTGCATACCCGCTGGATGATCGCCGCGATTTCTCCACTCCGAGGAGACCGGAATGAGAGGCAAGGAGGGCGGCTGTTCCGGATCCCGGTCCAGAAGTGGCCGAACGGCGTCGGCCGAGGGTCCAATCACTGATGCCAGTTCCAGAACTGCTGTGCGAACCACTGGAAGCGCTCAAACCAGATCGAGAGTCCCGCCCGCTTCCGAAACCTGGTTGCGACACTTGCAACAACTGTGCAATCAACAGGCGCTCTAAACTGCCGTCATCAACATCCCGTCCAAGCCATCGTTCACAAGGGAAGCGGTGGATATGACCAGTGATGGTGTTCTGCACAAATACGGCCTCTACATACCTGCAGAGAAAGGGTGATGTCATCATTGAAGACAGGAAAATGTTCATGGCAAATCAAATCCACGACCGTTGGGAAGTAAAACCACAACCACAATTGACTAACCATGTGGTACACCAAAGCGGGGAAGACACCATGGGATGAAGTTATATTCAATCACTCTCAGTATTGAAATTATCAAGGTTATTCTTTCTGTTCTATGCTTCTACTACGGCCTGAAGCAAGCTACAGCATCTCTCACCATGTTAAACCTCTCGCGACCGAAGTGGAATTTGGAAGTCGCCATGACGTGCTTTGCACGCACAATTTAAGTATGCTACAATAATGTCTTCCTAATCGTGGTGACTTTGAACAATTCACGCATGACGTACTGTACACGCATTGGTCTCGAAAGGGTTAAGGTTGATAACCGCTAGAGAAAGAGAGATCGCGCTAGCACTTTCTGAAGAGGACAGACTTTAACCTGGAACCTTCTGCACCTCCGTACCGAAGCACAACCCGTTACCAGCTTAGCTATTCTACCATGTATGAGCATCATATTAATTCAAATGCAAAGTAAATTTCTTGACGTCAACTGTCAGATACTGCCGAAGGTAGTACACCGTACTGACACCCTAACCCGTGTGTGAAGGGTGTCACAACCTTAACTTACTATCATGTTTTCGTGTCTTTGGCGGGACAGAGAAAATAACATGAATTCTACATAACGTAACACTTTCTTTAAAAAAGCAGTCAACTGAATCAAAGTGATGAATACGAATTGAACAGTCGAAACTGTGAGCTAATCAGACTAAATCAATGTCCCCCAATTCGACAGTCCATTAATTTGTCCTTTCGTGATGGACGAAAACTGTACACTGTGCAGTGAATTGATGACTTAAGAAATGAATTATTATACCTCATGTATTTTTAAGTGTTCTCTAATGTATAATTTCATAATTAAGTATATACTGTCGTCTCTATATACAAATAATTAACAGAATAATTTTTTCATCGGCTACGGTCGATGTGCATCATTTTTGCTTTTAATCTGTAATATGCAATTAGCTATTCAGAGCTGTCATAGATTTTTCTGTAACTTTCAGTGTGTTGAAAAGTTATAATAACAAATGTTTTGGTTTTCACCTGATGATAGCACCCGGTGTGCATTCAATATTGAAATCATCAGGAAACGACGATTCTACCTCGACCTTGAAATCGATTAAAATCTATTCGAGGTTGCATCTCTGGATGACATAAAACATGCTAAAATTAACAAAGTTTGACTAGAAAATCTATTTTCTCTCATAAATGACGTCAAAGGTCTGAAAGCAGGAAAAGGATCGAGGTATTGTTAATAAATTACAAGTGTCTATTGATTCATATTTGATGTCCATCCTAACGGCATCAGAAAATGATTAATTGAAACTGATTTACTCTTCTCTAAAAATAGTGCTCACTTAAAATTAAGTTAATGTAAGTGTGTCATAGAAAGTGACTGATAGTATCAAACAACTAGTTTCAATCTGAAACTAGCTCTTCATCTTATATTCTATTGATTTCAATTCAACAATTTTATCGATTTTACCCTTGCTCGGAATACGCAAGAAGCCACAACCACCAAAATAAAAAATTGATTCTAAAAGAAGCAAATTTCTACCCAAGATCGGATTGTTCATCGTAGCAATCATCCGAGCTGAAAATTGAAATGGTTTGCTTGGAATACCATAAAATATTTCAGTGCTGAAAACAACACTCCTCGAAAAATAAGAGCAATTATATGGGGAATACTACTAGCAAATGTCAATAGAAGTAATTAATTCACAAACGAATTAAAGTTCATAAGAAAATAATCTCACCATTTTGGTGAAATCCCGCTGTTATCATGACCAAGATGAAGGGTTGTGAGACACCCAAGATTCGTATGCTCGAATTCGACACACGTCTGTCCATGAGGAATGGCTAGCCGCGGTGTTTTGCCATGATATCCGCTGATCTGCAGCCAAGCATTGGCACTAGTATTTTGTCCCCTGAATTTCTTTCCCGTATAAATCAAAACACGATAAAGAATTCTGGTTTTGTTGAAGGTATTGGTGAAAGCGAAGTAGTCGACAGCATTGAGCGACAGTAAATGGAAGAGGAGCTGCTCTCTCTCGTCTGCAGATCGAAGGAAAGCCCACGTCTTGTAGAGCTCGTTGAGCAATAGTTGGGAGACATCAGTTCCACAAAGAAGAAGTTTGAGATGGGCACTCAACTGCTTCTTCTCCAGAGCTAGCCGAACGAATGCACGACCGTAGCCGAGCTCTGAATGAATGTCTTCCATACGGCGGATTGAGCGGATATCCTCTAGCAACTGCTCTACAGTGCCGATGTTTTCCTCCATGGTGGGATCACCTGCAAAGGATTAGTGCGAATTAAAATAAGAAGGCCGTAAAGATGTCGACCAGAAGGTGTGGACACGCGCTAGAGATCTGGCATCTTCTACACGCAAAGCAAAATGGGTTTGACATAATACTATTACTCATCATGATAATGTGGAAGTTTGCGCAGCATTTTCATATAAATAAAGGTTCGATATAATGACTCATCATCACACAATACAATATGCTTTAACAATTAAAAAATCCCCTTTACTCAATTGAGTGAAATCCATGAAAAAATGACAGCATGCAATCTCATGTATCATCTATCGCAGATGTGAAACAATCAATTGAGTTCTCGAGCATCTCATCATTTTCCGCGAGAATCCCTACCTGTGTTCGTAAAGAAGATTTTATTTCCACCCTTCACCACCTTGGTAGTTTTAAGTGTTCACACTTGCTTCTTTTAATATCGATGTACATGAGTTGTATCGATGTCTTTACACAATCGACATTATTTCATATCTCTAATTACTATAAATGTTGCGCTTGCATGCTCTCAAATTTGTTCATACAGCTAGTATAATTACCAGGCTTGTCGTGGGAATTGATTTTGAATTCCCATTCCCACGGGATTTTTGATGGGAATCCCATGGGAATTCCCATTCCCACAGGATTTTTCAGTATTTCCCATCAGAGTTCCCATGGCTCATTACTCTTCCTATATACGGTTTGTGGTTCTCTTCTTTCTGACTACAAGTCGATTAACGGATTTTTGTAATTGAACTGATGAGATTAAGCGCTTTTAGTTGACCCATCTTTTGGATGAAAAAGTATTGGCATATCAATCTATCTTATTTTGTAATTTCCAAAAATTGCAAGTTTTACTAATTATCAAAAATATCTATCATTTTGTTTCAGGGATTAGTCAATCAATAAAAACAACTTCATCGAAATAGTCTTCGATTACATATAGGCCTATACATACACATATTCGCATGTCTATTCACTCTGATTCACTTCATGCGGTGCCGTACTTGTGATGAACATGGCAAACTTCTAGCTCATCGCAATATCATATTTAAGTTTACAATACAAGTACAGTGCCTGTATACAAGCAATGAAGTCAATACTTCGCCTACGCATATTTCTATGACTTATCAACAGAAAGCAACTACTGATTTATGAATATGTGATAATACGCTCGCTCGCATCCCATGTATTTAGGTACGGTGTAATTCCAATTCTATCTAACTTTGATGATAAAGCCACAAATGCAAAAAGACAAATTTATATTCGAGAAACAAACGTTCATTGAAAATTTGTCCAAGGATTGACAAACGTTGCTGCTAAAAAGGCATCAAACATTAAAAAAAATCAATGGATTGATGAAAGCTACATATTACAGACCTGCCAACCTTGAAACATGAAAATCCGGGACAAATTTTATTACCGCAAATACCCGCGTATAGGACGACGATACTATGTATAGGACGCAGTGGATATTTGACCCCAAAAGCGATGGAAAGACTGTGTGCTTGCGTATAGGACGCATCCAAATTTTAATCTTTAATTTCCATTATTTTTTATAGAAACGCTGTCATTAAGTTAAGTCATCTCCATTCAATTGCTACGATCGCAGTGTGTGCTGATTCATGACTCACTCATCCTGTCAGTCAAAAATATTGATATATTGATAAATATTGACAAATATTGCAAGTATGAAATGTTTATAGGAAATTTTTGATTTTTGATAAATGCATTATTTTTATAATGTGTCCATGGATAAGACGCACCTGGGCTTTTAGGTCAACTTCTGAAGAAAAAAGTGCGTCCTATATGCGGGTATTTACGGTATTACCAAAATGGTCGAGTAGCAATCCCATTTCATCAGCTTTTCAACTCTATTTATGATTTGGAATCAAAAGTAGAAAAATATCACTTATAAATGATAAATACGTCTATTTCATAACAGCAAGGCAACTGTGGACCATAAAAATTGTTAAACTAAAGGTCTACAAGACCTGGCGAATTTTGTCGATTATGATGGCAAATGATCGAATGAATAAACATTTCGATATAGAGCAACTCTTGAAATCCTAACAGTTAAATCTCTGTCGTTGGTTAAATTCAGATTCCTACCCATAGGTTCGAGAAACCAAACTCTAAGATCAAGGCTACGGACGCTTTTATCTAGGATGCCGCGCAATGAATTCAAAAACCTGTTCAAATGTAAAGCCTTCCTGACACGAGACTTTACTGACATACCTGCCAGTATTGCTATGTCTCGAATTCTGTGAGAAATTCCTGAAAGTATTTGGCTTGCTCATGTCCTGCAAATTTCACAACGAAAGCAACAAAATACGCTGAAAAGATTTTATTACTGTACACGCAACAACGCAAAACAATTAAACAAAATTCGATTTGTTTATTCTAATCAGAATGGAAGTGGTGAACATACGTGGTGACGTCAAAAAGTATCCGGACTCGATATGAAAGAAGAAAGCTACAATATTTTAATTATAATTTTTGGAAAGAGCATCCATTATAGGTATAGAAAATTGCTTGTTTTGAGTTTGGATTTAATCAACTATATTTTTGTACAGTTTCTTTAAATTTTTACTGTATTGGCTCATTTTTTTCGAGTTTTAACTTTTCATTGATACAAATGTTAGAATATTTGGCGCTTTTTGAAGTTTTCTTACACCTAATGATATCAAAAACACGAAATTATTTGTCAAAACTTTTATATCAAAAACTTCTCGCCAGAAGATCGTCGCTCTTCGCAAGAATACAAGTTTCCTGGTGAGACAGCCACTCGAAAACTTCGTACCGTAGCGACTCACAGGAGAGGTTTCATGCTTGTGATTTTCTGGGACTGGCACGGCCTTGTTCACTTGGAGTTTGTCGATCGAGGGACAAGAATCGATTCCGAATTTTATCGTCTTCGAGCATTTTTGATTTGGGTAGAATAAAAAACGGTCTAACAACCGTTACTTTGAGACCCGCGTGATGCCGAATGAAGACCATCGATGGATTAACAAGCGTCACTTTGAAAACCATCAAGGCAAAAGCAAATACTCAAGAAAATATCAATGGATTAACAAACAAAATGTGGGTATAAAAACAATCATGAGAATAGCAGATACTGAAGTAAAATATCAATGGATTAACAAACGCTTCTACGGGTATGAAAATCTAGAGAATAGCCGATGCACTAGAAAAATGTCAATGGATTAACAAACGTTGTTATGAAATATATCAAATGAATAACAAATGTTCATGCAAACCTAGGAACTGAATTATAATACAATCTCTAACTTAAAAGCATATTTTGTGTAAATCATAGCGCTGAGCTTGTCAGGCTTGAGCCTTTTTCGAAGCTTTGATAAGAGAATCCCCGCCTCGCTGAATAGTCTTTCTACAGAAGCCGATGACACTGGGGTGGAAAAAAGAATTTTTGCACACTTTGACAAAAGTCTCATTTGTGGTCCTTTCTCTTTTCAAAAATCCTTGGTCGGATGTCTGGATGCCACACGAATGGTCTCAAAAAGCAACATTTCTGTTTCAAGTTGTTCATGAAGCGAAGTCTTCATGCGCTTTGGGCGTGGAGCAAACAATGTCTCAAACGGATCGCTGGATGTCGAGGGCTCACGTTCCTGGTTATCACTGACTTTGTCCGTGGGGATATCAGATATATGCATTGAATCAAGCAGCTGATTCAAATAGTTCACAACACTCGATTTGAATCCTTGCATCTCCTGCTCCCATTCATTCATGAACACCTGCAATTCTCGGGTCTTTTTGCTGGAATATCTAAGAGTTTTCACCATATCCAAAGCCGTGTTGCAGACATCAATGCCTGACAAATAACAAGCCGCTTTTGCAGATGATGAACCACAATATGGCCACAGCTTCTTTCTCATCTGGTTTCGTAGAAGGCAGCAAGTCTCCCGAGCGATGGCAGGCACTTCTTCACTAATCTGCATTTGGAACAAGTGAATATCCAAAGTAAGATAGTTCAGGTAAGATAGATGAGAAGTTGACTCATCAACCTCAACTCTGTCAAAGAAGCACTTGACGGCTTCCATAATATCCAACAGAGATTTCAGTGAAGGTAAAGGTGGCAAATTGTCAGATACATGACAGTCTTCTTCTGACAGAAATACAGTGTAGTTGTCCACCGCAGATTGAAGTCGAGAATGTTGAAAGCGCCATGAACGAGTCGTGCTTTTATCAGGAATAGCACGCTTCAGTCGCTTCGCATTTTGGTCGCGTACATTATAGAAAGATTCCACAGAATTCAGATTAGACAGCATGCCACTTAGTAATTCTGGTGGAGACTTCTCGAAAACGTCTTTGACACAAGTCGACAAGGCATGTTCGGTACAACCAATTCTACCACCCAAGTTCAGCGTCGTTGGATAACGGCTGTCGAACGCTACGACCATTTTCGGTTCGTTGTAAAGTATAAAGATGGGTTGAGAGAGCTCACCCTGTTTTTCATCATCCGGTGACTTAATGCATTCTTCGAGAATTTTGAAAGTGAACGAGGCGTCGTGTGGTACATCATCCAAATCACAAATCTTAAGTGGATAACTGAACCAACGCCAATCTTTATCGAGTCCACAAGCAACAATAGCAAAATAAGAAAGTCGATGTTCATGTCTTCCAGACCAAAAACAAATGCATGATACACCAGCATCCGGATCGTTGAGACTGTTTCTAAAATGATGTTGCAACTTCGCATGGGATTGCTCTCCCTCAATCATTAACCCCGATGAAATGTAAGTTCGTCCGATGGAATAGTCATTGATCTTGTTGTTTCTGTGCGTTACCGAAGAAGCGAAGTTTGCGCAAGAAGATGCAATTTGAGCCATGGCGTTGATGGACACAGTCGGATGGGCACAAACAAGCTTCACTACATGCTGCTGCCATTGTTCTTTTGCTTCTTTCGGAAGAGGAGGCTTGCTTGTTGATGGAGCACACTGAAAACTTCGGTGAATGGTGAGTTGATTGGACGTCGACGTCGCCGGTGCGCAGTTTTTCTCGAGATGGCGCTTTATTGCACTGACCCCATTCTGGTTGACCCACTGTCCTCTTGTCTTCTTAAACCAAAGGAACAATTTCTTACAGGCATCACAATAAAGGAAAGGGGCTAACAATGGTTTCTTGTCGTCTCCTGAGCTCTCGGCAACCGGTGATATGTCCACTTGCACGGCCTTTATCCTCGAATCAAGATTGGCACTACCACTGGTTAGTGACTTCGGTGGCGGAACAAAAGATACACGAGCAGCAGAAATGTGCTGCTGCAGAGTTTTTTTTGTCTACTTCGAAGAACTTGTTCGAAGACATCGCAGCGACGACCTGCCTCAGAGTGGGAACTGAAGTTGCAGACGATTATAATTACATCATATTGCTCGGTTCCTCTTCGGTCTGCAGCCTAATGAATCTTCGCCAAGCGTCAATCAGGGGAAAAGAATGTTTTGCGAGCTCACATTCCCTCTCACTTGAATTGTCAAAAGTTGCGTAAGTGAAATTGATCATGCAGCGCACGGGGCGAGAGAATCGGTCGGTCACTGACATGGATACTGATTCTCCTCCCGTCGGTTGACGATGCGAATTGACAGACAGCCTCAACAGATAATTACAAAATCCAGGTTCTCTCTCTCTCTCTCTCTCATTCAAGACCGATATTAGTCTTCTTATAAGATTGATAAGCCAAGAAAAGAATTGTTATGATGATGGTTGCCGACCCGTGTTTCGTCACCCTGACAGAATCATGCTTTTTTCAGACAAGGACAGCCTGCTTACTGTAGACACACCTGTACAATGTACATGTATAAATGTTATATTTTCACTTCAATCTGTGCGTCATTCATGAGCGGCTTCGCCTAGTCATCCAGTAAGATGAGTGCAACTACAGCCTGCATTCTCACTTTCTCACAACCTTTGCAAACCAAAAAAGAGTTGATACTTTCAAATAAGATTTAAATTTATCTTATTTTGGTGATCAAAATTTTCATTTAATTCCAATGACCTGAAGCAAGATTCCCATCTCATGGGAATTCCCATTCCCACGGCAAGCCTGATAATTACCGCATAGTACATGGTTTCAGGATTTCTGCTGAAAATCCAGTCCAATGTTTGCACTTGTGTGAGAATGGACGAAAGCAGTTTTGCACAAATTACTAGCCTTTGATTTTCTCAAAATCAGCTTGGTGGCTTTATTCATTTTATAATAGTTTGATTTATAAATACTCATCGCAAAAGTTTGATTGTTAAATCACACATCTGGTTGGATTATTTGTGATTTAAAGCAAGTAGTGAAATAGAAACTTCCATCCACTAGTTTAGAGCACATGTTTTTGAAGATGTACAAACCTAAGATGCACCGAAGTTTTCCACTTAATATGCCCGGGTATATTAAGTAGAAATTAGTGCCAGTTAATATACCCGAGTATATTAACTCGCGCCTAACTTTCATTATGTCTTTGTAACATTCAGCCATTTTCTTGGAAATAACACTTCCGATGATTTTTGTAAATCAAGCACTCATCTTGGTGTCTCATGTGATCACAGAGGAAGGAGATTAGGCGAAGGAATAAGTCTCATTATCTGTATACGAGGGTTTTCAAAATTCAGACTTTTTTATCCGGGAGTAGCAGGCTCAATTCATTTACCGATAGTATGCGTAGGCTAGCGTAGGCTGAGGAATACTAGGCGCTGTTTTAAATTCTTTGACGAGTATTTCAAACGATGCACTGTGCAATACAACTAGTGATATCAGATACATATGTGCCTTAATGTCCATAAATAAATAATTAACGTATCTTTTCACATGTAGACAAAAGCTATAGCAATACGTAGATCTGATTATCGCACACAATATGCGTTGTCGTATTAAAGCCCGGAATGAGATTTTCAAATCGAAATGCAAATCCCGCGATTTTTCTGACGTCTGGTAAAAGCCCGATATTGTGTAATAATCGTAGGATATTAGTTATTATAATAATTCATTAGATATTTTTGCGCCTGTATGTATAATGCTTCTC
Organism: Prostheceraeus crozeri; assembly: GCA_907163375.1. NCBI lineage: Eukaryota > Metazoa > Platyhelminthes > Polycladida > Euryleptidae > Prostheceraeus > Prostheceraeus crozeri. The sequence goes on along the minus strand of CAJQUW010004698.1, from coordinate 242,545 downwards.
TCTGTCCAATTCTCTCGACTGCCTGAACATATTTTTATTTTTTTGATATCAATGAATTGGCTGCGATAGACAATAAGTATATTATTCTATGCAGTTCTATATGGGAGTGGCTCTATCTCGAGCTTGCAAGTGTCTATTGTTTAGGTGATCGTAGAAGTCTATATCTAGTTCTTGCATCGCGTTAACGTTCTTATTTCACGCATTGCATCTGTTATTCCATCTTCATACAGCTCCTAACTGCCCAAAGAACAGATGTTACCTAATCATGTAATTCAGAATCCCGTAAAAATGCGATGATCCCGGGATTGAAAACTCTACTGCAGGCCTGTGATTAGCCTATGAAAAAAATTGAGGATTTTTTGTGAAAAATTTGAGGAATGGAAACGGAGCCTAATGTGATAATTGCAAGAAAAACTACAAATTTTAGCACGGATTTTGGGCCAAACTTCAAATCATGAAAGTCACAACGAAGAAGGTAACCCAAGGGTTGACCACACCCCACTTTTTGAAGTTGTGTATATTGCAAAGGAATACTGACTTGGTCATAATCACTTCCCGCGTTGTTGCGAAATCAATTTGTTGCCTCAAGTATTATCTGCTTAGAATGTGTCGAACAGAGGATGTCAGATCAAGCTGCTGATATCGCTCTGCTTCACGCTATCGTCTCCAATTCAATGATGCTTGTCAGATTTGTATACTTTAATTTTTTGAATGTAGGATATATCCTCAACTACATGCATCTGGGACTTTGTGACGATTAATTTTTACGGACTTTACACAAATTTGGGAGGAGAGTAATCCATAAGTATAGAAAGCTTAAAATCGTTGACGGAATGCTTGTGACTTAAAAAAATTCAGTAATTTATCATGAAGGATGCGCCACATTACACATTAATTTATTAATTTTACTTTATGCTACATAAGTTTTGGTGGGTTTTGTTTACTTGTTAGCGTTTGATCATACCGCTCCGATCTACATTCAAATGAACATGAATTCTCTCATACAACACAAAACAAGTGTCGGGAACAGGCTTGCCAGTTGAGTTGTTGGTCTCATACAGGCAAAGAGTGAAAGATTATCACCTCTATTCGCATGAAGTTGCGCCGAGATATTGACGTCCACATCTTGCAGTAGACCCAGATTGAAAATTTACCAACCCAGTACTATGTGGTTCAATGTCTTAATTAATCTAAGTTCACATACAACGATAAGCAATGTGTGCACTAATTTCACACCAACCTGTGCTCAGCAAATTATGAAAACAATCTATACGTGAATAATTCATTCAGGATAAATGTCGGTCGGCAGACCCTGGAAAATGTAGCTGCAAAAAGACTCATGAGATAGCAGAGCTTCATACGCTTCCAACCCTCGCACGCTAGTGACCAGGAGGCATGTAGACACTAAATTTAGGGACCATCCGCTTTACCCCGTCGGATGTGTTCATGTTCAGCGGAAATAAAATGGAAGAGAGTGAGTGAACAAACGCTTCAGTTGATAAGAGCACTGAAATCCAAGTGGGCTGGGCTACCTATATGTTATCATATAATGGATATGGAAGATCGATATCCTTAAGTTCTTTAAGAAGTACAGGCATGCATTTAGCAGCCATATAGTCGCAGAAACATATGAAGAAGGTTGTGACAAAGGACAAGATAATTAATGAAAATAATTGAATGTGCATTTTATTGTTGGAATTCTAAGCAATATTATGAAGTTAGAAGTAAAAATTGCAGTGTTCAAATATACAATTTCTGTAGGTTGATCGCGGTGTTTCACTCATTAAATACGTGAAAGCATTTAATGAGTGAGTTCGACAGACAATATCTTCGGACAACTTCTCTGCTTAGCAAAATAAGTCCAGACGAGAGAGTCTGCAGCCCTGTAGCTTGCAGAAATGAAAACAACATTCAACGTATTCAACATAACAAAGTGCGTCAAGGTAACAAAATTAAAAAATCAAGCTAACGAGTGGTTAATTTTTGATGTGCTAAATATGACATGGCTAAAAGAAAATCATTATATCCTAGAATGTCTAGAAATTTAAAAATACTTACTAGAAGGACAAGCAACGGTTCTCCTCTCATGTGGAATGAATGAATTGGCGAGTAAGTCGTTCTGTTCAAAATTATGTTTATCACTTATATATTGAAAAGATTCTATTTAACAGTCTGCCCATTCAGATGATAAAAGGACACTGTTTCCAATCAAAATATCAGATCTAGCTAGCACAGCGGGATTACGCTATCTAAAATCTATCAAGTGTGTGAGAGAAAAATCATCAAGTTATAAATCATGAGAGAAAAATAAAAGAAATAAATCATGAGTGATTCATGATTAGCAGCATGGATGTAGGGTACATGTTACAGGATTCTATCTTAGCTTCTTGTTTGGAAGTTTACATATCATCGCCATTCGCCAAAAAACAATACATTATCCGACATTTAGTCTGTCGTGTGTCGTTTTTAAGGAATTACTCATAGTTAAGCTATATTTGAGGAATTTTTGAGGATTTGAGGAGTAATAAACAAATTTGAGGAATTTGAGGAGTAATCACAGGCCTGCTACTGTAGGGGCCTATACCTAAGAACTGTTACTGTTAGTCAGATCTTATTCAGATGCTTGTTGCGGTACTGCTCATTTTATACCCTAATAATTGTAATAGTTTACATTCAAATTGTGAATTTGTTTTCATTATAGCTTTGTTTCAAGCTCATATGTACCAAATTATAGGCACCTGTAATAAATTATTGTTGATTTAAGTGACGAATTCCATCTCATATACTAAATATGCTGATTTTGTGGTGTTTCCACTTAATATACCTGAGTATATTAACCTGACACAAACTTATTCTGCAATTTCGTCATTTTCCAGTTAATATACCGGGTATAACAAGTGGAAAACTCCGGTAGGGACTGTTTTAAAGACTCTTTCAATATACCATAATCGCCGAGCAAACAAACATGTTAGATTATAATCACAAAACACGATTACTAGGTAAGTAAAAATATTCTCTTCACAGAGTTTTAGATTATCCACAGCTAAGTCCATGACAATAATACCTATAATGCATCTTTAAGAAGGATTTAAAAATCAATCTGAGTCATTTCCAAAAGAAGATTATTTCCAAAATAGAACTGCCAAAGTGAAAGTCAATGGTGTATTTTCTAACAGCATTCAAATACATAGGGGCGTCGCTCAGGGTTCAGTGCTTTCACCATCTTTGTTTACTGCCTTCATTGGTGATCTTGATACTGCGAGAAGTGCGACCGTACTTGTAAAATACGCGGACGATGTGACGATGGTGCTCCCTATACCACGAGAAGAAAGAAGCCTACAAATGCATATTGAAGAAGAATTGAAATCGATCCATGTGTGGTGTGAAAGCAACGACCTTGTGCTGAACGAATCAAAGTCAAAATTATTATTATGCGCAAATCGAAATCTCAATGTCAATTTTAACTCTTCCCTGCAGATTGTCGACAGTGTCAAAATCTTGGGCATCACCCTGACGAACAATATGAGCTGGTCAAGTCATGTGAGAAACATTATTTATCTGTCCAATAAGAGGCTTTATCTCCTTCGAAACTTAAAGCCATATCTGTCACCTCAAGAATTACATCAGGTGTTCACCTCAACAATAAGACCAGTTCTTGAGTACGCTTCTCCTTGCTTCGTGGGTCTAAATGCTACCTTGTCGGACAAAGTTGAATCTGTCAGCAAAAGAGCTCATAGAATAATGTTCCCAGACCGAGAGGCGACTTGTCATGTCCTGCTAACGTCTTAAAGGATCGCCGTTATAACACCAGTTTAAAATTATTGTCAGACATTGTTCAGCACGATGATCACATTTTACATGATCTGAAACCAAGGCAATTATCATGTTCTCGTCGATTGGCTACAATCTACTGCCGAACAGCAAAAAGGCAAATGACATTTTTACCTTTTACCATACGTCTCTTCAACGAATTAACGTGAAGTTTTATTTGTCATACATTTATTTCGACTCACTTTTCTCTTTACTAAAAGACAGTACATTCGTGGCATGTAACAGAATCTGCATGTATGTTCTTACCTTCTGATTATCATTCAAGAAATACAACGCTTATTATTATTATTATTATTTAGTTAACATTATACAGGGATAATTGAAAATTGATGAAGCAGGTCATTGAAAAATGGAAAACATAGAACACTGTTTAGCAAGGAAGTTTCGAGTAGGAGCGTAAGGTAAACGTTCAGATGTTTGGAATTTTATCTCGTACTTCCGCACGGAGTGTTCGACAACGGTCACGCTCACACACGTATTGTTAGACTTGAACAAGCACTGAGTGTGCAGACAGTGCACTCTGGTGTCTTCCATTTCATGTCAGAATGTGAAATCTTCATTTGGTTGAGAAGCTAGACGTCCACACTGTCCCTAAAGACCACTTTATTTACCCAACTGACCATGGATGTATCAGGATACCATCCACGATGTTCTGAAACACGTTTGATCCTCTGTTGTTCTTGGTAAGAACTTTGAAGAGAATCAGATCACACAACTTTGTGCAGTCAGAAGTCAAATCATATGGCAGATAGAGAAAGACACGTCAAACTTGAGTCACTCACAGATAAGGAACATTGACTGACGTAATACTGCAACTAAAGTGAGAACAATAGATGAAATCTAGCTGAATATTTAGCTCCACAGGTTGATAATGATAAAAACTCTGATGACAACTCAGTACTGTCGATTTCTCTTCATTTCGAATTTGTTGACGACTTCATGTTGACGGTATCGCTTGACTACTTACCGGAGAAAGCATCAAGAGGACTGACGTGACGGCTGCCTTTAACAGAGCGCTTCAAAGATGAGTTGAGATCGCGCCTGAAGATCTGCATCTTGGCACGGAAGGAGGAAGGTGGGGATTCGGAGGCTGCTTGGATTGGTGGAGACATGGTCTGAAAATGAATACCGGTACATGTCTCTCATAGTTCCATTTTCGGTTTTTGTCTTCAAGTTAAATTATTGTTCTTAATCACTACTCTATTATCCCACACCAGTACTACACGATAAACAAGTCATTTAGAAAACAGCTTTGAACACGAGAAAGTGAATTCACCAAACTTTTACGCCGGACATGACGGGATGCGGTGGGGGTTGTTGGAGTGGTAGCTGCTGATTTGCTGCCACGGCCATCATATCTTCCACCGTCCATCTCTGAGCACGGTCCAGGTAACGACCGACCACTTTTCAATTCATGAAAGCGCACGAGGTGATGCCAGAGTGCAGATTTGCTCTTCCTCGCTGTTACACCGTGTGACCATATCCTGAAGAGATAAACAAGCGGTTGAGTGGATTGGATTCCGTGAACTTCAATGCCTATCCATATGGAACTCTATGTTCAAGTCTTGAGTTTGGTTAGAGTTAGGAATACTAATTTTTTTAATCAACACAAACATAACATAAATCGGATGCTTCCAAACTGCGGTAATCAAATGAAGTGAATTCAACTGAATTACTCATAATTTCATCATGGGCATGAATCAAGTTTTACATTTGTATAGGAAATGGCGGACTAGAAAATGAACAAGAAATCTAACAAATGTTCATTAGCCGTGACCATGAGATATCTTATTTAATTTACAAATTCATCTGGTAAAATGCAAACAAGTCGAAAACTTAAGCAGGTCAGAGCCTTCTCATATTCCGCTCAATCATCCTTAACACCTAGTGCACTGCTCAAATTCGCTGCTCTTTCAGGTGGGCAATTCATACTGCGTCAAAGAAACTATTCAATCTCATGAGGTACAGTATATTTACCTCAAAAGTTCCGAAACTGTGGATAAACATGCTCCTCTTAAGCAATTCAGACTTATATTATTATCCACAATATCTTTAAATTCCCATCCTGCAGGGCTGTGCAGCCGATGCGTTATCTCATCGGCTCCGGCTCCACGACACTGATGTGAAAGGCTCCGGCTTCAAATTCAGGTTCTATCTATGCTGGTTATCCTGGATCCGTTGAACGGGTTTTTTGGATAACGGTGTGGCCTTTAGAGGCTTGCTACAATCATCAAATTAGTTTTCATTAACAAGCAACGACTTAAGTTAATAATAAAAATGATAATAGCCTAATATAATGACAAATAACATACTTGTCATATAAATTTTTCATGAATTGACTATGTCAGAAAGATAAAATAAAGTTATAGCCAGGATTGGTTAAATTAGATAAAGATCTCCCGCACTGGCTAAATATAAATTGGTCTAGCCTGCAACCAGTCTACTACGAGGCTGCATTAAATAAGACCACATGAGTGATGATGATATACCTAATTAGCCGTCACAGGGGCCGAATAGTAGTATAAGCCTTTTAACAAAGCTTGAATATGAAACTGGATAGCGTATGCCTCTAAATAGCTTATAGGGCCTGTATCTACTCGAATATGGAAAGGGTATCGGCTATATAGCCAAATATACCGTATCAATAAAGATATCAATTGCTTTATTGAATATTAAAGTGTATATAGGCTAGCTTAGGTTGTTATTGTTATTTGTTATTGCCTTTATTCAATAGTCTGTTGGTCCATGAATAATATGATCGGTGGGTAGCCCACGACTCATCATCTGTAGAAATTGTAATTTAGATAGCCTCATTGCAGTGTAGGCTAGAAATGTACAATTGAAAATTATATTTAAAAAAATTAAAAATATCTAATTTAGGACAAGTTTTGTAATTCTATGCAGCATACTTAATAAGTTAAGGCCTAACTTACATTATATTAATTTCGTATTTTTCATTATGGCGTAAAGTTGCACTAAATAATTCATCAATGATTCATGTATATTATTATATTCAATTTATGTATAACACATTACCACTATTCCTCTGATGATGGTTAGGCTGATGAAACTGAACTCGGAGTATCACACAGTATGTTGCAGGGTGCTATGCATAATAAAAATTTGACTGCGAGCACCGAGCAGAAATCCCATCTACTTTGCTAGCTTTCGAATGCGCGTGCGGTTTAATGTCACAGACAATAGAAAAGGGAGGTCAAAAGGCGCCTTTATTGAGAGCGTCTCAGTCTTTTTTTATGGTTTACATATAAGTCAGCATGATACCTATCAGCATAAAGTGTTGACAGACGGAAAAAATAATAATGAAAGTTCTTGAAATCCACAGGTCTATGACATTTGGGGAAATATTATTACACGATACGGCTCTTGTGCAGTCCTCCCCCCCCGCCCCATTTTTTCTCTGGTCAAAAGATGCAGCACCATTGGATGTCCGTTTCAGCATCACCGGTTTGAGTGAAGCATTCCGTGCTGTTGTAAAAATCTACGTGGGTAATTGAGATGTCATGGTCGCAAACTTCGTCAGCAAGTCAACATTGTAATTTGCCTTCGGGTTTTTCGCATTGAAATATACCCTTTGAATTTTGAAGTCAAAGGAAATTCATTGTGAATGAGATACCTTTAAAATAATAGGGCGCTACTAGAAGTGGCTGGGTCGCTTATTGCTATAGCCATGTGAGGACTTGTAGTGTGAAGAGTTATCCCTCCAATCAAAATTGATCAAATTGAATAATCGATTGTTTTGAAAAATGTAGGTGGGGGGGGACTGCACAAGAGCCTACAATACAATCTAAGGAAATTGGCATTGTCACAGATGCCAGTAGCTTCTGCCAGTAGCCATACCGATAGATGATAGCCTACATAGTAACCGTATTAGATTTAAGACATTGCGCAAGAAATGTAGCTATATTATCTTTGCTGACTGAACTGGAAATGTGTACATAAATGACTGGCGACTTGTCTCTAGGAATCTACAATCATCTAGTTAGCATGCATATAACAAGTCTTCAAATTAATGGATTTTGGAGAATACGTTGTCAATATGGAAATTAGTCTTACGAAACATATGCAATAAAAAAATATTACACATGTGTGTAAATATATAATAAATATAATACAAAAGAAGGCGGCAACTGCAAAGAGAGATATCGTGGAGGACAGATCATTGGTATACTTAAAAGACATATCTTTAGATTTCAAATGATTTAATTTTTTTATGATGCCAATTAATAACTTTCAAAATTCTAGATTTATATCAAAGCTCAAACTATCGGAGCCGGAGCCTTTGTGATAAATAGGCTCCGGCTCCGGCTCGGCTCCACAGCCCTGCCTGCAAGAGCAGAAAATCTTTACTTTTAGTGTTGTGTGAGTTGAGGGATAAGTCAGCTCTAGATTTTCTAGGAAGAGGATCGATTTGTCGGCCTTTATGCAGACAACTTCGGGCATTTCGAAGTCCCTCAAGGATGGACTCATAAATACTAGCTTCTATGACGCAACATAGACTCCTTACCTGAAAGAGCATCGAATTTTGAGTATTGCATAGGCTGCTATTGAGCAGACAATAAGAGTTATGATTTATTTGGGTTTTCGATCTGTTTATGTTTTAAAGTGCATGTGTGCCAATATTCTAAGCCCGATGCGATCGATAAACGAAAGAAATAAGTCGCCCAACGAGAAAACATCAAAATTCGAACTATAAGTAAAGCTGACACATTGCGAAACGGCATTCCATCAGCATGGATTTAAAACTACGTAATACACCTGATATACGAAGAAGCAGATTAGTAGTGATGACAACATCGGCAGTCTCAAGTTACCAATATGCATGTGCTAAATGAGTGTTTTTTTACGTTTAACAAAAATGGGCAAATACTGGAGATCTTCATTTAAGTCCCGATTTCCTATACAAATTCAATATCTGAAATAGCATAGCAAAATGCTGAAAATGCGACATTTCACAAAACCGAAACTAATGCCCATCAAATATCATCTTTTCTTCTTACCGATCAAGGAGATCGCAGAGGCCAGCAATCAATGTATTCTCTTCTACACCTGATAATGAAAGGCATGAGTGGCCCAACAGGAATGCCTCGTTGCCCATCTTCTCAACAACCATCCGCTTGGTCTTCGTCTTCACATCATTGAGTAAACTGTCGATAATGTTTGAGTTAGTCAATGGCATTGTATCTCCTGCTGTACTCTGCCTCCTCAGACCAGCCTTCTCGACACGCCCTGCCTCCGAAAGACGCAGCAAATTACGAGCCTGAATGAAGAAACAGAAAGTTATGAATAGCGGAAATTACAAACTGCGATTGCGATCGAATAAAATCATCAGTCTAAAATCGATTCCTGGAATAAATTATATTGAGATCATCACTCTACTAAATCATCAAAGCAGTAGCATTACAAAATTTGTGGCATAAACTTGAATGAAGAGTTTGAATTCAGAAATTGCTGAACTGTGATAATATGACAACCTCAACAAGGTCATAAATCTCAGAAAGTAGTTCTGCGGATGCTCCGTTGAGTGGTTGGCAATTTGATGTGAGAGAATAGACAATGGCCATTGTTTTGAATCAAAAGTCATTAAGTGTCATTTCTCAACCAGAGCAATTCTAACATTCACTGAGTTTCAAATTTCATCGTAGTCGTTACTTGAGCGATAAATCTAAAACGAAAGACGCTACAATAAATGCTTGACTTCAATTTAAACTGGCATGAACTTCACACCTTTCTTCCATATTTTCTTCAGTTTATGTCAACCTTGTAACATCGAACATGATGTTTGCTCAATCATGCAGACATAGAGAGTTCTCTTATTTTGAGGCCAGGATGAGTCAGAATTCAGCAAAAATTAGGAAACATTGCCAAAATATCCATTGACATTCAAACAAATCATTGAAGCAATCTTTTTAATAAGTTTGAGAGCTCAGTGTGACAAAATGAAACGAGTTGAGAATACTAGACCAATTGGGTACTAGACCTTCATCATCATTCTGATCATTAAAATTATCCATTATAAATTGCTTGGCTCAATAATAATTCTAAGAAGTAGAAATTTCATAGATTTAAATATTGATTGTATAAGTGATTTCAGACACATCGGACAATCTAAGAACCGATTTTCAATTTATGTCGAAATGCAAACCAAGCGAATCACACATTGTACATGATTGTACAGAACTTTGCGCAAAAAACGCCATAATTGATCAATCATCAATCCAGTACGTTGCATCTCTTACACAATCATCATAATGCAGCATTGAAACTATTCTGCTGGAGCACCAATTTGATTCCGGGCGTCATGTCTACTGAATTATCAAATTCAATCGCATTAATTATTAGTTGTTAATATTAATCGCAAATGAGGACCGTTCAACAAAAACGCAATTAAGGTTTTGACTAAAAACTTCTCTCCGTTCTATTCAAAGTTCCCTGTAATCATTTTGATACCCAATTGCCTAATTATCCATTGTAGTCATGTTGAACGACCTCTAATACATACATGCAAAGGCCAAAATTTCCATCTCGAATAAAAAACAAGGATACCCGAAAATCTCCTAATGTTAAAATCATTGAGCCTATTTCTCTGGTATTTGTTCATTGGAATATGGAAAAGTCAATTCTACTAATTTGAATTTCTGGAAATGATCAAGTTTCTTTATTTGTACATGAAATGGAAACCTTTAACTACTTGAGAAATGATCAGCGCCTGCGAAAAGCGCCTCAATATCGAATGCGGCATCAAATGGTTGCAGAAGCATGCTAGCATGTCCTCTAACTTTAACATTGCTGGTTCGATCCTGTCCATGACTGACGAATAAGTTGGAATATGTCTCGTGGAGGTAGCATCTTTGATATTTGTTTAAATTAGTAAAATTCTGAATTCGTAATATAACTATATTTCATTCTGAGCTTCAATGCATCATCAGATGAATTAACAAGATTTTCAAAGTTAATATTTCAGTCAGACAATATGAATTTCAGTGATGCAAGAATAGCAGATTAATATTTGATCTACGAAATCCCAGGAACTGAAGATCCTAAGAAGTTCCTTAATTAGTCGGCTGTGCCGTTCCATAATTTACAGATTCACTTATTGAACAAACAAGATTATTTATTTTTCAAACAGGTTTGTATTGTCTTCATTTCGATCACATTCATTTCGGCAAGCAATGACTTCTAAAGTTCTAATAATGAGATGAATATACAAATTAGGAAATACTTTTTTCCTTATTTAGGCAACTGTTTTGTGAGTGTTGTTCTATAATGAGCTCCCATCAATTTGGGAAAGAATGGAAGATTCACATTCCTTTAAGAGAGCTTATACTAAGTCAACATCGTCACGTTTCTTCTTAGAAAGCATTTATTATTATCTCTTGCAGGACAATGTTTGACTTTCCATTGTCGTCGAATTGATTCCCTGTCTTGTTAGTTCCTTAATGATGCACAATAGCTATGTCGATATTCTTAGATCTGAATATTTTCTTGGTTCGATTATGAATTTCATCGAAACCGTTGAAAATTCCGAAAACCATTTTCTGAATTTGAATTTACATTTTTACGCAGTTGAATGAAACTTCTACATGATAATCGTGAATGTATGGATTGAAGACATTTCTCATATATTATGCAAATAAGAGAAGTGTCTCAATTTTCCAACTTACCGGTGCTTTGAAGCTTCTTTCATTCAATGACGATTATTGAGGGCGAGGACTGAAGTCCGGTCAAAATTATGAGTTACTGGAATTCCTAGTATTGATAACATTTCATAGAATTCATGGAATTTTAAAAATTTGATAGCCTGATCTGTTACATAGAATGAATGCTTCTTAACATAGGAACAAATATTCCTGCATGGTTGAATGATTTTTCTATGATGAATAAACGACTAGATTTTTCTTCTTCATGTCTAATGCTCGGAGTGAAAACATTTTCTCTTCATTTTTATATAGAAACACTTAATCATTCCCAAAACTTCAATCATTTTCATGACAGGTCAAGGCCTGCTTGTACACATTTACCCTACAAGGACAAATGGTCCGCCTGAACTTGTCTGACCGTGATATTCGGGTATCCTGAGGTCAGTTGAAAGTGACTCGAGAACAGTTAGCACTTGCCCGATCCCAGGACGGATAATGAAGATCAGTCGGCTGAAAAACAAAACAATTATCCACATTACGATTGATTGTCAATAGAAAGAACAGCTGATCTCCCTTCCTCAATGTGAAATAAATAACAATCACAGCCTAGTCAGAAGGGGTCCATGGGATTAGGAAAAGACGATTAGCATCGCAAATTTCCCTCCCATCACGCTCTGAGTGTGGGAAAAAGTGTCCGGAAGACCGAACCGGCCTCCTTTTGTTCTAATATTTCCCTCCAGCAGAGAAAGTAATGGCGTAGATGGTGAGTTCATTCAAGGTGAGGAGACATTCAAGGTGAGGAGATTTGGGAGTGGATTCCAGAACTAAATAATTGCCAAACTGTCAGCATTAGAAACTTCAGGAAAGGAAGAAATTACTTCGTATTTCACTTCACGACTTTCAATATCTGCGCATCTTCAATGAGCGAGGCTGCACTACATGCAAGTCGATTCACTCGTGAAAAGCCTCATTCGAGGGAAAGGGAAGCAAGGTCCTCGAGTCGATTCCAGAGATAATGAATGAAGAAATGAAGAAGCGGGATACATGCACGGAGTTGACAAACATCAACTTAACGATTTGTTGCAATGATTTGAAACTAATCGCCATCTGTTGAGCATCAAAGATCAATCACACTTTTTTCTTAGCATTTCCTTTGAAAGGGAGGTTCGTAGTCACGTCATGATGAAGAAAAATACATCACACCCACAAATACGTTGGATGATGTCATAATACTTTCAAACAGCAACAAGCATCGCAATTTCCACGAGTGAGGAGGAGTCTTAGGAGAGAGCTAAGAATATATCTATCAGGTGAACAAAAGAGGAACCCAAAGTTCTGGGACACAAGAACAGATGAGAGCGACAGGTGTGACGTAGAAGAACAATTAAGAACACAGGGCGCGAAATGATTCATTGTAACCAACATTTAAGTCCACTAAGATTTTTCTTTCATTGTTTCAAATGATAAATGATGAAGGTTCAGCTGAATAGAGTTGAACTTAGAGAGGAAGTAAGAATTAAGGACTTGTCTTCAGTAGCATACATTTAGTAACAATGTCATTTTATAACATTGCTTCGAGTCGGAAGGGCTGGACAGGGCAAATAGAAATAAATGGAGACGGTGGCAAAGAACGAGAAAGAAGCAGATGTGAAGAAGAGAATGACTGATGTGGAGGAAAGACTGCCGTTGACGAGGCAAGAACAGAGTCAGAGAAGATAGAAGCGCATTGCTAGCACCAGCGAACGACATGAAGAAGTGGCGAGCAGTGAGAATGGTGACTTGACCGGATTTATTGATTGCAATGTGTCCCCCACCCACTCAAAGAAGTGAAGTGAATTCCTTCAAATTATAAACTCGATCTGCCGAAACAAGAAAATTCTGAATAAAGATAGAAGTCTTTAAATATCCAATATTCATTCATTTTCTTAAATCGATTGAATATCATTTCAAATGGGTACATCTTGAAAATTGGAATTTAATCAATCATGCATTTACTGCAAAGTGTGTTTGTCATGTCTCATTACGTAACAAACTTTCGGCGACTGCTATGTGTCACAGAAAAATGAAAAAGAATACGAACGCACCTTCCAATAGATCCAAAATAATACAAAAGCAACAAAATAGAAGCATGATATAAGAGAGAGCGAGACGAGCTTTGATTGTTCGCATTTTCAACCCGATCAGGGAGCGCCTTTGTTGATGATGCAGAAGTGCCCGCCAATGGGATTCTTAACCCTAAAGCGGGTGGATGTATACATTTTGTTAACATTTCAACTTATAGGCAATGTAGCTTCTACAATAATTATTCAGTGGCTTTTACGTTTCATGTCCATGAATAGCAACATCAAATCAATAAGAATTGGTATTGATTTCCCATTGAAAATCTTTTATCTTGCCGCTATGTACTTAGGGATCTTCAACCGGATGGCTGTTGACATTCTGTTAACAATAAATATGTCAATGTAAGATCAGTATAAATGTTCGTCATATCATCTCGTCCTCAAGTTTAGTTCGCATGTTGAGACTTCCTTATTTATCTATGCATGTGTTGATATAACATACTCATCAGCGCCTTTTGAATCGCGACGTAGGTAGCGCAACAGCGTGACTGAATCATCGAGAAGCTTGGCTCATCCTATTTCTGAGCGCGAATCATTTGAACTTTTCATATCTGAGGCCATGATGCGGAATATTCAGCGCAATACAAATAAGAAAGCAACTGACATTCGAGGAGCAGTATCAGTAAAGAAATGGTATATGAATACCGGTACATTCTCCTTCGACGAAGTGTGTGCCTGATTCGGCATCATTATTCGAAAAATCTTAATTTTTTGCATGAAAAATTGCATGATATATAAGTATACTGCTTAACTGTAAACCAAACATACAAAATCAATATCTATTTTATTGAGGCGGAAGATGGCACAATCATTCACTTTTTCATCCATATTTTGAGGAAAAGATATGAAAATATCAATATATTCGTGTTAACTTTCATTCCGTTTTAACAAACGAGCTGAATATTTCTGTTTACAAAGTGTTAACAAGCAACCAGATGAAGTGAAAAATATAAGCACCCGTTTTAGGGTTAATGAAAACAATGATCAGTCGACTAGAAATTCCTTTTACAACGATCTCAGCGTCAAACACATCAGATTTCAAAACAATCACAATTGCATTGATTATTGATCGCGAATCAATCAACCATCAAAGTACAAGCAACATTCAAATGAATAACAGAACACACAAAGGCAAACATAAAAGCTCAGATATCGTGTCTTCAGCAGATAGTCAATATTGATAAAATTGCTACACATGCTCGAGCATATTCAGTTCAATTAAAAAGATTTTCGAGAGTTTTGTATAATTTCAAGCAATTCTAGATGATAGCAAAACTCGGAGAGCGATAACTTTAACCGAGCTAACTATGCAACTTGGATCACTGCCAAGAGATCCTATCTACTTTAGCGATTTTTTTAAAGCTAAATTGAGAGAAAAACGATTTTTAGAAGCCAATGAATTGAAGAAGTCAACAAAACATGTTGAGTAAAAGAACCACAATCTTCTCTTTAACCATCATTTTCTCTCTGTTACATTTTCACATTTATACTTCAACTGTTTTCCATTTTCTCATGATATTGTTTGCTTTCATCGTTATTGAGGGGGTCGTCATTATTTTTTAATAATTTCTGGTGCCATATACTTAAATATCAAAGCGCACTTGTTGTAGAATCTTCCCTCTGCTCACGGGAGGGGAAGAGTAGGCTCAAAAACATTTAGTTAGAGACTACAATCAGTATTGAACACTCACACTCGCACTCACGAACAACACTTCGCATGGAAGTGTTTTTAACGACTTTCTATAAATATTAAATAATCGTCAGCGGTCGACTGTTCACATATTCAAAGTTCGCGAAGTGATTGGAAGAGACTGGAACGCGTCTTAACTAGAATAGTGATAATAAAGCAGGTCTCACAACCAGGAAGCATGCAAAAACAAGAGGAATTCTAAAAAATTAGGACAAATAGATCTGCGAGGCCTGCTAACGTACACCGAACATTTTGCATCGTCCTTACAATTTTGTATGCTTTTACAATGTTGAGTAGTTGGATTCCCTTGTCAATCTCCAATTTGTCTGAGCCTGACTCGATTCAAAACTAGTGTATTCACAGTCCTGCTTATCACCATGCTTCACACAAGTTGGCATCTTTTTCGGACAAAAACTCGCACAATGTATATGTTATTCATTTCCTGTTGTCTGTTGTTAATGTATTCTCTCAATGCTTTCAAGTGAGGTTTCTGCCTCAGATCTGAATGAATAATCGAATTCAATCCGAATGCTTCAATGGATCTCATTCACGATGGAGCAATTTTTCATCTCTGAATCTGGATACTGAGTAATTTCTTCTGCTTTGAATCAAATGGAAATATGTATACTGAATTTTGGGGCTTCATTGTTACTATAGAATCAGCGATTTATTCTTCGATGAATAGTTCCTCATTGACTGTGCAATTTGCAGGTCAGTAGCTGATGTTGGCAGTTAACATAATTAGTAATGTCGTTTCTAGAAGTTATTGAAATAATTGACACGAAATGTTTAAAATGAAATGCTTCCCTAAGGTAATAAATACAGCGTCTTCAGTCAGATGGTGTTGATGGCAACATGTTCATGTCGGCAGTTCGTAAAACATCTGTCTAAAACTCACTCATTCATACATCTGCCTCTATACATGGTGACCGCGCAACACTGAGATAGAAATTTACTGATCTTTTCAATATTTATATGATTATAAGTAATCCAAGAGTCGATTTTCAATAGTTATGAATCTTCATGCGCCTACACACTGCAGGCACTATGCTGCGACTAAAAACACATTGGATTATTAATGCACTAAGACCACAGATAGCTATTAATTAGAGGTGAAACTTCCAGCCTTTTGGGAGTTTAAATGGTTGAATTCTCATGTATTGAAAGCGTCGCAGACGAAACCTTTAGCCCACAGATTTTGATTGCTCTACTCTTTCAGTTTGCTAGAAATGAAGACTAATTCAAAACGATGGCCATGCGAGAACTACGCAAGTGGGCAAAAAGGAATACCTAATACCTTTCAGAGATAGGGAAAAAGTCGTGCGTCGCTTGCGGATTGCTGTGAAATCTATTGAAGTACTTCGATTGCCAGGATTCCTTCAGATTCAAAGAATTCAAATCATTGCGCACAAATTTTCTCTATAATGTTGGTCCTTCCGATCAATATTATGTCAGCCCGACGTATAGTCTGACTAGGTCAGCACCGTCCAAGCCATAAGTATGGGGAGTAGTGACGTAAAAAAGAAGCTTCCGATCACTATTAAAGGAAATTGCAGGTGCACGAAGCAGTTCACCTGATGATTTCACCATCCTCTTATCAGCAATCCTCACTGCATAGTGCATACAATGAATGAAAGCCAGACAGCGATGTGTGTTTTGGTGTGTGCAAAGTGATATCACATCAAGCACGCCACTCACTGGCTGGTGTGCAAAGCCGGATGACAATATATCCCGTACACAGTAGAAAAATGGAATTGTTTACTTCACAATGTACGGTTTGCTTCTTAAATGCACATACCTACACTATATAATTGTACATGTGGTTTTGATAAAACTAATCGCAATTGCTGCCAATGATGTATTAAAATAAAGAAGACGAACACCAATATAAATAAAATTTCTTAAATGATACTTGTATAAAATAATATGATCATAATAATGCACCGGTATGCAGAATTTCTACAGGCAAGCTCTAATTGACCCGTAATTTTAAGTAAGCCCAAACCAGGCATCATTGTCCTAGAATGTATACATAAATCGATCGCTATGAACTTTTTGCAACGCACCGTCTTTAACTGGTACATAGTCAGCTTTTCTCATCATGGCTAAAGCATCGGCAAACCAACCCTCCGTTATTCTGAAACTGCCGTTCCAGTTAAAAAACTTGATTTAAATTGAGAAAGTAGTCGAGTAATTTGCCATGAAATTTCATGGCGATCGGTTATATATAGCATGTGCGGTATAGGAGAGGGGAACTACTAAAGAGCCGAGAAAAACGTACCAAGGAAACATAAATCACGTAGCGGGTACACAGCATAAATAATGCATAGTCTAGTCAAAAAAGGCCCATGAATCATCAAAGAGGAGCAGCTGGTTCGCCAGAGGGGATCCATGAGTGGCTAGAGGAGACTTATCGTTATGGATAATATCAATTGTAATGCCTTGTGATCAGAGGGGTCTTCTGCAACGCATCATGAAGATGTTTCGTCTTAAGACGGGACCATGCGCTACTTCATGAAGATTTCATTCCATGTTAGGGCCACATGCCTTAACCCCTGCCCCCTTAACCCTTTTATTTTTATTGCATTTTCTGGAGAATCTCAGAAATGACCCAGATAGCAGTCGAAAAATCCGAAATTCCGAATAAATCGGCGAGATTCTGTTCCCTAAATACATGAAAGCTGGAATTCATAAAATACAAATGAATTGGGAAATTTTGTATCGTGGTCAAGTTAAGTTAAATTTCAAAATTTCGCTGTACGATTAACTTCATCGATGCAGAGTCCAACATGATATAAGAATAACATCAACACAGCACCAAAATCAACCTATTTCAGCGCTCATGGTACCCGGTCCTCAACATCGACGTTCAACGTAAAGTTGAGCTTCAACCATATCCTAAAATATTCTGTAGGCTCTCCCTACACATGTATCAATAAATAAAATGTCGAAAATACCGGATGAAAATTTTAGCATTCCGACGCTGCATCACAATTTCAATTGATTAGCTAGATTCTATAAAAATGCATTATCAGTAACTAGCCAACTAAGAAATTCACTCAAAATACTGGAATAAAGAATAAAGAAAAAATTAAAGGATCTCTTTTGAGAAGAATCAAGCTTTTGAAATTTTACTGACAAACACAAAATATTACTGACAATTTGCTGACATTTGCTGACCGCCGTCACCATGGCCTCTGTAGGTATAGACATGTACTTTGTACAATACGTATATTATTAATTTTGTAACTTTCTATGCAATATACTATCCTTTTTGTAAATCCAAAACATTCATTGACGGATTAAATCGACTGCTCAAGGTTTCATACCACTCTCCGAATGATTTACAAAGCCTGCAGGCCATTTAATGGGTAAAATGATGAAAACATTCGCGGAGAAAAGGTTGAGATTTCTGTTTCTAATGGCGAAGGAAAAGTTGATCACAGAGTTTCGTAAACATTGAAAGGAATTGATAGTTGATTTTCTGAAATGAATTTTGATATGGTTATTGGTGACTGAAACATCTTGCTCAATTCTATCTGGTCTTTGTCCTTCTAGCATCACAAAGCATTTTAGTGCTCTCACACGCAGGAATGTGTGTGTGGCATCACCTCTGTTATCAATCTCATTATAATGGTCAGTCGATACTCGACTTCATATCAACAGACTGTTGTCTAAACACACACATTGCTGATTCAATTACCTTAACCTGTTGCAGATTTTATAAATTGCCAAGCTTTATCAATTTGTTAAACATCATCCTTTTAATTAACATCTGCTACTCCTGAAATCGAAAATCGTTTTGTTGAATATCATAGTTAACATTTATAGAATCAAAGAAAGATTAGTCTGTATTAGTTTTGATTATTCAAACATAAACATTGAAAAATATAAAAAATCCCTGTTAGACGATTAACACAAGCAATCAATCACTGAGCCTATCACGTCATCAACAACTGAGCATCCCAGGTAAATATGCATGGGAGTTAGGTCTACAAAAATTTAGTGAGCGAAGTGACGTATTTACTCAATTTGCTTTATGTTATAAGTACAGACAATATCTGCTCTATTGTGTCTATATCAGAACTATGCCTTCAAACCTGATCGCTTCTATTGCGACTTTGCATCTTCCTGGAGCCTCAACTGATCCTTCAAAATCATATGATATAGCGATCTTTAGTGGAATTTTCTCGCAATTGTCACACAGTGCTGGTCGATAACAGACAATTTGGGATTTTTCTTATCATTTTGCTGCCTGAAATCTTTTTTGGGGGCTTTTGCGAGTGAAATATCATACACGAAAAATCAAATCCTGACCACAGCCTCTGAAGTGCAAAACATGCCACTGAATGCAAGTCTTCATTCAGGATAAACAAAAAGGGAAGACATAAGTGTAAATTCTGCGTCCCTCCAGATCTGCTCGATACATATTTGCTTTCAAATCTGTTCCACACCAAAATTGCGTAAATAAGAAGCATAAATGAATCTGGGACATGCTTAATAGGATAACTAAAAATGCTGGATTTTTCCTTTTCATACATGCCGATATATAGGTTCATACTATTTTCACTGGTTCAAATCAATACTAGAACATAGCAACAGAAGGAATGTAACAGAACATAACTCGGACACAATAAATTTGGCTGCTAATTTCACTAATAGCTTCCACACTTCAGTTAATTCTTGAGAGAAGCATTGAACTTAAGAAATCAACCTTGCACTCGAAGACCGCATTCTGAGGATATATTCCTCCTCAGAGCATGAAGGAAGAGGTGACTTCATAGTTTGTGAGTATGTGTGGAACTCGAGAGACTGCAATGGTTTGGGCATATGATGTGTCAAACTGTCGGTGCAGTGACACAGGTCGACGTTGATGCAAAATTCATGGAGAAGAGAGGAAGACCCATGACGAAATGGTTGGGAACCGGAAGAAATAATGGAAGTGATACATAGAAGAGTGACCGGAATAAATGGTCATCTTCGTGGTACCGAATATCGCCGGGGGATTGTACGCGCTCACAAAAGGTTGGCGAGTGGACTTGATGCTGTTGATGGTTAATTCTCATACATACAATGGTATTACAGAATTGAACCAACGCTCATCTGCTGATATTGCAGTGATGAAGTCCAGAAAATTTCACTCATTAGTATCTCTCATCACATAAAAAACCAGAACAAATTTTCCCATATATTAAGTAACGTGAGTTCTTGCTTGACTGCAGCCTTCTTCATCCACTAATCTGGATACATGGCGCTCCCAACTGGACAATATTTCGATTCCTCGCCATTGTTCCTACCCCTTGGGGGAACCTCTACCAACCACCGTCTACACTGCCTGCCTCTACATCTCTTGATTCTGGGTTGCCTGCCTGTGGTCCTTGTTCAGCGATCGTCGTCGTTTCTTACCCAATGACCAGTCCAGTCCCTTTGCGATTTTTGCTTCTGCGCGAGCGTCTTCGATTCCCTTCGACTTTTCTTGTTATCCTTAAAATCTTCCTCTGCTTTCATCACTATGTCACTTTTAGTTTTTCCTGTTGCTTTGATATGAGGCACCATGTAGCAGACAACAATTGAATTCAAGAAAATGACCAGCAGAAATAAACTTAGCCGAATGAAATCGTATGAATAATGGTATTTGTGTTTGCCAAAATGCTCACTAAATGCCTCTTTGATTTACAATAATACTCTGCTGACTACACCCACTCTAAATTCCTGACTACATAACTTCTAATCGATGCAAGGATTCGCCTCTCAATTAGAGCAAATTTGTCACATCCATGTCATCTGACATTCCCAAATCGAGGTTATCACAGAAAGTCAATATCTGCACAATGTGCACGATCAGTGTCAGCTTAGTAAATATTGGTAGCGAGCGAGTCAAGTAAACACGCACTGCCAAGGCCATGAATGATATGATTTGCGGTTATGGTTGTAAGCGCTTGCTAAGAGGTAGTAATATCAGCACTACAGGCGCTGTCATCCGATAAGAATTAGTGATGAATTCAAACAGATTATATAAAATATGTCTGGAGAAGAATGAGATATAAATAAGGAAGACCAATACCATAAATTATAATATTACTTGAATTAGACGAAGTGTTCCTCCTGGAAAAGAATAGATTGACAACATAAGGAAGCATGATGATGAATGATCAAGAATTAACGGAATGTGTGATGCTCGAGTCTCAACCACATACTGGACCACACTGTGAGTGGGAAACCTCACACATGTTGCACGTGCGTTTATACTGGTCCGATAACAAAACAGATAGAGTGAAATAAACGGGTGGTTTATAAGGGTTGAATATGTACACAAAATCTTATTCAAAACAGTGATTGATTCGCTTGAGAAGTTGACTGATTTTGACAAATGAGAGTGATGTCTCAAAGTCGAATTTATCACAGATTGCTCGCTTATTCATCGAAACATTCATATCTTCAACCATTTCATATTTGAATTTAAGCAGTGAGTCTTGATGTCTTGAGGGAAGCCATTCGCTTCACACATTAAACTGAAACAACACCACCTATACGATACTTGATTAAAAAACTTCTTTTCTCCGCTTGAAATCATCAGAGCAGTTCTTCAGGATGATGTTTTTCGATGAAGATTCTCTCCGTGCCATCATGTTTAATGGATTGAAAGAATTCTATGCCTTCTCTTCATGTGTCAGCCTCTGCATATAAATTTCCTCATTCTATTTCTCTTTAATATTGCCCGTTTTCTGCATAAGGCTGTGAACTTCTCAGCATTTTGCATCTATAATTAGAAAAATTGTTCACTACTCCCTGCCTTCATAGAAACGGACAATCGTTGAGAATACTGTTGACGTCAGAGTTGTATATTTCCTCTTTCAAAAATTATTACACAGCAAATTTGATCATTAATGATGAACTCAAATTTAGAACGTTTGTCTGTCCTGATTGGCACGCATTTTGATGAATTTGAACACACTTTATCAAACTACCCAACAGATTGATTGTGTGGAGATACTTCAAACCTAGCACGAGATAATAACGATAGAAAAGTATAATTATGACAACATGTTCGGGTAGAAGTTGCAAAACTTACAACGAAGCTGAACCATGCCGGAAAAACCGCACAGTCCGGCAACCACAGCGAGTTTCTGCAGGGAGGCCAAAAATGAGACAATGACAGAATGATGTTGTACACCCTATGGTTATTACAAATCTGCGTGTCTGCCGAGTTCTATCCGGCACCTCTTCTTGTCAGACAGGATCAAAGAAAAACATGTAAATCCAATGGGAAGCAGACTGCAGTATAGGTGAAAGGAAATTCTCAATATTTTATCTCATAAAATAAGAGGTTGTAAGTATAAAGCCACTTTATTTGAATGGAATGTCTTCAAATCATTCCTTATCAAGTGTATGTACTTCTGATCAGTGCAAGAAAAGGGTTAAATGTGCAAAATTGGCCAAATGCTGTTCTTGACGATACTAGGATGCTTGCGAATTCTGAATGTGTTTAGCTTCATGGATGTACATGAAAACTTGAGTTCATGACCTGAAGACAGTCTGTTCCAAAATTTATGACTTTAGCTAAAGTAACATTCAATCATTTGTACCAAAAACTTCAATCTGCTTCCCATTGAATAAACATGCTTTTTTCCTTGATCCTTCTCACCAAAGCAGGAACCGGGTAGAACTCGGTAGATACGCAGATTTATGGTAGCCAATAGAGTGTACACCATTATATGAAAGTTTCATTTTCGGCATCGTTCTCTTGCAGAAATCCCTCTGTCTCAAGATGAGCAGTATAGACGCACAAGGGTCTCAGTTGAGATAATCATTCGACAAGTTAGAAGCCTATTTAACGCCTAAAAACTACTTACAGACTGATTATATTCTCCAATCAGTCCTAGCTAACAAATGATGCTGTCAATGATTTTGAACAACAAATGAAGTTGAATGTTGCGAATAAACGCCAGGGATGCAATGGAGCTCAAATTTCTACATCATCCAGATCCGGAGTATGGAATTTTCATAAATTCGGAGCCGTATCTTTTGAAATGTCATGTCTAGAGTCCGAAATCATCGCTCCGTTATATCCCTAATATACACTATATTCAATTTCAACCAATAAGGGAAAGACAAGGCAAATGAGCTGCTATTCTACCAATAATGATCAATGACGACATACATGTACATATGTTGTGTGCCGATTTCATTGTTCAACTTTCCATCAGATCGATATTAGTGATCGATTTCTTTGTAAACTGCCTCTTTCTCCAATTTAGACTTTATACTGCTTCCTTTACATGAGGAATCGACTAAGTTTTGTTATTCGCTCATTGATCGCAGCACTCATACATCATGTAAAGGGAAGAAAGTCGCTTAAATTCCCATGCATCTCAGAAGCTTGCCAAACATATACTTTGCAGGCATTTCAATGTTGCTTAAAACAGCTACTTGTCGAGGGAACTTTTATTTACACGCATGTGCACATACACAGTTTTGTTGATGCACATGACTGCATATTTAAATTGATTGAGTTAAATAACGTAATGATCGATGGCAATTTGGTGATATGAAAGAAATCAATACGAAAAGGAATCAATTACAGAGTAATTTCTTATCAATTTGAATTTAAGGGGCATCTTCCTCTCCCCACCGTCTTTGAACAACTTAAACACAACATTTTGCGCTGCAGTAAACAGCACCAATCGTGAGATCAAAACTTGACCGAATTATCTTGCACCGCTCATCCCTGCTGCTTATTTTCTATAAGTGTAAATGACATTCTATGTGCTTAAACAGTTTTTCAATCGCAAGGACTTGAGCAGCATCTTGAAGCACGAGTATTCAATATTATGATTTTTTCTCAGGTCAACTTTCAAGTCTTTTTATTTCACACTTTTAGAAACAGTAGACAAACCTCAGGAGGGGTCCCCTTCCTGCTGACTTCCGATGACACTTTCGGGGCTCGATCCCAAGACTGAAGGATCACAAGGTCAAATACTTAGCCACTGTGTCACGGAAGCCACCTTTTTGCCTATTTGAAAATTCAGTCGATGTCCCTTCAAGATCAACTTTTCTTTTGTGTAGAACGTACAAGCATTTGCCCATCGTTAGATAAGGCGTCCAGATTTGTTGAGGAGTAGAGGTCAAGCACACAAGAAAGGATGATTGAGACAGCGGTTTGCCTTCAGCCACAATGACGCACGAACGGAGGAGAGGAATAAGTAGGAATATATTGTGATAACGTTAATATTGATGAGGAGATCAAGAGAGCATGGAAGAGGTTACATTAGCGACCAGATTTAACCGCTGGTAGGGACATAAATAGGATATGCTTCGATTGCAAAAAACATTCCAGTTCGTATATTAATGAACCAAAAGGGGAATCACCCGAAGGTAATTAGTCATGGTTCAGGTTTAAAGACAGAAAAGACGATTTCCTCCGTCAAAAGTTACAATGAAGGTTTCTCTGTTCCACCAAGCTAAGCGAGTAGAAATCGATAACAGGGCTGAGACAAGCCCTAGGCATCACGGACTGTGATCAAATCTTCTAAGACGGCTTGGCACCTGCAGCGTGTGCCTGGCGGGAATGGTCCTAGAAGATCCTATTTTGCAATGTTCCTGGTCCGAGGAGCACAGTAGCAGTAGTGAACGTTTATTTTCTTGAATTGGAAATCATCATCACAAATTATAGATACAGAGATTGAGGATACAGTGAGTCACATTCAGAGTCAGTAAAAAAAGTAAAAAAGATAAAGTG
This sequence comes from Prostheceraeus crozeri, assembly GCA_907163375.1. Classification (NCBI taxonomy): domain Eukaryota; kingdom Metazoa; phylum Platyhelminthes; order Polycladida; family Euryleptidae; genus Prostheceraeus; species Prostheceraeus crozeri. The sequence continues at coordinate 217,507 of CAJQUW010004698.1, read as the reverse complement.
ATCAAAATTACATCTTGTTCAGAATGCTGATACACGTTGGTAAAAAGGAAGACTTTCGCGTGAGAGTATGGGTGAAAGGTACTTCATATTGGCATGAGCGAGGAAATATTTTCGGTACAATGTCATTGAGTAAATGGTCGTGATGGGATATTTTGTGGAAAAGCTTAACCGTTGAAGCGTGGCGACGCTCAAGCAATGGAACAAATGAAGTGCAATCGCAACTGGGGTCACAGATGATTCTATGAGCACGACGGTTAACTTTTTCCAATTTTTCAGAGTTCTTCTTGTTTATACCGACAAGGAGAGCACAGTCAAATTCCAATATACTGCGAACGGTAGCATTATATATAGCAAGTAAGTCATCTTTGTTAAGGAATCTTTTTAAGCGTTTAATCACATACAATCGTTGACAAGCTCTTCTTTGCAAGGAAGTTACATGATCATCCCAAGATAAGTTGTTATTGTACAAAGTGCCCAAAATTCTTAACTGGTTGATCAGAAGAAGAGATGGAGCCACAATATGGACAAGGATCGCCACGAAATGCGAATCGACCGTCGAACTTTTAAGTATTGCAACTTTAAGGCAGTAGCACTTGACACATGCACAGTCTCTGCTAGTCTGAGTTTCCCTTGAGACTACAGACAAAACAGGATAGGCGCACAGGATTATTCGGGAGAATGGGAATTTTATAAAAACACCATCATAGAAGCAGACCTGTCTTAAATCTTTCAAAATGCTGGCGCCGACTGAAGCAATTTATCAACGGCCATACAATTGCCGGCGCATTTGCCTTGTGGTAGTGTTCGCTCTGCGTCCGGGAGACCTGGGTTCAGACCTAGGTCGAGTCAAACCTAAGACTGAAAAATAGGATAGGTATACTCCGCGTTCTTGCTTAGCACTCAGCACTGTAGTGGAAGTTAAACTGACGGCGGTACCAGTGGGCTACTTACTGGTAGTGCGTTACTAGCCAGCTGCTGTAATGCTTACTGCTTTAGCAAACGTCTGACTAGAAGGCTATAGAAACAGAGATCAGCGTTGCCTTATGCACCGAAAGGTGCTTAAAAAGGTACTTTGCCAAAGGTACTTTGACTTTTTTTGACATACATTTCCCAATCTTGTCGAAAGATATTAAAGAATAGGAGTTTTTTTATGTGGCTGAATGCGTTCACCCCAGCTGGATAAGGCTGACTGGATCAGAGAGAATCGCAAATGAATCTTACTTCAAGAACATAACAGGTGTTCACGATGAGTGCCTAAACGCCGGAAATTATCGACAAATTTGTCAAGTATTCTTCGGTATCATCCAGGCAGTGGAAATAGTGTTACATCGGAACAATGAGTCAAATACTTTTTTTCTATCTAAAGACATCATTGAGCGAGTACTCTACTGTGAAGTCATAAACGACACGTAAGTTTCAAGGACTTTTTAGCGATTCATTGACCACATATGTAATAACAATGAAAGCAAAATACAAAGTTAAATCAGGATAAGTAAGAAAAAATACTTATTTTCGGAAAAAAGGATTTTCAGGATTTTGTTAATTTTTAGGTATTCGTGTATACTGTATATTGCATAACATGGAAATAAAAAGATATTAGAGAATAGGATATTTTTGATGGCATGAATATCTTAAAAATTTTATGCACTTTTCACGCCAATCTCATGTGATAATGACAAGCTCTTATCAGATTTCCTTGCAGATTTATTAGCTCTACTGACATTCGAATTCAGAGTCAAATCCGAAAATGTCCACAGGCACAACTCTGCCATGAACACTTGGCTATTGTTGTCGTTTTACGTCTTACCTTCGTTTTGACCATATTCCATAAGCCTAGAGTAAATTATACAGTCTACTGCAACGCTTTCAATTCGACAGACGATGTTATTTCAAAAAATATTCTATCTAATCAAAAGATGGTAGGATAGTTCAGCTCCAAAACGGCAGCGTCCCTGTCGAGAGTTGTGGAATCAATCATTCATGGGATGGACTACTACCTTCAATATATTAATAAGCTTCAGCTAGTGAACATCGTCAGTATTTTGAGGCTGCTACAAGACGAAACGGTGAAAATAAGACTTTACGAAGTTCATAATTCGTTCTAGTCCTTTCGGAGGACAAGCTTCATGTCATCTTCCGATGGCAAAATGATTTGTAAAGACTAAAATTGACTGTTATGTGTTGTCTTAAGTTCATATCCGTTTTCTAATTGTCTCAAGAAGACAGCTGTGTAAATTTAATTCCTCAAACCTCCAAGATCGACCCGCATCTGACACAGGTTCATCAGTCAACTGAGATGACAAAACTCATATGAAGAACGGAATCAGCTGAGGACAGTGTTTTATCTAAGAGAAGTACTTGCATAGAATTTGATAATTACAATTGAGAGATCATCAAGCAAGCTTTCCTCTGCCAAGTTTGTTCTGCAGACAGCGGAGTCGACGTCGCCGGTCAAATTAATCCTTTTTTAATTGGATTGATTGATCCATCGGATTAGTTTGATTAGTTCCACTGGACCAAATAGACTCGAAGCGCTTTAGAATTATTTCAATACTCGTACCTGCTGAATCTCTTTTGGTTTAACAGAAAAACCCCAAAACACACAGCGAAACGAAAGAATGATAATGATAAGTGATATAGGGTTAAATAAGGTCAAATACCGCCGACGACAAAATGAAATAACCGCGTGATGGTAATCCTATAAGCTGTTCAGCACATTCGTCATCCAACTCACTTGAAGAAACCGCTCCCGTCGCTTGTGTCGTGCGAGAGAATCTTTATGTTCATTCCTCCTCTCAGAACCGGCACTGTTGATCGGTCGGATCTTCAGACCATGTGCGCTGGGCAACGGGAATTCACCCCTACGCTTCTGCGCTTTCTCCGTCGCTTCCACGTTCTCATCCTTCTCCAATACCTTGCGCGGAGCGGCAGCAGTGATGCTCGGATGCATGATTCGCTTCTCCACTAAGTGGTCCGATGGCAATTTACTGCCGACGTTCAACCGTCGATACGCCCGCGAGTAGATGTCAGATGGGAATGCGCTTGGATTCTGTACACGACCATTCGTGGTGGTTGTATTTGCACTTGTTGAGTTGGAAGCTGTCTACAGAGACGAGGAGGAGCAAATCAATCTCATACCGGTCAAAGGTCGGAGAAGTTCATTATACGTCTAATTCTTGAGATATTTAAGTCCAATTCGCCTAAGGGAGGGACCATTCCGACCCCATCAATTTTTGATATTTTACAATCGAACGACAAATATCAACAAATTTTCCTTTACTATTGACTTTTCGTAACTTCGTTTCGGGCTAGACTAAGAAGCATGATTGTTTCGTTGTCTTCAAGATTCCACAGTAAGTTTGAACAACTATGTCTTTTCGGTTTCTCCAAATGATACTTTATGAGATGTTCAGATGAAATTACGCCTATACTTGAACAGCTGAACAATATAACAAATTAAGTATTTGAATATCAAACTGCTATTTATGGTGAACAAGATACGTTTTAACTACAAAATAAATTTCCGCTAGAGAAGGAGCATATGAAACTGTCCATATCCTGATGATTTCATGAGATCTGTACCTATATTGAAATAATTATCGTGAAAGCCAACAAAAAATTAAAAAAGTACTTTCGTTAACACGGAAAACGTCGATGATTACGGATTACGTCGATGAAGATCGGTAACACTCCTGCTTTCCAATAAAAGTGGATGAGTAAAAAGTGTCAACGACGTTTCTATTTTTGAAAATCATAGTCTTTTGAATCTTTAACGATCCGTCGTACTGACTTGTTGCTCCATGAAGTCATAATATTTATATTAGCAAGAAAAACTCAAAATGAATGTCACCAAAGTTGAAAGCGTGTGAGAATTGTGTGCACCTTGCTGCTTCATGGAAGTTAGTTCCGAAGATGTGAAGGGGTCACAAAGGCCCCGAACACTTCATCGATGAGAAAAATAAGGCAGGTCAATTCTGACATAAGCTAAGAAATTTCGATGGCGTAAATAAAAATATCAACTTCTACAAATGATGAAAAAAAGACAGGAAATATGCATGTTATTTTGATATTTTTGATACGCCTGTTACTTTTGTGAAGTGTTTCTGTGAAGAACATCAAAGTAACTCCTTCTTGCCTTCTTTCTACGAGAGGATTTGGTTCATGTGTTCTTGGTTCACATTGACGGAGGAAAATCACGTACCTGAGCATTATGGACACGCGTATCGAACAGGCTTGGACGCGGCTGTCGCACTTCGAATGTAGAAATGATTTTGAAGTCGATGAAGTTGGTGAACATTTGAGTTTCCAAGAAAGGACTGAGGAAAGTGAGATATGACTTGGATTGGTCCGAGAGGAAGGCAGTTTTGTCGAACGATTGCACTGGATCCATCAAGGCCAGCGACTTTGGCTTCACTACGAAGAGTTCGTAGTTGTTGAGGATATGAACGAAGTGGTTGAGGAAGACCTCACGAATGGCGTTGTTGACGAGCAACATTTCTCGATAGTCAGTGGAAGATAACGCGGCAGCGTTTTGCACAAACGCGCGGTTTACATGAGCGGAGAGATCGTCCATACTGAGACCGGACTTCCGTGCGATGTTGGTCACCCGATCGAGAACCTCTTTCTCCTGCCGGCCACGCGGAGGAAGCAGCATGTTGAGGGCACGTGGTGGCGGAGGCGCTCGTGACGTCATCAGGATATCTGTCACTTCTTGAAGTAATACTGCGGTGTCTGGAAATGCAGCAACCTCTTCAGGCTGCGTCACCACATTACGGTCGATATCTACCAGGCAAGTGCCCGGCCCAGGAGATGGAGAGCAGGAGTCAGACAACACACCGATGAGATAGATGACTGGGGCATCTAGATAATGGACCAAGTTTGCAGGTAGGACAGGGATGTACACGTGAGGCCACACGAAGGGATACAGCAAGCCTACAAACAAGAAATGTGGAGACAACAATATTGTACAGCCGATTTCAGATAATGAAATATATATAATAATATGAAAAATAGGCAACCTGTTACCTCTCTCTTCCACTTCTTTATTGCCAGAAGCAAGCAAATTTTTGCTTGATCTGCGGTTGATTCGGTCCCTTTATCGTTGTAAACAAAAAAATTTTTTTTCCCTCATTGCGTTGTTGTGGTGAACCCTGAAGAGCCCGCGCTGAAAACAGATATGTTTTGTTTTATCTCTTGCAGAAGAGATGGGATTATACTTTACTTTCAATATTGAAAATAATCGCTGATTGCTATTTACATTATCCTTGACTGCGTTTGATTAAGCGGGACACTATCCTGGCAGGTTTTAATTGTTGATATGCAAATTCATTTTATCATAACTTCATTGTTTTCTGGACATCTAAGAAGTTTTTCTACTATATTCAAAAAGGTCATGAACTTGCGGAAATGAAACAATTAATTGCAGAATTCAATGGCATTTTTAAGTAAATTAATAATTACTCAACATTTGACTCAGAATGTGCTTCAAATAACGTAACCGACACAATTTCGAGATCGGGTAGAAATATTGCATATTTCATATATATTTTGTACTTTCATGATTGTATCCTGCATGAAAAACATTCAATGTGCATTATTTCTTGCGATCATCCTACTTATCTTTGATAAGTATTGATACCTAAGATATACTGCTAAACTCTTTTCCGACTTGTCTAAACATTGATAGATCAATAAATAATATTGTCAATATCACGATCACTGCTGTCCAGTTTTATCCTCGTTCCTGATGGTCGGATTCGGATTCATACCTCCTGCCGTGTAGAAGTGGTATTCACAGCTCCATCTGTATTTGTTCGATGAGTCATTTTCATCACTCGAAATTCTTTATGTCCTCTTTCAAGATACTGCTTCAGCAGCGGTCTATTCCGTTCTATTTTGTCGATGTGTAAATTTGCTAGAATTATTGGTGCTATATTTATCGGCGAAGCGAAGTATTATGCCAATGACTGATGAATTAGATCTCTCTAGTCCTTTTGGTTCGATGAGCCGAGTCGTGAAAAATCGTCAATGCAGAAATTCAGTGTCATCTAATTCTAATAGTTCATGTTATTATTTTCCTGATGCACGCTATCATAATTCACATTGCATTGCCTCTTTTCTTATGATGTTTACTATACTTTGTTTTACTAATGTATCTTTTATATGCAGTTAGGTCAATTTTTCTATTAATTGCTGTTGGTACAGTGTAGCCCAATACTACCTGTCATTTATTTTATATTTCTATTCCTTCTTCACACGATTGTCACATATTAGATATTTCTATACTAGATTTCTAAACTTCTATATTTTCTGAAAGCTACTGTACCTGCCAATGTGAATTTTGAATTTGTGATCAATCTGTCTGATGATGGTCAATGCAGTGCTCTTCAACATACTCAATGCAGGACATTTCATCAACCACTATGCGCAGCGCACGTTGACTTGAAAGCCGCTTTTGACTCACTAGATAAGAACGCGCTGTGGCTTCTCCTTCAAGGGATCGGAGTACCCTCAAAATACATCAACATATTTCGCGATCTTTACACCGAAAATAAAATGCAGAGTAAAAGCAGACGGGGACATTTCGAACTCCTCAACGGTGACTTCAGGCGTGCGCCACGGTTGTGTTGCGGCTCCCAATCTGTTCAAAATCGCTATTGACTTCTGGCTAGAAAAGACCCAAACTCGCTGTCGTGATTTTTTTGCGTCGATTCACTGTTCTTTGCTACGCTGACGACGTCGTTTTATTTTCGTCTGTTCTGGACTGACTCTTTGAGTTTCATTCAGTGCTCGGAGCCACTTGACGACCCTAAATCCCATCGCCCGATCTCACTTCTCTGTGTGCCATACAAGGTTCTAGAACGCTTCATCCATTCACGCACCGATCCAGTCATAGACCCTATTCTCCCCAAAGAACAAGATGGCTTTCGACGTGGGAAGTCAACAACGGATCAAGTGACCCTCCTGACGCAGGACATCGAAGACATCTTTCAGCTAGGAGAGAAGGCCGGTGTTGTCCTCCTTGACGTCGCGGCTGTATGACACCGTTTGGCCTCGAGGGCTCCACCTCAAGTTGCTGCAAATTATCCCAGATCGACATCTGGTCAGCTTCATCAAGGAAATGCTTACCAACCGCAGCTTCAACTTTCACATCAGCGACGGCCAACAAAGAAGACGGAGAAAACTTAAGAGCGGTGTCCCTCAAAGGGTCAGTGTTGGACCCGATGCTTTTCAACATCTACACCTACGACATTTCGGCCACATCAGCCAAGGAATACAGATACGCAGATGATCTGGCAATCCTTCAGCATGACAGGAACTGGAGCTATATTGAAGAGGAATTCACTGCAGACATGTCAATCCTATCCGCATACCTGAACAACTGGCGTCTTCGACATTCCGTCTCGACAACCGCGAGGCACGTCGTTAGCTAAAAGTCATCGTGACTGAGACCTCGCGTCGCCCACGTACCTGGGTGTAAAGCCTGACCGAACACTGACCTATCACCATCATCTGCAGAAGCTGACGGCAAATGTTTCCTCTCGCGTCGCATTGGTCCGCCATCTGGCAGGCACCACTTGGGGAGCCTCGACTAAGACGCTGCGAATATCCACGCAGGCGCTGGTCTATTCCACCGCCGAGTACTGTGCCCATGCTTGGTGCAGAAGCCCCCACACCCACATTCTGAACAGGGTTCTCAACAGCGCCATGCGAACCGTCTCCGGTACCCTTCACGCCACTACAGTGAACCAGCTACCGATCCTCTCCGGCATAGCACCGCCATCGCTGCGGCGAGAAGCAGCAGTTCTGGCCTTGTCTCGCAAGGCCAAGAACGACGAAGGTCACCTGCTTCACGAAATCATCGGACAATCCCCGCAACCGACCCGCCAGTTCCTTAACACCATACCAGACGACAGCACCAAAATAACGGCTCGTGGGATGGAATCGTCGATGGAAGGACGAATGGGCTCTAAGTCAGAAACAACGACTTCACAAGTTCATTGACGGACCCGGCAGGTTGCCACGCGGGCAATGGGCCACTCTCAACCGCCTCTGGACAGGTGTAGGTCGATTTGCCGCCAGCATGAAAGACTGGGGACTAAAAACGTCATCAGTCTGTGATTGTGACCACCCACAGCTGGCTCAACAACATGTCATTCAGGACTGCAGACTCCACCGACCACCTAAAGGCGACCAAAAGCCTCAAGATCCTGGACGACGACACGAGGGCCTGGCTAGCTACAACGAAGCTGCAAATTTGAGCGACGGCAAATGGCAAACGACAGAAAAAGTACTCGGAGAAGAAGCATCACTACTAGGCCTCTGTCTCAACTACTCAACTATTCAAAGACCAAAATTCAGTTACTGTCTACTTTTTTGCCATCACCAACCAATGATCTGATAGTGAACTCGGTCAGCATCGGAATTACCGACAACTTCGTCTACCTCGGGACCCGAATTTCTAGTGAATCGACTATGCTTTTACAGTTAATCGACTATCAAAAGAATGGCGTAGCGTTCTACCAGTGCTGATATACGGCTGTGAGACTTGGAGTCTTCCCATTGCTATAACCCGACGTCTGGACGCTTTTACACATCGCAAAATATTAGGTATTTGATTGAGAGAATTTCAGAAAAGGCCCCATATAAATCTCAAATATACTGAACTGCTACTGAATCATTATCCTTGATTAATCTAACAGAAAGCTACTATCACTTGAAATCATCAGAGGAATTTATTGTTTGTAGTTATAAGTGAAGCTCAATTCAAATAGACATTTTTGTTGTGTGTTCCTGTGATATTAAGAACTTGCCTACTCAGGTGATCGACTTCTAGACACTGCCTAATGTTTTTGAATTTTGCTCAAATCATAAACAATTTGAAAATTCAACTCCACTAACTTAATGGACTGCTTTTAAATTATGATTACTAATTGCACCAAACCCTAATGCTTCCACAGGTTTGCGGAAGATTTCCCAATCGCATTTTTAATAAGTTCGCTCTGGCCCCGGTATATGGCATAGTGAGGAGGCTAGGGACCGCTACCTCGATTCTGGCGGTCACATGCTTCATTTCTGATGACTCCATTCACAGCTATATATATTTATGGTGTTAGTTAATAAGTTTTCCGTTAATCTCTGTACATAATATGAGTTTGTATATTCTCTTCTTTGGTTTTGAAAGACATCTACTCTCTCCATGTGTGTAGGGCTTACTTGACCATCAATATAAACTTATTAAGGGTTGGATTCAGCATCGGCTCGAACTGAAGTTTGGTAAAAGTTTTAAGTCAGAATGGAAGAAGCTCCTGACTACTTGCAAATTCCAAACAGCTAAGGACTGTTGTCATTCTATCAGTGACTGGCAGCAAGTTGGTGTAGCAGTGATCTAGAGTGTAGAATGTCGGAGGCTCTAATCAGGCTACATTTTTCCATCCATGAAATTATCGAGATATTGAGATATTTTATTATATCTTTCGCAATTTTCACATGAACATCAATCAGGGATGTGGAGTCCTATCATTTTGATAGGACTCCGACTCCGGGGGTTGATAGGACTCCAACTCCGGGTGGCAAGTATATATACATAATCAATTTCCAAAATATTTTTATGAACAAAAAAACATCCAATTCGGTAATCAGAGTTTCATGCGTCTAATAACACAATCATCAGCCGAATGAATTTCATACCCAAAATTGTTGCAACAATACCGGTAACACTAATCATTATACATCAATCAAATTAAAGTAAAGAAAGATAGAAAGCTATGAAAAGCTATGGAAGCATGCACTGTTCATCGCGTCATTCTTAAGTTGCAAAGCAAACATTTGTTTTTGTGTCTGCACTTAGAAACCAATATTTATACATATATATTTAAAGTTCGTGAAATTTGGCAGCAAATTGTTCGATAAGCAGGAATTGTTAAATGAAATATCGCAGTCAATATGATTAAGTTTAACATAACATTTTTCTAAATTTCGATAAACTAATTTTGTTTCAGTGTTGGAGAACTTAAATGCAATTCTTGCAAACCATTTTATTACACAGCCAGCGCTTCGGATGTCCACAGCATCCATCTTCAGGGCAAACTAATGAAATTATATTTCAGGCTAACTTGATTCTAAATTCAAATCCTAGTACAATAATTATACGAAAATCTATGAATGAGCTTGATAGCTAGATACAATATAGAAATCAATAATAATAATAATAAAATCTATATTTTAAGAGGATGACACTGGTAGCAATAGCTAATTTACAATGGTCCTCTAGCATACAGAAAAACATGATTAGGTAGATAAAAGAGAATGAACATCAATTAGAAGTTTTTGAAGAAATCACATATATAGTTTCGCTTAAATTTCAAAACACTGTCAGCCTCTCGGACACAACGATTGCAGGAATTATAGAGTTCTGCACCTCGAACCACAAGCGTCATCTTTCTTAGTTTGGTTCTAACTTTGGGAATACACAGGTCTCCTTGTGTTACAGATCGTGTCTTTTTCTCTTGTTCCTTGCGTAAAAACATGCGTTGTAAATAAGTTGGTGCTAACTGATTTAGGGCTTTATACACAAGTAGAGTCTGCCTAAAGTCGACTCGAGTGCGCATGGGCATAATGTGCATTTCTTTGAATAAAGGTTTGGAGCTTTCACGTTTTGGGCGATCAAGCACAACTCTGATTGCAAGCTTTTGGAGTTTCTCAATTCTCGTTATGTGACAGGAAGCACCCCACACCGATAAACAGAAGTCATAGCAAGATTGTATGTAGGCCATGAAGAAGATTCTCCGCACACGAATTGGTAAGAATTGCTTTATCCTTCTCAACAAGGCAACATATTGAACGTGCTCATTCCATGTCAGATCTTGGTCGACTATAACTCCAAGGACTTTGTGCTTGTCAGTCAAAGATATTCTTTGGGAGAATGTGGCTATCTCATCCTTACTGAGTCGCCGCCGTTTTTGCCGTGTTGTAATTAGCATGCCCTTTGTCTTCTCCAAATTCAGTGCCATACAGTTGCCCTTACACCAGGACTCCGCCTCATTGACCAGAGTATCAACATTGCCCTTCACATCATCTAGGCATTTTCCGGTGGTAGTAATGGTTGTGTTATCAGCATACATGTCAACGATATTGCTGGCAGATAGATGTAAGGGTAGGTCGTTGACAAAGATGATAAAGAGCAGTGGGCCGATTATAGACCCCTGAGGCACTCCGCTGGGTACTGAGAGCTTGTCTGATAGTCCATTTTGAAGAGACACAACTTGGTACCTGTTTTGCAAGTAGGATTTGAACCAAGTAGATGAAAGCTCTGAGACGTTATAGGCCAAAAGTTTTTCCAACAGAAGCTCATGATTTATCAACTCAAAGGCCTTTTTAAGGTCCAACATTATAACTGCATTCAAATCACCATCATCAATGCTCTTCGTCCATTGATCCAACATATTGATTAAAGCTGTTTCACATGAATGACCTTCTCTAAAAGCAGATTGGGAGACATGCAACATCGGATGCATATGCAGATATAAATGTTTGTGTACATGCCTTTCGATGATTTTACTTGTTATTGGTAGCACTGATATCGGCCTGTAATTTTCCATGTCATTGACATCGCCTTTCTTGTGTACTGCAGATACGCGGGCTTGCTTCCACATGTCGGGGAAGATTCCAGAAGTTAGGCTCAAACTTAATATACTAAGAGATACTAAATAACAAAAAACGAGAAAAGGTCTTTCTACATCACTGCTAGACGCCGTGTAAGTCCTTGGTCTTGCTTTACTTGCCTTGGTCTCTTTACTTTCCCGAAACCTTCTGCTGCAATTAGATGGAAGTTTTAGAATAGGCATGCACAGAAATGGGGGATCATGCCTGGAACATGAAGCGATATGATGGCTTACATAAAGCTGTCTATACCGGGTGTTAAGGATGTGTTGTCTATGGACACGCATCCTGGCCCTCAGCGAATCACTTGTTTGGCCAATGTAATTTGAATCGCACCCTCTACATTTCAGCACATAAATAACATCCTTCGTAGAACAATTCATGTTATTTTTAACTTCAAAGATCTTTGTCATATTGTTTTTAACGAATGGAAATTCTGTACCCTCAATTATTGATGCACAACAGGAGCATTTTTTGTCTTTGCATTTATTTACTCCACTAAAGGTTATTCTGTTGTTTTTCCTCAATACATGTAAGAGGGATTTAGGTTGACGACACGATCTTTGAATTTCGTGATCTTTAAAGAAAGGGGTTAGTTGTAAGCTCGAAAATACTGGCGATATTATGTCTTTATGTACATTGGGATTATTTGGATTGTAAGTCTCCACAAAAGGTATCCTTTTATCATTACTTACAGTATCACTTGCATCACTAACCCTCCGATTCATACAGATAGCTCTAATTATGGCATCATTAACGAAATCATGAGGATATCCAAGCATATGCAATCTGGATTTCAACTCTTTCAATCTTAGATCCTTCAAATCTGGCTTTGATACTTTGCGGTTTATTCTATTCGCTAGGGCGTACGGTATATTCTTCACACAATGTCGGTGGTGATTAGAATGGAAGGGTACGTAATTAAAGCTATCCGTTGGTTTATGGTATATGTCAGTCTCAATCTTAGTCATAAAAATCGTCTATATTCCCAAATGTGTCCTTCCAAATAATAAATATATCATCTATATATATACGTGTATATATATAATTAGAAAAAAGTGAACTCAGTAATCGGTAAAATATAGTAAAATAAGATGAGAACTCAAAGAAAAACTCCAGATTTGCAAGCACAAGCGCTTTCTTATCTACAGGTGCTTCGCTGAACAAGGAACAATATCAATTAAGCCTTAGAGGCAGGGATATATCAATTTACGATATTCAAATTTTAACACATGTATCAAAGGAAATAGAAGGAATAGAAATCAATGTATATGTACATGTAAGTGGTTATCAAAGTTTCATAGTTTGGAGACGGTATACATACATGCATGTAGATATCAAATGATAAGGAGGATCATGGTAAGTTAGTCACAGGTTATTCAATGTGGGGTGAAATTTATCTATGAAAAATCGTTCTTTACAACGTCGAAGTATGTTGTCATCACACCTTACTTTGTAGAATGGAAAGATTTTAAATTTTCTTTTTCCACACGTATCAATATGTCCACTAACGCGTATTTTCCTGTATTGCGGGTGACAAATTTGCTCTTTATGGATTCGAGTACGTTCGCGTAGTGTGTTGCCTGTTTCTCCAATGTAAAATTGATTGCATCCCATGCAGGTAAGTACATATATCACATTTTGTGTTGAGCATGTCATTGAGGTTTGTATTTTAAAAATAGTTCCATTGAAATTATATTCACAGCCTTCAAGCATTTTAAAAATAGTTCCATTGAAATTATATTCACAGCCTTCAAGCAAAACTTCGCATGTTCCACACCGGGAATCCTTACACCTTTTAACCATGGGAATTTCTATATATATATATATATATATATATATATATATATATATATATATACACATTGTCTAGCTTATTTAAAAAAACTGGTAACCTACATCATAGATCATTATAGGCTTACCTGAATCTATCTTTAGTGATCATTGCTGCATCAATTATCAATTGTTTTCGATGAAATTTTATCAAATGTCGCTTTAAGTTGGATGCATGCGACTCGGCTCCTCCAATCTTGTTGATGTGTGCTTCACACGGTTTTTCTACAGTCTCTACTAGAGAGGTACATCCCCCATCCTTCTTCAAAAAATATGAGTACACTTTCGATTTCAATATGCGCTTTGGAGGATAGATCACACACACGATTAACGTGAGGGTTAAGAGGTAATGTTCTCAAACAAACTAGTATTTCACAGGGTGTCCACCCTATCAGAGAAAAAAAATTCACGTACAATTCACGTACATGACAAGAAATTCACGTACCACTATTTCAGGCCTACTTGCCCGGCAAGCGACAGTTGATTGAGTCAAAATCATTCAAAAACACTATCCGCAGCAACTGCTCAAACAAATGCAGTTATGAGATCTTTACAGTAGAAAGATAGTTCTTCAGAACTATCTTGTATACACACCGCACACATAATAATATAAGTGCGTTCGATGCTGTTTTGAAGCCATCATTTCACAAATAAATGGTATTTTTGGTCACTCAATAATCTCTAAATACAACATAATTCACGGCTATAAAAATCAAGGGTAATAATAATAGGGATTGTGTTTTTAGATTTCTAGAAGCAGATTAAAACTAAGAATATTAGTGTGCATATTCAAGGAGATAACTTTTATTTCTTTTAAAAACATCAGGATAGAAACAATAGACTGAGTCCACCATAGCAAAAAAACTAGTCAATCTAAAAGTTTTCCAATACTCGGCGCTTCCGTTGTGCACATAAGTATGAGATTTCCGCTTCCTTCTCCCTCTCCCTTGCCTCATTCAATTCAATAGCTTTCCTTTTTCGAGCTGTCTCCTCTTGCTGCTTTTCTTTCTCCTTCTGTTTCGCTTCCAATGCAGCTTTGTAGCGAGCATTCGCACCGTATGTTGCGAATGCTCAACCGACCCAATTGCTTGCTGGCCTTGGCGAAGCATTGACAATTTTGCGTAGCCACATATGCATGTACATCTATATATGGGCCTTACAGAGACAAAAAGCCCTAGTATATGACTGCACAATACACATGTATGCATCTATTACAAAAAGCATAAAATGATTCAGGACACGAAGATGTCAAGATGCTTAGCAGAATTTCACAAATTTTCATTGTCTGAACCCAGACCCGTTGTTAGTAGCGGCTATATTGGATGAACATATCTACATGTTTATGACTTTCTTTCTTGCAACATACTTTTTTGTAGAACCAAGTCAGAGTTCGTGCAACAACGGAAGATAAAAAATTCAGCACATGTAACAAGAATCAGTGGATATCAAGTAGGAGTAAATAGTAGTAAATACCACTATCTGCGCAACTGAGCTGAAATTCACGTACACCTTCGCATTTTCCCAAAATTCACGTACAATTCACGTACATACGTGAATTTCACGTACAGTGGACACCCTGATTTCATTTTTGTATCTGATGTGACCTTTAGTGCGTAGGTGTGATCGAGGCTAGGAAGGCTTGTCTTCTCTACTAAATCACCGAGTGAAAAGACAATCCTTTTTCACTATCACGGTTCATTCCCTCAACTATTACAAGCTTTGAATGCAGCTGTGTCTCTGTACTTTTTGTTCGATGGAGAAAGTTGACATCAAGACACTGACACCTATGCACGAGGATAAATTATTTGCTTGTATTATATTTCGCGTCTAGTTATAGGCCGGAGTCCGGTGATAGGACTCCGACTCCGACAAAAATGATATGACTCCGGGACTCCGACTCCACATCCCTGACATCAATGCATGCTACTATCACGAAATTGATTCGCCGTAATTGTAGTCTTGTGAATCAGAATGACAGAACCACAAATGGAAATTTATGAAAACCAGCGAAGAATGGATGGATATCGACACGATATTTCAACTCCGCGGTGTGAGCCTTGTTTGAGACAGAGTGCTTTCTCATCTTGCGATCTGTTCGATTATCTAATTCTTTCATCAAGGCTTGTGTATCAACATTTCAACATTAAAGAAACGTGAATAATGAGTACAAAGTTTCAATATTATCACCGCCTTCGTTGATTTATCACATGCTCTATCGAATGCAGAATGCGCCAAGACATTTCTTCTTGATAATCAAAACCTTTGGGGAAAAGAGCTCGGAAAACTGTCGAATATTTATGAAAGACGACAAACAATTGATTATGGAACTAACGATACACTTTGACATTTCCTCTTATGATCGTTCGTTGATGCCGTTGAAATATCGAACAGTTATCGAGATTTCATTTCCCATGAATATTCCTCGAAGAAATGATATTTTCAGCGAGTATCAAGCATTACAAGGAATCAATGTCTCCGACTCATTATCCAATTATTAGTGAGGTCAGGCGGAACTTCACTCACCCAATTATCGAATCTCGGAAGCTATGACGTCATAATTTGATGTGATGAAGTAATCCGCACTCTCATTGAACTGAACAGATAATTTGAAAACAAGATTAAAGTACAGTTCATACATTTCGTTTGCGATCACTGTCATTTGGCGCCATTCTTTTTCAATACAAAGGAAATATCGCCGTTCTGCAATAAAACCAAGTAAGAGAAATGTCGCGGAGTGCTGGTTCACCCAGACACGTGATGATACAGTCGGAGAAACCATGATGAAAAATATACTTTATATGATGCCGACAATGAATGTAATATTCTTGAAGTCATCTATCGGGACACTTTCTGTTTTGAATTTAAGTGCGGCAATAACAGGGTCGATAACTCCCGACGCTGAACGCAATGCAGGCCTACAGAGACGCACTAATAGTTCGACATTATTTTTTAAATTTTGCAGTGACGTGCATTAATTTTGCATTGATAACTTCAAAACAGATGCGTCATCATTATATGGAATTTTTCAGGCGATGTGTGTACACATTTCCGTTTAACATTCGTCATCATCAATATCATTTCAGATTGACTCTCTTCGACATACACATCGAAGGTATCTGAGGCTCATCAAATCAGGAAACAAATTAAGGTGTCACTTGTAATAATGAAACGATGATTGATATTTGCAGGAAATTATGTACAGCAGATTGACATGAAGCCGATATCAAAGATCGTCATCTTTCATATAGAACACGCAATGATTAATGTGACAGAAGATGAAGACTGAGGGTCTTGAACAAAATACATGATTTTGGATCGGTTACACTTTCTACATCCCTTCCTGCGTTGAACAAGGTTGGAATGGAATGGGGCCCACTTTCAGAGCACAAGTTAGGTCAATTCCTTCATACACGTAGCTCTTATGGCAACAAATAAGTCTTTAATTGTGCATTGATGCAATTCTTCGAACTATTCATAATTATTAGAAATTATTAAGATTCAATTTTTATTCTCCAAATCATTCTCTAAATCAGCGAAAACCAATAAGCTGACATGACAGCGAACACAGATTAATACGGCAATGGAGGAATCAGTCAAATATTTACTCATCATAAATACGTACCTTTAACATTTTCAATGGCATTATTAAAAATCAAAGTTCGTGCGTCACTTTTAGTATTCAATAATAGCTATTATGCTCATGTCAGTACAATATTTATGGCCCCACGACGATTCTTATTTAGCCTCCGTTCAGAGGAACTGTGACATTGATTACAAGTTGAAATTAGAAGACAATTGATACCGATTTTAGTGGGAACTCTGGAAAAGCACAAATTAGGTCCTAAATTGACGTCTCCCGATACATCCTGTTTATAATTGTACACTACACACTGCAACAAATGATAATCAAATTCAAAATGACAACATGAACGTAACAGTGATAGGCATCGATTATCTTTCAATACTTCAAATATTAGTAAAATTTAATTTTTGGGCTAGAAAATCTTTTTAAATTTTTTCCTGCATCACCGGAAGAGCTATGATTTCTTATCAACAACTAAAATGGGCAGCAAATGTTTGCTTACTTTTTCAACATTGAAAAAAAAGAATTGCAAAGCATTTTCAAGGATTGAATATCTAAAGAGAATGACAATTATTAAGTCAATAAAAGACACCAACACCCTCGATTCCCCTACCGCCCTCGCCCGACCTAGGAATCGAAACGAAGTCCGCGGTGGAGACGAGCTCGCACCTTTTTCACTAGGCCGCACTGACGGTTCAAAAGGAATGCGAGTGAAGGCAGAAGTCATCTCCAAGTGATATCGACAGCCAATCTTGTCAATCTTCTGTGTGACGTAGTCGCATGACATGCTGATATGCTGTCTCGCTACAACATGATTGCTGGCAGTATTTTGTCAATAATAATAAGACAATAAGCTGTCGATGTCACTTGGAGATGACTTGGAATAAGTTGCCGATATCCACCGCGGACTTCGTTTCGATTCCTGGGTCGGGCGAGTGCGGTCGGGGAATCAAGGATGTTGGTATATTTTATTGACTTAATAGTTGTTATTCTCTTTAGATATTCAATGTTCTGCGACAGACCTTTGTTGCCAATTTTCAAAGATTGATTTAGCATAAAAATGATTCGCTTACTTTTTTTGAAAGATCACGAAACTGTACTGATTCGAAAGGTAATGCATTGGAAACGGGTTTGACAACTTCGATATTTGGTGATACAGTGGTTCTCTGTTCAATGCATGATTGGCCATGAATCAAAAGAATTCATCGAAGTCTGTCCGACATAAGCCCAAGAACTTCTTACAGAGACGAATGGATGATCTCTACTATTTAGATGTGGTTGTGCATTATCTATTCTCATTTCAGTTTATAGCTACCACATCGCAAGAGAAAATAGAAAAAACAGACGCATCAGTCTGACCGAGTGGCTGCAAATCGATCTAACTACTGTTATGTAACAATCTGATGAAGTCTGGCTTGCTAGCAATTAATTATACCATGTCCATCTCATCTGGCGAAGCAATTCATGTGCAGCACAGGTATATTATAAGAAAATTGCGCATAATGTCTACTTGTCAGTCTACCTGCAAGCTTAGTAGACATCAAACAATGTAACAAGCTAGACATAAATGCATTATACTTCGAAGCATGATTTGTATAATTCATTAGAATTTTACATTGTATCACGTACATGAAATTCCCTCATCTTGAAATACCACATCATAATTCGTAGTAGTGGAAATCAGAGATGCTCTTCTCTCATACTTCAGCAAAGCTGAATAAAATATACAAAACTGAATGAAAGTTTTAAGAAGCAGTACATGTGAAGTTGAATATATTAAATAAAAAACAAAACTTAAAAGTTATATCTAGATGTTTCCGCTTCCTTCAAACAACGATATGCGAAATTTGTGCCACATTCTTCTACATTAAGAACTTAAGTCATTAAGAATAGCTTTGATCCTGCCTCACATTTGATATCCTGGCTGTAGCTAGACCGATTTCGTGACAGTTTTCAGTTACTTTCTAATGATGAAACTCAGGTGGACGAAAGACACATCAAATAATCGAACTAAGCTGACGTGTCAGTTTATTTATGACAGTCACTCTTAATGTGGATGAATACGGCACTTGTTAGCCCACACACGAACCTTTAAGTATTTTCAGGCTGTTTGATTGATGAGACACACAGAATGGTCGGCTCAATTTTTATAGTGTTATAATTTCTTGACAAATGGAATTTGACACACACAAACACACACACCTTAGAAAAATTAAAATCTCGTGATAAAAAATGTGGAAAGAAATTAAATAATACTTCTTAGATCATCTGCGCAGAGTCTTCGTTGACAGCAGCTATATGCAGTTAGTGGAAGATGAATGACCATGCCTGACCCCTGCTGAAACCTTTCTTGGTAATCTCATTCTCCACGTGAAGAATGAATCCTATGCAAGTGATCATTGGGTTGATCATTTTTGATAAATATTCCTTGGAATTCTATCAGTTCTTGATGTCATCGAATTATTATGCGACTTGTTTATGAGAAAAAGGAAGAACTTTAGACTGCGTTGGGAAGGCAGATGAGCAATTCTCAGACGATGACGATGTCAACTGCAGACAAGAAATCTGTCACCAGACTCGGACATATATTTTCTATTACTTTTGCATTGCTAATAGACGTAAAGTCATAATTAATCATAGTGACAATCAATTCAGGATTCCAGATTTCTGGAGGCTTTCAGTTGTGGTAAGATACATAGCATCTAGGGCTTCAATAATGTATTTTTTATCCACCATGTTTTAAATATATATTGTTTTTTTTATAATTGATGAGAATTGCAGTGGTTCTATAAGCAAAGCAGCATTAATACCTTCTCCTAAGACCTAGTGAATGAAAGGGAAACATGATATTATACAAATCATCCTAAAAGAATTCTTTAATTAGGGAAATTTAGGGAAGTTAGAATGCTCATTGCTATCATCATTGAAAGTGGTGTGCTATAATTCATTTCGGAATACTTAACCTTTTTTCAATTCATTTTAATATGCGGGTTCATCTTTAAAGCTATCAGGCTAGTAACCAGATAAAGATAAATAAAGGAAATGACGAAGAGAATTGAATAATATATGAATAGAGATAATGATAGAAAAGACCAAGTGATAATGGAAAACTATATTGCCAGTAATGCCATGAGTCATTGCCAAACTTAAACGATTTATTTTGCAAGAGAATTTTGCACGGAGAATCACTACAACTACTTTCTTTGCTCAGCGGCCACAGTGATGCAGGTGATAATCAACCATAGCACCGCAATTATACACAAATTGTACCGTGAAAGATTAGATAATTGTTGCCTCCGAATATAGAGTGAACTCTACTCGCTCTGTTAATAGTGCTTTGCGAAAGTACGTATGTCACAGCTAGATAGATTTACTGAAATACGTAAAGAGAAGGGACAGTCTCAAGAACAGAGGATTAAATATCGAAACAAAAAATACGCATTTACAGTATAAAACAATACAAAGCAATTAAAAATGACATTGCTTTCAACCATGCCTGAAATATATTAAAAATATGTTTATAATCATATTTTATACATCGCAGGCCTACGTGTAGATGTATCTCAAAATCCCCAAAAGCTCGATGCCTTCTTCAGGGTGTCCGCGCAAATTTGAATGAAAATTTTCAGGTGTCTTCCAGGATTTCCAGTGTAAAATTCATTTCCAGGTTTTCCAGGGAAATATACCAAAAATCAGGAGTCACACAATTATCAGAAATCAATCAATTGATTAACTCCAATTCAATTATAATTAGCATTTGATAACCCTTTGTCCTGTAAGACTTAGCATCCATGTGTTTTCGTTCAACGGTTCATCATAAATACTGTATTGCAATTAAAGTTGTCCGCTCCATAATCTTTAATAAATCTGTAGAATTGAGCTACGAGACTTACCTCCCGTCAGACACTCAGCTACAAGAGTCAAGCTACGGTAGGATTTCGACTGAAGGACAACGCGGTACTCGAGAAGGATGCATGTGAACACTTTCACCATATTTTCTACACTCAGCAGTTGCATAGCTTCGCGAAGAGGGTATTCGAATGCAGGAAGTTCAGTGTCACTAGGACGCTGACAGATGCAGGCTCGAGGATGATAGAGAGAGTCGAAATGAACGGATGCACCGGCCGGGGGCACCGGGACCTCGAACAGAAGGTTATACAGCAACGCCTCCACCTGTATAAGAGAGAATGACAATGTCACGGTGAATACTGCCGGACTACTCCACAAGACGGCAAGAAGAAGGAGAATAACGGTGAAAGGAAAGTTGTGATGTGTAGACTGTACATGCTCATAATGGCGGAGTAGACCAGGAGAGTTTAACTGAGATATTATCAGATGAGACAAAGGGCTGCTTTCAACAATTTTCTGATAGATATATTTGTCAACTATATTATAAATAACTTGTCAGCCTTAATTCTCTTATCTCTTCACGAGATGCATTCGATTTGAAGTAAATAAAACTCCAAGACACGATCTTATTGCACAATGTCTCATAAATATTGAAAAAATGATGAAAAAATTTCTAAAAAATTCAAAAATGTTCATAAAAATCAGTGATTTGCAACTTAACTCCTGCTGTACATAGCTCAGACTAACCCTTGTGCTTCATCGAAAAGAGTTTTGAAATTCCATGTAAACTGGAGGGAGATACAAGTTGCTACCTACACAATGATTCCCTGAGCATCCGCTAATTTTAGCTTTATCAATATTATTGACATGAATGTTGAGAAGTCATAAAAATCTAAAATTTTAGGCCATTCACTGACGGAGTCAGCAGAAGTTCATAAAAAATAAAAGTTTATCGATCCTTGGTCTTATTTCATCTGCACCACCAGTAAGGTCAGGTAGCAGTCCTCATAGTCTACTGACTGATAAATTCGGAGAATTATAATCTGTGTCTTGAGTGATGTATGCACATCTCAGAGTTTCTCAGCGTTCCACCCACCTCGGTGTAAAATATCTCCCCTTATCCTTCTCATACAGTAAGTGGTTAAAGAGGACAATGGACGATTATAGGAGATTGAAAGGCATTGTTCTGCTTACTAAGTAAATCCGACTGACCGAGTAAACATAATTTCCCAATATTCAACGAGAATTTCACATTTAGCAAAAACGTACTCTGAGGATCTTCAAACCTCAAGATCGCCTTACTTCATAATCCCACACAAGCTGGAATCATCATCATCATCATCGCCAATTTGAATCCGGTTTTGTCCCCGACAAGCAAGGGTGGCCGGATCTACCTCACTGCAGCGAAATTTTTCTGACCCCTTCACGCCACCTAGATCTATTCAAGGCATCTTCTTTCTTCAGGCCGGCCTTCTTCATCTCCTCCTCTACTTGATTTCTCCACATACGCTTGGGCCGTCCTCGCTTGCGTTTTCCTTCAACTTGAAGATGAAGGACTTTCTGCAGAACATTGTCATCTTCTCTCCTCAGCACGTGACCGTACCACCGTACCCCGCTTGCCTTCGCCAAATTTCCGATCTCTTCCTTCAAGCCCAACATGTCCATCAAGATGGTGCTGTTCTTCCTGTCCTTCAGCTTGGCTCCACACATCGCTCTGATCATCGCTCTTTCTGCCCTCCTCAGGATGTTCATTTCGTTTTCCCGCAAGCACCATGTTTCACTTCCGTACAGCATCACTGATCTTACACAACTACGGTAGACCATCCCTTTCAATTTCAAGGAGAATCTTCTTCCAAGCAACAGTTCACTGATTTCCCGAAATCCACCCAAGTCGCACTCTCGCCGTAACTGCAGCTTCACATCCACCACTGGCATTGACTCTGCTACCTAAGTAACAGAAGGCTCGCACAGTTTCGATTCCTCGGCATAGCTCTTCAGTGCCCATCACATCGTCTCCACCGGACCCTAGGCATCTCTCGCACGAAAAATTCCGCGCAAGGTTGGACGTCACTTTCTTCACTTTCGCGCATCTGCCGTGAATCCAGAGCCCGCATTTTGTGCACAGCACCGAGTTCTTCATTACTCTTTTCCCACACACACCACATGGATCTCTCTTTGATTTTACTCTTTCTCCTTCTGAGCCACTCATCATCACTTTCGTTTTGCTGATATTTACTTTCATACCCTTTGATTCCAGCGCTTCTTTCCATTTAGCAAACTTCACTCTCAGCCCATCCAACGACTCGCTTGTCAAAACAATATCGTCTGCATAGAGCATCTCCGCTAGCGGTCCTTCTCTTGCATCTCTAGTCACCACATCCATTACGATAGCGAACAACAGAGGCGACAGAACGGACCCTTGGTGGACTCCAACTTCCACGGAAAACACGTCCGACAACTTCGATCCAGATCTGACTTGTGTCCTTGCCCCATCGTACAAACTCATCACCGCTCTCACTATCACTTCCGTCAGACCCTTCTTTCGCATCGCCCATTCCAGTACTCGCCTTGGGACACGATCGAATGCTTTCTCCAGATCCACGAAGCACATGAACAATTTCTTGTCTTTGTCCATGTACTCTTCCTGCAATCTTCGCAATACGAAAATGGCATCTGTCGTGCCCTTGCCTGGCATGAAGCCAAATTGCGACTCGTCCAAAGAAACAAACTCCCGAATTCTCCGCTCCAACACTCTCTCCACGATCTTCATCCCATGTTCCAGGAGTTTGATTCCCCTATACGCTCCGCAATTCATGGCATCACCCTTTCCCTTAAAAACTGGCACCACTACGCTTGTTTGCCATTCTTCTGGCATTCCCTTGCCTTCCATGACACCCTGACAAATTTCCGTCATGACACGAATTCCGACTTCTCCACTCGCTTGGATCATCTCGACAGACACATCTGACAGCCCAGCTGCTTTCCCTGTCTTCATATCATTCATTGCTCTTATCACTTCGCCTCTGGAGACATTCTTCTCTGGCCCTTCTACCTTGTCCACGTGGGTATTTTGATCCCATTCATTCTCCTCATTCATTATCACCTCCATGTGTTCCTTCCATATTCGTCCTCTGTCATCCTCCGTGAAACCCAGACGTCCATCTTTCCCCCTCATACACCGTCCTCCTTCGACATCTTTCCTTTCACGCTTCATGATCTTGACGCGTCTGAAGATCTCATGCGGATTTTCCTTCATTTTTTCCATCTCCTTCACGGCCTCCTGCTTCATGGCCCTTGCAACAGCTTTCTTCGCCTGCTTTTTCTTGCTCCTGTAATTAGCTTTGTTGCTTTCTGAACCATTCATCTTTAGGGTTTTAAACGCTTCCTTTTTCATGGCTATTGCTTTCTTTACTTCATCATTCCACCACCAGGTATCCCCTCGATCTCGTCTTCCTTTCTTCTTTCCACAAACTTCATCGCATGCCTGCAGCACCCCAGTCTTGAAAGCATCCCACAGATCAGTCGCTTCAACATCAACAAGTTGCTCAACCCTTTCCTGGAATTGTAGCCTCGTTCCATCATTTTCAAGTTTCCAAACTTTTCTTCTTGAAACGCGCTCCTTTCTCACAATCTTTCGTGTCCTTGCTTTGTCCAAATCTGCAATTAGCAATCGGTGCTGCAATTCGCCAGCGATTGTTTTCACATCTTTCAGGTGTTTCCGATCTTCCTGTCCAATCACCACGAAGTCAATTTCTGTCTCATTGCCACCGGCACTGTAGGTCACCTTCTTCTTTTCGTCCTTCCGGAACCACGTGTTCGCCACGCACAAGGTCTTTTCATCGCAGAACTCTAGGATTCGCTTTCCTTCCAAGTTTCTCACTCCGATGCCATTCCCGCCATGTATGCCTTCGAAACCGTCGATGCTCTTCCCGACGTGGCCGTTGAAATCGCCAAGACCTAGCACCAGCTCGTCACTTCCCTGCACCTCCCACTCGCTTGCCATTTCGTCATAGAAACGATCTTTCTCAAAATCTGGTCTGCCACATTGCGGGGCATAGCCACAAACCACGCGCACAACTTCAGCTTCGAAGGCCATCACCATTCCCATCACCCTATCGCTCCGTCTTCGAACTTCCACAACCTTCTCACACAATTCCTCCTTCACCAGTATTCCAACCCCTGAGTTTCCAACATCATTGCCAGACCACCACAACTTGTATCTTCGTCCTCTGACGCCAACGAAGCGGGCTCCTTCACCTCTCCACCGCACCTCTTGCAGACAGCAAACATCCACATTCCTTTTTCTCAGCTCTTCACAGACTTCGGTTCCTCTTCCACGAAAGCTTCCGACATTCCAACTGCCAAACCTCACCCCTAAACCTTTGCAAATTGATCCGGAGATTCTTCGCACCCCCTGCCCATTGAAGAGCTGCCGGGAACTGGGGGCCATTACATTTCTTGCACAGTTCATGAGGATTTGTTGGAGCCTTGTTTTCTACGAGGAGCATGCCCTTGCTTACCCTCAACCTCGGTTTTACGACATGAGTTGTCCATGGAGCATTTGATATCGAAGTGTCCATCTCCTAGGCTGATTGCCTTCACCACGGCTAGCGAGCTCAGCCTGCCCGTTTTCCACTCTCCCCTTCTCCTCTAACCTTAACCGACGACTTGCTTGGCACAAGCACTTCAACAGCAGGAGTGGAGACCAGGACTACCAGTGGGACATATCCGGTGCCATCGGGCCCAGACCTGGGGTAAGGTGCTACTCCTCCTCCTGCCATTGGTGATGCATCCGTTGTCCAGGGCCTGCTCTGCTGCTCCTAGCCACGCAGACACACCAAACACACATCACACTCCTAAAACAGATAGATCTCAGCATTTATAAAAACCATACCAAGATCTACTGAGAGTCATTTGATCTAGGCCTGTGTTCGAGTGTGACAGTGCTACTTAAGCAGCCACAACCCAAAGCAGCACAAGCTGGAATCAAATATTCAATTTTAGTCTTTATGTGAGAAGTCCTGAAAAAGGCTTGATAAGATAATTTCCTTTCATTTACATCAGAAAAAAGGTGATGACAGTCGACGGAATATCATGATATTATATCGAAAAAAGAATGGGGAACTCGAAATATTTTCCTCAGTGCATTTCCCGCTCGTTAAAGGGAATACACGAAAAGACCGCTACACGCCGCTTCGGATACAGACCCTTCTTCACAGAGGTCTCTGGAGTCTGTGGGGTTTGTGAGGTCGATTAGGACATGTGCGAGGCTAGTGAAGGTATCCACAAGGCTGATGAGGACACCTTCAGACAGGTGAAGGCAACTATGTAGAATGGCAAGAGCGCGCTGTGAGATTGATGAGGGCACTCTCAGACTGGTGAAGTCACATAGAATGACAAGAGAGCGTTGTGTGATTGGTGAGGGCACCCTCACCAAACTGGTGAAGGCACATAGAATGGCAAGAGAGCGTTGTGAAATTGGTGAGGACACCCTCAGACTGGTGAAGGCACATAGAATGGCAAGAGCGCGCTATGAGAATAATGAGGGTACCTTGAGACTGGTGATTGAACCTAGAATGATAAGGACACGCTGTGAGACTGATGCGGTCACCTTAAGACTCGTGAAGGCACCTATGATGATATGGACGCACTGTGAGAATGATTAAGGTGCCAATGATTGATACGAAAGCTTGAGAGGCTAATGTGGTGATTGTGGGGTAGATGAGGTACCTACACAGCTGGTAATAGCACCTATGATGGTTTGTGGACGCCTGAGGCTGATGACGTGTCTGTGAAGTTGAAAAGATCATGGAATGCTTGTGAGATGATAAAGAACATAAAAAATGTTGACGTGGGGAGTTGCCGATATCCGAAGATTGAGGAAAAAACGAAGCAGCGGTGATGGAATCCTAACTAATGGAGGGAACATCCCTGAACTTCGTGAGCTCACCTCCACTTCGTTGTTCACTTCCTCTTCTCTCACGTACACCCACAGATCCCATAACCACCGCTCCAAGGCGTGGAGAAACGGCTGTCGAGTGAGAATCCCCAATGCCTTCTCGCAGTAGAGAGTGTCTTCCTCCTGATTGAACGTGACATCCGGCGGAATGCCGTTGTTCTCGATGGCAAACATCCGCTCCAGATGGACGAACGCTTCCCGGATCGCCGGATGATGCACCGGCTCCGTGAAAACGAGACATAGTCCATTGATGCGAGTCCCATCAGCGCGAGTGATGACGAAGTGCCGAATGTGCGGCTCAGCGGACTTGGAGGTGCGGAAATGCATCCCGTGTGGCATTGCCATGAGTGTGACGCTGGATGGATCGAATTCCGGCACTGATTTGCTTCCTCCGGTCTCTGGGAAGTGACAAAGTTCTGCTGGTTGGTAGGCGCGGTCCAACGGAGCACTATCCGGCCTGGTGACACCTCCGGTGGTGAAGGGACTATTGGCCTCATCATCTGAGTCATAGGCGGCAGCCTGGTTGTACGACAGGTCGGGAAAAGGGTTCAGACCTCGCTCAGGATGTAAACCACTGACGAAGAAGTAATCCACCATGAACTCCTCCTGCATAGCCCACTTCAGACTTTGTTTCGTCAACTCCATGGCACCGAGGCTGGAAAGAAGAACGCATTCGTGTAAATGGCAATTCGTTAATCTTAATATACGTGTAGACATAGTGGTCATGAAAATTTGTCGTTCAGCAACTACTTGTTTAGTTATTTTGGTACTTAAAGGCGTAGCTCGGTCGAATTTTTGACTTCGTCTCAATCTTAACTCTATCTCCTCCTGAGTTAAACGGGACACCTGTCGCCATCCCAAGTAGCTTTAATGCTTGAGAATGTGATTTGTATGGACAGACCTATTCATGAGTATCTTCATCCCAAAATCCCACTATATTTAATGAAAATTCAGCTTATATCTTTAAACTTACATAGACCTACTTTAACAAATAACACGATTTCGTTAGAGTATATTTATGAGCAATACGGTTTGCATAATACAGCACAGATTTATTGAATGTTCATATCCATAATTCGACATTTTAATTGATGAATGAAGTATGCGACTTGTCTCCGTCACTCATTTCTGCTTCGGTTGAGAATGTATGAGCATTACGTGGTCGAAGCAAGTCAAGTGGTCGAAGCAAGCATGTATGTTGGACCACTCTCTCTCATTGGAGAGTTGTCGGAGGTGACGTCATCACGAAACTTTGCAACTCTCCTGCGCTTCAACGATAATGAATAAGATGAGAACAAGTGGAAAACAGGGATCAGGGATACAGCCAGCATTGATTGAGCGAATAAAAACGCTATGTAAAATTGGCCGAACTACACCTTTAAGCTCCTGAATCTCTGTAGTCGGTTCTGCAGTCGTTCTCGAGGATACAGGTACTTACTACTCTTGCTCCTCGTTTATTATCGACTGGGCCCCACGTTTGAGGGTGCAACATTTGGATTATATCGATTCTCGTTCGCATGAAAGCGCCTCCTCCACATAGTCGAGGGTGGAGATGTAGGAGCTCTATATCCTTCCTGACATTGTGCATCCACTTATTTCTTTGACTACCTTTGATGTTCGCATCCGGTATCTCCAGATCGATTACTCTCCTCGGCCACATGCAGTTGGACATTCTTTGGCGCTGACCGTGCCACCTTAAGCGATATTGCCGCAATTTGGCATCCAAATTGTTCAGGCCAAGCATCCCCCATAGGTCGCACATCGAGCGTCGCCCATAAAGCTTGATCGCATACATCTATCATATCATGGAGTTCTCGCTCTTGCTAAGGCGTGCGAGATCTTCTGCTTTGATGAGCCATGTTTCCGAAGCATACAATAGTACGCTTCTTAAATATGCCTTGCAAACATGAACCCTGCGTCTGAGAGAAATCCCTTTATTCGTCAGGACTGGCAACAGATCATGGAAATTCTTCCAAGCACTTGTTGTACGGGCAGTAACCACCCCACCACAGCCTCTGAATCTCCCAAGCAACTTCATATAAGTCGTTAGCAATTGTCATCTGAGCGACCTGCGGCTATGATGTGGGGAGTACTCCTTTGCAACACCGGCACTTAAAATACGGATCAGCGCGTAAAATAAACAGATCAGTACATCTACGATGCACCCATTTTCAGCAAGATGAGCAGCGGATCGAGTTCCTTCCGGCGCACAGGTATTTTCAAATGAAGTATCTAGAGTTTCAGCTTCGTCAGGTGAAATTTTCTCCAAGAAACAGGAAGATAATGATCGTCATCCTTCTGGACTAATTCGATTCTCTAACAGTTTCTTTAAGAGTTAGTAAGCGTAGTGGCACGAAGTGCGAAGTACGACGATGCCCTCTGCCTTGCAAAACACATACGACTATTTTCGGATGCGGTCCCCCTGCTTTTCTTTAGTTGTGTCGTTTACCGTTGACGAAGACAATATAGCAAAATGTGAGAACTTTCTTCAGACTCGGAAGTTAGAGGACGAATGAATTTGATGAGACAATTCTGTCAGCTGAAATTATTGAACTGAGCGATAGTAGGTGATCATGTCTTCACTTGATGTGAGTTGCCAAGTTTGAGCACATTTGTTTGGTTAAACTATTGGTCAACTCGTTGAAGGAGATTTGGAATTACGAAGTAAAACCGTAGTTCAAAGGTTGGGAATGGCCAAGTACATACGCAGGCTAATTGACATTTTTTATGTTCAAGATCTTCGTCGATATCCTTCAAGATAATCATGAAATAAAGTACTAACAATCATACATCGTAGATGCAGTTCTGAATGCATTACGCTAAAATCAAACAGATCAGATTGTGTGACACAAGTCTGAAAAATTGTGTATGCTTGAATCATCTGAATTAGAGAGCTTGTGACCAGAATATTTGCAAACTTGGAAGTTTGATGAACACAGGACATTGCTGTCAGATGTTTGACATGAAACTCAGCACGTGACTGTCTCTTTTTCATTAACGGTCAAGGGCAGGAAACTCCTTTGTTCTCATTGACCACGCATTACAAGCATGAAAGAAAGAGTTTTCCAGCTCTAAATAGTGTGACTGTTTCTTAACATGAACATTTTCGAAAAGGGAACAGAGCGAGAGACACATGGAATCTTTTAAAGCATCACTGTGACTATCTTGTTGACATTGAATCAGAAGACTTTTTGTGATCAGCAGGGTTGGAACCAGCCGGGCTTTTGACGGTGACGGACGTATTCAAAATGCACCGGTCGGCTGGCGGCGTATTCAAAATGTACCGGTCGGCTGGCGGCGTATTCAAAGCGTGCCGGTCGGCTGGCGGCGTATTCAAAATGTACCGGTCGGCTGGCGGCGTATTCAAAATGTACCGGTCGGCTGGCAGCGTATTCAAAATGTACCGGTCGGCTATCGGCGTATTCAAGATGTACCGGTCGGCTGGCGGCGTATTCAAAGCGTGCCGGTACTATTACATACGTGTTCGGCGACCAGCTTATTAAAAACCGGCCGTAGGGAGCATCAGTCGGTGGCTGGCGCCTCTGTACTGTTTGTTTAATGCTTTGATCGTCAAGCAGCATTTGGTCAACTTATGCCATTATACATTATTGAATGTCCACATAGCATGCATGAGATGCATGAATTGTAGGACTCCGTATAAGTGAGTACAATACAATATTATACATACAATACAATTGATCGCACTTTGATATCATGTTTTGTACGATGAGCAGCAATGCTCGTAATTACTTACTTACTAGTCTAATGAATTGTAGGCCTACTTTATATTTTATGATAATGTTAACTGCGTTTTCAAAGTCAATCAAACATAAGCAAATTGAAAACAGATAATCAAAATAATGACCCTAAAGGGCATTGATACAATATAGATATATAGATATCTCGCCTCCACAAGAAAGCTTTAAGCGGTCAAAAAAATTCTAAGTTCCAACATAAAAGTTTTTTAAATTCCAACCAAAGTTTTTCTAACGACAAAAGTTCTATGATGAACAGTTTGATCACTGACTGAGTGCTGTCTGCTGATATTCCGAAATGTTTTGTCTGCGAAGTGCAAACCTGATTTAAAATGATTCACCTACGTGAGATTTACTTCTTCACTTGTGAGAGAATTCCAGTGATTTGCGACGTCAATTGTGAACTCTCTCCACTACAATTTAATTTCAGATCTTTTGAGTTTACAATGATGACCGCGAGCAATGATGTTCGCCAAAGTTGTCATCAATGTTTATTTCAGTGAGTGTCCCAAGACCGAGCGGAAGTGTTGTTGTACCAGTACAACGTCAATCAAAATTTATCGCGTGCCGCTAGCTTATCTTATTTATCACGATCCATTGTCAAATGTTCTGGTAGTAGGCCCCAGGTTGCATTGAAATTCATTATTTATTACAGCTCTAAGCTCCACCTGTTATGAAAAACTATCCCATGTAGTGATGTTATTAAGGATCTGGAATAATTTGCAATAGATAGGCTGAGGAGTGCACAATACTTCCAAAATTCATGCAGGCTAGAATATAGGATTCCTAATTCATACAGGCATCACTGATAAAGTAGTGTATGGACAACATGCACATGCAGTATAAGTTGACAGTAATCATTTTTTAACTGTTAAAAGAACAGCTCGCGATACTTATGACACGAAACATACGTGTAGATACTCTCAAATTATGTTACATTTACATGTTCTTCATGTTGTAATGATTGACTAAGCAATATGTTCTAAACTGAATGTCTTCAACGGTCGACATGGATCTAATTAAATCAACCGGCCGGCCGGCATGGATGAGATTCTGGCAAGACGCCATTTCCGGAAACTCAGACACCCCATTTTTTTGCTAATTACTGATATTTGTCTGATATTTCTCCTTTATACTGGAAAGGAGACACGCACACGATATACAAGGTAGTGAAACAGGTGAGTAAAAATCCGGAGAGATAATATATAATTTAGATGATGTCCTTGGAAGATGGAGTAACTACTGTGCACAATTTTATCATGGCGCAACAAGCAACAGTGAAGTAGGAGAAGAGATTCGAAAAGGAGATGAAGAACCGGAAGTTCTCGAAAGTGAAATTCGATATGCAATCAAGAAACTGAAGATTAAGAAAGCAGTTGGCATAGACGGAATCCCTGCGGAAACGCTGAAAAGCGTGAGAATCAACGCCAGTGAAAATGATGAAGATAATCGACGAAATCTGGCAGACAGGTAGTTGGCCAGACGCGTGGATAATATCGGGAGTGATCACACTGCCAAAAGTATCAGGAAGGCAAGATTGTTCTAAGTACAAGACAATAAGCCTTATAAGCCAATCCTCAGACAAAGGCTTCAGTATTTCATCGGACCTCAAATAGCAGAAGAACAGTTTGGTTTTACAGCTGGGAAAGGAACGATAGATGCCATCCTAGTAATGAGAACCGCATCGCAGAAAGTTGCGAAAAGACAAGATAATGAAGAATTATGGGTGCTGTTCGTTGATTACAACAAGGCTTTCCATTCCGCTCTCCACGCGGCCTTATGGAAGGTGCATGACGATTTCGGGGTACCAAAACATCTAATATGGCTATTAAAGAAATTTTATGAAAATGCCAGTGGTGTGGTGCGTGTTCATAATCGACGATCAGAACCATTCAAGTTTGGGAAAGGAGTCAGACAAGGCTTTCTCATATCACCGCTCCTCTTCTATGCAATCGGCGAGAATCTCATGAGAGAAGTTGGAAAAGAACTTCATGAAAGAGCAGGTAAAGTTGTTGGAGGGAGATCGATTTGGAACATCAGATACGCCCACGACACTACTTTGATAGCGAATACGAAGGAGAAATTGAAAGGTATGGCAGAACATATTAAGGCTGTGAGTGAAGTATACGGATTAGCGTTGAATACGAAGAAAACGAGCTTCATGACAGTACACGGTAAAGGAAACATCGATAATGTCAGTAAATTTAAGTTTCTGGGATCCTACATCACTCCCGATGGAAACAGCAAGACAGAAGTGAACATCAGACTGAGTGTAGCCAGAATAGCGACAGTAGATCTAGTCGAAGTATGGAAAGCAAGTGATCTGAGCCTCAAGATGAAAGTCAGATTAGCGAAAGTTCTGGTTTGGAGCATAGCGTCCTACGGCCTAGAAAGCTGGACACTCAAGAAGAAAGAAGAAAGAATGATCGAAGTTTTTCAGCTATGGCTATGGAGAAGAGTCTTACGACTGAGCTGGACACAGAAGAAAACAAATGAATATGTGAGTAGGCGTATCAGAGGCAGAAGGACTCCTCTCGAAAATAAAAGTAAGAAATATGAAGAAATGTGACCACTGGAAGAGAAGGGAGTCTGGTGAATGCATCAACGGAAGGAGAAGTGTGTGCAAAGCTTAGAAGAGGAAGAAGACAACGAGAATGGGTTGACAACATCCTAGAATGGAGGGTAGGCATGGCAAATGCAAGATCGACTGCCATCACGAGGAACGCCCACGGTTCTACACAGGGCTAAGGCTTGCAGAACTGATCTGACATTTGTCAGCCTACTTATAACGATCTGCCATTGGCAGAAATGATATTTATAAACTAATTAACTACACAATGGATTTTAATAATAGTTTTCACCACCAAACCAAGGAAAATTTGCATTACATAAAAAACATTTCCGCCCCTGTTTTTCTGGTCGTTATATCACTCAGCTTAACAGCTGTATAAATGATGTTTGTCTTTTACATGTTTTAGAGATATAGGAAACAAGTAGTCTCAGAAAAACAAATGTGTAATAATAACAAAAACATGCCAGTATGGGAGATACTGGAAAGAAAAAGAGACGCATAACAAATTATGACAGAAATGTGGTTAAAATGACGTGGCTCTCGTCAAATACAAGAATCTTCATAAATGCTCATCAAAGCAACTTCCTACGTGCATAGCTGATGAAGGTATCAGGGACGATAATACGGTTATATGTGACGGATAATGATAATGTATATTGTAAAGCGGCGTGACTTTCTTCAAATATGTGTAAAACGAGATAAAGAAATTTTGGGAAATTATACGCTTATATTCTACGTGCGAGAATATAAAGATACATAATAAAACATATCTCGTCTAATTGACTCTGCGCCCATAATTGGAAATTATCGATATTAATCACTTGGAAGATATTTGACAAAAGAACCTGAATTTCTGTAATTTTTATTTTTGAATTTCTGTAATTTTTATTTTTGAATTTCTGTATTTTTTGTACCTGAAGATGATTGCCGGATAGCAGTCGAAAAAGTTTGTACAAGCATTTAAAACTAATTATATTAACATCGTAAAATACTCCTGACTCTTTCCAACTATAAACCTACTGTTAGTTGTAGAAGGTGGTGATGGGTTATTTGAATCTTGGGTTCTTTTGATTCAAACAATTTTACAAATCTTTGAAGTAAACCAAATTTACAATCTAACACCTTTGGAGCCAAGTGAGTTTGAAAATTCATGGAAAAGCATATGTGAAATGAAAGTTCCTCGAGATAGTACTTCCTTGTTTGAGTCTCTATTGGCCCTTCTGGCTTCATTATGAATCAATTTCAAGTTACAACGTGAGACTCTAGAAGCGTGGCGCTTTCAACCATGCTGGCCAGTCTTCATAATTTGCGGCCGGGGCTGGGGACGGGCCGGCGGCCGGCGTTACTAAAACTGGCCGGCCGGTCGGCCAGTTCCAACCCTGAACAGCAATATCGAAGAATATTTCATTCTCTTCCTTACTCCAGTGCATTTGTTCCGTAGAGGATCTTATCAATGCAAAAGCCATGCAAATTGGCCCTTCGCACCACATTTTAGCCTTGTTTGAAGGGAAATTCGACGAACAGGTCAAAAATTTGCAAGAAATGAGATGACAAGAGTATAACTTTATGATTATCAGTTTTACTAATCCAAATTGTCACCCTAATCTATCAAGGTAAATATAAGATGAAAGTCATCACAAAAAATATTTAAAATGAGGTAAAACAAGACACAAACCGATGAAGAAATTATCCGGGAAAATGAAATGCTGATGTATAGAACTATTAAGTTCACGAGACAAATTAGAAATTTCAGCCTCGATTTATGCGCGAAACATGTTTTAAATGAGTTTAGAAAGATGTTTTCGATGCTGATGGTTGTATTGTTTTTCTTTGTCTCGTGTGATGAGAAAGGATGAAATGTTGGTTTTTGCATTCTGTAAATTCATGTCGCAAAGGAATAGAGAACATCAATTTAGATTTAGTACTCCATGTCTAAAATTGTTAGGCCATTGTTACAAATTTGAAGATGTTTAACGATGCTATGGAAAGGTCAAAATGTGATGAACGTTGACGCCTTTATTTGAAGCACAGCGACACCTCTCTTTGATAAATTTCTGTCGTCAGAGAATTGTATCTTTCCATTATCAACTGCAAATCGACAAGATAGAGAAATTATATGCGCAATATCTGGATCATCTTTCTTTGTACAGTTCTTCATTCACACACTTACGAGTACATGTAAAAGAGGTTTTAAATATTGCATGTAAAAGTGCTTACATCAATCAAAAGTTTCTGTAAATTTCTCCTTATTGTCAATGTAATAGCACACAGATTTCATTAGGATGATTAATAAATTACAGTTTCCCTTCAGCCTCATTCGAAATTCGGTTTCTACGTGACGTACATGCATTTCTTAAAACTTCCTCACAGTATGCAGCATTAACGACCTCTCGAATTGTTTAGTCAGTGACACAAATAAAGCTGGTCCTTTTTCATCTGTTAAAATCTAGTCCAGCATTAATGTCTAGGATCCAGTTTGTGAGGAAAGAGATCCTAATTTTGATGATGTGGAAACCAAGAGAATGTCAATACCTATACTAAAAAGTTCACACTTTTGCATCTGGGAGAAACAGGAGAGTGACCTTTCCGCATATTGTAAAGCAAGAGGATAGAACAACAGAACTTTTAGATATGTCACTATGAATTACGGGTTTACTCGCATACTTTCATTCAAGATTGATTACAGCTCGAAAAGACCTTGTTTCATCATATAAGGCTACTTTTCGACAGTAGTTGTCACGATTCAGTATTCGCACGATTTCAAATCGCGAAACTCAAGTGCACGATTAATCGAAAATCGCGCGTATTTGAATACTTTCTAAGATTTTTTTAAAATCTAGTGATTAGAAGTTTACATTGAAGTATAGTTAGCGTTATTTTTTAATTTGCAGACAATTAGTTTCATAATATATTAAGCAATTTCAATAAAAGTTGATTAAGAGTATCCACAAATAAACAAACTCCTAAAACACAATTTCATTGCATGAAATAATGAATTGATATCATGCCCTACTTGCAAATAAGCGGGACTACAGTACGAGTATTATAAACAAGAGCATGCAGTAAGGCTTTAAATCTGCTTCAAATCTTCAGTGTTAAAATAAAATTGGTTTCAGTAAAATAAAAAGGTGTATGGCACCCACTCACGGCTTTTGCTGTTAGCGCCTTTCTGTCTTAGTGTGAAGATTTTCAGAAAAAACCAACAGCGCTGGATAGCTGGGCTTGATCGCCACACTGATTCCGTCGCACGAAATAAATTTCCTATTGTTATTTTAACAAATTTTACCGCAACAATATTGGAAAAAATTGATCTGCAATAAATAGATATATTGTAATCACAGATCATCAGAAATTAATAGGATAATCTCATTTCTACAATTGACTTTGTAATTGAAATGAATGTCCGTTGTCAGTAAGCAGCATCTCACTTTAAAGTTAAAGAGACTAACGATAGGCGAAAGTTAATGAGAATAACTTCATAATACATTCAGTTATTTTCAGTAGCTTTGGATTTTTGCTTTTATCAGCATTAAAAATTAATTAATTTTAGTGATTCACAATCCCAATTAATTGATTGGAGTGGTCATTCTGCGTTCAGGAAACCTGAGTAAAAATCTTGGTCGATCTTAACCTTAGCATTCGTGCTTAACACTCAGTACAAGAGGAAGTCAGTAGGATGGATAAAAGTTCAGCCACTTGACGTCACCAAACAAACTTGTACGGCATATTTATTACAGCAAAAAATAAGGCATGCGTGTATTTATCAACAAATTTCATCTTTCTTCTTCTTCTTCTTCTTCTTCTTCTTCTTCTTCTTCAGCCGCTTTCAGTCCAGTGCTGGATGAAGGCCTCTAAACGATGTCGCCAACCTCGTCGGTCTTGTGCTTCTCGCATCCATGTTTTTCCTGCCACTTTAGTTAGACTGTCTTCCCAACGCGTTCTCTGTCGTCTTCTTCTTTTGCCGTCCCTCGGATACCATTCCGTTACCGATTTTGTCCAACGCCCATCTTGTCTTCTTGCCGCATGTCCAGCCCAGCTCCATTTCAATTTTGCTGCGGTCTCCAGGACGTCACTTACTCCTGCCTGTTGTCTAATCCATGTATTCTTCTTTTTATCTCGTCTTGCAATGTCGCTGGGATTGCGGCACTCAGTCAACATGCCAACAAGACAGAACTCAATCTTAGATAATATCTTGATCGACTGCTCACTCATGCATCGGTATAATGAACCGATCATTTGTCCAAATTTAGGTAAATCGGATCATCGCAGCGTGTTCCTGGAGCCAGTAACTGGTATGTTGACATGCAAATCGGTGCATAAAGTAATGGATTTACGTCAAAGTAACATCGATGCGGCATTCACGTATCTCAGCGAATCCTGGCACAAATTCTACCTAAATAACAATGGTTTGAAAGATAAGTGCGAGATGTCTTACTCAATAATATCGGAAGCAATATCGACTATACCATACACATTGGTGGAAATGCATGACAATGATCGACCATGGATGACCCCAAAGCTAATGCATTTAATCAACTTACGTTATGAAGCATTCCGTACATGTCAATATTCGAATTATGAACATTATAAAGAAAAAGTCAGAAAAGAAATTACTCAAGCAAAAGAAAGCTGGAAATTAAGAATTCAAAGGTCAAAGACTGATATGTGGAAGGCAGCCGATATGTTCAGTGGAAAGAAACTCGTTGCTGACAACGCATTATGCAGAATCATGAATAAATTCCATTCGAGCTATGAAGCAGCTGACGCTATGAATGAAACTTTCGCGAGAACCTTCTCAGTGCCTTCAGACTTTTTGGAAATTGAAGATAAAGTCATACCTTATACCAGTAATCAAGTGTGGCAGCCGAACATTGACGTTGCAACTACCTTTCATTATCTGTCCAAGATCGATGCCAAGAAGGCCAGCGGCAGTGATGGAATACCCTCTCGCTTCATCAAGGATTGTGTTTCTGTGTTGGCGCCTCCTTTAACTCACATGTTTGCCCTATGTCTAGAGAACTTTGACCTCCCAAATAAATGGAAATTAGCGTCAATTATCCCTGTACCAAAGCCTCGAGCAAAGACCGTTGCTGACCTGCGTCCGATTTCCCTCACTCCTATCTTCGCAAAAGTACTAGAGAGAATCCTGACTAATTCCACCAAACCCTGTCTCCTGAATGCTTATGACGATAACCAATACGGATTCAGACCACACTCATGAACACTAAGCGCTCTCATCAGAATGTATGACCTAATTACAAAAGAACTGGAAAAGCCCGATATAACAGCTGTCGCATTACTATCTTTG
The DNA here is from genome assembly GCA_907163375.1 of Prostheceraeus crozeri. NCBI lineage: Eukaryota > Metazoa > Platyhelminthes > Polycladida > Euryleptidae > Prostheceraeus > Prostheceraeus crozeri. The sequence goes on along the minus strand of CAJQUW010004698.1, from coordinate 178,987 downwards.
GACCTGAGTAAAGCATTCGATCGACTATCTCATACATCTTTGATCAATAACCTAATGTCATCTAATATACCAAAATCATTTGTGCAAATGTGCGTTGGATTTCTAAGAAATCGTCGTAAACAAGTAGTCCTTCGTCGTCAGTTTATGAGCGGTATAGTGGATGTATCATCAGGTGTTCCGCAATGGTCAGCTCTTTCCCCTTATCTTTTCGCAATTCATATCAGTTCATTGTCGCCATCTCTCCCATACTCGCATATCATCAAATATACTGATGACATTCTCTTTGTTCTAGCATTTATTGATCCGTCTTATGTGGAAGAATCCATACGATCTGAAATCGAGAACACGAGACAATGGTGCACTCATAATGGACTACGCATTAATGAGACGAAGACGAGTGTCATGGTTATTCCTAAGAGTAAAGTGGATGTTCCTCTTTCAAACATGTGTTTCTGCGAAGAGATGAAAATCCTTGGTGTCACAATGCAATCAACCCTGAAATGGACTGAGCATATTAATCAGATAGTGAAGAGAGCTAGCAGCCGTTTATATGTCATTCGCCGACTCCGTGAGTATCTATCTAAGGAACAGCTGATTTTGGTATACAACGCATTTATCCGGAATGTATTGGAGCACAACTCCCCTTTATTTGTCGGTCTGGGTTCCCAGGACAACAGGCGACTCGAAAAGGTACACGAAAGGGCGCACCGGATAATCTGTGGTCCATCATGTGAATGCGGTGAATTCACTCCTTTACATATTCGACGGAACCATCGAGCCATGAAGGTTTTCATCGATCTAAGTAACAGTGATAATATACTACACGATATGTTTCCGAACTTTCATCGTTTCTCGCGTCATTTCATCATGCCACCGTCTAGCACACAACGACGAAGTAATTCGTTTATCCCCTTTTGTAGCTCTATGTACAATCGAATGTATGCTAAGTGACACCTGAGTCTTAATTTCGTATTCATTCATGTGTAACTGAAAACCACACTTTACATGTGCACCACTTAAACTTTTCCTCTTGAAACTGATGTATCTCACGATGTATTTACTTGATTTTTATTACTTCAATAAACGCATATCATCATCATCTTGTAATCTTCAACATTGCTCTTTGGGTAACTTTAAGTTTATTTCTACGTTCCTTCGTTGACCTCCACACTTCGCATCCACACAAGGAGAATGTACTGATTGAATGTTTGTCTATTTAGGCACATTGGAATGTTACTCTTGAATATATCTTTTGCACGGTTAAATGCTTGCCATGCTTGCATACATCTACTGATTTCCTTAGTGATGTTGCTGCTCATGCTTACTAAGTGACCAAGGTAAATATATTCTTGAACCACTTCGATCTGCACGTTGTCGACACTCACCGGTTCATCTTTCACTGCTTCTTAAATGGTTTTAGGATCTTTGTAAACGACTTCTTCATCAGTGGATCAGTCAAATCCTGAAATGTACGCCGATCAATGTGGATTATTCAATACATCAGTCACAACCTTCTAGCTCCATCCAATCAGTTGTTGAAATGTTCACATTTTAGTTAGGACTTGGATTTCATCCTTGAAAGGTTGACTTTGCTTGGTTGTTGATGTAACGCAATTTTTCATTCTCACATTTTCATATACCCTTTCTCAAGTTTTGATGAATTTTACACACTCAAGTTCCCGGAAGTGTCATCATCACTCCTCCAAGTTTAGTTTTCTATCACCTGAATCAGGCAAAGTTACGTCAAGTACGACAAACAGATGGACGACGATCGCATTTTTGTTTAGTTAATTCCGTTCATAGCAGCAATACATTCTGTCAGTTCTCTGCACATGACGCGAATTCATCATCCTGCAATCTTCAACTTCGAATGAAGACGATGCAATTCAATCTTGCAAATGTACAGCAATTTTAGCATTTATGAGAGCCAGTGTCTGATTGACTACTTTTTACTGATATATAGAATTGTCTGCAACAATCGACTGAGGATTTGAACCATTTTTCAATTACAGGCATCAGTTAAGGATTACAGCAAATGCCTGATTTCAATGACTAAGTCATTGTTACGTCAAACTACCAGCATTTCCGCGGTTATCAAATAGAAACAAGAAAATTGCTTTTTCAGAAGTGTCATTTTAATAAGAAGTGTTGACTTCGCAATCGCATGTAATGACAAGTGATAAACAATGAAGAGAATAGTATGAGCGTGAAAAGATGCTTTACCTCGACATAATTTACTTTTTAGAACAGTTGAGGAAATTGCTATATTGTGAATTTGATAAAATTGCATAACATACTAATTTGCTCTTTTTCATTTATTACAGGAGATCAAAGCGTTGCAACCATGGCTATCACTGCATGTAGGTCTTTTTAAAAAATCTTAATAAGTCAACAAAAAATATTAGAAATATTATTTAATAAACATATAATATGAAGAGAATAATATTTCAATATACTAAGCCAAATCCGCTGAGTTGTCTGAATGAGTGTGTCGAGACCATGATTTATGCATTGGTCCAAGAAAAGTTTTCTTGTTTTACTCTACCCTGCCCCACCCAAGGCACGAAGCCATACTAACAATTGATGACAATTGAAACAGCCATACACTGGCAGTTCCAACCAGTTTGGGGTTACTAACTCCTAGTAAGATCGGTATAACTAAATGCTCGAAGCTGTCCTTCCCAGGAGGAGAAACTCGATGACGTACATTTACAGCAGAGGATGCTGATTCAGTTGTATGAATATAAGGACTCTGGAAAAAAGGATGTTGACCACTTTGCCTTGCGGAATTGAAAACTCATTTATACCGTCGAATTGATTATCAAACGGATAAGTTAATCCTTATCTTGGTACTTTCAAAAGGCACTTCTTTCCTCTAGAAATCGATTATTTTCTCTTAAATCGCAAATGAATCAATCATCTTTGAATTGTATTTTCACAAAAAAGATCCGCTCCTAATATTTGGCTTTGACATAAACTAAAAATAAGTGCTGCATCATTATTGCCAACTGAGATGTACGAGTTATGAATGCATGTATTGCTATCTACTGTGTTACCAGTTTCATGGGACTCCGTAACGAATAGCATGTGAACATCTGAACTTCTATAATTAGAAGAGCTGCCAATGACATGTGGTTACCAGTAGCTGCACAGTACGTCATTTCTGGAATATGATGAAAAGTGTGTACCCAGTGAATGCTTCATTTAGATCTGATTTCATGTTTTAATCCACATGCAACTAAATTAACTTTCTAAAATGTCAGTCAAACTTCTTCAAGAATAGAGGCGCGTTTTATACATGGTTTGTAACAAGTATTTCCAGCAATTTTTGAGGCGAAGTTCAGGGTGCGCTTATACATTAGGATCAATATAAGCGGAATCATAGAACACTCTCCAAGTCAGCTAGAAAGGATATAGGAACTTCGGAGCGTGCATTACTCTGTATTTACGTTCCATTTGAAACTCTCAATGCTCTGTTCAATAATGTTGATAATTGGTAAATGCTTCGTGTCCGGTTCAGTAATCCTGTCATCTATGCGACCTTAAAGATATCATGTAAGACCTTAAGTACGTGTATGTATTAAGGTCATGTATGACCTTAAGTATATCATGATGACTCTGAAAATTTGTAAATATGTAGGTCTCATATAATTTGTTTATGATGTGCATGTACATCATGATCACTTGGTGTATTTGTAAATATATATATCTCATGTATTTTTTATTGATGCTAAACTTTGCGTATGCATATGTAACACGTTATCAACGCTTGCTTGTAAGTGCCCTTGCGGCCATCGCTTTGCGTTTTCTGTATATTTCAGAATAAACATTTATGACTTAAGAGTGCAACTTTTGAGTCTTTGAATATTTTCAAGAAGTGAACAGCTAATTACAGTTCCATTATCATCCAAATTGTGTCCTCTGATTGAGGTATGATTTAAAGGCAGAGAGATCACTTAAGTCGCATCACCACTGAAATTCTTGTCGCTTCTCACAGGCTGCGGAGATCAGCAGTGGTTGTTCAATACGAGGAAATGACATCCGGAAATGAAGCTGACTCCTGCATGCGTCAACTCTCTCCGTTGTAGGAGGGATTGATATCCATGCCGAGCCACTAGAAGGTTTGCAAATGATTGAGAAAATTTTCCAATCGAACTCTGAGAAATAATTGAACGATAGTGATTTAGGAAACGCATGCTTGCTCTCATAATACATCATTCTGCTAATTTGGATTTCAGGATAGGAATATTGCATTGCCGACAAGTCGCGCAGTGGTCAGAATAGCTGGTCGTCTAAATCATGGCGTTATTAGGTCAAAGATAAGCGACCTACAGACTGTCCAATGTTGTAATGACTGGAGCATCCGAGAATCGCACACAATTCTGCCACTGTCCCTCATCGCGTTAATTGTCAGACTTTTGGTGCTTTCGCTCAGTATGCTTTCACTGTCATTGGCCTAGCGGATAGTGACAATCCCCATGGTCTCTACCAAACGATAGAAAGATTGCCATTCTATCACTGAGCCATCGAGACATTCATGACTTAAATCGGTTATCGTTTCAGATATTGCATCACAAAATGAATGTGGACTGGCCAGTCTGAGGAGTTAGGTGTCGCACCAAGCAAAGATATGCTGTTCCAGTTCAATTGGAAGCGAGTGACCAGTCATAACTATACTTATTTACTTACTCCTCGTTAATTGTCTCTTCTTCCCCAGGTTTGAGGGTCGGAGCATGGTTGAACGGTATCGGACACGCTCATGAGAAAAACAGATGACTGAATCTTGTCTTCATCATGGAGTTGAAGTTATTCAACTTTGATTGAGTCGATACATCTCAAGATGTCAATTTAAAGATCAGGCTTCACAGGTTTAGTAAATGCGGGAATGAAGCCTCCAGGAATGATCAGCACACAGGGACATTTCAAATGACATCGGGGGTGCTCCACTAGGATTCGAGTGAGAATTCTAAATAGATTACGGAGAGAAAGAAGGTGCTGCTATGTTCATCATATCAATTGTGGGTGGAAAGTTCAGATCTCAGGCATTTTCCGACGATTGTTCAGAGAAAATTCCTCATATGGAATGCCAATCAGTAAAACGAAGACAAAGAAGAGGAGAGAAATAGGTGTGAGGAATGTCAATAATCGGGTCTGAAGGCTAGAGGAATGGATTTGGGGGTGTTCGTTATCATTCTTATCTTGAAGAATGTAATTCTCTGCATAGCTTAATTATTTATCATTTTTGTTTCTCATTAAATTTGAAAAAAATGTTTCACTTTGAACTGATGATCGTGGCAATACCCGCGATTTCGATAATTACATCAGTCCATTTCTATCTGTGCTCTACACTGTACCATGGCATGCTTATCTTAATTTCTAAAGCAAATTTATTTTCGGTGCCATTAATTATCTTAAAACTCATTAATATCCATTATCTTATGAGCTGACAATGTATCTTTAGTAGTATCTTTAGTAGTATTATCAGCTGTGACATGTGAGATAATGGGACTTTAAGATGCGATAGTCGATATGTCCCGATGTGCGAATATGCATGAGTGAAGATGTAAGTTGAAACCTCTATGCATGCGCGTTGTACTAACTTTCAGCATCCGGACTCAAATATCAGCAGCCCCGGATTGATGTGACAGGAGCGATCAAGGATTCATCCCAGCAGCCTCGGACTGGGATGCGACATGCGACCAGGGGGAACGACAAGTTTTCGTGAAAACGACAACAACGCTAACCTGAAAGTCTGTTCGTTAAATGCTGGTTCTGTGACAAAGAGCAAATGAGGTTGTTGTAGTAATGGAAAGGAGGAAAGTTGATATCTGCTGCATTCAAGAATCAAGATAGCGTGGAGGTTCAACTGCCGCGGGATTGAACTGCAAACACAAGTTCTTCTGAAGTGGGGATGACTGAGGCTCAGGTGGTGTTGACGTTCTCATGACGGAGGCATTTGTTGATCACCTATTATCTGTGAACAAGTTTAACAATCGCATAATGTACATTCGGGTCCTTATGGGAAAACCCGTACTGTTTATTAAGTCCGTGCACGCGCCTCAAACCGGCTGCTCTATCGAAGAACAAGACAAAATTTGTAGTGCTTTATTGCACGAGCAATCATCGGTTCCATCGAATGAAATTCTCGTAATCGCGGGTGATTTCAATGATCATGTGACGAGGAATTCTGATGGTTTTGCAGGCATTCATGGAGGTTGCGGTCACGGTTCTAGAAACCGAGATGGTCTCAGACTGTTGGACTTGTGTATGGCCTTCAACCTGGCAGTTGTAAACACGTTCTTTGAAAAACGCGACGGCTGACTCATTAATACAAGTTTGGTGGTTCTCATTCCCAGATAGATTTCTGTTTAATGCGTCGCAGTGATTTACGGCCAGTCTAAAATGCAGTCATTGGCAGTGAAGAGTGCGTCTCTCAGCACAAGCTGCTTATATGTGACCTCATTGTGTCGTTGTGGAAGCCAAGAGATCCGACAAGTAGGCAAGTGTTTCGAGTAAAAGTTACGGAAGCTGTTCACGTTCAACCAAATCACTCGGCTGATTAGGACGAAAGTCTTTGGTCGGTTATCGATGATACACTTCTAAGTGCTTCAAACAGTGTGTGGACCATGGGTGGTAGAAGCAAGCCCAGGAACATGGTGGTAGAACGACGTGTAGCGCAAGCGATCAGAGAAGAGCGAAGATTGTGGAAGGAATGGCAACGAGGTGGAGATAAGGAAGAATGCTTAGCAGTTAACGACGCGCGAAATCAGCGGTATACTACGCGAAAACGAACACCGAGTCTGAGAAGATAGAAAATCTGAAGAACTTCGTGTTCAAACTTGCCAAGAAGTTAAGAAAGGAAAATCAAGACGTCAAAAAAGTGGGCTGCATAAGAGATGAAGATGGGATTGTCGCTCATTCTGCAGCGGAACCACTGGAAACATGGAGGGCTCACCATAGTTAGTTGCTAAGCGCTGAGAATTCATGGTATTCCTCGTCCTTATCTCCACAAACCCCGGTGCAGAGCCCTGTCATCAATATCACCGAGCACATGGTAAAAGTGGCTTTGGATTCTATGAAGCTAAACAAAACACCTGGTCCCTCCGAAGTGGTTGCAGGAATGATTCCTGCTGCAGGTACTAGTATGAATGAGCTGATCTACAAAGTCATCAACCGGATTATCAGTCATGGTGAAATTCCCGATAACTGGAATCTCTCGTTGATCGTGAATTCTTACAAAGGCAAGGGTGATGCACATGACTGCGGGAGTTCCAGAGGCTTAAAGATGTATCAAGTCCTGAAAATCGCTGCATCATCTGCGAATGAGTCTATATTGATGAAAGTCAATTTGGTGTCATGAAAGGACGAAGTACAACGGATGCGATATTCATCATCAGGCAGCTTTAAGAAAAATACATTGGCAAGAAGATCTCTCTACTCCATGTTCGTTGATATAGAAGAAGCTTTTGATAGGATCCCCAGGTGGTCAATGCGGTGTTGTGGTTGGTGGTCAATGCGGTAGCTAGGAGTTGACGAATTAATTGCTTCTGTCGTCCAAGCGATGTACGAACACCCGAGGTCTGCAGCGTGCGGTGACAAAGTGAAGAGGTCGATCGCAGGCAATGTTGGGCTGTTCAAGGCTCGGGTTTTGAGTCCACTCAGATTTATAATCGTCATGGTTGACATCTCACAGGACTTTCGACGAGGCTTCCCTCAAGAAATGCTCTGCGCCGATGACCTTATCATGATATCTGACTCCGTTGAAGACCTAAAAGACCGCTACATTTGCTGGAAGAGAAATCTGGAAGCCAAAGGCACACGAGTCAACGTCAGCAAGAGCAAAGTGCTCATACGTCGAAGTACCCAAGGCCCGCAGAAGGACGAAGGAAAGTTCGAATGTGCTGTGTGCAGAGAGTTGGACGTAGCGCGATCAAGTGTTCAGACTGTAAGTTGTGGGTTCACAAGAAGTCCACGATTTTGGCCGTTCAACGTAAAGACCCAAATTTCAAGTGCCGGCGATGTAGGGGAGAGCTTCCCGTGTCTCAAGCAATGGTCAGGGAGATGGTCAGCAATGGTCCACGGATATGAATAACAAAGGTACGCCGAATAATCCCCAAACAAACAAAAAACCTAACACTAGATCTGGGGTTCAGCAAGTCTGCTTGAGTTCTAGCATTACTCTTGACGATATACGCAGCCTCATTCAAGAATCCGAGGAACGTATTATTAGCAAAATCAACGACCTAGCTGGCCGTGTAACTCAAATTGAAGTCAACCTAGCGAAAGTTCAGGAACACCAATTATACATCGACGTCGAAATAACCAAAAGGAAAAATGTGATCTTCTAGTGTCTCTGATGATGTGTTGGAACCTGATGATGATGATCCCCTTGTAAATGATGCCGAGAAAATTAACTATCTTTGTCGCAAGATCGACCAAAACTTTACTCCTGACTCAATCATTTCAAGTACACGTGTGGGAAATTCGACAAACAATTCCCCACGCATGATGCGGGTTGACTTTATTGACTGCACACCGAAACACAATTCTCTTTGGTCAAAAGAAAATTAGAAACGACGCCTCTGTTACCGATGTCTTTGGGACTATCTACATCAATAAGGATTCTACATATCTGACGAGACAAGAGGAAAAACGTATTCGTGCCAAAGCAGTGGAGCTCAGAAAGCGATTCAGGGGCCCTAATGATAGAATATTCATCCGCTCGGGTAAACTATTTCATAACAACGAAGTTGTTGACAGGGTTGACATCGGCCTACAAATCTTGTGACTCCTGCGTCAGCAGGAACCCAGCAACTCGCTTGAACCTCTTCGTTTGTACTATAACTTTGTAAGGACCCATTATTGCCAATCCATTCGCTTTTTATCCCCCTTTTTGATTTCACTCTGTTCATCCCCTGAAACCTCAGTTATAAGTAATCGTTCGAACCATGACAGTCAACTCGATGCAAAAGTTTTTTATGTTAATGCTAGATCCCTTGTTAATAAGATGCCGATTCTTTCTACCTATGCTGCCCTCTACAAGCCTACCGTTATTTGCGTTGTCGAATCCTGGGGAGACGCAAGTCTGCCTGATGCGTTCTTTTATCTACCAAATTACACTATGTACCGATGTGATCGTGTTGGTTCAAAAGGTGGTGGAGTGTTGGTTTACATACAAGGCACTCTCCTTTCAACCTGTAATTCCAAGTATTCTGTTAGTAGTGTCGAATCCATTCTCGATAAGGAATCTCAGGTGAACCTTTTATGCCTCACTTGCTTATATAGGCCCCCTTCTCACAATTTCGAATGTGATGACGATCTGTTTTCTTATCTAACAAGTACCCTGAATAATAACGCCCAGAGCTCAATTCTTATCGGCGATTTCAACTTGACTCACATCCAATGGGACTCTGATGCCACTTACAGCTGTAAACATCGATTCGTTCAATGGACCAAGGATAATTTCCTACTCCAACACGTCAACCAGCCCACTCGCCCTGCATCTTCGACAATTTTGGATTTGGTAATGTCCCCTTGCGACACCCATATTGAAAACTTAGATGTTGGTGAATGTTTTTCAACGTCGGACCACGCCATCATTTCCTTCACGACCCCAATAAATACGGTTATGAATACTGTGCCTACCAAAGTAGTTCCTATTCTATCCAAAGCTAATTGGAAGCACTACACAAAGATTCTACAACAACAAGATTGGTCTTGTGATCTTAACGAAGACATAGATGATATTTGGAATCGTTTCAACTCCAACATTGTTCATGCCGCCGAAGAATCAATCCCATATAAGCAAAGTTCTTCTTGGCTGCCGAAATTGTCTTCAAGAGTCTGAACCGCAATGAGAAAAGTCAGACGCAAGCATGATGAGTTTGTTTCAAATCCAACTATCGATAATCAATCCATACTTCTTACCGCTAAAGTGAACCTAGACCGAGTGATCAAGGAAGCTACAGTCAAGCATGAACAGCAACTTTCCAAGCAGTTGCGGTCAAATAATAAGAAACCATTCTGGAAATATGTCAAAGGAAAATTCAAAGGAAAAGAATTGTTTAGCACCATGAAAGATAGCAATGATGAAATTATCACCGACAATACTGAAATTGCAAATTCATTTAACTCTCTATTCTCCTCATACATGTCTCCACTAATCGTACATGTACGTTCAAGTGACTACAATGCTCATCCAAGGTCCTCAAATGGCAACATTTGTGAATTACGTTCGACAATTTGACCCTATCGATGTCTACGCAGTGATTTCTAAGTTACCGTCAGCATCAACAGAAGACCTCAATGGCATTTCGTATACTCTTATCAAGCGTGGTGGATTCTTCCTGGCTACCAAGTTAGCTTCCTTTTTTGACTTGTCAATGTCGCTAAGCCGAATTCCGACATCTTGGAAACACATCGTTATAACGCCAATTTACAAATCGGGCACTAAGGCTGAATTCTCAAACTACAGACCTATTGCTCAAACGAGTGCAGTATGTAAAGTCATGGAGCGCATTGTACGAAGCAATCTAACGGCACACATATCCTCCTATAATCTAATTCGCAAGTCTCAACATGGATTTCTGCCTGGGCGATCGGTGGAAACGGCAGGAGTAGTTTTCTACGACCAGTTGTTACACAATCTCGACTCGAATAATTGTTCAGACGTGGTCCAAGTTGACTTTAGTAAAGCTTTCGACGTCGTGCCGCACGAACTTCTTTTAAGTAAATTAAACACTTTTCATATTTTTGGTCAACTTTTTCAATGGATCGTCGATTTCCTGAGCAATCGTATACAAATTGTAAAGATTAATGATGCCATCTCATCCGAACTGCCGATTACTAGTGGCGTCATCCAAAGATCGTTGCTAGGTCCGGTGTTATTCTTATTATTTGTGAACGACGTCGATGAAGCTATTCAACAATGCAGAATCCAAAATTACGCCGACGATATCAAGATCTGGATAACCTTTGGTAGCGACGATATCGACCAGGCCAGGGCATCTGAATCTCTTCAAGCAGACTTGGATAGACTTCACAACTGGTGTTCGAAGAACTTCATGAACGTAAATCTCTCCAAAACCTGCGTCGTTCATTTCGGTAACAAGAATTTATGCTCCCCATATACAATCTCCAACCGCCTTGTTGATTCAGTCAATAAGATGAAAGACCTGGGCATCACAGTGGACCGAGATAAACGAAATATCTTTACATCGCACATTCTTAGTATTGTTGCTAAGGCAAACAGAATGCTCGGAATTATAAAGAAGGCTTTCAGAACAAGAGATCATTATGTCCTTACAAAGATTTATACCAGCAATGTGCGCTCTATACTCGAATTCGGATCCGTCATATGGTTTCCACAATACAAATACATCGACAAAGCAATCGAGAAAGTCCAGAAAAGATTCACGTATTTCTTCCCAAAACCTCCGTCCCCTACCATGCAAAGTTCGTCTAAAGAAGTTGAACCTCATGAGTCTACGCGCTCGTCGACTCCGTTACCGTCTGATTTTTATGTACAAGATGTTGCACGGGTATGCCGATCTTGATTTTGAAAGTCTTTCAATTTTCAAAGCGCAACAGCAGCCGTGGTAACATGTTCAAGCTTGACCTTAAGTTCACTCGTCACGGATGTTATCAGAATTTCTTTACTGTCAACACAATCAAGCACTGGAACACCCTGTCAAACGACGAAATCTCGGCTACTTCATTGGCAAGCTTCAAAAGAACTGTGTCTACCTATTTCTCACGTTGTGATATTTGGTAATTTCCCAGATATGCGTGCAACGTTCTATTTTCATGCATCCACAGATTTGTTTGAGCCCGAAATGGGCTTTGTGTTTGTAGTGCATTCTCTGTAACTTTAACTTGTCTTATGCGAAAATTCTTCAAATACAGTTATTATTATTATTATAACTATAGGCGGAGACTCCATTGAAGTGGTTGATGATTTCTGTTAGCTGGGCGACAGACTAGGAAATTCCTGAGGTTGTTGTGAGGCTATAACAGCTCGCGTATGACGCGCCTGGAAGAATTTCCATGCCCTTTTGCCTGTCCTTATCAACAAGAATGTCTCGCTGAAGCGCAGGAGTCAGGCATACAATGCCCTGCGCGAGCTGAGAGGCATGCTCCACCTGCATGACCTGGAATCAGTCAAACGCCAAAATCACTTGCGCTGGTTTAGTCGCCTGCAACAGATGCCGGACTGGAAGTGGCCAAAGAGAATCTTAGATCATGAAGTGACTAGACCGAACATCAGAGTTGGACAGAGGAAGAGATGGAGGCACAATGTCAAAAGGGATCTTGAGCTCCTGCATCTGGACCCTCAATTGACGCAAGACCGACCAGAATGGAGAAGGCGTATCCATCCCAACCACAACCGACACAATCCCAGTGTCCAACCCTCAAACCTGGGCAAGAACGAGACAGTGAACGAGAAGTAGGAGTAGAAAGCAAGTAGCGAGATCAATGAAAGACATTCATCAAGCTCGGAAATACATCCCTCTTTGAAGCTTTTTGTCTCTTGAATTTATTGTCTCCCTTGAGTTCATTCTGTCAATGTTTTAGGCAAAGCCGTTTGCCTTTCAAACTAAATTTCAAAAATGAATAAAACTCAAATAGGCTATGGCAGTGGACCCGACATGGAGAAGACCTCGCGGTGGTGTGCGTACTACCTGTCAACGCACGATGCAGAAGGACCTCGACCCAATGGCGATGCACAACATATATCGTTCCTGGCGCTCTGACTGGAAGAGCATCCTTACGGAGATCGCTGCCGACCGTCAACAATGGAAGCAGTTCGTTGGTCATATCATGGGAAATGCTGGTGATCCTGCTCAGGCACCATGTTAAGCAAGTAAGCAAGCAAGAAAGTATGGCAGTGGACGGGTGGACCACATCCGAGAATGAAAGATCAAAAGGCCAAAATGCGACCAAACATGCTGCCGTTAAACTGCCCTCTTTCACGCATCAGTATGATATTCGAAAACTGATTTTACGGCTCATTTTATTTCAGGAAAAATATAGCGTTGTGCAAATTATCGAAATATTAAATTTGATAAGGATGCCTGAGTTTTCGCGACTTTAATTTAGATTTAAATTTTTTAATGAACCTGTGCTGATAGTGATTCCTTTTCCAATTCCTCAAAAAATCAAATTTTCTGATTATAAATGAGATTTCATGGAATGAAGCACTTGGGAGCTACGCTACTTCCCAACAATATTCGTTCCAGGTTGCTACCAATATCAATCAATAATTATTACTCAAGTTCCAATCAGGACACGCCGTTTAGCCATTGATGTAGGACGCACAGTAATTAATAATATTATCTACCGTCTACGAACCGCGTGCGAGCCACAGGTCCAATCCGCCTTCTGCTAATGCTCCGGGATTTGTGGTGCGAGTGCGCGCGACTCACTTACTCTCACTATTATGAAGTCATTGCTCACACAGACTATGAACAGCACAATCACACAAATGCATCATTTGGCACTTTTCAACATGTGCAGTTTGGTGAACCACAAATGGAATCATCATTACGTTGAAAAACAAGACAATAACAATTTTTCCAATCCCTGATCAGCATAGAGTTGTATATTGTAGACTTGGAAAATTACCACATGACTCACGCTTTATGATAAGCTCAATCAATGTTACTGTGGATGGTAGTAAAATTCCTTTTGCGATAAAACTACACAGACTCAACTTATGTGAATAATTACTAAACAAGCATCGTTGATTCATAAATAAAATATATGGTGGGACAAATAATCAATTAGCATAATAGAATACATAATTCAGCGCTATTTGCACCAAGATGCATCTGACCAGCTTACGGGAGTATACAATAAAAACAAAATTATTAAGAAAGCTTCTGATAAGTGGAGTCTACTGAACATCCGAGGTCTAGGCCTACTCGTTAACTAAATGCTTTACTGAAGTCCCCACAGATTCAATTTCGTGAATTTCATCAGTAGGCAAATATTTAAAGTGCAGGTACGTCGACAGCTAGACTTCATTCTTCCTGTTAAGATCAGGTCTGTGAATTTATCTCCGACTGAAAATCATTGATCGTCGGAAGAGTTTTTGCGACTATTCTAGTACTATTGTAGTTCACTCTCAGTCAGTCTTCATTTCCAGGATGCTCTGGCGACATTTTCCAGATCAGTATCGAACCTTGAAGAAAGTTAAGATCGGAAAAACCCGTGCTGCTGTTAAAGATATGATTAAGATATCCTTAACTGTCATTTTCTTAGGCTGCATGAGAGGATTGAAAGGAAGATAAACTTAACAATTTAATTTAATACAAATTGAAGAAAATATACCAAACTTTAGTGCATAGAGGGCTACAGATTCGTAACTATATCCATGCCTGATGTAATGAACTATTACGTATTCATTCAGTTGAAAACATGCACAATAAATGTTTACTCCATCAGAAAATTAGAATAGTGAATCAAATGTTCTGAGAATTGGCACAAATCGACTTTACTTAGGCAAGAGCTTGATTGAAAGGCAATGGATATGAGCCATTAAATCCCGCCAAAGTTATTGAGAACCTGACAAAAAAATCAGCTCCCGAAATACACAGTTCAACACAAAATGCACACTGACTGATGCTGATTGGAAACATTTCAAACGAAGGTCAAGATAAAGCATCCAAACGTCTTTCTATGCTGTAAAACGCATTAGAGCTAATTTTTACCACCAACGATTCCAAATATATTACTTGCGTTGAAAAATGTCTCTTATTCTGTAATCCTCGTTTGTAATCGGCGCTGAAATAACTTAACATAGTTTGTCAAGAGAAGTCTACGATCGACAGATTCCTCATCGATGGGAGCAAAATCATGGATGTAAACTGTAGAGTGCATTCTCAAGCGATCATTGATAGCAAAATTACGGTTTCAAAGACAGTTGCTGCGCTTCTAATCATCATGGACACACCAGGATAAAATGAGAAAAATGTCATTTTGAAATACCAATTATTCAGTTAATTGAAGATGAGAAATACTTTGAAAAGGATTGGGATCAATAATACTCAGTCATGCTTAAATATTTCATCAACATAACAAAATGAACAAGGGAACACCAGCATCCAGTGTTGAGAGAAACTAGGAATCTCGAAAGTATGAGAAGCGCTGTGCGATGGCATTCACTCTACACTTTCAAAGTTTCCATCAACTAGCGTAATCTCAGAATCAACATCATTCCCGGCTGAATTGTGCCGAACAAAATGTTCATTACTTAATGCAAATATAATAAGTATGATGGCAAATGAAACAGCAAAAGAACCACTTTTCATTTAATTGAAAGTTATCTTAACCAATGCCTTTCAGAAGGATCAACCTAGCATCATTAGGGAATAGCAACAAAAAAAGAAATGCAAAATGAATACACAAGAAATAAGTAGGTCCGAGACTTCAGTCAAAATAAATGTCCAAATTTCGAAAATAAGAAGATATAAATCTTGAGAAATCTAGCACCCCGAAACCTTTGTCTTATCATTCATTTATGAATCCAATAGTGATGAGGGAATTTCTCATATACATGTAGATCAGACAAAGAGATATCAGACAGAGATTTCATTAACATATGACTGAACTATATCCCCCATTTTTGCCCATTAATTGACATGTCTCTCATGTTCCCTCTGTTGGAGTTGGACCCCTGCATACATCGTAAAGAAAGAGCCTCAAGTTTGAAAACCCAACTCTCTCATGCTGGTTGTTCATCTTTTCTTAGTATTCTAAATATCTATATTGCTGTATGACCTCAGCTTTGGATCCTTTATGTTTATACATCAGGAATCTATGATATCAGTCTCAATTAGCATAAACTTTTTGTATTTCCTGCCATGTTGTCATTCCCTGATTGTGGGCTGATGGCAAGGCTGATAGACCTTGGAAAGATAGAAATTGCAAAGAGAAAAAAATGAAAAAATACAGAATGATAAGATAATGAATATAGAAGTTGAAAGTAATAATCATTACATGAAATGGTGAAAAATGGTGCTGATGCATAATCACTATAGTGCTAGTTGATCACGAGAACATTTGAGTGCAGTTGTGTTGTCTTTTGAAAACGGGCAGTGCAATTTCAATGAAGATGTCTGTTTCAAAGATTGTTTATAACCTAAATGAGGAGATATGAATAATAGATACAAAAGATGATCTCTGTATTGAGTAAATTGGATAAGTTCTATAATGTTCAAAATATCGTGAACATTGGAGAAATAAACAGAAAAAATAGTAGGTCAGTGAGACCTACAGTTGCATCATGAAGTAAACATGCAGAGGAAGGCTGTTCCATGGGTTGTCGGCATTCATTTTCGCATATTTGCACATTTCATGCCAAAGGAGAAATAAATTCAAATTATCACATGATCTAATTCACGCACATCTTTTACGACTGTTTTCTGTGATCTGTATCATGCATGCATTCATCCGGGACGTTTTTTCATTTCAATCTGACCTCTTTTTCGCCTCAATTATCATTATAACTCTGCATTGGCTTTGTTGATGACGCAGCCTGTCGCCATCTCGAGGTTCATTATTCTTGATTATCCTGCATCCAGTTCACAGTTTTCTAATCTGATCATTTGTTATTTGTGTCCATTTCTCATTCAAACAAAAAAACAAATGAGTGCTGCAATAAGACCGATCGAGGCTATTACAACGTTATTATGATTATCTTTCATGCTTTTGACTGAATTTCAAAACCTGCATGTACAAGATTAGGCTATTATCGTCCGTATCAGCAGTACACATTATGATGGACAGTCAGAGCGGTCGACCATATTTTCAGTCAGGGTCGTGTCCAGAAATAGGCACGGACAAATTGTTTTCGCACAGACCAAATTAACACATGTAGAGGTCCAACAGATTAAAACGGAGACTGAAGGAAGCTTCCGGGAGATTTTACTACAATTTGAAGGCAGAAATTCTTTCATGTTCCGCTGACTTTCTTTCATTAAAATTCCACATTTCCTTTGTTTTTAATGGAGAAATGTTGTTCAGAGTTGCAGAGTTCCGATGTCTCTATTTATAGGGGGGGGGGGGGGGTAATTCCTTTAAGATATCAGATAAGTGTTCTAAAACTGCTTTCATTGCATGTAGTAGTAGTAAATGTTTATATTTTCAAATAAATAAAAATGATCAAGTACAAGAAATCGTTACATAAATCAAACAATAGCATGTAAGGGAATTTTGTCAGAAATTGGTTTATGGGACAGTGAAGTAATTAATGGAAACCATACAATGAATGATTCATAAGAGACGCAATGAAAGGAATGAATGAGTTCTGGCGGCGCAAAGAGTGGATGGTCGGTAGAGAAAAATTCTTTGAGCGCTGGAAGCGTTTCGGACAAAGTTCGTGGAGAATGCTATCTGGACTTTCTAACTGACACAAAAGCTTTGAAGCACGATTATTCCGGCGAACCCAAAGAGGCGTGAAAGATTTACACTCGCAATGGTTTCCACATATTATTCGGTGGCAACGACGACGTACTTTCTCAATCTTCTCCTGGTTCGACTCACTCATGCCAATTATTATAGGAGAGCAGTACTCTAGCGCATTCAAAATCAATGCATTGTACAGTGTTATCAAGTCCATCTTGGCTACTCAAGCGAGGGAGGTACGCAATCATACGTCCTTTCATGTCCATAGTCAATAACATCTTCTCAACCTGCAACTTCCCAAATACATGGAAAATTGCTAAAGTGCGTCCAATCCCGAAAAAGACTTGTCCTTCCAAAGCGACCGACTACCGCCCGATATCCCTTCTCGAACCACTGTCGAAGATCACTGAAAAACTAATCTGTAATCATTACCGTCGTGAACTGACAAATCACCTTTCTAACCAGCATGCTTACATCGCTCGAGGTGGCACTACATGCGCCCTGATATCGATCTTCGACAAATGGATCAAAGCACTCGACGAAGGAGCTCCATATGTCAGCGCCATCATGGCAGACATGATAAAATGCATCCTGACCGGCTACTGGCGAAGCAGAAAGAGTATAGAATCAGCCCCGCTCTCATCTCCTTAACTCGAAGCTTCCTGACTAATCGACGAATAGCAGTATTTTTCAAAGGCAGCTACTCGAACATCAAGGAAGTGCATGGAGGTGTGCCTCAGGGATCTGTGCTGGGTTCGTGGTTGTGGATCACGTACATCTCCGACCTTAAACCTTGCACTAACTATGACCTTTATGCTGATGATGTAACGATGTCCATCCTAGAAAGGAACGAAACTGTCATCAGGGAATCTGCCCAAAACTCCATCAACAACATCACTCAATGGTGCATCCAAAACCACATGTCCCTGAACAGTAATAAAACGGTCGAGATGATCATCACCGCAAGATCAGATAGAAAAGTCCAGCCCCTATCAATCAACGAAAACGCTATAATTAAACAGGTGAATGAAATCAAGCTCCTTGGCGCAACAACTGACAGGCATCTCACATTCACCAAGCACGTTGAGAACTGTCGCAGAAAGGGAAACCAACGAATATTCTGGTTGAGGACATTAAGGAAACACGGAGGCAGTGACACCGGACTGATCCAATTATACCAGTCAAACATTCGCGGTCTATTCGAATACGCCTCACCGGCCTGGTACAGTCACACATCAAAGTCACTTCGATCAATCATCGAACGAGTGGAGAAATGCGCCCTCAAGGTCATCTTTGCAGATCTATCGTATAATGAAGCCCTCAAGAAATGTGGTATGCCCCCGATCCTGACCCACCTAGAAGGTCTTGGACAGAGGTATTTCCTGGGCATGCGAAAAATCTGTCACCCTCTCCACCATCTCATCCCAGCCAAAAATGAAGACACTTCAGGAAGAAAAACTCGCACAGGTCATCACTTACGTGTACCACAACACCACAGTGCTCTTCGAAGCAAGTGTTTTATTGTGACAGTCTCAAAGGAACTCAACTCGATGGCAGAAATGCAGACAGCATGACACGGAGAGCATGATCGCTTCTGAGTATGTTTGACGATGTTTAGTATTAAAATGTCCGGCGATGACTGTCTTGAATTGTACGATGATGTCACTACGATTGTAAACCACATATACAGTGCGTTCATAAAGTCACTGTGCACCTAATAATTCAATCCCTGCTTAGTATTTCGTTGCTTAGAAATAGATTGCCAGGGCATTATGAATAGTAAAGTTCCTTTGTAAAAACATCAATTACTACGTGATAACAAAATATATATTTATATCTTACAAAAACTGTTGAAAATGTCCACCTTGCTCACGAATACAGAGGTCTATTCGACGTCTCATATTCTCAAACACTCGGTGAATTTCTTCGAGACTGATAGCGGCAATTTGTTGTCGGATGCTATCTCTTAACTCATGTAGATCTTGTGGCTTGCATCGGTAGACCTTCTGCTTTACCGCTCCCCACAAGTAAAAGTCCAAGACACTCAAGTCCGGGGATCTTGGAGGCCAAATTCCTTTGGAGATTATTCTGGTTTGGAATATTTCACCCAAGCATCGAAGTGAGGAATTGGCGGTATGCGCAGTTGCTCCATCTTGTTGGAAGTAAGCAGTTGTTTTTTCATCGTCAGTTAATTCGTTGACAAACGAAGCAATGATTTCATTAAAAATATCTTTCTGCTGTAACAGTCTCGGTAAAAAATATTGGTCCATCTATTCGCCTTCTTGACATGGCGCACCATACCCCAACTTTGAGAGAATGTAATGGCTTCTCAACAAATTCATGCGGGTTTTCGCTAGACCATATTCGGGAGTTCTGGCTACTGACATACCCTGAAAGATGAAACCAAGCTTCATCAGAAAAGAAAGTTTGATCGAGTACATCATTTCCATTCAGATTTTCTTTGAAAAAGACGCAGTACTGAAGACGCCTATCATGATCGGCATCCTTCAATTCATGCTGGCAAGGGATGCGGTATGGATATAGGCCTATGTTCTTTCTCACAGCAGTATGAGCCGCCCCGAGAGATAGACCCACTTCTTGAGATAAGCGACGCATCGACTTGCTTGGGCTATGAGTCATAGCTTCGGAAATGACATTGACCTTCTGCTCAGTTAAGACTGTTGGTCGACCTGAACGTGTTGCATCGTGCACGGAGCCAGTTTCTCTGAACTTGTTGATCAGATTCCTAACAGTGTTTCGATGAGGCAAATCAGTTGTAGGAAATCTCTCTAAAAACTCATTCTTCACATCATCAGTGTATTCACCATTGGCTCGGAAAACATGTTGGACCAAGAAGATTCTCTCTTGTATTGACAACACCATACTTAGCTTGGAAGTGCAATGTCAAGCTCTCGGGTGCTTCGAAGTGACTGATATTCAACTCGCTGGTCACTATGTTGAATGTCATAAACCAGTCAACTGCGCCTCTTGAAACATGCAAATGGCTCTGTGCAGATGCCAGATATCTATGATCAATTATTACGAGCGTTTGCTTTGACAAAATGTTGTTCAGAACAGGTGCACAGTGACTTTATGAACGCACTGTACTTGTCTGTTATATGGGTAATAAAGCTATCTCTCTCTCTCTCTTTCTGCCGTATATCGCTACGTAGCTTCTTGAGTATGAAAATTCTTTGCGATGCCCTCTTGCATATCATCTCAACATGCGAGTTCCATCGAAGGTCACTGCTATAAATGATTCCGAGGATTCTCAAGTCTTTCACTAATTCCACGTTGTCAAGGCAGATCAAAATTGGAGATCCTTTCTTCACAATCATCATTCTTGTTTTCTTTGTATTTAGAGAGAGGCCATGCTTAGCAGCCCAGGTGCTTACATGCTCGATCTCATCACGTACCAGTATGTCATGTTCTGAAGCTGATTTGAAAGGGATAATGCATACAACATCATCAGCATATTTCGTCATTTGGGTACAGGCATACATTGGTTGAAGTGATGCCATGTGGACGGAGAAGAGATACGGTGCGACAACTGATCCCTGAGGAATGCCAGATTTCACGTCTTTCAAGCTGCTAAAAGTTGAGTAATCAATACGAACTCGCTGTTTTCTATCTTTGAGATAGTTGATACACCACTCGCTGAACTTTGTTGGCAAATTTGCGACGGTCAGAGAGGAAATTATTTCTGAATGGAGGACCTTATCGAACGCTTTATTCATATCAAAAGCAATAACTGAGCATCCAATATTGTTGCGATCATCAACTTGCTTGGTAAGGAAGTCATGGATGTGAATGTGGGCGTGGACAGTTGACGTTTTGGGCCTGAAACTAAATTGATTTATGCTGTAGCAATTTACAATGTCGTCTTTAATGGATTCAATGATAATCGTTTCTAGGATCTTAGCGAAAACAGGTAACAATGAAATTGCTCTTAGATTGTCGATACTGGCCGGTTTGGACTTCGGAATTGCTTTTATATTCGCCATCTTCCAGCGCACAGGGACTATGCAATTTTCAATTGATAGCGATATCATGTGTGTTAGTGGGCTACATATATCAGCAGCTATTCGCTTCAAAAGTCGAGGTTGCAAGCCATCACTTCCTGGCGACTTCTTCATGTCAAGTTTGAGCAATTCATGATAGACTCGATCAACACCGACGTCAGGATTCCAATGCACATCGTTATCCGGCAGATTTCAGGAGACATCAGACCAATCACATGCGTTTGAAAAATTCGAAGCAAATTTAGAGTCAATTTCTTCGGCTGCATCTTTTGGAGTCGAAAATGACGAAATCAATTTTGACTGGGGAAGATTTGAATTGTTACTTTTTGAATTGTTGATAACTTTCCAGAGACCACTTTTCGTGTTAGCTTTATTTCTGATCCAGTTAGACCTGTGTCATCGATGTCTTCAGTTTGTTTTTTAAATGAAGATATAGCGAGTAATTTCTCTCCTCATAGGCCTTGTGCTTTTTGTCAATAAGGGACTTCAACAAAGGTGCGATCTACGGCTTGTCTGTTGATTTCATTTGTACAAAGCTGAATGGAATTGTCTCATGTATTGCTGAATCAAGAATTTCGTGGAAGATTTCACACTTTTCATCAATGAGCAGTTCACTTCGATAAAAGTTAAGCCATGCATGAGAATTCAATTTCCTTTGTAGAGCAAAGATGTGTGATTCTCGATAGTCATACACCTTTCGTATTTCTGTGATGTCTTTTTGGCATGACATTGATTTATGAAACACGGTACGGTGGTCGGAGGCGCCGATGCTGGGGCCAATAACCACAATTTCTTTGATATTGTCGCGGTGAACTTCCTGTTCAATGGTTTCATAGATACGTCGGTCAATTAGTATCTTATCCAGAATCGCATCATTTCTCGTCGGTTGATTCACAACTTGAACAAGACTTAGAGCGCTTTCCAGGCCAGTTGTCGGAAATTGGTTGAAATCTCCAGCGGACATTGCATTACAGTCTGGGTAAAGCTCACTGACAGAATCTATTTTGTTCAACAATAATGTTAGTTATATCGTTCATCACGACGCAAGGAAGGAGGTAAGTATACACAGAAAAGCAAGATTTTCATATCAGTGATATACATCCATACAATTTCAAATTTTGGATCTCGGTGATTATCATGCAAGCGAATACAATTAATGTCATTTCGAATGTAAATGCATACACCACCACCTTTTCTCTGATCTATTCGGTCACAGCGGAAAGTGAAATAGGATGGTATATCAATCTCATCATCTGTTACTAAGTCGTTTAGCCAAGTCTCTGTAATGGCTATGACATCAGGCTGAAATGTTGAAGCCAAAACACGTAATTCGTCGAGTTTTGGTCGGAGAGATCGGATATTAGACAATACTAAAGATGGAAAAAGTCTTTTCTCATTGCATAAAATCTTTAACGAAAATTTTTAATCTCAGATTTTCGGACAATTCTCCCACCATACACTACAAGGTCAGTTTCCCCATTTTCTCTCCTTGCTTTTAGATTATCACCAAGTAGTTTAGCTTCCTTCTGCTGAACTTTTGTTCTATCTGGGTTGATGAATACGTACCTGTAACATGTACTATCTCGTAAGCATCGAGCATTTTTCAAAACATCGACCTTCTCATAGACTTCGTTCAAAATTACTCGAATTGGACGCTTTCTATCAGAATTGAATCTTCCCAAGCGCCGAACAGAGAGAACAGTATAATCAACTCCTGTCTCATTTAAAATATTGTCAACAGTAGCTTCATCTCTACTCTGTCTTTCTTCTATGGTACCACTCTTAGTTTCTTCTACTCCACTAATGATAACATTACATTGTCTCAACATTCGTTGTTCTACAGTCTGTTGAATTCAAGTTTCCATTCATTGAATTCAAGATTCGATATCCAATGTTCAACTTTCGATAACACAGATTCATGTTTCGATAACTATGATTCAACTTTCCATGATGATAGATTCAAGATTCCATATCATGGATTCAAGTTTCCATGATTTTTTTATCAAATTGGTTCACACAATTCTTCACATAATTTTCATTTCTATGAATATATGCGGATGACTTGGATCTCTATAGAACTTCAAAATTTGAAATTTAAGAATTATGTGGGAATAAATTGATAAATAGACATTTGATTCACTGAGTTACAGTTATCATCGAATTTAAAAATAAAAAATGAAGAGAGGCTACAGCAAAATATCAAACCATGACAAGGAGAGATTATTGAGAACCTACCTCCATGATCGCAATAATTTTAAGACTTTTTGTGACACAATGGGAATCAAGTATAACTCTGGTCATCGAACAGTTATGAGAGCATTAGAGCAGGAGACCCATCTCGCTTCACCTAAGAACTGTTGGGGGGGGGGTAAAGGCTATCAGAAGATAGAAAACGAGCACATTGACTTTTGATAAATAAGCTTGAGGATGATCCGCTGCTGGATCTGAAAGACCTGAAATCAATTTTATCTGAAGCCAGAAACATCGAAGTAGATAAGTCAACGATCTCGCTGCATCTCAAAAATCGCTCCATTTCATACAAAAAGTGCTACTCGCAGCCAATAACAAGCGACACTATTTTCACGAAAGAAAAACGCTTTGAGTATGCTCAACGCTACATGAGACATCTCCAATGTGGACAAATGCATTTGGGTCGACGAAACTAATATTGGTGTTTGGAGCCACTGCAGTCGAGGAAGAGCTGCAGTTGGAAACAAGGCTGTAATAAAAAGGACAGCGAGCAAAGGCACAAACCTGAACATGATAATGGCCGTCTCTCATGATGGCATTGTCCATCACACTATGAAACTCGGGTCATACAAGAAACATGATTATCAGACCTTCATTGCAGAGTGTTGCATGAAGCAGGGCAATCCATTATTGACAGTTTCTTTCATCATGGACAATACATCTATTCATAATGAACCAGATTTGTTCATTGATAGATCCGTGTTCCCAAACATGAACACTCATAAATTGAGTCCATACAGTCCACAATTGAATCCAATTGAAGAGTCTTTTTCAGTCATCAAGCATTACGCAAAGAAGTTCCTGAACACAAGCCGCGACAGACTCCTAAACAAGCCAGAATCAGTAACTTGGGCATCTAACAAGGAATCTGTCTTGACAGATGCTATGAATCATGGTCTGAGCCACTTGACAGCTGATGTCATTCAGAGTCAAATAACGCATATGAACAAGTTTCTTTTAAAAGCCATCAATCGTGAAAGCTTCTTCTTGTGATTTCTGGCAGTGTTCCATAGTACCGCACAATTGCATGTTTATATTCTGCATTACATAGCATGTACTTTCATGAATTGCTTTATAGACACAAGAATTATCGCATGGAAAGATGAAAAAAGGAACTGCATGGGTCAGAAACAAATTTAGCAAAAATATAGCAATTGGAGCTAAGTGCAGATTATAATCAAATAAATAATTATTTTACAAATTGTTTGAGAAAAGTAGCTGACATGTAATTATCGCAAATAAGTATAGAATCAATTAGCAACAAGTCAATAGTCAACACTCATTCAGATATTAAACGCATACAATATTCAAATATGCTGTTATCAAATACTTGAAAGACATTTGTATACATGTGCCACTGGGATGGGCCATGGAGCTATAGACCTTTGAGGTTAATATACCTTGAATCAAAAATTGACGAATCTCCCACTAAATTGACATCCCAAGACTGTGTCCATTCTTCCCAGCCGTCTTGAACGGGTAAAGTCTAAATCCTGGAACCTTCTTGTGATTTTTTGCTTGTGTTTTCTGCTTGCTGTATTATACTTGAATTTGATAAGATTATACATATGATAATACAGCAGTCTGCTCTGTGCTTCATATGACATGAAACTGCGAATATAATTAATGAAATAAAATATGTATAATCAAAATTTAAAAATGACATTCATCTTTTTACTATACAGTGGTTTAAAGATGAAAAGTAGCAGCAAATTGACAATTTTTGAAGTCAAAGCTAAAACCCCTGAAGTCAAAGTTAGAAGTTCTGAGATCAAAATCAAAAAATCTTAAGGCAAAGTTAGAAGTTCAGAAAATGAAGTTTAAACTTCTGAAATCAAACTTGAAAAAGGTGTAGACACTGCATCGGAATTCGCGCGCGAAGATGATTTTTTGACAATATATTAATTTTGAAGTTCTATAGAGATCCAAGTCATCCGCATATATTCATAGAAGTGAAAATTATGTGAAGAATTGTGTGAACCAATTTGATAAAAAAATCATGGAAACTTGAATCCATGATATGGAATCTTGAATCTATCATCATGGAAAGTTGAATCATAGTTATCGAAACATGAATCTGTGTTATCGAAAGTTGAACATTGGATATCGAATCTTGAATTCAATGAATGGAAACTTGAATTCAACAGACTGTAGCTCATAAGTGATGCTCTCAACATTCACCGGACTTTCTACTCTAAAACTTTCAACTTCTTCTCGAAATTTCTGTTCTAATTCTTGCATCTTTCTACTTTGCTCTTCAAGAAGAATTTCTTTCAGTTCGAGCATTGCCTCATGCAACAACGACTTGAAGTACTGTGGTGTCATAGCATCATGCACTGGTGAAGAACTATCGACCACTGATGAAGAACGGATTGCGTCCTTGAGAGTGTCAGTTAGTTGCTTCTTAGAGAGCTTATTCAGTTGTCTATCAGACATTCGTCTCACATTAGCAAATGAAGCACCCTCTGTATTCACTGATGACATCGCGGTTTACGTCAGAATTTAGAATACGAAATTCTGACTGAGGGTCACGTGTGGCCGAAAAAAAAAATTCGGCCGATAATTTCCTGACTCTGGACGTAGGGAGTGTGTAGATCAGTCATTTCTGAACAGCTGATTAATATTCGTCTGACGATACCAAATCGATCTACACACAGGCTTCAATAACGCGAGGAGAGATAGAGATCAGGCGCAATAAGCGCGGATTTCACGTATTTCTAAATATAGCACCACGAACAACCAAGATTGCGCTGACTGAGAAAATGCAGCTGGAATGAATGGAAATCATCCAATCAATTAAAACCGAAAATCGACGTATATCCACTTTAGAATATTAAATGAGGACGTCATTTGTGCACAATGATACTTGTGCACGAGCGTACGACCGTCAGCAACTACAGCGATGTAATTCCGTCTAAGTGGTGCGATAGCCGCTTTTCGGCACGGAAAGGAGGAAGACTAATGGCTGGGGTCTGTTGCATAAAATTCAATAATTCAACAGTGGTTCACTGGTATTGAAAATTTCAATAGTCAATAGTGATCAACTTAGGTGTTGCAAAAACTGAATATTGAAATGGGTTATTGAAATTCAATACCATTGAACAAAGTTTCAATAGCGTAACTGCTATTTGGTGATTCAACTACGAATGACCCAATCTATTGTCTCTGGACGCAATGGCTCGTGTACGGATGTCAGAGCAGCAGAAATTGTCTCTATTAAGAAGCATACAGGATCGCAAGGAAGAATTGTTTGCTCCTTTCAGCAATGAGGTGACCGCAAATCTCAAGATGGAGAGATGGTCAGAAATCCTTAATGAATGTCGGAATGAATGTGGGTTTGATCCGACTAATGGAAAAGGTTGGCAGCATCTTCGTGACAGTACATGGCCAAACATTAAAAATTACGTGATTGCAAAAAGGGATAAATTCAAACACAGTGGTGCAGAAGGAGGCCACGAAGCTCGAGTCTCGGAAGCGGATGGCATCGTCCTAGAAATTGTTGGACGAGGCAGCCCCGTGATGGATGGTCTCAAAGTGATTGATTCGAACAGTATGGTTGCTATGAAGCCCACGATTGAAGACACAGAAGAGCAAGAGACAGCAAGACAAGAGCAAGAGCAGCACAATACCAGAAAAAGAAGGAAACAGCGGGAAACAACAGAAATTGGTGTTAAGTGACCCATCTGAAGACGCAGAAACTTCAACTTCAAGTGGAGGAGTTGAAATTGCGTTGTGAACATTGGCGCTTAAGAAATGCGGAGCTAAGAAGATCTCGGACATGATAATGATGGCAGGCCGTTATCTCCTCATTTAACAGATGTTTTGACTGTAGCCTGTAACTCGAGCGAATTTTGAGGATTTTGAGGAATTTTGAGCAGATTTGTTGCATCTTTTAATCAAATAAATAATATGGAACATGCACAAACTTTTCATCAAATTTCGGATTTGGGAATTAGGCTATAGCTAATGAGCATTATGCTCTGATCTACACCTATTAGACAATTTTTTATATTGTTCTACTTATATACTACAAATCAATATTCATACAAAAATTAGGTAGTTGAAAGTTGTGGTGTCAAATCATTTCGGCCCATTCAGGAGGATGTGATGTTTTAAAGGTGAAGCCGAATTTCGCTAATCCAATAGAATGTCATGATAACTAGGACTCACGAATCCCAAAAATGAGTTGGATTTGATGGTATGAATGGTTGTGTATAAAGCTGCGGAGCATAATTCGCATTAATTATTTCATTATTTTCGCCTTGTGTCTGGGATCTTAAGCATCAATCGCTAATTCAATGCTAGATTGAAGGATCAAATTGTCCAATATTTATTTCTGTAAAGGGCATGTTTTATTGATATATCTAGACTCATCAAAACAATCCGTCTAAAAACCATTTGCAAAGTTTATTGGAACACACGTTAAAGACTTATGTATAGGTGTTTGCCTACTTAGAATAAGGCTATCAACTGTGATCGACGTGAAGTATTCTCGACTTCATCAAAATCGTCTTGCTGTTCAGATTCCATGGATTCAGCATCGTCTACATCGTCCAAGCCGGTATGCTCACTGTTCGCTAAACACATGTTGTGAAGAGTTGTACAACAATATACCGGTTGTGCAAGATTCACCGGAGATAACTCCAAATGGTGCAATAAACATGTAAATCTCTGTTTTAAGATTCCAATTGCACATTCAATGATTCGTCTCGTTTTATTGTGCGCAACATTGAATCTTTCTTCTTGTCCTGTCGTAGGTGAAGGTACTGGGGGTATGATGTAGTTGTTGCATGGATATATTGAGTCACCTAGCAAAACTGCATTTGGAAAAGGTCTCCAACCACTTTCCAGCCTTGTCTTGATGTCACTTCTCCTGAATACTCTAGCATCGTTTAGACTTCCCGGCCATTTTGAATCAACGTAAAAGAATTCCATTTTGGGGCCACAGATAAGCATCACATTCAAAGAGATCTTTCCGTGTCTGTTCACAAAATGAACCTCATTTTCGGATGGACGCTTGAATTGAACGCGTGTGCCATCAACACATCCGAAAATTGTAGGTATACCTGCAATAGCTCGAAAATCACAATGGATTTTCTTCAATTCTTCCTGATTCTCCGACCATTTCACAATGTTATGGAAATAATGTTCGTTCACCACTGATACAACACGTTGGATGGATCTTGAAACGGTAGATTTATGAATCCCATGAGCATCACCAATAGTTCTAAAATTGTCTCAAAAATTGTTGCAAAAAACCGCAATGCAACTAAAATCTGTTGACGGGGTGATAAGGCGTAGTTCCTTTCGGTTTGATGCCGTAGATATGGAGTGAATTCAGTGATATGTTTTTCAATCACTGCATCATTCAAACGAAATCTGCACTCACTATCGATGCCAGAATAATGAAAATTGATGCGCGGCTTGAAGCGTCTGTGTCGTCGCGTTCCTGTTGTAAGAAAGTCATCATCACTTGAGCTCGAGGAATCCAACATACTGAATATTAGAACTGTTCATAAGTGACGCTGGACTAATGAAATTATTGAATCGAAATCGATGTTTAACTACGCTTTATGCAACGCATTCTATTGGATGGCGCTATTTTTGCTACTGAAGCTGACTAACGAGTATTGAAGTTCAATACTGTTTCAATAGTGTACTACATGCAGCAAAATTTATCAATTTGCTACTTAATTTCAATAATTCAATACTATTGGAAGCTTTATGCAACAGACCCCTAGAGTCAAAAGTTGTCAACGCTCACTGCAGGTTACTAACCGGTTAATAGTTAATGTGACTGCTACTAACGTGACAATACAAATTCCTGCTTTGAGGGGGGAAGGGATGAGCAAAGACAGTTCTGTACTACATTTTTCATCATGAAAATATTATTTTCATCATCATACTTGCTTCTAATTTATATGTTAGATAAGAGCCCTTGTGCAGTTATCCCTCCGATGACTTGAGAAGAATGTGCTGTTACAGAGCTAAAGTAAACGAAATCATCAAATGCATGATTATGAAAACAAACACCAGTTAGCGCAACCGCATCAATGACCTCAGCTACAAAACATGCCGATGAAACAGCAGCAGGTTTTAAAGCTATCTGTGATAAACATTTGCTGTATAACACACTTGAACACTTTAAATGAATACATCGATAACAAACTGCTTCACTGCAACAGATAATCGAGAGTGACATCACGTAGAGAACATCGAACATGGATGAAATGTTCAAGTACGCAGAAATCATGTCAATTAATCATCCACATTATTGTATTGGAAATTGCAGTCAATTCTGTTCAACTGGATCCGCGATTGTTGTAAATGAGCAGTCCTCTCAGTGATCAATGATGAGCACTAGCCAGCAAGTATTATGAATTATCTTTAAGTTCACTTAAATAAATATATGTACGTAGATTCATTCGGTTTCTTTTTAAATTGAAGCATTGTCATCTTAAAGTAAGTTCTCTCACAGCCTAATGATTGACAGAGACGTTTACAATAATCTTAATGAAAGCAGATGCTCATTAAGTTATCAACCATAGTAACGGGCTAATGGGCAGACTGAGTGGGTATGCAGTGCACTGAAATAACTGGTATATCATTAAAGACCGATCAAACTTCTCCATCTGTATTTCGAAGGATACGTACTGTCTGCGACAATTCTAAAACATGCTAACAATAATTTGTCAGGAGTGCGTTCATGTTCAATAAATAAAGCGCGAATTCAAGATATAACATCCATCGATTTAGTAGGAGTGTCCTGCGACTGCATCAGTTTGAGCTACTACAGGTGATAAACCATGAAATAAAGAAAATCTAATGTTAAAGACGAGGAATGGATGGCGTGCTGAGGAGTTGGCAGAGAAATACGATTAAAATTTGAATTTATAAAAAAAATTGTTGTAGACTACATATTTTTGCAATGCACATTTAAAGCACATAATCCACCTGCCACACTAGCAATTTCTTTGCAATTAATTTTCATCATTGAAAAAATGAGATTCATCGTTTTGACATAGCCTATAATTGTTTTGTTTTAAAACTGATTTCAGCCACACTTTCGTGAAGTGCAACACAGAATTTACTGATTGCGTGTAGTAGCCACGTTAATCATCTTTATATTTAATTTAAGCAAATCACTTTCAAGAATTCTCAGAGACGCTTGGCTACAAAGGAAAATTCCTATGACATAGAAAGAGATATCCGATTCTTATCCGCATAAATTTCTGGTTCAAAACTGAACCATCACGTTCCTGAAAAACCTAAAGAAAGCCTCGTGTAAATTTTTGGAAGACCCGGTTACTTGAAAAAGCAACCTGTTAACTATACTCATTGACATAATTAATGAAACAAACTATCATTGGATTGAATTGAAGTTTGTTTCATTTTTTTCTCAGGTATGATGCAATATCTCGCTTTCCATGTATTACCATTCAACACATTGGAGAATGGAGAAAAATCTATGGTGGTCAAATTTCAAATTTTGATATCGATACAACTGTCACAATTGCTTTTACAAATTGAACATAAACGTGAACTGAAATCCAGCTTTTGTAAAATAAAATGGCACACGATCAGTTTACCAGAGGTATGGCTACTGGAATGATTCGTTGTGGCAGAAGTTGTGCGAGTGTTGCCGAAGAGCTGCAACTATCGAGAGTCGTTGTTTGGAGGTGGTGGTGTCGATGGAAAGCAGAAGGAGATGTTAAAAAGAAGTGATCTGGTCGACCAAGAAAGTCTGCAGGAAGGACAGACGCACGTCTAGTTTTAGCTGCAAAGAGGAATAGATTTGTGTCAGTCCCAAAGCCAGTCGCACACTGGAAGAGTGCCTCAAATATAGACTGTAGCGCTCGAACGGCTTACCGAAGATTGCGAGAAGCTGGAATTCAATCGCGACGACCAGCTGTCCTAATTCCATTGAGTTTTGAGCACCGCAGAAGACGAGTTGCCTGGTGTGATGCCCATCGCTCATGGAATGACCATCACTGGCAGAAAGTCTTGTGGACCGATGAATCGAAATTCACTCTGGTTTTCAATGACGGTCGTGTCAGAGTGCATCGTCTTCCAGGTGAACGCTTTGCCCCATGCTGTATTAAAGAACACAACAGATATGGTGGTGGAGGTGTTATGCTGTGGGGTGGCATTTGGCATGGCGGACGAACGACAGCAGTCATCATCAAAGGCACGTTGACTGGAGAGAGGTATCTCAATGAAATTGTGCTTCCTGTTGTTGCCCCACTGGTCAGGGTGGAGGATCTCGTCTTCCAAGACGACAACGCAAGACCACATCGCTCCTCGGCTGTCATTGCCACTGTTAGGAGATTGAACACTCAAACCCTTGACTGGCCTGCACGCTCACCTGACTTATCACCCATTGAACAAGTATGGGACGAGCTTGGGCGGCGAGTGAGAGACCGCTATTCACTTCCACCAGTGTCCCTGAAGATTCTCTCTGAAAGACTGACAGAGCAGTAGCTTCTCCTTGAAACATCCTTCATTCAGAAACTTTGTGAATCCATGCCATCTCGGATTACTGAATGTATTGGAGCTAGAAGGGGACACACGCGCTATTAAAGTTGAATCTGCTACATGCGTTGTTTTTCTGTGCTAGCGACTTGGTAGAGATTGTGACTAAATTATCAAGGTATCATACATACATGTATATATACCAGTCAAAAATGAAAGAAGTTAAAGAAGTAAATGTTTCAAAAATTTTGTCAATGAGTATATGTCGGAAGTGAGACCTGAGCTCTTGGTGGACAGGAACTTGCGGGTGGATCGCGCTAACAAGAAAATAAAACAAGGACGGTTCCTTGCTTCGAATGAAATTTTATGTAGCTAGACTTGTCTTTATGTTTTCAATAATGTCAAATTTGAGTAGTTCATGGAAATAGAAAAGAGTACTCCTGTCTCTAAAAGACGCAAAATAATTTGATGTCAACTTACGTTATGAAGTGCAAGATGGCAGTTCACTCGTACACCATTGTCTCACGCAGTTCTCATAGTTACGCGGTAATGATGCGTTTCCACTTCCAAAGACTGCATTACATCAGTCGACGTCTTCTCCTGTCCTTCAGTTTCCGATTTTCAAACATAGTGAGAATGTATCATCAATGAATTCCCAATGAACAGATGTCTATGAAGCCGCACTAAATCATCCTATGTCCGATGACAATCAGGAAAGACACACTGCACAGACAGTGATGATAATGTCGACGAATGTAAAGTTAACATTTGACAAGAGTTAGAAACTTTCATCCATTTTATCTTGAAGTTAATTACATCTCAGAAGACACAACAAAACAATCAAACGAATTTTTTTAAAAAGGAAGGAATCCATATACTTCTTGCCAGCAAATCAAGAGCATTAAGAAATACCCTAATAAGCAAAATTCCAACACAAAATCATTGTTCAATGAAAAATTGTCTGATATCCAATCCCGACATGTGTTTTCGCAGTAAAAAAATTATATATGATTATCAATGTCAACTATGCCATCAACATAACATTGGTAGCACTTTTCGCCATCATCTCAACAGAATAAAAGAACATCACAACAACAAGAATTCATCTATTTACAAATATCATCAAACATGCAATCAGAACAAAACCTTTGATTTAAAAAAAATTAAATACAGCAGATAATGAAGCAAATCTCACATTGAAAGAATCAATAATCATCAAAAAACTGAAGCCAAAATAAACAGGCGGGCTGAATGTGAACATTTCAAAGAATTTCTATTCTGATAGCATCATATCACCAATTGATTGGGAGGCTTGGGTGATCAATGTTTTCACAATCATCATACTAAAACATCAATAGGCCTATTGCTTTATCAGTTTGAAGATTGCCTATTAATTGGTGTAATCAAAAGGCCTATGAAGGATCTTTCGATGCTAGCTGATGATCACGGTAATTCGCAAGTCCTTCATCTGTTATTGAAAGAAATTCTACATATTTCACACAACCAAATCATTTTCCACCACAATCCAACTATCTTGCACATCTTTTCTGCACAATATTTTTCAACATCAACTTTGAAATAGTGTATGTTACATATGCATTAATGGTCTTCTCCCGTTCTCACCATTAGAATAATTGAAATTATTAAAAGTAATTGATTACTTCAGAAAACAGTAAGATAAATCGATCCTGAGCTTTTCGCAAAAACTTTTCTATTCAAAAGTACAATGTCGATTGATTAAGCATGTCTAGTCCAACAAAAGTCGAACTTCGAAAGTCATATTTGGCTCTATTGCAATACATCAAAGTTTAATATATAATATCTATCAAAGGGAATAATCTATTACTGCACACCAACTTGACGCTTTTAAGTACTATTGTACTATAAATGCTACTTATCGATACTACTTGTATGATGTTGACATCATATATTGCAAATATGTGCAAAATCAAAGTTGGCCAATTTATACCACTTTAACTATCAGTTACCTGATCAAATTTCTTCTACAAGTAATTGAGCATGTTTCTGAGTTTCAGTATCAATGTGGAGTCAAAACTGGCATAGAGAAAAAAAGCTAGCCCAGCTTAAAAACATCAATTTTCGGCATTTTTTGAAAAATCACTTTTTTTAAACGCCTGATGTAGCTATCTGTTTTCTGGTTACCGCTTAAGATCACAGATGTGAAACATACTGATATATAGCACCACAATCATCATAGTTGCTACGGGCAACAAGAATATAGAAAGTTGTGAGATACTCGTAAGTCTAAATTTTTTGTGTTTTTTCGCGGACACTATTTTTTCACCATCTTTGGAGCCAAGTATCTCCATTCTACATGCCAGTTACCCATTGAAATTCATACAAGAATTCCTTTATAGCGAGCTGATGCTGCATGCAAAGTTTGATTGCGTAGCAAATATACAGAAAAAAGTTACAGCTGCGTGAAAATTCAAATTTTGAGAATTTTCAAATTTTGGAAAAAATCAAATTTCTAAAAATAGTTGTAAATTCCACTTCATTCAAAATTGGAAGCTAATATTTCAGATTTGATGTTTTCTAATGCATAGCAAACATATGTCCGAAAATCAGCAAAACCGGAGGCTAAGTGCCATAAAAAATTCCGGATATTGGTTGAATCGTCGTAGAATGACCAGGTGCATTTCTGCTATATTAAAGGGAAGATATAATATCAACACAGTAATTTTTAATTGTTCAATATTCGTTTCACAAGGAGTCTATGCAAGGAGTAACAATAGTCACAACAAACAGTCCAATTGAAGTGGTGGAAACGTGTCAAATATTCACTTAGTCAAAGAACATTAAGGAAGTAGTAAGCAAACTAGCAAGAATTGTTGCACAGAATGTCAAATAGGGTAATTAACAGGGGTTTGTAAATGACAGCGCTGGCAACTGCTAGGTTCCTAAAAGAAGCAAGGTGGAATAATTTGCAGATCTATTCGTGATTTTTTTTGAAACGAGCAGATGAAAAAAAGCCACCTGAAAAGCCATTCTGAAAATGACGAATTTGTCTTCTTTGTTTTAGAGAAGGGATAATGGATAAGAAAATTGTCTCCTGAATCATGCATGCAACTTCTGCATAACACTGAGTTGAAGACAGCAAGCGTTAGCTGTGCGCTGTGCGATCTGATTACTTTTGAAAGTTTTACAATTTCATTGCAATTCAACAAGCCTGTTCAAAACGGCTTAGGCTAGCAGTTCTTTGGAGCATTTTGCGAAAGTTATCAAATCTCATACAATACATGTCGAGATTAGATTCCATAAATGCGACAAAGTGCAGTTTGGGTTTTGAACTGTGAAGGAGTAGCACCCTAGTCAATGGAGCCTATTCGCTTGAAACCATTCAGATAGCAGTCGTATGCAAGAATTCAAAAGCCAAATCCAAGTTCTATCATGAACTTTGTGGGATGGCTATCCCAGTGGTCGGGAGAGAGATCTTTCCATTATTTTCGCAGGTCTGCTAAATTTTCGAAGGCCTACTTACAACAGCGAACTGTATCATCATATTTCATGATCAAGCAGGGGGCTTTGGTTGTACGTCCACGAGTTCATTTGGTCCAGGTTGCGGCCCCCTTTTGAACTGCCTACTTGGTAGCGCTTGTAGGTCGTGCCCCCTGGATACTACCATTTTCATCGCCGGTAGTAACTAAATCAACCGAAACCGAGTGCTGGGCGGCTTTAAATAACCTGGCCAACCCGGACAGTCCGGGAGGGTAGTGGAACCCTGATGGAGGAAATGCCATCAAAACATTATGGTACCCACACTAATGACCTCATTGAGGTTGACGTCAGGAAGGGCATCCGGTCGTAAAATAGTGCTCAATCTTACTGCTTTGATGATGATGAACTCTACTTATAATGGGCGGGGTACAGTCCGTAGTATCCCGTGGGCGACCTCGTCAGCCTACGATAAGAAGAATGACGGAGGAGCAAACCAACCAGGTTCAGGTTATGACGGCAAGCAGCTTGATGCTGACTGGAAGGTTGAGAAGGACTGCTGGCGAGTAAGCACTTGGAATGTCGGTAGCATGTCACGAAGATCTGGTGAAATTGTGGAAACGATAAGAAGAGAGATTGATATCTGTTGCTTACAGGAAACGCGTTGGAAAGGTGGATCTTGTAGATGGCTTGGTCCTTTACAAGGTCGGTACAAATTTCTTTGGAAAGGCGCAGAAGACGGCGCTGCTGGAGTAGGTGTTCTGATTGCCGAAAAGTGGACGGACAAAATTGTTGGTGTCGACAGAATAAATGAACGTTGCATGATAGTAAGATTGTTGGTGGGTGAAACGTTGTTCCATACAGTGTCAGCGTATGCCCCTCAATCGGGAAGAAGTGATGCTGAAAAAGATGTATTCTGGAATCAGATGACACATGCGGTTGGGAAGATCCCAGACAGAGATACTGTGATAATTGGAGCTGACTTCAATGGTCATGTTTGAAGGGAAGTGAATGGCTTCGAAGGTGTTCATGGTGGATATGGTTTTGGTGCAAGAAATAACGAGGGCCTCCATGTGCTCGACTTCGCAGATGCTCTGGAACTAATTCTATGCAACACCTACTTCAAAAAGAGCTCCAACAAGCTCATAATTTACAGCTCTGGTGGTAATGAAAGTGTCATCGACTACATATTGGCTCGAAGAAGAGATCGAAACAAAATTGTCGACACGAAAGTCATACCAGGTGAAGAATGTGCATCGCAGCACCGGCTACTTTTAAGTGACCTGAAGATAAAAACGGTGAAAAGATTTTCAAGAAAATGTGTGTCACGTACACGAATTTGGAAACTGAAGGACCCAACGCTAGCTGCACGCTTCAACGATGAAGTTTCAAATCATGCTCATCGCAATGATGAACGGAATTCCGTTGATGCTGCATGGCGTGGCATGAGAGATGCATGGATTCAAAGTGCTGAGAAGGTCTGTGGTCGAACCAAAGGTTGGGCAGGCTGGAAGGAGACCTG
Source organism: Prostheceraeus crozeri (assembly GCA_907163375.1). Classification (NCBI taxonomy): domain Eukaryota; kingdom Metazoa; phylum Platyhelminthes; order Polycladida; family Euryleptidae; genus Prostheceraeus; species Prostheceraeus crozeri. Next base: position 141,859 of record CAJQUW010004698.1, on the reverse strand, counting down.
GTGGTGGAATTCAGAAGTGACCGAAGCTGTGAAATATAAAAGGAAGTGTTTCAAACAGTGGCAAAAGAATAAAAGTGATGCAAATAGGGTTATCTACGAACAATCAAGACGGAAGGCCAGGAAAACAGTTTGGATTGCACAAGAAACTAAAAGACGCGAGTTTGCAAAGAATCTTGACACTGATGACGGCAAAAAGCGATTCTTCAAAATTGCGAAACAGATGGCATCTGAAAATCGAGATATTCAGGGAGTATCGTGCGTTATAAAACGAACTTTATAAAGAATATTAAAGACGAACAGGGAAACATCATGGCCAAACCTGATGAAGTGAAACAAAGATGGAGAGACTTCATGACAACGTTGATGAATGTTAAAAACAGCTGGGACGGTGCAACTGAGTGTCCTACTGTGAAGGGGCCGTGGTGAAGCATATCTGAGGAAGAAGTTCGAAATGCTCTGAACAACACGAAGAAGAAAAAAGCACCCGGTCCGTCCGATGTTGTCAATGAAATGTTCTTGCACAGCCTGGACGTATCAGTGAAATGGTTATCAGAGCTGTTTAACGAAGTTCTGCAAGTTGATGATATCCCTCATGATTGGTGCAGTAGTGTGCTCATTCCTCTGTACGAGGGTAAAGGAGGTCCTCTACAATGCGAATCCTACAGAGCAATAAAGCTGTTGGATCATGCCATGAAGGTGTTCGAAAGAGTACTGGAGAAGAGACTGCGCTCTCAAATAGAGCTTGATTAAATGCAGTTCGGCTTTATGCCTGGTAGAGGTACTACTGATCCCATCTTTATAACCCGACAGGTCATAGAGAAGTATCGTGCTAAGCAAAAGAAGATGTTCCTAGCCTTCGTTGACCTTGAAAAAGCTTTCGACAGAGTCCCAAGAGAAGTTTTACGGTGGTCTCATCGCAAAAGTGGAGTCGAGGAATGGCTTGTAAGAGCGATAATGACACTATATCGCAATGCAACTACGGCCGTTCGCACTAAGTTCGGAGACTCTGACCACTTCACTGTGGATGTAGGAGTGCATCAAGGTTCGGTATTGAGTCCATTGCTCTTTGCCATAGTTATGGATGCCGTGAGTGAAGCAGCGAGGAAGGGATTGCCATATGAACTTCTATATGCAGATGACCTTCTCCTTATGGCTGACTCGGAGGAAGATCTTCAAGCAAAATTGCTGTGTTGGGAAAGAAGTTTGTCCTGTAAAGGTTTGAAGATGAATGCCACAAAGACAAAGATCATGGTAAGCGGTGGTAAAGACAGAGTCGAGAAGAAGTACCAGACAGCAAAATGGCCATGTGTAAAATGCTGCAAAGGTGTGGGAGTGAACTCAATCCAATGTAACATCTGCAATGGTTGGTTGCATGCGCGATGCTCAAAAGTGAAAGGGAGACTCACTGCGGCTATCAATTACAAGTGTGAGGAGTCAGCTCCGAAGAATGATGGTGAAGATATTCCCAAGTGCGTTGACATGCACGGAACCCGACTTGAGAGCGTGGACAGCTTCTGCTATCTTGGTGATGTTATCGACAGTTGCGGTAGTGTTGAGTCAGCAGTGGTTGCCAGAATACGGTGTGGTTGGAGAAAGTTTCGGGAGCTCCAAGCCTTCTTAACATCGAAGTCACCGTCCATGCGAGTCAAAGGCCAGCTGTATGCTGCATGTGTCCGGCAAGCAATGATAAACGGTTGTGAATCGTGGCCCCTGCTCGCAAATCATGAAAGGATGCTGCTGTCTACGGAGATGCGCATGATACGTTGGATGTGCGGAGTGAGAAGATCAGAGAGAAGGTCGAATGAAGAACTGCGACAGGAAATGGGGCTAGAGAACATCTTGGACTCGATCAGAAGACCTTTTGGTCATGTGCGGAGGAAGAGCGAGTCGGAATGGGTCAAGAAAGTTACGGACATGGAAGTATCTGGCAAGCGTGCTGTTGGACGCCAAAGAAAGACCTGGCGCGATGTCATCGCCGAAGACCTGAAAAGTGTTGGTGCTCAAGAAGCTGATACACACGATCGCCAGAAGTGGAGGAGCATCATCAAGCGGAAATCGTCTAACCCAGCATCTTCTGGCCCAAAAGGACGCAAAAAGGGATGAGTGAGTGAGTGAAGCAAGGTGATCCCGCTCTTATCAAAACTTAATTAAGAACGCCTAAGATCTTCCTAGAGAATAGTCCTACATGTTTTAATGAAATTTCCGCAAATTTTTATATTGCTACAACGCACTAATTTAGACGGAACTTTTAACAAGACTTTTCGAAAGCAACCGCGTTTCGTCATTGATGACCCTCGGAGAAGATTGTTCGTAAAGATCTTATTACATGAACTTGCAATAACCGCCATCAATTATTACTTCTGAGGAGCCATTTTTGTTGATATGAAAATTATTAAGCTGGCATATTGTTATCGAATCCATCTTTTCAACAACTGCATGTGCTAGGTGCATGTAACAAATGCAACCAAAAGTCGCCAATCTTACAACAAACCCAACTACAAAAACTTTACAACAAAAATTCATGTCACTAATTTAAGACATGATCTGCTCCAGTTGACATCAGGCATCTACAAAAGGGTCACTAAAAAAAGGAAAACCTATTTCAGCAATAAATATAGGAAAAGTTCTCATCAAAAGAGGAAGCAAATGAAAAATTCAAACCAAAAGAGAATGGACGGATGATGTACATGTAGAAATTTATCAGTGTGGAAATCTTAATTTGTAAGGATGTAACAATACTTTTCATGATAACTTTGAAATGTAGCTAAATGTAACATTATTCTTCCTTTGACAGCTTCTCCCACAGCAGTCTCGCTTGGTTTTACCTTTCTTGCAGCAACTGTTTTAAAACCTTTTCTGATGGTTACCTGTCGGTTCATTCCTCATTCCTCTCTTGTGACTTTAAACAAGCTTTGGAATGTTGCTTGGTCAACGACTTATTTTCACGAAGACCGTCTGTGATTGGTATTATGTGGCACAATTGATTGAGAAATTAGTGAAACATGCAATAGTTGCTGATTCGGTCGCATTACATAATGTCATCAAAAGAATAATAACCGTGAGTCATTTACTAACGGCATACATTGTCAGTCACAGGAAGCCATCATTCCTTAGGTACTGTTATCATGGCAACGTGTGTCTACTGCGTATAATATTGTTTTCAATGCTCATGTCCATCAAAGCCCTTTAATATGTGCGTATTGTCAGATTTTTATTATTGGATATCGGTGGCAACCTCTTCGCGACTTTCATTGCTCAGCCTTGAGATTCGGAGGTTTTATGAACTTCGTATCAATTGAACGAAAATTCTGTAAAAGTCTATTTTCAAACGTCAGATGAAGATGATTTTTCTGCATATCTGCCATAAAATGTGCCGAATTTTTCGCAGCATCCACTTCTTAAGAATGCTTTTTCAAATTTATTTCGTGTCAGGTAAGAACCGTTTGCAAAAAGCAGAAAGTACATCAGTGGCTTCTTTTACGGAGTTACTGGCAATTTCTACAATACACAAGCTCAATACATACTAAAAACTATTGCTGCAACTTTTTTCTTTTGCTGAAGTTACTGCAAGATGTAAGACGGTACGATAACCACGAAGTTTTGAAAATGATGGTATAAAGAATAATACAAAAGTAGTACAAAAATAATACAAAGTAGCTGTCATTAGTTTACATATTTTTTATCCTGTAAAACAGCATTTGCTCCATTAAACAACGTAGGTTCATTTAAATGCACAAATAGCAGGATTTCATTTTTTTTGCAGGACCTCTTCCATTTTTTCGCAGCGATTAAACATTTTCGCAGGCTTTCGCAGTGCGAAAATTTTCACAGCTGCCCCGAAGAGTGGCTATCCAGTGTGTGTGATAAAAGAGTGACTATTTTACATTACTGATTCTTTTCTTTCTCTAAAACTGAACAGCGGACATGAAATTATTCGTCGATGAACAAGGAAGATAATTGACGATGTAATGAAATGCAGGATGATTTGATAATAGAAGTACCCAAAAGTTGTTGGGTACAATGAAAACATCCAACAATGAAAGCGCTCTTTTGATCAAAAATAATAATTCAAGCAATTTTTCACTCGATGCGCAATTCCTAATGCCACTTGCTGCCTAAACTGTCAATAAACAGTCGATCTTCAGAAATTGTATCATTGGAATAAGCTTAATGTCGATGTCGATAATATTCCAGTCTGTATCTTTAGACATGATTTAGTTATAAGCTACTTCAGAGATGAAATACGTGTAATCGTTTGTCACACCCACCCTTTACAACAACAACAATCAATGCATCATAGTTTTACATACTTGATAAGTTGTCAGTAGATTAATACTGAGATGATAATTCCCCAACTCTTCGAATCAGCGCCGTCTGCAGAAAGAAAAGTAAACACTATTAACACACCTCAGTTGAGATCGTGCCTATTAAATGCATGTATATTAATCAGATTTATTTTTAACAGGATCAAAGTAGCAACGTCCGGGCAGATGGTTATAAATAGTAGCTATTATCTATCAGAAACTGTATGAATCAACAATGCAATGATTTGAATTTGAAGGTCGTTGAAATGAGATGCAATAACTTGCAAAACCAATTGAATATCGTACACTTGAAAATGACAGACATAACATTTTCGCATTTCAGAGGAAGTAATAGCAACTACTATATACAAATTCATTGTATCTCTTGATTATCAGCTAAAGATTTCGGCTCATGATGTTGAAGTTCCTCAAATTATCCATCAGGATCAAAAGATGCTGATGTTGCTGTTGGCGCAGCAAGCGGTATTATATGCAAATCAGATATTTGCATATCTTGAGACAATCACCATTGACTGAACAAGAAATCAAATTGAATTTCTGAATAAATCACGCAAAACTAATTCTGATAGATAATTTTCTTGTTGCAATTTTTGATAAAAATAAGAAGACAAACTTAATATTTCGACCATCTGAAGTGGCCATCGTCAATAATCTATTTACTCTAATTCCTGCATTAGATTCAAATTACAAAAACATAAGAACGATAGCAGGCTATAGAACGCATGCAATCCTAAATAAACAAATACTACGGTAAAGAGAATCAGTAGATGTCTTAAGACTCAATAAACAAGGCAAATAGAAATTACCCCCTGTAGACTTTAAAAAATGAGAAGAATGAAAAAAAATACTCAAGAAGTCTCGGTCTCACTAAGTCACTCTGTCATTGAGTGAAGGCTTTTTAAGCTTTATTTGCAGCATTTGAGGAGCACCGGCATTCATCGTCATCTTTTGGGAAGCATGGACAACAACATCATAGAGATAATAGCATCAATCTGTCACAATTTAGGATCTAAAAGCGATGCGACAGCAAATACGATGACTGCCGGTGCTTCTCAAATGCTGCAAATGAAGCTTAAAGATCCTTCACTCAATGGTCAGGGTGACTCAGTGAGACCGAGACTTCTTGAATAATCTTTTTCATTCTTCTCATTTTCTTAAGTCTACAGGGGCAATTTCCATTTGCCTTGTTTATTGAGTCTTAAGATATATCCTGATTTTCTTAATTGTAGTATTTGTTCATTTAGGATTGCATGCGTTCTATAGCACACTATCGTTTATATGTTTTTGTAATTTGAATCTAATGCAGGAATTAGAGTAAACAGACTTCTGACGATGACCACGTCAGATGGTCGAAATATTAAGTTTGTCTTCTAATTTTAGCAAAAACTAGTTCTCTTAAGTATATAAAACACAGAATTCATAATATAAAAAACATAACGACAACAATAACTTCTGTTGATGGGAATATGCGTATTTGAAAACAACAGATATAGGCTCCAGATTGTAAATTGATTGGGACTATTCTTTGGCACTATCCGGTGTCAAGCACAACAGAGAAAGATGAATGACGCATCCCTAGTGACAATGATGACGAACCGCTTTGAGGGCGTCTTCGAGCAGAATTCGTCTTAATAATCAGTTGTTAGAAAATTGATGCAGGATACAGTGTAGGAATGATGATAAGAGGTATTGAAGATGCAGTTTACTTATGACTGTAACCTGAAGTCGAATGCTCAAGTTGATTGTGCTATCAAAGAAGGTATCCAATCGATTTTACATCATTATGGCCTTGCAGGATGTGACTGCCTCAAGATGCTACATAATTTCTCATACATACCGTCTACATTTTTGCTTCCCAACCCAGTCACATGCAGCATGCTGATATGCACAGTTAAAAGAAAGCACTCACCTCAGTCATGCATAGATAAATGAATAGTAAAGACAATTTTAGGAAACATGCCTTAACTGTTGTGCATAATTGGAAATAAGCTTGGAAGATTGTCAAGTTTTTTATTGTTATATTATCGTACATAAAGTCGATATATTTCGGCTATTTGAACCATAACCATTATCAAGCCAAAATATTTTGATTTTTTGTACATATGATAATATAACAATAAAACACTTGACTATCTTCCCAATATAAATCTTTCAATATTCATTTATCTTTGCAAAACTGAAGGGAGTGTTTATTTTCAAATGTAACCACTATTTAACATGACCAGATGCTTTGAAAATGAAATCATATGTATTGAAAAAGGGTCATTATGGTGATTGGCAATTCTGCGAAGCAGAACATCTCAAAGGTTGCAACTCGTTTCGTTTCACGCTATTGAGAGGATCTCAATGCATCCTCTGAGAAATATTTTGAGCGATAGAGGCCCTAAATCTTATAACAGGACCATTAATGTCCCATTAATTAGCACGAACGAAAAGCTGCAGCTGCATTCTTCTTAACCATGTTTTTCATCCTCATTTTATTCATCGCCTCATGGACATTTATAAATCACTGTATTGAATTGTAAGCGTTCACTAAATTTCCATATTGAAGCAAATGAAGCACGACTAACTGTTCTGTATTACTAACTATTCTAACTAATTAAGTGTCAGAGCAGATCAGTTGCTTTAGGCCACTCTTTTTTTGTAGGAAATTTTGCCGCTTAGATTAAAATTACTCATTTTTACCTCGCTGCTCGAAAAATCCTTTTCATTTCACACATTTCACATAAGTTGCCATAGATAGAAAAGGTCAGCGGCTACAACAGCAAAACAGTTATGTTAAGTTAATTCTTAAACAAGTGATAGCTATATTCACAGATCACGGGTAAGCTAACAGAGCATCTGACTCGAATACATTTTATTGATCAAAGTAAAAGTTACAAGTTAAACCTCGTACAGCGTGACTTTGCGACTTACCTTTTTTAGTCGCGCCGTACGAAGTTTAACTAGTAACTTTTACTTTGACCAATAAAATTTATTCGAGTCAGCTAACTTACCCGTGATATGCATCGCCTGACTCGCAAACTGGTCAACTATGTATATTCACAGAGAATTTCGGATTTTTGGTAGTGCTTGAAAAATACACTTTTGGACATACTGTATATGCATTTTAGTGTAATTAAAATAGATAATGATAAAATCTTGAAGATATGGTAAATGAAGGAATCATACAATAAACACAGCAATTGGAATCATAGACCTAGACATGCCTTCTATGAAGACGCTCAATTGATTCGCTGCTGATAACTTAATTGTCTGAAATTAACTCTTAAGATGATATGCTCATTTTAAGCCTCGCTACCCAATAGCAATTAAAATATGAACAAAAATGTCCTTCAAAACGGAAGGATTGACAAAAAAATGTGGGTGCAACGTTTGCACGTGATGCATTATGTGAGTTAAGAAGGAGCACTAAACATTGAAATACATGCAATCCTTTTTCAAACAAACGGAACGAGCAACTATTTAGCTGTGTAAGGAGAAATACCTACAGGTAAGAAAGTCACGTCAAATTTGCATTACAGAAAGACAAAGTTCAGAAAAAACGAAGGTAGTGAAAGACCATTTCTATTAGCTAATCTATCTTAAATCCCCATATTACAAATGCGGCGATGATTTCCGCGAATCCGCATATTCACGTCGCGGAAGATAGGGCTTGCACTCTTAAAAGTATAACCTATGCCATCATGACAGAATATGGATTCTGCCATTTATTGGCAAGACAACAGGTAAATCGCTTTTGGTATACCGAATATTCGCGATGTAACACAACATAAGTTGACAATTTAGTGGAATGAATGATCCTCTAAGTTCTTCGGCGGTCAGACGGCATTCCAGGACAGACTTTTTTCAAGTAGCTAGATGCGTCAGCATTAACGATGCGGTTATCGAAAAACGCCGCAATACCTTCCTAAACACCTCTCGCCACCTAATCTACTTGAAGCATTGGTTTTCCTTGCTCATCTTTCTGGGGGGAAACCATGGGTTCCATTTTCACTCCACCCTAAGCTGCATCTGCTAGCTTGGCATCCTTGTCGCTTACATCAATGTGACTCCTCTTAACGAGGCATCCTTTGGTGCAGTTTAAGGCATGTTGAAAGCTGGACGGCTATCCACAACCTAAGAGGTCCCAACGGTTCTCGATAGTTCTCAGAACTCGCATGCGGACCTACTTTTTGCCGCCTCATTTAATCTTCAGCATTTCCGTACTTAGTTACACAGTTTTGAGTTACATGTCTTTCTACTTTTTTTACTTGTCTATCTACTTTTGACATATCTTTCAAAACATATCATTACCTATTGAGTATTTTGTCAGCAACAATGTGTGGGACCCGGCTCGTCTGGGTTTGAGTGTTCTTTGAATGGGAAGACAGAACTTTCACTTTCATGGAAATTTATGCGGCAGTCTATAGCGATAAAAACGAATTCAATCACCTTGGTGCTCCATTGTAATACACGCAAAGCCAAATCTTTGCAATCATGTCGCAAAGCAATCGATCAATCACCTTAACCCACTATTTACAATTCCAACGTTGTCATGTTGAAATTTATCTGAAAATCAATGAACTAATTTCTATCAAGCTAAATGTACCGGTGCATCAGCTTATGTGACATATGCCATGCTTATATGGATTTGACCTGTCAATCAATAACTCGTCTCTTCAAAATTGATCATACTTTTTCAAAGTGCAGCAGTCGAAAAGAATTTGCGTCATTGCCGTTTCAAGTGCATTTTTCCCGGTATGAATGCGCAATCTGCTGCTCTTTACCAAATCAACTGCAGCATTGTCGTTTCAAATGCAAAATGAAGCAATGAAAATAACAGAGGCACAGCTTTTTCATTACTCTATGAATCTGTTGAGTCCAAGTTATTCAGATTGTTTAAAAATAGTGACTGACAAAGACAAACACCTTAAAAACTTTATTCTTCTGTTTTCAAATGACTGGTCTCTTTCGAATGACTATCGAATGAGAGAATGAAGCTGATTGCTCAACCAATTGGTTGGATATATTAAATAGGGCCTAACAGAGCAGGCACATCACGTTGTCAGTTGAGCTCGTGCAGATATTGACTGAACTGCTGATATGAATGAAAGATTTTCATTCTTGGAGCTAAGCAGAGTAAAGCGTTGGACAAAGCTGATTCATCAATCATCATTTTTGTCTCGATTCATAATAGGTGCCAATTTTCTGTCCATCTCTGCATCTTAAACTTGCAATAAAGATGGATGTTGGCTTTTATATTCAATATTAGCTAATCGCCCTCCAAGTTGCAACTTGAAATGCAAAATGGAATATAGGTTTGACCCGTGAAGAACGAGTTCTGTCCCTTCAAGATTGACCATGCTATTTCAAAGTGTAGCAGTCGCAAAGAATTTGCGTCATTGCCGTTTCAAGTGCATTTTTGCCGGTATGAATCTGCTGATCTTTACCATATCATCTACAGCACCATCGTTTCAAATGCAAAATGAAACAATGAAAGTAGTATAGAACATAGATATACTTACATATATATATACTTACTCTATGGTATAGAAAGTATCAGATCTTTTTTATTCTTTTGGCCTGTCGATAGCCACTCAAATAGTTTGCAGAGTAAGTTAAGTGCACTTCAAAAAGTTGTCCCACTCTTCTCTTTCAAAAGACTGGTCTCTTTCGAATGCACGTCCATCGAATGTGCTCTATATCTAACTTGGCAAATGGAGGAATGAAATCGACTGCTTAACAGATTGGTTGGGTTCATAAAATAGGACCTACAGAACGGGCACAGCACAACTTTGTCATTTGCGCTCGTGTAGATGAAGATAGAACTAAGATGCTAATTTGAATAACTGAGTGACGAATGTGCATCTTCACGGTTAAACAGAGCAAAGCGTTGTACAAACCTAATTTACTAATCATCATTTTCGATTTATAGTACTAATTTTCTGGTTATCTGCGTCTCTATAAACTTACAATATACGTGGATGTTAGTTGCTATATTCAATATTACCTAATCGCCTTTTGTTTTGAAATCAATACTCCAATTACATTTCATAAAGTTATCATCAACAATAAATTATAGAAAAACATAAAACATATCGATCATGGGATCCATCGATAAATGCGTAATGGCTTCCAACCATGGAAGAATACATGCCAAGACTTCCTGATTGTTTTCCAGAAGTTAACATTTTAATGCTGTCCACGACACTTGTTCCACTCCAAACTTGTTAGTTGTTATTTGCCTCTTTGTGTCATGTCTGCAGCTGCAGATCGCCATTGATTAGGGTGAATTTACGTTAGATTTTGTTTTAATTATGGTGTTGATATGGCAATTTGCATTTGGAACGGGAGCACTACACCACGGTGCGTCTGAATGAGGTTTTGGATTAAAAAAATATATCGTCGCCGAAACCAATTTTTTTGAGCTTAGTGATCCTCTACGAATGGGAAATGAGCAAAAAGAAAATCTTTTAAAGTACAGATTTTTATTTACGGCCTATTTTCAAAATGGCAGCCATTTTTTCGTAAAAATCGCATGTCTAATGCATTTATTAGGACTTAAGGCATGCTACGTCACATGAACTAGCATTTTCTGATCACAGAAGAGTAATTCATGCAATAGCTAATATCATAGAAGGGTACCATGCAGCTAAACTACTGTTTATAAGTAGTATGTCGTGTCTTGAACAGTATTTCTTAACTTCGGAATATAATGTCGATTAAAATATGCTTTATTTGCTACTTTCATTTGAAGGTGAATTTATCTCGATAAGACAAAGCAAAGAGTCGCAAATTTGATTGAAATGAACATGTATTCATTCAGAAAACACGAACAGGACAAGCATCATAAAAATTAATTCATATAATATGTCCGGAATTATAAACACAAACAGATCGCAACAATCGATCAGAAAACTAGGGATGACTTTCAAAAATTTTGAAGTTTTTCCATGTGTCTGCAAAACTGTGATGTAGGGACTCAATACATTGCTCACTGTATTGGCCGAGTCCTCTTCCTGTGTGCTCAAGGAATTCTGGTACATGGAATATGATAGCGTGGATCTTGGGAGTCACATTCAGAGGCAGCTGTTCATATGCCGCCTGAAACTCACTGATGTATCTCCTGAATTGTGGCTGCAGGGAAGCTCCAAAGCAAGAAGTCACAACATCATTGAAGCAACAAATGGCCCTCACAAATTTCAAGACACTGGGATTATTTGGACACATCGCCTCAAGTAAATCGACATTGCGCAAGAGGCTCCTGGCACTGTTTCCACTAAAGCTGCCTCCGTGCATTGCCTTACGCACTACATTGCATTTACGTAGCCACAATTCTGCACTACTCCATTCCTTCTCAAGACCAGAAAAAAGTGTAGCTGTGGGTACAGACAGCAGATGAAGCTCTGGAGGGGGGATGCTTTCAATAATGGGAGTGGAAGAATCTGATGTGTGCACTATGGACGGATGAATGATATTAGTAAATTTCATTGAATTTCGTTCGTCCCTACCGGACTCAAAATATTTCCAGAACTGATCACTCAGAGAAGCTATTGTCCGCGGAGCACCTATAACTCCTAGTCTGCCTTTTTCCGCAGTGCACCAGCTACATGGATGCTTAATTGCTTCCATGTGGCATGAGCCCTAAAAGCATGTTGCACAATTTCAAATCACATGCAATGGAAAATTGGTGCCGCATAGCATTCAATCATGCTTTGATCCACAGCAATTTGACATTGTTGTAATTTTCCTGAACATCTGGTACTAATGCTACTATCATACAGCGCTTGACACCAGAGTCTTTGAACGTGCAACTTAATCCTGAAGACAAGCAACGGCGGGATTGAGAAGTCGGTCCTTGCTCATCTAATTCAAAGAATGATGGACCGATCTTGAGAAACCCCCACCTCCATCAATACCAATGCGAATGAGAAAATCATCTCTACTCAAGTTCCTCTTGGTCAAAATTCGATCATTTAGTTCATTGACATCTTTGCAGAAAACTGCAGATCTCGAGCATCTATCGCTCACTTCATCTTTAGCAAGGCAGAAGAAATCCAATTCCTCCACAGCAAACAGGTCATCGAACTCGTGTGTGGCTCTGGATAGCCCAGGTTCAATAACAGTTCGAGACTCGTTGGCATAACGAATATCCTTACTAAGCTTAGACATCTGCCTATCACTCAAACTCAAATCAGTTTGAATGTGAGAAAGATCGACAGCCGACAACTGAGTAGGCGATTTCAAAGTCATTGTATTCATGGTCTTACCACTTAATGCTGCAAGAGATGTTCCCACGTCGTCGATGATTCGGCTAGCAACTCGTTGTTTTGTCACTTTGCTGGGGAGTTCAACAGATTGTCAATGTTGGATATCTTTTGGCGCTTTGATAGACAAGATTCTCTTGAATGAGAACATCCTCGATAAAGTTTCGAGAAGCAAAGATCACATACCTTGAAAATCGATGCTGCTGGAATGGATTCCTTGTTCGATGGACGACCAGATTTCTTCATCCTTACGGCGTCCTGTTTGTCAGCTCGAGCAACGCAACAAATTCGGCAAGAACACGTAGATGATGAACGAAGGATAATCGGCCGACGAGGATCATAATCATCAGACAGGGGTAAGCTCACTTCATGTCCGTTCCGCATTTTGGAAAGTAGCAAATAACATCCATTGCACAAGGCCTCCGGAAAGTTAGGATTTTCTCGATCGTGGCCATCAATGACGAAGTCCTGAATACTCCTGACATCCGTAGCAAAAAGCTTCTGAGAGCCCTTGCGATAGCAAACGGCGCAAACGCGTTTTCTATTTTCATTGTGACTTCTTTCAACGGCCGTCTATCGCAGTTTCATCACCTGCCGCAGCCATCTTACTGGTGTACTGATGAATTTCGACACCTCACGTCTGATTTAAGCTTGGATGTTGCAAAAATCAATTCATAGCTCTCAGTAAACATTCAGATACCTTGCAACATGAACAACATGCTGCGTCATATGTACCATAGAAATGTGCAAGCCAATATTTGAATTTATGCGAATGTCTATTTTGTTAGAACATAGAAAGCTACTCAACCCTGACCACGAGCCTTGCGCAGTGTATTTCAATCAAATTTGCGACTCTTTGCTTTGTCTTATCGAGATAAATTCACCTTCAAATGAAAGTAGCAAATAAAGCATATTTTAATCGACATTATATTCCGAAGTTAAGAAATACTGTTCAAGACACGATATACTACTTATAAACAGTAGTTTAACTGCATGGTACCCTTCTATGATATTAGCTATTGCATGAATTACTCTTCTGTGATCAGAAAATGCTAGTTCATGTGACGTAGCATGTCTTAAGTCCTAATAAATGCATTAGACATGCGATTTTTACGAAAAAATGGCTGCCATTTTGAAAATAGGCCGTAAATAAAAATCTGTACTTTAAAAGATTTTCTTTTTGCTCATTTCCCATTCCTAGAGAATCACTAAGCTCAAAAAAATTGGTTTCGGCGACGATATATTTTTTTAATCCAAAACCTCATTCAGACACTTCATTTCGGTAATTCTGCTGTTGGGATGTCAGTGATGAACTGAAAGTGTAAATGTTGCGGAAGGTCAAGTCATTCTGCAGCTGATGTGTCTATAGCACGGTCTATACTTAATATGAAATGGACAATTAGCTTCTTGATCGGTTAAACCAATAGTACGTTGGTTTGAAATGAGTGCTGCTTCAGAACTCCGTGAGATAGAAAAAGAGAAAGAAGATCTGGTTGTAGATAGTGGAAGCTCAATGGTAATGGATGCTGAGGAAAAAGAATTGCGAATGTGGGGAAAAACGTTTTTGAGGAATTTGCTGATAAAGGACAGGAAACCCTCTCAGTGAGATGGGTAATAACAGAGAAAGTCAAAGACGCTGAAAAAAGTTATAAAAGCTCGATTAGTGGTGCGGGGATTCGAGGACAATTTGGTGATCGATCAGAATCTCCTACTTGTTCGAGAGAAAATGTACGCCTGACAATAATTCTGATAGCTGCAAACGGATGGGAACTCTAGTCAGCTGATGTAAAGTCCGCGTTTTTGCAGGGAGATGAAACTGAAATAGCGTTTTTGTTGAAATCACCAAGGGATATTGGAACTGACAAATTGTGGAAGTTAAAGAAAACCGTGTGTGGCCTACAGAATGCAGCGAGAGCTTGTCATTCTAGATTGAGAGCTATACTGATTGGATTTGGATGTCAGAATTGCAAAGTTGAAAATGGGCTTTTTTACTGGAAGGGTGTGAATGGTAAGCTTGGAGGCGTAACATGTCTTCACGTTGATGACCGGTGATGGGGAGGCTCAAAGGAATTCGTTTCATCTGTCGTAAGACAATTAACTGAGAGCATACTTCTCAACGACGTCGAATAGGAGGTTTCTGTTATGTTGATCTCTCTTTCCCTCTCCCCCTCTACAATTGGGCAGCTTCGCAATCACGCACAGATATTACTCACGATTCATGTGAGCTCAGCACGTACTGCAAGAGTCCTACGGTTGAAAACATGGTCAGAGCCAATAAAGTTGTCCGGTAGCTAAAAGATTGTCCATGTTGAATTTAATTCAACTTCTGATGCATGTGAATAGAAGTCAGTACCATAACAGTGTACACTGACGCAGCGTTTGGCAATTGGAATTATCGAGGCTCTCAAGGTGGCTTTGTTGTTTTGCCGACTGATGGTGACTGCATGTGTCTGACAAGTTCGAGATCCCAAAAGCTGAATTGAGTGGTGAAATCGGCATTTGCTGCTGAAACGTTGGCGTTAGTAGATGGAGCAGAAGCATCAATCTACCATCTAATTCAAATTGATTCTCAAGAAAGTTGGTAGATATTATCCCATTAAGTGCTATACGGATAACGCTTCTCTAATAGAATCCATACACTCGACAAAAGTCATCCAGGACCATCGTTTGCGCATCGACATCGCGCTCCTTCGAGAAATGGTGCTGAATGGTGAAGTTTCCGTTGATTTTGAGGCGATCGGTGACCAAATGGTGAATTGTCTTACAAAGCGTGTTGCGGATGCGAGAATATTTGTGTCAGCATTTATGAGGCAACATTAACTCCATCATGACTTCTCAGTGATATTTCTAAGCAGCAGTGATCTTTCGTAGCAGCAGTGATTTCTCATATAGTGTGTTTTATGGCATGTTTTATGTTTGGTTTGATAAATGACTTTATCATCTGTTATATTATACTAAAAAGAATTTCGTATTCTATGGACATATCTTCATGATAGAGTTAATTGCATATAATTTTAACTTAATTATATACAATAACCTCTTAACATAACTTTTGAAGACGATTTTCATACATCCGATGTTTTGAAGAAATTTATGTTTTCTATCTGCGAGAACTTTTGAGCTCATATTTTTAGTTTAAAATATTTAGAGGTCTTTATATTTAGAACGCCTTTGCAGCAAAAGATAGAAGGCTATTCAGTAAAGATTGTAAAGATAGAACGCATTCACCATTCATGCTGTGTGAAATCTGTATACAACTGATGTAATCAATTTTCTTTATTTCATGCTACGTATGACCTGTGGTTTTTAATATAATCAGTCAGTAAAGTATAAACAGTAAAGTGCCTTTGGATTTGCATGTACTGACTATGCTCTTGAGTAAGACGGAGATTTCTGTACAAACGGAAATCTCTCCCCTGCGTTTCATTCATAGAAATAGCGGGAAAGTTCGGGGAAAGTCAGGATTCCGCTATTCATTATGATTTACTTTGAAGCTAAGATGTTCATCAGCTTATCTTATCAGCTTGCAAGTGCAACTATGATGCATCTGCATGATTTATTCAATTCCTTGTTAAAATATTTTTACTTGAAACAACAATGTTGCTCTCGATTTGGAAGTTTTGTACCTGCGCTCTGCAGATCGCCATTGATTGGGATATATTTTTTTTACTTTCATTATGGTGTTGTTACTGCAATCTGCATTTGAAACGGGAATACTTCGCCTCATTTCGGTGATTCTGCTGTTGGAATGTCAGCGATGAACTAATGTCAATGTTAATGTTCAACTTAATGTTGCGAACAGTCATGTTATTCTGTCGTTGAAATGTCTATAATATGAAATAAATGGTAAACTTCTTGATCGGTCAAACCTATAAATTTTGAAAATAATATCACAAATTTGAACAACGAATGATTTCGATGGTATATTGTCCCTCAACGCAACGAAAATGTTATCATCAACCTAATGCGCATGTAGGCCCTATACAAACTGCAGAACCACGTGCAAAAACTGGCTGATAGTAACCAGAGAAGACTAAATTTGCCAATCCATGTAATTCATGGATTGAGAGGAATTAATTAGAATGACGATCGAAGACCTTTGTTAAGTAAGTGAAGTAATTTGTAAGAATAAATTACCATAACATAGGGGACATAAAAAAAATTAATCTGATAAATTACGGGCTACGGTAAGGCAAATTCTGTCACATCTATAGACATACTTGCATTACAAATTTTTGAGCGAAACAACGATTGTTTTGATAACATAAAGAAGCCTTAACTTATAGAAATCAAACTCTTGTGTGATCGTTGACGTAACAAGGTTAATATAAGGTCGACGACGTCTAGAGGAATTTCTAGCAATCGAGACTACACATACCGCTTGTAAGCAAGCTCAGTTGTCTCTCTGAAATATGGTGGATTCGCTTTGTTGACCAGCACCAAGGGGCATGTGTAGGGTTGGCACGAAATATTTCGCGAAGTTTATTTTTTATTTCCTCCGAAGTTTATCAAAGTTCATTTTTTCGAGTGCAATATTGCTTTTTTATGCACTGACATCATATCGAAGTTCTGCTTATGCAAGGTATACTTTAATTTATCATCTAAGAATCAATTACTACTTTAAAGGCTGTGATAAGGTGTTCATCAGTAGACTAACTGATTTTTTTTTCACTAGCCAATCAAAATAAGACTAAAGCATATCCCGGTTACCATGAATGCGGTTGCGGAAATAAGACTGCTGCAACGTTCGCCATTGCTTTATTCGTCGTTCAAGGAATTTTTGATACGATGAGTAAACAATTCATCATTTGATTATTCCGCTCTTTAATGTACAGTGCATACATAGCAGAGGACCGCTATTATTTGGTACTGCGTAGAGATTTTCGGTAGAGTTTATTCCTGTAGTAATCTAATCTGAGTCACAATCACAACTCACAATGTGCTTCAAGTGTTTGTGATCATATCATGTGTGTACAAAGATGTAGTACATTTGCATTGAATGCTGTGGCGTGTGGTAATGACGTAGCTGGCATCCTCAAAGAGGGATGGGGTGCGGCAACAGACCAGAAGAGCAAAATTTTCAGGTTGTAGCTAGTGATGTTCCATAGGGAGGCGGAATTGAGTTTTTATGCAATTTCAATGCGCTAAATAAAAGTCAATAGTCAGCCTATTAATTACCGATAGGTTATTTATTAATTGAAAACCCACAATGCTCGCAGTTCTCAGCTTTAGAGTTGCAGTCAACACGTGACTTGCAGTAACAGATAACAATTTTGAATAATTTGAACTTGAATACATAGCTTATACTTTCTAGAATGTGTTTTGGCCATACATAGTCATGTAACATGGGCCAAAAATTCAACGTATGCGTAGATACACATGTAAAGTAAATGGTGTATGGTCAACTAAGTATGTTATGACTTATGAGCCTTAAGACTATAGTCTGCAAAGTACGCTATGTAAAAAGAAATTTCTCCATGAATTCAATCCTTAGTCTCTGCATTAGAATGATGCTGACAAATAAATAAATTTGATTACATTGGATGTGATATCATTTTATCAATACATGTAGGCCTATGCTAAAAATTACAAAAAGCCTTCTGACTAGAGAAGTAGGTTGTAGGTAATTTAGTATTACATGTAATTGAATAGGGCTATTCAAACGGAATGTGATATTTGGAAGTTTAATAAATTATGGAATTATCAAAATGTTAAGAATGCTGTTGCCTGTAATCCATTAATTAAAGCCTTCTGACTAGAGAAGCGGGTCGTAGATATATTAGTATTATATGTAATTGAATAGGACTATTCAAACGAAATGTGATATTTGGAAGTTTAATAAATTATGGAATTATCAAAATGTTAAGAATGCTGTTGCCTGTAATCCATTAATTAAAGCCTTCTGACTAGAGAAGCGGGTCGTAGATATATTAGTATTATATGTAATTGAATAGGACTATTCAAACGAAATGTGATATTTGGAAGTTTAACTAATTATGGAATTATCAAAATGTTAAGAATGCTATTGCCTGTAATCCATTAATTCCACTCTCGCCCGTTGGACGTCACGCCTGCCGGCTGTGCGCTCCTGCGTTTGGCGGCAAAGACCAACAGCCTGCACGAGCCTGTACGAGCGCCTCTGGGCGTGTGAAGTGTACAGCCAAACTCCGCTTCGTATATTCCATCACAAACTACCTCCCGAAACCTCAGCACAACTTGAGAACAATTGTGATTTCATGCCGACCTATTCTCCGAGTGACCTGCGTGCTTTCAATTACAGCAGGCCGCCTTGTCGAAGCGTTCGCAAAGTGCTGTTTGCTCACAGAGTCTGGCTTACAGTGTCACAACGACCCCAGTGTTACGACGCGCTTTACCGCGCCTGCTTTTGCTCGGCGGTTATGTCCAACAACGCACATGCACCTCCCCCACTGTGGTCTGAACGATCGATAGCTCTTGGCTGGCTGAACGCGTAGTCGCTGACTAACAAATCTGAAGTGATCAAGGCAGCTATAGCAGATTACTCTCTCGACCTTATCGCTCTCTCGGAGACCTGGCACTTGTGCCACTGACGATGTCCGCCTGTGACTCGCAACGCCAGCTGATTACGCCGCTGTCTCTGTCCCGCGTAGTACTGGACGCGGGGGCGGAGTCGCAATAATCTATCGCAGCACTCTCATGTGCACTTTCGTGACTATGCCTCCGTGTTCTACGTTCGAATCTGTCTGTATCATGTTATCAAATTTCAATCCACAAATTTTAATTATCAATATCTACCGCCGAGGGGTCAGCCGACCATGTACAGCATTCTTCAACGAATTCTTTAATTCTCGAGGTCCTTGTCACCTACTCATGTCCCGTAGTCGCCGGTGGTGACTTTAACATCACCATATAAGACAGTTCGAATCCGGCTACTTGTCGTCTGAACGATCTCTTTTCGAGCTTCAACATTACTCAACACGTGTCATCACCGACCCACCGTTGCGGGAATACTTTAGATCTCGTGTTGTCTTTCGCAGATTACCAGCTGACTGATGTCTATGTTGACCCACCAAACATTATATCAGATCACTTTCTCATTCGCTGCCGCCTTCCTATCGCTTTGGACCCCGTCACATCTATTATGAAGACTGTGAGATCATGGCGACGTGTTGATCGTGAAGTTATCAAGAACGCTATATTGTCAGAAACTGTATATCAGCGCGATGCTGCTCCCCCTCCCCCCCGATGATGTTGATAGTTTGTGCAAGACCTACGATGAGTCCCTGCGTGCCATATCCGACGACCTCGCACCTCTTCATTCCATCAAACAGCCCTCTGACCGTCACGCGTTCGATGTCGACTGCCGCGATGCTCGCCGGCACTGTCGCAGATTTGAGAGACGTTGCCGACGAACTGGCGACGTTGTCCATCTTCAGCTTTGGAAAGATGCGTCTCGCCTACGTTTCTCACTCTATCGATCGAAAAAAAGAAACGTTCTGGACAAAAGTCGCAGTCTGAATGGACCCGATTGTCTTACTGCTGAAGATTTCTCGAACTACTTTGCAAGCAAGGTCACCTACATCATGGCCGACACGGAAGCAAGCTCTCAGCCAGTGATTAGCGACTCATGCCCTCCATCATCACTCACTGTATTTCACCAAGTGACTGTGGAGGATATTCGCCTTGTAATCCAATCATCACCGACAAAATCTAGCTACTTGGATACAATCCCGACTTTCCTTCTCCGCGAATTTATCGACATTCTCCTACCGCACGCGACTTACATGGTCAACGCTTCGCTCAGAACAGGCTAGCTTCCCGAATGCCTGATACGTGCCATCGTTTCATCCCTTCTCAAGAAACACGACCTCGACCCAACAGAGATGATGAATTATCGACTCATCTCGAATTTGTCATTCCTGTCCAAATTTGTCGAGAAGGAGGTTGCTCGACAACTGAAAGATTATCTGAATGAGTACGACTTGCTGCCCATTTATCAGTCCTCTTATAGACAACATCATACTGAGAGTGCTACACTTCATGTGCCATCTGATGCACTCTCAGCCCCGGATAAACAGCGTGTTACTCTCTTTTGCCAACTTGACATGTCCGCTGCATTCGACTGTGTCGATCACAAAATCCTGCTGCTACGACTGGAGAAACACTTCGGCATCCGGGATAATATGCTCAGCTGGATCGAGTCGCTCTTGACAAAGAAGGCAATCTACAATGGCAACTTGTCTTCCAGCCGGACAATCGACCAAGGAGTGCCACAAGGTTCTGTTCTCGGTCCATTGTTATTCAACCTATACACTGCCGAACTCTCAGACATAATCTCCTCCCACGGCGTACGCTTCCATCAGTATGCAGATGACTTTCAGCTCTACGTAGATGTTCCCGTTTCTGATTGCTTAACCGCGACCACGAAATGTCTCGGTGTATTGATGACGTCAATTCCTGGTTGAGCCCAACCGACTTCGACTCAACCCAAACAAGACACTTGCAATCTGGCTTGGGTGTAGGCAGCAGATAAACAAGATCTCTATGAAAGAAATTTCAATCTCCAATGCTATTGTCCGATTCCAAAACAAAGTGCGCAATCTTGGAGTCGTTCTAGACAGAAACCTAACTCTAGCTGCACACATCAACGCAGTTTGTCGCTCCGCGTATTGTTTCCTACGCCAACTCCGCCCCGTCATTCGCCTCGGCAGCAAAGACTCTAATTCACTTCTCTATGGTGTCCCAGACTGTCACCTTCGTCCGCTTCAAGCGGTTCAGAACGCTGCTGCTCGCCTCATCACTAAGACTTCCAGACGTGAGCACATTACACCGGTCCTTCGTGCCCTGCACTGGCTTCCAGTAAAGCAGCGCATCCAATTCAAGTTGGCTATCATCGCATGTAAGACGCTACATGGTCTATCCCCCTGATACCTTACCGACGCCTGCCACCCATCTCATCCAATTGGATATCGTCTTCGTTCATCATCTGGTCCCTCCATCTGTCAACCTACCAGAACCCGCACCCGCATGGCCGACCGTGCTTTCTCGGCAGCGGGTCCTAGACTCTGGAATAATCTTCCTATGAACATCTGAGACTTTGAAATTTGCCTCTTCCAATTTCGTCGCAAATTAAAGACGTTCTTGTTTTGTTCCGTGGTTTGAGTTGTACACCGGCGCCTTGATACCTTCGGGTTTAGCGAGCCGTTAACAAATACATATATAATAATAATCCCATCAGCAATCGCACTCGTTGATTCAAAGATCAAATATGCTAGTAGAGACAACGTATTACATCTGAAATCTCATCTGTATGTACGTGTACATGTATATGGAAGTCGAAGTAGACTGTGGTTAATTATGCCCAAATTCATCCAGCATAATGAAATAAATGAAGCGAGCCGACACAGCGGAAAGTGTTGAGATGGTGGAGAGATGGGAGTGGGACCAGAATTGGTTCAGGAATATGGAGCAACGGTGGAGGAGAATCAGGAGGATGACGATGACTTTTAAAGCGCTAATGTAGATGTACTCTAATGTCAATTTTATTGTTGATTGACATCAATGTCGTTATGTTAACATCATTGTCGATAAGCTCAATCGTTGCACCGGTCATATAATCTGAACATGTTCTGTACAAACTCTGATAAATGTTGACAAAGCCCTGAAAATGCTGACTTCTAAATCTTCTAATTCGCATCAGAATTTACAATGCTGAAAGTTGAACTCAAAAAATTACCTGTAGTAAATATGAAATTAATAACAACGAGATCAACATATTAGAAATAACATATTTCATATATGTTGATCCCTCTTTGTGTAGCTCCATCTCTATGTTCCTTATATTTTTTTTTTGCTTCACGTCTCATTCTGAAATAAGCATACTAAAATATGTCAATGTTATTTTTAGTGATATCTCATAATATTTCTAAGTATTTCTTATGTTATGATTCAAGTTTTAAAGCTTTATGTACACATAATTTGTATTGCCCGTGATCAATCCTCAGTGCGAAAAGTTGGGTTGCTTATAAATTTAGTTAGTTTTTATTTCTTGATTTTGCGCGGAAGAAGGGCCACTAAGTCAAATTATAAATGCTATGCGACAATCCTTTCAGCATTGGGGAATTGGTCTATTTACGTACAGATGGACATTGTGATTCAGAGTGGAGCGGACCGTTCCGTGTTACTGGGATCAACTCATCAGTATCGGTTGAAGTGAACAACGATGGTATAGCACGACACGTGAGCCATATCAAGGGCGTTCCCCGTCAAATCCAAGAAAGCAGAATAGCATCGAGCAGTGAATCGGACTCTGAGAATGACTCTGTGACCTATAGTGATCCAAATGCTGTAATGCATGCTCCGTTACCGACACAATCGTCTTCAGAAAGTGAGAGTAGTGATCAATTTGTTCAAATATAGTACTTCCAGTTGAGAGACTCATAATATGGGATTTTTCCGGATAAAACACCAACTGTGGTCAAATCTTTTATTTGCAGACGTTTCGGTGGCAGACTGCACACCTTGTTCACTGCGATAAGCCGATGAAATGAAATAAAATGACAAGAGGAATGTTGACTAAAACTCATCTATCATAGATAAAATACTGTAGAAGAAAATAGACTTACAGATATGTTACTTACATATAAAAGAAGGTAATACTTAGACATTGCAAAATTGTTCGGAGTACTTCAAAATCAACGGTTTCCAAATGTCATGGATACCAATGCCATTATCGCGATTGTAG
This sequence comes from Prostheceraeus crozeri, assembly GCA_907163375.1. Taxonomy (NCBI): domain Eukaryota; kingdom Metazoa; phylum Platyhelminthes; order Polycladida; family Euryleptidae; genus Prostheceraeus; species Prostheceraeus crozeri. The sequence continues at coordinate 118,562 of CAJQUW010004698.1, read as the reverse complement.
ATACTTTCTTTGTTAGCATATATATACATAGATTCTTTCAATTTCCTTTTATACCAATTACTTTCCCTGGAGACGATTGAAGCCTCAAAGTTTGGACGGTGACTCAATGTATGCGAATGTTCTGACACGGCTGATGAATTACTGATATCTCTTGTACTTCGCTGATGCTCCTTTTTTCGAGTGCTCAATTTTCGCCCACTTTCTCCAATGTAGAACTTGCTACAATCATGACACCCAATTTTGTATATAACGTTGCTCTTATCAGGCTCCACCGGTTTAACCTTCGTCAAACAGTCTTTTAGGCTTTTATTTGGCTTGAAAGAAGTTCTCAATCCGTATTGAGACAAAATTCTTCTCAATTTCTCACTGACACCTTTCACATACGGTAGAGTAATGAATTTCTTCTCTTCCTCACTCACAGAAGATTGTCCGGAACCACATAAACGTCTGTATGAGTCATCACACAATGTTTGGGATATCCATTACTGGAGAACACTTTTTGAAGGAACTTCAATTCTTTGTCCAACTCATCTCCACAGCAAATATCTCTGGCTCTCCTCACAAGACAATTGACAACACCAGCTTTCACATGTGGAGGGTGGTTGGAGCGAAAGTTTAAATACCGGTTTGAATTTGTCGGTTTTCGATATACTGACGTTCTAATCTTGGTCCTTCCCGAGCAACAGTGACATCCAGCATTGGCAGTCTTCCATTCTGCCCTCTTCACAAGTAAATGAGATGGCTCCATGAATTGAGTTGAGGTGATCTAGGAACTCTTGTATATAATCATTATCCATTATAACAAATGTATCATCGACATAACGAAGCCATAAGTTAACACGACTAGTAAAGGAAACCAGTGCTCGTCTTTCAAAATGTTGAAGGAAAAGTTCACACAAAACGGGATAATGGCGAGCCCATTGGACACGTTGAGGTTTGATAGAATTTTGAAAGACACCAGAAGTAATTCAATTCTGTACAAAGGTCGAGTAAACTTTTGATTGATTCCACTGACAGTGAGGTTCTTTCATGTAGCCTATCATCTGAATTAATATATTCCATTGTAATTTGCACAGCCTCCCTTGAAGGCACTGACCCAAACAGATTGACCACATCAAAGCTCACAAGTTTTTGGTCGTCAGAAATGACGGTCTGATTCAGAATGGCACATAGATGCTTGGTATTCTTGATACGCTTATCTGAAGTATTCACAGTAGGCTGAATTATCTTTGCAAGGAATTTACTCACTTTGTAAGTCGGAGAATCAATAAAAGAGAATTACCGAATGAACAACGTATGTCACGACGACGAAGTACTCGGACTAGACGTCAACCCGCTTATCTACGTGATTATATTACTACTTAATGATTTCGGATATTTAGTGATTTATAGATCACGGGGGAGTGTAGAATAATGATTTCGGATATTTAGTGTTTTGTTTATATGAACTATTTTAATGTTAGATGTACATGTGTAAATATTTGATGTATCGTTTCGAGAGCCAATCGTTCTCCGTAGATATTTGGCCTCATAGGTATGTGTACGAACTGATAGATTTCTTGGTAAGTGTACGTTACAGTCAGATCGCTTGGTTAGTGCATTTATTGATGGGGCAATAGATTCTATCTTGGACAATTTTTAAAATGTGTAACCATAGAATTCAAGTTTTGAGTAGTTTCAGTTTATGTGATTTTGCGTAATTGTGAGGTTGTGTGTCAACGCATTGTAGTAAGTGCGGAATTGCATATTTTGTAAACAAGTGTCACCCATTGACTTTCGGAGGCAATAAACAATAACTTAAACGTTAATTTGGTTCTCACAGATGACCTTGCTCATTTGTGTCGCATTGCTTCCCTTCGGCCACAGGTTGAAAGAGGAGTAAGAGATTACGATGACATATCCCGTCCAGCAGACTTCTGTGTGGGATCTCGGTCGCCCAGCTGCACTTGATCTTACGGTTGCGAATCCGCAAGTAACAACTATCATACATAGTGCGAGAACAACCGTGGGATCATGTGTTGCTGCAACTGAGCAACGAAAGAACGAACACAATGGCGAGAAATGTGATCGGCTTCGCTGGTTCTGTGTTCCATTTGCAATGTCTGTTTTTGGGGACTTTGGTGAAACTGCATATGAATTTTTAAAATGACTGGCTGTACGACTTTCTATGCAGCAATAAATGCCTGTCAGAACTACAACGAGAGAGTTCCCGGGCGGCTGATGTGCGGTAATGCCAAGGAAATTATAACTCGCCTGCTCAATTGACCCCTTCCACCTTGACTTTGTGACTTTATGACCGTTTGTCTTCATAATAGCTTGTAAAAATTTATAGGGATAATAATGTTGATACATCAATTAAAATCGAATGTAAAGCACTGATAGTAGGTAGTTGTGACGATTCAAACATGAATTTGTCCAAATGATGTTTGCCGGAGTCTGGCATCATTTGATAGGACTCCGACTCCGACTGCGATTCCGGCCAAAATGACAGGACTCTGACTCCGCATTCCTGATTAGAAGTATGTTGTGTAAATTATATTGTGAAAACCTGCTTATTCATAATACTAGTATTGTTGAGTATTGTTTCTACATTGCATAGATATTCCTACAATATACGTGTCTCTTATGCATGCTCGTACATGGACTATACATGCTTTATAGCTACTTGCATCAATCTTTGCGGCTTTGACATATGAATGCTATTGAAACAATACACAAGAATATTATGAACAAACGGGTTTTGACAATATAATTTGCATTATCACAACTTTGGCTAACAATGCATGAGCAGAGGACTGATAGTCCGTCCGTTGCTTACGTTTTCGTTATAAGTACAAAACTATTTTCAAAGTTGAAAGTCAACAAGCCAGATACCGATGTAGCCTATGCACATGAAAATTGAAATTGAGCATAGACATCATAGATATGTGATTAAATATGCACATCAATACCGAAGTAGATAAAACTATGACTATAGTACAACAATCGAAATCGAATTCAAGAGATATCGAAGATGAGAGATAAAATCAGCATGTTGTGATGGAATACGAAATGTTAATTAATGAAATCATTGTAGCAATTTAGATGCAAACGGAAAGTGCGATTATATTTGTCAATATAAAATGAAGACATGAATTGCTGGTCAACATGGAATACATTTATCAGAAAAGACAGCATTAATGTGATAATTGATGTCATAGCGCGATGCTAGATAAAAGTCAGGGAAACGAGGACAACAGCCGTTGAAAGTGCAATCACACGATCGATTCACGATGAGGAAAGTAGAGCCGGTTTAAGACTATGCGTTTCAGACTTCAATTTGTCGTCAACAAATACGAGACTTCCAGCTTTCAGACAAAGCCATGAGTGTGAAACATATTTCTGACAAAGATTCTTTTGAACGTAGTAAAGAACTATTTTGAACGCAATCGAGAAAAAATAAACGATGAAACAGAAATTCTATTCAACGACCAGCTGTTCTATCATAGCATTGACAACTGATGAAACTACTATTTAAACTAAGCCAATTTTTTATTTCATCAGAAAATATAGTGAATAAATAAAAAATGTTTGAGTCCAATGTTAAAGGCCATGATCTATGATTAAAGGTAGTAAAACGATCAACATAGGTTGAAGATTCACATATAGGAAGCAGGGTCACAACCTCCATGGTCACAACAAGTCATAACTCAGCAATTTTGAAATGGGCCGTCAAACATGACACCCATTTTTGTCAAAGAAAAATCACCATGAAATGTGCAACTCGGATCAACTGATGGATAGAGACAATTCTTCATCATCATGGATAATCGAATATTGTCTTGTGAGTTGGAGAAATGACACCTACGTCCATCACATAGTGTAAGTGTATTTACTCTATGGTCCATCACAATCGCATGAGTCAAATTCATACTAATATGTTTGTTCACTTTGTCTAGTTGATGATGGCTTTGCTTCAAATTTTCTCGTCACTCCTACTTGTAGCCATATGCTTGCAATAATTGCAGCCTAATTATTGATTACGCTGGGTGCTCACCTGTAGCTCAACGACGAATACTGAGAAGCAAGGAGAACACTTTTATCAGCAAAACGATAATGTTGGAATGTGCTTTATGCGCACAGACCGGCCATAACTTTCAGATCATAGACTATCCATAGAGTAGGGATATATAGGTAGAGTGCATAGACATGGTCATCGAGTAGCAAAACGCGGACTATCTGTAAAATAATATCATTTCCTTCTGCTTCATGCTATCATGATCAGTCAATTCCGTTGCAATTTCTTCAAAACTGCATATAGCGCAAACTGCATAAAACTGCAATAAGCGCATATCTGACTTTTGGAAACAATTCCGACTGTAACTCCCATAGACATGGTAACTCCTTTGAGATCATTTAATAAAATCGAAAGTGACGAAAATGTATATACCATAGACATCGGATGACTAATAGTGTAATCCGATGTCTATGGTATACACATTGGGGATTTAATAAATGCTGAGTTACCACCCTACCTAATTTTCCTAATCTATGAGACTATCTCAAAAAAAGCGGCATACACCTTCTCAGGAAGACCGCTTCAAAACACAACAACCAACGAGCAACTCTGGAAGGAGAACTAGGCCTCCGAGTAAAAGTTCTTGGTCGTCTGGATTCATGACTCAATGTTGGTGAAAACATGTGATGATTGCATGATGTGTTTCTTAGTCCAGAGTTGTCCGTTGGGTGTTGTCATAGACATCGAACATCAATCATTAAGGTCTAGACTGGACAGCTGGTCAAGGTCACGACCGTCACGACAATTAAAGCCACACTATGTCGACCACTTTTCTTCTTTTATTAATTGGATTGTTTTGAAATTTCCATATGTTTCCACAAAAGCACGTGGTTTGCCCTTTACATTGGTGAATATCAGAGAAAGCGAAGAAACGAAATATGTGCAGTCTACTTATTATCATTTGCACTGGATTAAATGTCTTGTCGATCAGGCTTGAGAGATTCATGTCGTTAATCTACCCTTTCATTCCCTTAATCCCCGTTAATCATTCCCTTTCTCACTCAAAGCGGTAAAAGGGTGAAAACGGAGTCGCAATAAGGCTTCGTCGTCTGAAGCTCATGCTTCTTTGGGTTCTACCTTGTCAGAAAGGTTTATTGTTGGCGGTTTGTGACCGTGCTCCGGCTAACTAGCAGGCTCTGGAATATTATTTTTCTTTACTGGTCATTGAATTTATTTATGTTTGATTAATTTTTTTATCTTTTTCTCCACATTTGTTTATTTTGAATGTGTGGTAGGCCTCGGCCGTCTCAATTAACACCACCCCCTGGTTTGCGAGATATGAACAGTCATCAGATGTTTCATGTTGTTGAATCAGGTTTTTAGGCATGGCACTTATTTGGCTCATTTGTGATCGAACTTCCTTCCACTGCTCTCTTTTGCACTTCCCCATTTGTTGCAGGTTAAGGTGTGACGGATCCAACGTGTTCACGGCATACGGGCGTCAGGTAGTTCGAGGGTCCCGAACCCACTAGTAATGCTTTAGGAGGCAGGCCCGATCAACTGCTCGAAAAAAGGCGGTACAGTTCCACTGCCACGGACATGCGTGGGTAGCTTTACTGAGGGGTTTAGCCCATGTAGCTGTATCCGGTTCCTCTGTGGCCTACCTGACTTGTACCCATTGTTACGGCAAAGGGGTTCTCATTTGGGTTTCTTCAAGCTTTTGATAGGCACAGACATGAACTGTGCCTATACGTATCTTTTCTGGGTATTGTTTATTGCAGCTTTGTTGCTATTATTTACGTTTTTCTGATGCCTTCCAAAGTTTCTTGTATCACTTTGTTGTACAGTATAATTTTAGTTTATTTGATTGATATTCTATGAGAAATTATGAAAATGAGAAAGACACACAAGAAACGTAGTCAAGCCGTCAAGCTCAAAACCCTCTCAGGATCAGCTTCAGCAACGTAAGAGGACTGAGGTCCAATTACGACGACATCAACATCTTCCTGCAAGGTAAGTCACCAGATCTTCTAGCCCTGTCGGAAACCAGGTTAGATTCCAGTGTGTCATCAAGCGACGTTACTCCTGATGGATACATATTTCACCGGATGGATAAAGCACCTTGTCATGGTCTTGGAGTCTATGCCAGGACAAGCCTTCCCTTGAGAAGGCTTCGTAGCTCAGAGTATCCAAGGCATGAGTATCTTGCCTTCATTGCGCCGCTGCAGAAGACCACTATTCTTCTATTTTTCCTATACCTCTCTCCATCAACTAATGCGGATATTTTCAATGTTCTTTCTGACAAGATCGATTCTCTTCTACAAGAGTATCCCAGCGCTGAAGTTGCCGTTTTTGGTGACTTCAACGTGCACAATGTTGACTGGCTTGTGCACTCACGCACCACCGATCTCTCCGGTCAGGCAGCCCCGGATTTCGCTGTCTCTCACAACCTTAGTCAAATTGTCACCTGTCCTACCAGAGTGCCTGACCGAGCTGGGGATACTGGATATCTCCTTGACCTGTTTCTCACCTCAAATCCAACTTGTTTTTCACACAAGGTTACTTCTCCCCTCGGCACGTCTGATCACTGTGTTCTCACAGTCTCAGGCAAACAAATTTGCTCCACACCGTCTGCACCTTTCCATAGAACAGTTTATCAATTCTCCAAAGCAGACTGGTGGGGCTTCCGCACTTTTCTTGGTCAAGTTCAAGCTGAGAATTTGATTCTGAGCGAAAACGTCCACAAGTCGGCGCAAGAACTGACTGGTTTGTTTCCTTCAATCCTTCAAAAACTCAGAGTATTCTGCACTCACGACTTAAAGGGGATGATGATCATAGCATTAAGATGTCAGATAATAGGATCAGAGAACAAGATTCCATCTCCTTCCTTGGATTGGCGGTTACGAAAGACTTGTCATGGAAACCGTACATCCAATACATTAGCAAGCAGGCAGCTCAACGCATTGGTAGTCTCGCGCATTGGCATTGGCTCAGTCTCTTCTACAGGTACTATTTTGGTAGAAGCAGCTCTGCAGTAAATGAGTGCGTACCCAAACCTAAGATCTTCTCCAGAAGCACACGCGGAGTTAATGCACTCACATGCTATAATGTGAGCTTAGAACGCGCACGTACTGTGAGTCGCTCGAAAAGCTTTTTTGTTCGCACGGCACAGCTTTGGAATCAGCTTCCCCTGACCACTTTCCCTGACCAATACAATCTTGATACTTTCAAGAGACGTGCGAATAGGTTTCTGATGGGGACAGCTTAATCAGATTAGAAGATCTGTTTTTTTTTATTTTATTTATTTAAAATAATACAATTTGTTACTTTTCATTGAGTAACCCCTAGCTTCGTCCATGGCTCATAGCTGTGCTAGGGGTGAAAATTCAATAAAAAAATTATCATGCAATGATGAAAATCATCACAGCAGCCATTTACAATATAATGTTTGCTAATCTAAATTATTAACTGAAGTAGTCCTGATGAGGACTCATTTAGTTCTCTAATCAGCAAATACACAAATGCAGTGCTGTTGTAGCCATTGGATTAATCAATTCTAAAAAGAACTCAATGGATCTTTCTGGTGGCAACGAATTGAAATTGATCAGCTTTGGCACAATCACTGGTAAAAATTGAAATCTTAAGACCTGTGACACCACTCATTCTTACTGTTAGCATACTGTACTACCATGGATTCCAAACACTGCCGCATACACGCTCAAAACAGATGTCTGTACCGACTAAAGATGCTGGTATTGGAAATAGAAAAAGGACAATGGTCACCATGTGTTGAGGAAATTAAAAATGGATATTATAAAACAACAGACGACCAATGGATAAAAATTGGAAAAGTGGAGGTAGAAAATGGAAATACAATGATGCTACTACACCGATTACAAGTGGACTGATGCTACACAATAACTGAGAGTATACGCGGTGGTTAATGGTAGTAGTGGACAGTTGGAAAGTGGATAATGGAGGAAAGCAATAGAACTCTCTAGTAAACACTCTACTTCTCCGAGAACAATCGAACTATGCACACTCTACCTAAGACACATGGAAAATACAATTTCTCCACTTGAATTTGTTATCACCAGTTTCTTAATCCGCCGGCAATACTTCATGGAATCAAGCATTTCTTCATTTGTCGACATCCACAATGACATGATTAGAATTACAATACTTCGACCACTGCTTCAGCTACCGATTAAGGTATATAAAACATAATAATTCCTCCGTCAGTCATGAGCAGGTACTCGTCTAGTTGTGTTTCGACCCCTGACTTGAACACTGAAACCCAGACGAGAGGGGTACCTTACCGAGAGGGCTGACAAAATACTCAATGGGTAATGACATGTCTGTAAAGATATGTCAAAAAGATGAGTCAGACATCATTCAAATGCTGCGTTTCCACATGCAAAGTCAGTAAGCCTGTGGATATTTCACCGGATGAGCCTGTCCATTATTCTTTATTTTTCTTTTGCCGCGCCTCATGTTACGTAGCTTTAGAGGACTCCAAATAGCTCAATAGGCCTATAGCAAGAAATAAGCATCAGTGTGTCTTGAAAGCTGATTTGTTTTTCTTCGTCTGCTAAGTTGTTTTGAAAAACTTAGTGACCCTTGTAGCAAGGGAAACGCATTTCCCATCTTTAAGCGATTTTTTGCAGATAATTTGTTTTTCCTGCCTGCTTATCTGCCTATGCAGCAGTCAATGTCAACGGTTCAGCTGATCTGCATGTGCATTAGCCGCAAGACCAAAATTGCATCAGACCAGGCGCAGTAATGGCCACTCCCATTTGCAATCTGCACATAGAGCGCACTGGAGTTTTCAGTTTTAGATTCTTCCGAATTTCGAGTGCGCCAGATGTATGATGTTTTATAGCATACCTGAAAAAATTGCGCCGACGACGGGGCAAGGCGCACCGAAGTCAGGACCAGGCGCGACGAGGTCAGAGCCGAGCGCGCCAGATACAACGTTACTTGCGCGGCAGACGTGTGATCTATTTCTAGACTTTCAGAAACCAAGCACCCGCCAGTGCGGCAAAGCCGGCCAAAATAAGTTCGGTGTACCCCTGTACAGATCACAGTTCGGTGGCGACTGCCATTTCGAAAAGCCCAAATAGGTGCATACTCAACCTAAAGCGCGAGTTACAGATAGGATTTGTTTTCAACAACTTTCTCGCATCCTTATTCCTTTGCAAATTTATAATCGGAGGCCCACTCCACATTTTGTTGGACAGATAATAACAGGAGTGAGCAGCAAGCCATGAAGTAGCTACAATAAAGCCTAAAAAAAGGCGCTGGGGCCCCAGTTACCACATTATCATTCCCTACGATTTTATTTAAAAAAATTTTTTTCAATTTTATTTAGACCTAAATCCTCCTGAGAAGACAAAGAATTCTTCAAAATCTTAGCACTCCTTGGCGCACTATTCCAACAATTAGGGTTATATGAGATAATCAATTGCCATCTATCAGCAGCATGTCGGTCTTCATGCATCTGGAGTTCGAATCTCCAGTCTCAGTGTAACAGAGATTTTGGAAGATGCAAAAGCTGACAGACTTAGCTATCATCAAAACATGTATACATGTGTCATCAAGGCTTTCATGACCAATTTCAAATCTTAAGGTTTCATTTGTAGTGGTCATATATGTTGTCAATATATGACATTCCGTGATTTTGTTGTAGATGTGTTCAGCGTTTTACAGAAATTTGAAAGTATAAGTTGGTCTTTAAAAATTCATACAACACCTTGCTTTTGAAAGACAAACGCACGCTTAAATCGTATCTTAACAACGGCTATTTGCTGCACTGATGTCCAAGTAAGCGAAAACAAAGTACCACAGAAAATTCTATTCTTGCGACTTATCACTATCATATACATGTATGTCTGGATTAATTCCCCGCTTGTCGCTGTGTAGATCCAGAGTCAGCATTAGCATGACAACTCCTGTATCACCGGAGTGGAGTTTTTCAACTCCGATGCAAATACACTGACCTCCATATGCAACACAGCAAAAGCAGAATAGGTATGATATTTAATCAAATTTAAATCTAAAGCAACACATGTAAGTCACATTGACTGACAAAGTTATAAAATGCCTATACGCCATGTTCAATAATGTAGATGTAGCGTAGGCTAGTCTAGACAACCTAACAATATTGTATCAATTTATTGATTAGTCGCATTCAGTTAATACAGACTTGGGTGAGATATTTACATATGCACATTGAAAATGCGCTTTGATGATGTAGGCTTAATTCCGTGAAATCTTATTTCATATTTTAATGCTTGCATTGTGAGACATAGTATTATTATATTCATATGGACATGAAATGTATTAAAAGTTCTGATATTTGAATCATTTCTTGCTCCAATCATCTTCAAAAACAGCAAACCCAGTCAAAATCATCTTTACAAACGACTATGTCTGTTAAGTTGACCCTTGTGTTTTAGGCATTTTTGACTTAGCAGACTCAAGCTTATTCTAGGTTCAGTAAAAACTGAAAATTTTCATGTAAAATTGAGTCAGAAATTGACTAGAATCACAGACTAATTTACTGCAGTTTAAATTCAACTTTCAGCAAGCTGAAGGACAGTCGCACAAAATTAGAGATAGTCGAAACTGATACTTTTACCTAGTAATTGGATGGGGAGTTCGATAGCTTTTATGCGATGTATTTAGAAAGTGAAAAGAACCAAGCTGCTCTAGTTCATCTAACGCTTGATTTTCCAAGCAATTAAATACCTTCAGTGTTCAACTACAGTAATGACATATTTCTTGTATTTATCGTATATTTATGATACGTATAGCAAAACTATAGCTAAACTTAGAAGTAGACATATTTCATATAATTCAAGTTCATGATAGACCATTTTAGACCACGAAATCACAGAAAATCCGGATTTCCTAGTGAGTACTCCGTTAATAAATACCGGTGCTCCGTACGATGCACTTGCCCATCTTGCTAAGATGCATCGTAGCATCCGTGGGTCCAGAGTTCCGCCCGACTGTCATCGTAGCATCTTAGAGAGAAAGAGAAAGAGAGAGAGAGAGAGAGTGTGTGTAAGTGATAATTTCAATTGAATGAAAAATGACACTTATTGTTATAATGAAGTGATTTTATATGATCAGACTTTTTGTGTGTATTGAAAGTTGTCAGCTGTTCTTTCATTATTTTGCGTAGATATCCAGTTGTGTGCTGCACAGATATCTCTCGGTGTTGTAAGTTAACTTTCTAGGGTCAATGTTCACATAAACTTTTCCTATGATATTTACAATGCATGTTTACGGCATAGTAGTTACGTGACAACGTTTGAAGTGTGTAACTAAGTACAATTTGACAATTTAGTTTCGGTATTGTAAATGTAAGCGCTGAACCTGTTTTTCTGGTATGAAAAGTGAGTTGCACCAATAGAAGCGAATTCAAGGCATCAGGTATTCTCAAGCTAGCCGGGCGTTAATAATTGAGTATCATATTGTTGAGGTGGTTTTAATTAGCGAAGATAAGAGGTTAAGGTTGAATTATTTAAGTGGCTATTATGAGCAATGAAAATGATTTCTCATTATTCCGGAACAGGTGAAGTAGAACGCTGGATCGACAAAATTCGAGCTAGCAGTTCAATTTGTGAATTAGGAAGCAAGGAGGTCAGTTATTGTCTATGTACTTGACTGATGGCGCCTATGATACATGGAAAAACATGTCGAAAAAGATCAAAAAAGATGCCGTTTGTATTAAGGCCGCTTTAAGAAATGCGTACGGCCTTAGGACGAATGATGCTTGGAAATTGGCATTGTCTAGGTAGCTTGAACCTGGCGAGTCAATTGATGTATGTAGGGGATCAAATGAAGAAGTTTGTTAAAAATTTCTTTGTGAAGGTGGTGACCCCGTTATCTTACGTTCTGGTCTCCTTCACTACTAAATGCAATTCCCGAATAATATGCGGGATAAAGTGTTATTGACAGTTGGTAATGACCCTTTCCTATAATATGGTTTACGATGATGCTAAAAAAAGTTTGCCACCAAAGTCTTGAGATTGAGAGCCATTTCTGGTAGGGGTGATGTTTGTTTTTTATGGTGGATCTGTCTCTGGTAGGTGAGTGTTTCGGGGAGTAAAGATGGAAACGAAGGGATTTCAGAAGGCCTGATGTTCCTACTCAGCCACGAGGTGTGCGTTGCTATGGATGCTTACGGTTTGGTATCTTCAGAGAGACTGTCAAGCTGAGTGTTACTCTTGCGGTCAAAAGGGTTCACATCTGAAGTACTGTTCCTGCGGTGCTTTTAAACCGGGGGGGTGGTAAGGACAGTTGCCCCCCAATCAAATGGAATTCGGGTGTGCAACAACAGCCACCAGCGAAATGCGATAATCGTCAGGGTTGTGTCAAACAACATCAACTGTAGGGTTCTAATTGACCCTGGCTGCAGCGTTTCGCTCGTATATAAACATCCTTAGTTGGAAATCTGCCAAAGAAGTCAGATTCAGTTAGTTGGAAATTATGGACTGCGGGTTCATTTCTACCCAAGGCTCAGTGATGCTGAAAGAGTTGTTGCTTGTCCTGGTGGTTATAACCTTGGACCATTGACTGCTCACGTCAGAGTAGGTTCGCTCTAAATGTTGACTTCGTGCTAGGACTGGATGTGTTGTCGCAAGTTGGGCTTACCATTATCCCCAAGGGTAGCGGGACTATCATGTTGAAGTTGGAGGGTGGAGATTAGGTAGTGCTGCGTCCCATAGTTGAAAAGTCGACGATGCATGTTTCGGGCGACCAAATGTCATCGATGATCCAGACTTCAATGTTTTGTTCAACGGAAAATGAATGAGACTGTAAGATGGACTTGGAAGGGGAACCACCTCGGGTAAATTGTCGAAGGTGTAACTACAGGAGTCGCTGTGGAGGATAAAGCAATGTTTGATAAGGGAATTGAAGATAGTGGGTGTCAGACGGTATCCTTCCAGCCATGGAACGAGGAAAAGAGGGAAGATCAAGAATGTTCTACCTTTAATGAGCGTCAGGCAGGAAAAAGGGGAAAAAGTGAAAATTCGACGGTCCTTGACTTTCGTTTTTTAAATGATTACATCACTAGTCATTCCAGGGTTTCCATGCAATTGTGTCAGGATTCGTTTGCGAAATGGGGAGATGGGGACCGGAATGTGGTAGTTGTGGATTTTAAAGAAGGCCTATCTGAAGTTGAAAGTTGACCCAGCGTTATGGTTGTTATCAGGAGTTCGGTGGGAAAGGTGAAATGTTTGTGCTAACAGATTAGGGTTTGGGTTGAACATCGCTCCCAAAGTCATGACCGAAGATTGTGGAAGAAGTTTTGGAAGAAGATCCGGCGATTCAAGTGCAACTAGTAGTTACATTGACGACATTTTTGTCAAGAGAGGGAAGTCAAAATTGAGAAAGTGGTCAGGCACTTGAAAAAGTTTGGTTTGGCAACGAAACCTGCAGAACATTTGGGCAATTGTGATGGAGTTCGAGTGCTTGGGCTACATGTGGATAAGCACCTACAATGGACACGTGATGGAAGTCTCCCAGCGATACCTGAAGAGAATCTCACAAGGCGTCAGGTTCACAGAATCTAGGCGAGTGGTTGGGTCATTTTCCAGTTTGCGGTTGGCTCAGGGTAGTATGTGGATTTCTTCAACGTATAACCGCTAGTGAGGACATTCGATGGGACGACAAGGTCAGCACAGCAACGCAGGACAAAATTTTGGAGATTGATCGGAGACTAAAGTCGGGTGATGATCCTGTGAAGGGAAGGTGGATGGCGCCTGTCAACGGAGAGTTCGTTGTCTGGACAGATGCCAGCAATGTCGCATTGGGTACGGCAATAGCTATTGACTCTCATGTGGTTGAGGACGCAGCTTGGTTGTAAGAAAGTGATACTGCCCACATTAATGTCAGTGAACTCGATGCAGCCATACGTGGGGTAAATATGGCAGTCAAATGGGGAGCGAAAAAGTTCACTTTGAAAAACTGATTCAGCAACAGTGAGAGGCTGGTTAAGGTCTGCCATTTCAAGTATACCACAATGTTCGAACCCACGCATTGTCAGAGCTTGTCATACGTCGTCGAATTGATCTTCTGCGTGAGCTTCGTCTTCAAGAGGAGCTAGACGTTACGGTTGAACTTGTGAGATCAGAAGAAAAACAAGGCCGATAAACTGACAAGAGTTCCCCGAACATGGAACTTTCAAAGGAGCCCAAAGTACTCGTGGCGAACGCGGCAGCTGAAATAACAACGTCAGAAGATGGACTATCAATGGAGGAGACAATTTCAAAGCTCCATAAGAAAAGTCACCTTGGTGTCGACAGGATATTGTCAATGTTGAAACTTAAGTTTGGCTCGAAAGTGGATAGAGTAATGGTTGCAGCGAGTAATATCACAGTGCGATGAATGTGCAAGGATATGTCCAGCAATAAATCCTCATTATCTGAAAGGCGAAATAACAAATCATGAAGTTTGGAAGACGCTATCGAGTGATATTACACACGTAGGAAGGAGATTATACTTGACGATCATTGATACTGGGACGAAATTCTGCATATGGAGGAGGTTGAACAGTGGTGTTGCGAGAGAGGTGTGCGAGAGATTAAATACTATATTCGCTGAAATGGGACCACCGCAAGTATTCCTGTCAGACAATGGGACCGTGTATCGGAGTGTTGACGTACAGCAGTTGATGAAAAGATGGAGCGTGGAACAGCAGTTTTCTTGTGCGTATAGACCGAAAGGAAATGGATGTGAGCGAGAGGAATCATAGAACCATCAAAACAATGAAAGCAAGATCAGGGAACACCATAGAAGAGTGTGTGTATTGGTACAATATCTCAAGTAATCAAGGAAGGATTCCACCATACAACCTCTTATTTCATGCTCAGGCACGTATTCCAGGAATCAATGAAAAAAGACTGTTGAGATGTGTCGAGGTGAACGATTGGAACAGCAAACCTAGCAGCTGTAAAATGGACCCATGTGACAACCCGTTCGTTGTTGGAGATTTTGTCTATCTCAGAAGTGATGGCAAGTGTGACACTTCGTGGACTGGCCCTCATCGTGTGACGTCCATTTCTACTTCTGTCGCGCTACAGTTGGATGACGATGGTGTGACAAGACATGTAAGTCATGCAGTGGCGTATCCAAGGGGGGGGGACACGGGGGAATGTCCCCCCCCTCTGAGAGATATGATTTTAACACATAAGTTTATGAAGAAGGAAAGTGCACTCAAACATCAATTCTCAATACATTCTGTGGAGTTGAGCTTTAGTGCTTGATTTGCCTGGGAGTCTTGTGTCAGAGTGTGACGTTGCTTTCTTACCGATAGCCATTGCCGATAGCGCCGATAACACATTCGTCAAACACTGACTTGCAGTGGCGTAGCGTGTATAGTATTCACAGTATTCAGTGAATACCTATTTATTTCCACTGTGTAAACTTAATGAATTCTATCCATTCTTAAATATAACCAGCTTTTTGTCCGTTGAAAAATCTTCTTTATTCAACCAAAAAGTATATAAAAGAAATCTGCATTATTTCAAAGTACATTTATGATATGAGCTCATTAATTGCATCAATCAACGCTAATTTGGTCTTTGTATGTCTTTTCGGACACTTTTCCTTTGCTCTAAACTTTCCGAACGTGTTCAATGCGCATCACACGCCTCCTTGATTATCTGCACCATGTCGACAGTTCTGTTATCAGTTTTAATTCTCCCAATATGAGGGCTACTATTCAACTTGACCATCTGAACACCACTGGTGAGTATTCCAATCGTGAATATTCTCTCATTCATAGGATAACAAGTACTCAATTCATAATCGGACTCGTGTTATCAAGAAAATTTTCGGAATCACAGAACAACTTTCGATCCAACTTCAGGCTAAGAAAATAGATTTTGTGGCATCCATGGAAGAAGTTCAACATGTAAACTGACATTTTTCAGGTCTTGGAGAAGTGAATCAATTGTATTCATCAATGGTTACGCAGAAGCCGTGAAGCTGTTTCAGTGCATTACGGACGATCCTTCTGCAGAGTTCGAAACACCACGACTGACATCAAAGCAAAAATATCGTTCGAATGTGCCTTCTTAATTTAATCAGCATCTGATTATTACAGAAAAGCTACATGGTATCCTTTGGTTGATGCAATCATCTCACAGATGAACGATCGCTTCAGTGGAATCTTCAAAAACTGCCCTATCTATGTCAAACTTCATACCAGATCGAGTTGCCGATGTCATAGTGGAAGATATGAAACGTATCTTTGAAAAATATAAATCCATACTACCAGATAGTCTTGATACTTGTATGATGGAATTCTACAGATGGCAGCGAAAATGGAATTCAATTCCTAACAAGATTGTCCTTCAAGCGTTGTGGAAGTCCTGAAGTCGTGTATTCTGACCTATATCCTAATATCTATATCCTACTGAAAGTGTTTGCTTCAATCCCAGTAACTTCGGCGACTGCAGAGCGGTCGTTCAGCAAGCTTCGTCAAGTGAAAACGTACCTCCGTTCAACAATGAGTGAAGCACGTTTGACAGGATTGACTTTGCTGGCAATACACAAAGACATTCCACTGGATTACGACTCTGTGATTGATTTGTATAAGACGGAGCACAACTCACGCTTTAAATTGTAATACGTTTACTTAACTCCTAACGGTTCTCGTAAAAACATTAGTGTAAAGCTCAGAAAAATGTTATGTTTTTTAGCTTCTTTCTTCAGGAAAAGTATTTTGCAGTGCCTGTATATTGTTCTGTAATTTCACTGTACTGATAGAGGTTATCTGAAGTATACATGTAGAAGATGCGTACACTAATAATACTGTTTGCGTCACTGTTTAGTTTTATAATAATCTGTACCTGTTCAGTTTTACTGAATTCAATTTTAGGACGTTACGGTATATCAAAATGTGGGATATCAAAATTCGGGATTAACGAAAATGAATATGAAAGCGAAGATTAAATTATCGATAATATTGCATGCGACCATGATTATACTATTTATGATTATTATATTTCTTTGCGTTGAATATGCATAATCTTCGTGGTAGGCCAAAAAATTTATTAATTTTTGTACCCCCCCTTTTCAAAATCCTGGATACGCCCCTGAAGTCATGTGAGGAGAGTTCCGATGAAAGTACTGCGTGAACATCAACTTATCTCAGACTTATCGCACGCCGACCCCCATGTCCAGGAAATAGAAGACGACAGTTCTGATGAAGAAACTTTTTGTGAAAATGAAATCAACATTGATAGTGCATCTGACAGCCCTGCTGAATCTGAACACAATGAAGTGATCGAGTCAATCCGTCGTGGATCGCGAACAAGATCATCTCCACTCCACTTGCGTGATTATGTATGCTGATACTTGAATTTCTGAGATTTTTCTCCATTTGTGTTTTGATTTATTGGGTAATAAATCACGGGGGGATGTAAGTGATAATTTCAATTGAATGAAAAATGACACTTATTGTTATAATGAAGTGATTTTATATGATCAGACTTTTTGTGTGTATTGAAAGTTGTCAGCTGTTCTTTCATTATTTTGCGTAGATATCCAGTTGTGTGCTGCACAGATATCTCTCGGTGTTGTAAGTTAACTTTCTAGGGTCAATGTTCACATAAACTTTTCCTATGATATTTACAATGCATGTTTACGGCATAGTAGTTACGTGACAACGTTTGAAGTGTGTAACTAAGTACAATTTGACAATTTAGTTTCGGTATTGTAAATGTAAGCGCTGAACCTGTTTTTCTGGTATGAAAAGTGAGTTGCACCAATAGAAGCGAATCTCAAGGCATCAGGTATTCTCAGTGTGCTTAGTTTTGCTTGAGAAACTCTTCAATTATGTTTTGGGTGCCAGGTAGGGTCTACACATACATTACATTATAATTACATTTCGGTTACACTTTAACACATGCTTTGGTGGAACGTTTTACAATTTTTAGTGCACCGAACGGTTTATCGGTGCGAGAAGGTGAGGCTAGCGCATAGCCTTACTATAAATCATTCCAAAAAAAATACACGCATATAATGGGCCTATAACAGAAATAAAATTGCACAATCAGCTTGGAATTTTGGTTGACCATTGAGATGAAAGCTATCTCTCTATCATGAATTGGCATCATTAATATTTATTTTATTTTATATAAGTATTTCGTTCTCAATTTTTTCATTTAGTGCACGAATTAAGTAGCAATGCTCTGAATTGTACATGTACAATTACATAAAAGCCTGCGATTATTGTTTATAGCACTGGCCATAATTTAGTGTGGCTTCGGGAAATCCAAGGTGATAGCGGAATATTTCCCGGTTCTAGATTTTTGATTTGGGTGGCAATTCTGAATTCATTTCATTTTATTCAGACTATATTTTTTCAATAGTATTCTCGTTACCTCTGGTCCATTTAAATATTTGTTTACCGTACTTGCATGCTATAAAGCTACTCTATCACCCAGGAACAGCGAACCTCCTGTCTAGTGTGAGGCGTTCTAGCGGCTTTTATCTAGAAAATGAGTTTGATTCGCATGCGAAATCATTAAATTTCTAAGAAAAACCAAAAGGGACGAAGCGAGAATAAGCAAAGTTTAAGCAAGAAAAAGCAAGAAGTCAATGCTGGTTCAGCAATCTGTATACTCCGATATGTTTATCTTGTTACATGCCTGCAAGTAGCCAAGTCAGTCACGTAATATTCGGAGGAAAGTTGCGCCTAAAAGAAACTTTGCAATTATGCGAGCAAGACAGAACACAAAAACCACTGGTGTCCGATTTAACCATACATAATCAATACCATAATCAATAACCATACATCTTGTGAATTATTTTCATGAATTGGTTAAATCGCAGTTCCAAGAACTGACGAAAACTTGAGTTGGCGGACACTTAATTTGATGATTTAAAACAAAATTCTGAATTAAAGCCTCTCTTGGTCGACCAAATGACCTTGCCACGAATTTGAATGAAGCAGATAGGAGCTGTCCGGTCTAGACCTAGTTGTTGTTGTTCGATGTCTATGGGTGTTGTCATAGAGAATACCACTGGGAAAGTGTGGGCAAAGTTTAGTTGAGATTGAGGCAGTATTGACAAAGTTTTGGCCCTTGGTGTAACCAAGGAGGTTTGTGTGTAACTGTCACAAACTGACACTTTTATATGTAGATCCGCAAGTGAAACGACCTTGAATGATCCTTGAATGAATCCAGCCGACCAAGGTACTTTTACTCGGAGGCCTGGTTCTCCGTCCAGAGTTGCTCGTTGGCTGATGTGTTTTGAAGCGCTCTTGATGTTCCTGAGAAAGTGTATGCTGATTTTTGTGGTAAGATAGTCTATGACCTGAAAGTTATGTCGGTAGATTTATTGAATGCACGTATTTTTTTTATTAATTTTCACTATGGAGTCAGCTGTAAATGTTGAAGTCATTGTGCTGTAGAGGGTTACTTAGTACGCTCTTTCTATTTTTATCGGTTATTTGACCTGAAAATGCCTCCTTATGTGATATTTTGGGCTCGGTGTGTTTTAAGAATAGCAAGTAGCCCAGATGTATTTTGTTTATTCTGGCTTTTTTCTACGGATGTACTTTGTCAATATCAAGAATATCTTGTTTCATTGTAAAGGTATTCCTGAACTGCACGTATGCAACTTTCTCGACACATTCCTCGACAGATTTCTCGACACTTTTCTCGACACCAAGTTTCGACCAATCAGAAACTTTTCGAAAAATTTAATATTTTATTTTTCTGTTTGCATGTAATTTATGTACTTAAAACCACGTGATTTCCACGAGGTAGCTTCATGCTTTCTTAATAAAATTTACAGAAGGTTACTTGCCTGTTGTATCATAGATATGAAAACAATTGTCTCCAATTCAGCTTTATTGAAAAGCACAGAAGCGGATGAATTTTCATTTCACATGTCGGTCTTTTTATACGACAAAGTCAAGGAGTGAAGTGAATCGCTCATCAATGTTCACATTAACCCGGACAAACAAATTCAGCTATTGTTTGTTCGAGTGATGTTCAAATAACTCAGCTGGTTTCATTCTGCGAGTCATCGAGGTCGGAGCTGGAGGTAAGGTGTTTGCTGCCACATTGCCCCAACGGGTTCAATTATTGTTACATCGAGTACCATCGAATTCCTACACTATCTGTGCTGATCATGATCGTACCTCTAGATGTATAATCATGATTCTATAGGCTTATTTACTCGATAGTCTTTAAAATCTCCTAGAGTGTACGTACTCTCTGGAAAATTCCTTCACTGATATTTATTGGTCTGTACATCTAATTTTTGCACATCTCATCATGATGCCCTCTTTTATTTGTTAGTGATGTTCAAATAAGTGGTGTACGGACCTCTCACCACGTATATAATGTTGATCATCATTAGAGACAACTAAAGATGTCCGTCTTTACATTGAAATAACATTGTGGACAATCTGTCTACTACTGTGATCTTTATTTCACCACATTCTGGTGAATATTATCTTTTTCAAGAATATCATAATAAGGTCCTATCAAGAAACCGGCATTATCGGGCTGCTAATGAGATATGATATCGGTTCAATTGTCTGCCGACAAAATTTTAACTCATGCCCAGAACCCCCCCCCAATCATAAAAGATACCTCCTTCTATGCTGTTCCACCTCCCACGCCCCTCTCGACACTTCCTTACCTATCCTCGACACATTCGACAAATCCCAAGATTCATTCCTGAGTCTCAGATATCTAACATACCTCTATCAAAAAAATGTCGATCGATGTTGAAACGACTCAATTACATGCCCAGCAGCTCTCCAATCATAAAGGATACCTCCATCTATGCTGTTCCACCTCCCAGGCCCCTCTCGACACTTCCTTACCTATCCTCGACACATTCGACGAATCCCAAGTTCACTCACTCCTGAGTCTCAGATATCTAACATACCTCTATCAAAAAAGTGTCGAGAGGGGACTGGGAGGTGGAACAGCATAGATGGGGTATCTTTTATGATTGGGGAACTGCTGGGTATGTTGTTGAGTCGTTTCATCATCGATCGACACTTTTTTGATAGAGGTATGTTAGATAGGCTATCTGAGACTTAGTGATTGAATCTTGGGATTTGTCGAATATGTCGGGGATAGGTTAGGAAGTGTCGAGAGGGGAGCGGGAGGTGGAACAGCAAAGAAGGAGGTATGTTTTATGATTGGGGAACTGCTGGGCATGTTGAGTCGCTTCAACATCGAATGACAGATAGGACTGAGCTTTTATCTATACATTCTTTTTGAATTATTAAGCTTCGGGCTGTCTTTGTTTAGTCTGTTGATGTGAGAGGAAATGCACGTAACTAACTTACTTAATGATCATCCCGTGCAAGTTTGGGTAACCAGAAAATTTCCGATTTGATGGTGAGGAATTGTATGCAGAAACAGAGATTTTGCCTACCTCTGAATCTGTAGTTTTCGAAGTGATGATGTGAGGATCTCTATCCACTTGCTGCGCTTAATCGTCTGTTGATATCCACTTGGAGTTCAATTCTCCTCTCTCTTTGCATTGGGGGGAGCCTGGTGGATGCGATATCACTAACATCATTGATAGCAGGCCACGTCGATTTGCACAAGTCGATAGCTTCATGAGTCAGACATGTATATGGCCTATCATTAACTGCATTATTCCATTCGAATTAACCCACATATTGCCAAAGTATATGCAAAATTGAAGGATTATTTCAAAACATTTTCAATCACAGTTTGCCATCGTTGTGCGAATCATGCTGACATTATCCCAATTCCCGTATTGTTTCATTACTAGGAGAATGAGCTGGTTTTCCTCTACATATTGCCATTTAGTGGACGAAGTCACTGATTTTTGCTTTTCATGATTGTGCCTATCAGACAGTATGTCATTTGTATGAGTCACGCCTTTCATTTGCATCTTTTTCAGTGTAATATACATTGATTTTCTACCGACTATAAACTTGTGCTTTAACTATTATGCACGCTTGACTCCTATATGTGCCTAATGTTCACGGTCATCGTGGATCGTGGAGTGCGGTCGATGCTCGATTCTCCGCAGCCCACATCAAGAAACTTAACCCCGGCGGCAAACACAGCCAGCAACGGCTTCTGATCACGTCTAAATGCATGCTGTAACTTATAAATTTTATTATGGTTTAGTTCCGAATGATTTTCCATTGTGTGGCCTTGCGTCTGCTCGCTGTTGTCATCCAATTGATGTATCATCATGTGATTTATTGTAATAAAAATTATTACCATAGAGTAACCGTACTCTATGATTATTACTGTAATAAAAGAATCATGCACGATTGGGAGTGAAGCAATCAATATCACGTTGATCCACTGACAGTGTTGAAGAATGAGTTGCATGATTGCCTTTGGAATGGTTGAAATTTCTTCCCTTTTAAGCACTTTTCTCAAAGTGCCGAAGCCTTGTTATGTAAAATCTTGCATCTGTCCAACTAGTAGCGACGAGTAGCTGCAAAATAGTAAGCAAGATGATTTAGGTGATGCCGTTTGCAAATAACAACAGAGCGTTTTTGTACTATAATATTGTGTCTGTCGTTTAAGAAATCACTCTCCAACCCATTCCAAAACTTGGTAGAGAAAAAAAGAATTCATGAATCAAAATGAATTAAAAATGAATCAATTAAAGTAAAGTAATGCTTTTTAGGAGCCGTTGTTAGAATTATTCTCATTTTTCACAAATGCGTTTCTTGTCTTATTTAAAATGACTACCCTACGTAGATTAAAAAAAATATAATTGAAAATAAATATTCTGCTCACAAAATAAGTGTCGAGAAATCTGTCGAGGAATGTGTCGAGAAAGTTGTATACGTCTGAAACGTGAGGATTTTATACCCATCCGAACTGCGAGCTGAGGTTGAATACTCTATGTATCAAGTTGGATCTCGGTGGATGCTTGAGAAATATGTTTTCTCGGTTGCCTTATGACGGCCTCTATTGACAATGATCGAAAAAGGCTTTGCGAAATGAAGCTAAAAGTTAATTTCTAAACGTCAATTGTCTCATCCCTTACAAAATCTTTAGGATGGAAAATGCTCATAGAGAGGGATTCATTAAAGTGTTAGTAGGGCTATGTACGGAATTCAAATAAAACATAGTTTTGACATAGTTCGATTACGGCCTGCCATGAGTGGAGACAAAATGATTGACAAAAATTTTATTCTGCGATGAATATGATTATATACGATGGGTTGTAATGGACTTTAATCTACCAATAGCAATAGAAATTGACCTGAATGGTGATTGCCTTGGTAGAAGTATGAAAATATAAAACGAATAAAAGGTGGTGTAAAACTGCTGTTGCAGAAGGAAGTCTCGAAAATTGTCGAGCTATTTTTATTGTTAATATATAGGTGCAATTTGTTAGTAAGAAATACCGCGTGACACGCATCGAGATTTTGACAAGAGCAAATGTTACCAGCATCGAAGCCTTCCTGATCACTCGTCAGCTGAGATGGTTAGGACACGTCATTCCAATGCCAGACGGTCGACTGTCAACAATGGTGCTGTTTGTGGAACTTGAAACTGTACAAAGGACAATCGGACGACCTATCATGTGCTATCGAGATAATATCTAGAGTATCCTGGTAGCTTGCTCGATAGAGACCAGACCTTCAGCTTCAGACCACACGTATAAGTGCATGGAGACAGACTATCGTCACTGGTGTGCGGAATTTAGAGGCTGCCCGCAACCGAATGCGGATATTGAAGAGGCAGCGGCGCCATGGACTACCTGCTCCGACCCCAGGAGCCCTATAGATCTGCCAAACCTGCCACAAAAAGTGCAGGTCTGCTATCGGCCGGCCTATTCAGTCATGAGAGAACTCATTGACATTGAGAGGACGTCGTCGTCGGCTCCGACAGACAAGTTAAGCAGCAGCTGTAAGCAGCATGCTCTTAGGAGAAAATGATTTCGGCGATTTTTGTGGCAGCAGACTCGAAAAATATCACGTTCAGCGGAAAAAAACAGTCACCACCTGCACAGTAGGTATGGTGCAGTGACGGCTTGTGATATTTGGTCCAGGTTAGGCACGAACATGAAATTCTTACAAAATCATAGGCAACAGACTAAAGTGATCCTATTTTGCAAATGAGAACCATTGAATATGTCAAATGCATGTTATACATGCATATGTCACTGCATTTAGTTACACGTTTGAAGCAACATTTTGTCTATCTTTCAGGCTTTGAGTAAACATTAAAAATATAGCTTGCAATGAATTATTCTAGGCTTCGTTCAACGCTGTGCTCTGTAGGCATGTGTATCTGGAAAAGTGATGCTATCACGTTAGCTGTTTTGTAATTTTTTTCACTTAAATGTTTCAGATCATGTGCACCTCTTTCAGCCCACGTCCTATCGCTTCCATCGAAAAGAAGCAAACAAGGAAAACAAAAAATCGTATTTTTCTCGATAGCCATGAACCACTTTATCTTCCAAACCACTATCGGTTAAAGGTTCTTTTGATTCTACTGTCCTTCTGAGTTAACGCAATATTTTTGGGAGTATGCCTCCCTAATCTCTTCACTTCGGCCTTTTCAATAAAAAAATCTACAGAATTCATTCAACGAATTTACGTGTTGCGACGTACTAAAAAAATCTTATGGACCGACTGGTATTGTCATGGATCTGTGGGTATTATATACTGATTCATGGACTGATTGCTGATGCTAGTCTCATCACAGTCTCAGTAAAAAGAATCACAAGAGGGAGCTCCCTCTCGAGTTCCCATTGTCTGACGTATTCATCGTGTGTTAATTCTGCCTATTCGTTCAGATCGTGAAATGAACATGAGATTAACTACGCTAAAGTCATCTCAATCTCGATGCTTGGGTGCGCCCATTTGTCTTGAAAACGAATTATGAATTTCGCTAGTGTTTTTTTGTCGCGTAGATTACATTTATGATAAAAAAATACAGTCCATTTATAGAAATCGTGGTTATTTATGTTATGCAACATCTCAATAGGTGGGGCACCGCCCCATGTCACGACACTCGAAACCGAAGAAAAATTCAACGAAGGTTGAGAGTCAATCTGGCATCTTTGGTTATTCAAATGTGCGAAGGCTATCAAATGAAAAATTTATTTCTGAATAGACATTCATGCTTTGTAGAAAACTGTTTGAGCTTGGAATGCCAATTGAATTAAAAAGAACAGTCAATTAAATTATTGATCCACGAGCAAGAACCCAGTGTTACCCAGTCCCAGATGCTGTCCCAGATCTGTCTGACCGCTGCTACTCGTAGTATCCAACATCTTTTACTTCCTTATTAAACATAGTGTAGGTGATACTCCAGCATTAAAATCAGTTCTATGTACATAGTGCACCTTGTGGTGCGTCCAATTAGTTTCCGGACAAATGTAGAAAAACAGCAAATCATTCAATTCCGACATGATGGATCACTAGTTTGGCTTATATAGGTTAGAGTGGTATGCAAAGTTTTAAAAAGTCTATCTCTTATTAGCCTGCAGACCCATTTTAGAAAACATGTGACATTTTGATTACTTTGATGATCTTATAATGAAATAAAAACCTGCTTTTCTATTTTGAGCATGGAAAATTCGCTGATGGTTGTGTTGTTTTAGCATTAGTGTTCTGATGCGATCAGGTAAAAAATAACAGGTTTTAACATTCTCTTTTCAAGCCAATACCCTCATGCTGAGCACACTTCATCAACCTGACCCTAAAAACGCAAGCGCTTCTCGAAGAAAGGAGTCTACTGAAGAATACGTGAACGGATTCTTCCAGATCAGAGCTCCATTTAAATGATTGTTCACGCAAATGTTTTTTCAGATTTCTATGCAACTAGAAATCGGATGGAAAAAGCCCGGGCTGTATGAGGATGGGTAACAATCGCTAAACCGACATCAGTGATAGCATCCTGCACGATGCCGGATGTGTGAGCAGGAACGGTATGATGGAGAAAACAGTGAAGTAATGAACTGGGTTTCCAGGCACCCGCTCGAGCTCTTTGAATGGGAACTGTTAGTAATGAGCGCATGTAACGGCAGACCGTCCTTCCAAAAAATCAATTTAAGCACAATCTCTGTTGCGTTGAAAGAAAAAGCAGTTAAAGGCATCGACGATGATTAGTTCTCGATCGCAACGTCCAAAGTTTCCCCTCGTCCCCTCGACAGTTCTCCTCCATTTGAATGATTCCCGTTTGGAAGGTGGACTGTACAGAGACAAAGGAACTTCATCGACATTAAGAAAACACAACGAATAAAACGTTCTACAAACTATTCCGTATTTCCCAAATTCGTACAAGACTCCAGTCGTCGACGCATGTCAAGTGTAAGAAATCGGGAGCCGCGAGAGAAAAACTGAAAGCTGATTTCGACACCCATTTTCCACATGGGTCCCTCAACACTTCCAAAGGATGCATTCAGCTCCTCACCAAGAATGGTAGTCGCTATGGGTCGATCTCTGTTCAGAGGCTTTTCCATCCGTTGGTCTTTGGGGTTGTAACAGCCCTTATTGTAACAGCCTTGGGGGGAATAACAGCCAGTATTTCATAGAGCCAAAGATCGACTTAATCAAGTAAATCTACAATGAAAATAGTAGTGGTGGGCAGCGATCACGGCAACCCATGCAAACAAAAGCACCAACTATGAAATGCCTATAGGTGTCCTTTCAACTCGGTCCGGCTATAAATTCTATAAACTGCAATATTCAAAAATCATCCTCTATCCATATCAAAATCAGACTCATATGAGCTTTAATGACGTGTGCTTCATTCCTTGATGTAACAAGTGTGAGAGTAAAAAGGTGGAAGAAATCTGACCACCAATATGCATCAGGAATCTGGGAAATTTGTTGGCCTATCTGCGCTTTGGCAAGCCTATCCACCGGTGCCGGCCATCTACAAAACATCTGAAAAATGCTGCATGTGCTGCAGAATTTGTTTCTTACAAGTAATTTGATCTACTTGTTCATATGCATGCAGTTTTTACAACATCAATAAATTATCAAAATGGAATATCGTATGAAAGCTTATTAACAGAATGCGATTGGGAAAATGACTGACCATATTCATCCCACCGGATGAAAAAAAGTAAAATGAAACCATTAAACGAATCAATAATCAACCATGAATACTATCATCTTGTTAACTCAGATATAGCTTCTCTGATCTTCTCTTGATCTCAACACAATCTTATCAAATGAAAAAGATGCGTTGCACATTTTGCAACAACAATGTTTTCAAGGGGGTCTAAAAAGCATTGTTTCTTGCAAAATGAAAATGTCAGATTTTTTTACTTCTAAGATGATACGGACGCATCGTTTTTTTATTCAACTGAAACAAATAAGTTCTTCAAATAGTGATAATTCCTCAGATTGCAGTCCCTGGTGCTTATTCCAGGTTAGGTGACCCAATTCACCCCAACTGACCAGGTGCGCCATAGGGAGGGCTAAGACTTTCCCACTTTTCAAGATGCACGCAACAACACTTTTATGTTTTTAGAAGCATTGTGGCTAAAGCCTTCCCATTTTATAAATACTATACCGGTATCAGACCCTACCACTGCAAAAAATGTTTAAATGGAGTGAAGGAAGTAGGCCTATCCCGTGTTATAATGTACCCAAACAATTGAAAAGGAAACCTCTAGTTTTAGGCGTTCCTAACTTACAAAATTGGTTTTACTTGAAGTAAACGAAGAAGGTTTTCATACACGCCTATCTCACAAAAGAAAGACCAGAGGAGCGCAAGGGCGGGCTAAGCTTTCACATTTTATACAGAATGAAGCCATGAAGGAAATGGCCTTATTATTCCAAGATTTATGCCTCAAAGCAAATCTTATCAGGTTGATCATTAGGGCTATGCTTTTTCAACTTCACTAAAGCACTTTTATTTTTATAGGCCTCGGCGTATTGAATGAAGGAAATAGGCCTATTGCAGTTATCGCACATTAAAACAAATTTGACGGAGGAGAGCTTAATTGCCGCAAGCTGTTGTGACTTTTACCGATCATTAAGCATTTCAAAATCGTGATTGATGTGTCAAATAAAGCAAAAATTGCATTTATCAGAATAAATTCCAAATATCACACGATGCCACTACCTTGAAGTGCTCGGGGTTGCCTTCACTGATCGGCTGAAAATGGACCAACATATACGAAATCAGCTTAAGAAATCGAATGGCAGTCTATGCGTTATCAAAATTATTAAAAGCCATGGAGCAAGCTCCGAAACTCTACATGAAGTCTACACTGCTCTCATATTGAATCGCCTTCTGTATGCGGCACACAGCTGGTGGGGGTTCGTAAGTACAACAGAAAGGAAAAGAATTGCCAATTATGTGGGAAGCTCGCTTCAAATACTGCCAGGCTACCAGCAAATTGATGTGCGAGGTTCAGTCGAAATATCAGACAAACGGCTGTTTAAGAAAACCAGGACCAATAGATTCCACGTCCTACACAAGTTTTTGCCTTCGACCACCATCCATAACCGAAACCTTAGACAAAAGAGTCATAGCTTCCAGCGCAGTGCATTCAACACCAATACCGGCCGGAATTTCATAACTCGAATGCTGCACGCTGACTTCCTCCCATGATATTGACACCATATCGTTTTTCTTCTCCCGCTCGTGATCTACCTCCTTCCTTCCCATTGTGACTTGTAACTTCACTGTTCCTTACTGTTAATCGTTTTGCGCATGTCATTTCGAAATAGAGCTCTTTTATTATTATTATTATTATTTACGAGGGAACATCATCTAATACTCTTTAATAATGGACTTCGTCTTTTATTAACTACTTGTATTGACATGACAAAGGCCCAGCAATGACGAAGATATATAAGAAACTAATTATCAACATCGACACGGACAATCAGTACATCAATAACGTTAAAAACTCAACATCAACAACAAAAACCACGTGAAATATCATATGATTGAACAGAAACTTTTTTTGAATTGATTAATATAGATCCAAGCACAAAAAATCCGATCATTTTTCATTTGAGGTGGTTGTTAACTATCAAAAACAAATGATAACATATACAATGTCGTTGAAGTTAGCACCAACTTCAACACCAACTTTTTGAATAGAGTTTGTACAGAATAGGAAACCACATGTTTAGGTACTACTGATGACGCAGAGTTTGCACAGCCAAAAAGTTTTCCAAAATTCGAACTCCTTCACCTTCAAAATTCAAATTTAAATTCGAAAAATTGGTGCAAGTATTGGTGCTACCTGGTTAGCGAGTTTGTACAGCATTCCGATAGAAAAATTTAGATACAAGAGCAAAAACCTGAGTTTGTACAGCAACTTCCAGCACTTTCCTTACACGAACAACCGGAAAAAACCGCCAAAAACCGATTTTTTCAAAAAATGATAAGATTTTCCAGAAAAGTTCTTGGTGCTACATGGAAAATGAGTTTTTACAGTGCTCTAACCGGTGGAAGAGTGTTCTACTAATCCAGTCTGAGTTTGAACACACACTTCTCCGACACTCCAACACTCCTACAACCGGTAAATACCGGTTATTGTACAGTAACTACAAGAATACTGCCCATTTATGAACAAATCAATTGGTGCTACATGGAAAATGAGTTTGTACAGTGCTCTAACCGGTGGAAGAGTGTTCTACTAATCCAGTCTGAGTTTGAACACACACTTCTCCGACACTCCAGCACTCCTACGACCGGTAAATACCGGTTATTGTACAGTAACTACAAGAATACTGCCCATTTATGATCATGGAATGATAAGTTTCTCTATGTTGGATGTCAAAGTAAGTGACTTCAAAGTCTCTTTTACCTCATGATTGGGGTAAATACAACATGGTCTGGGTGTTTTTGCATCTGAGTACGTTTTCATATAGATTTGCGAATTAAACTCCGATGATGTGTTGGGAATGTATTATGAAATGACGGTGATGTGTTTCGCTCCTATCTTGGTAATAGAGCAACTGATCTTTACAAGAAAATCTGTTGCAAATTGTACCTTATGTCTAATTTCTATGTGTGTGTTTTAGTAGCATGTTTTAATTACATGCACCTTGTAAAGTTATCTGAAATAAACCTTTCGAGTATTGGTTTCACTTTCGTGTGCCATGCTTGCAACAACACCTTCGTTCTGACGACATTGATTTCATGTATACTTAAATTATTAATTCATGCTATTTAATTCAATACAATACAAACTACATCAATTGGCGTTAGCGAGCAGGATTATTTATACAAGATGAGTTCCGAATTAGAAAGGTTGGATATTCATTCGTCCGAATGTACGGACTGGTTCACCAGGTTTGAACTATATTGCTTGACCAATGATAAAGTCGATCCTACCACGAATAAAACGGCATTTTTATTAACATTAGCCGGTGCAGAAGCATATAAGCTAATCAAGAATCTAGCTTTTCCTAAGACACCCGATTCTTTGACTACTACTGAGATTCGCGATTTAGTCGTGAAACAC
The DNA here is from genome assembly GCA_907163375.1 of Prostheceraeus crozeri. Classification (NCBI taxonomy): domain Eukaryota; kingdom Metazoa; phylum Platyhelminthes; order Polycladida; family Euryleptidae; genus Prostheceraeus; species Prostheceraeus crozeri. The sequence goes on along the minus strand of CAJQUW010004698.1, from coordinate 88,117 downwards.
ACCACTCCACAGAATTATGAAATTGCTGAACGGTCCAAGTTCTATTCGCTCTATCGGCGTTCCGATCAGACAGTGCGTGATTTTATTGTACAGATGCAGGGACAGGCCTCCACGTGTAATTTCGGGTCTTCCTTGGAGGAGCACTTGCGAGACAGGTTAGTAGCTGGCATTAATCACAATGAAATTAAGAAGAAATTGTTGTTGGAAACCTCCTTGACTTATTCTAAAGCTAAACAGATTTGCGAATCATTTGTTGACATAACGGCAGCGATATCCAAAAACGAAACAGAGTCAGTTGTTCACAAAATTCACAGTTCTTCCAGGAAAAAATTCAGTGCAAATTCAAGATTCCAGAAATCACATCAGCCGAGTAGACTTAATCATAATTCATTTCCACAAAATTCCAGTTCTAATGCTAGTCAGTTTGGAAAATGTTTATCATGTGGAGAACAACACAACAGAGCTACGTGTAGGTTTAGGCACGTCACTTGCAACAAGTGTAACCGTCAAGGTCACATAGCGAAAGTCTGTCAAACCGCTTCTCAATCCACGTCCCAAAATCAATCCAATTCAACTAGCAGGCCCATAAGTTCAGAACTTCAGGTTGTTCATCCTGCGGTGGAAGGAATCACTCGTCTCAGGCATGCCGATTTCGAAATGCCACATGTAAGACTTGTTCTAGGAAAGGACATATAGGCAGAGTCTGTCGTTCCGGGGTGGGATATGTTGATGATGGTGAAGAGTCAAACATCTCCACAGTAGAAAATGAATTTGCTGACTTAGTAATGTATACCGATCTTTCCGGTTCACACATTAAGAAGTTTCTCACAGTTGCCGATTCTCATGCACTGAATGAAGTTGAATTTATTATTGACACGGGTAGCCCTCATTCATTTATTTCGATCGAGAACACCTTTTGTTTCAAGGAGAAGATATGTCCAGCAACCAGAAGTTGTCGAGGCATTACCGGTCATACATACACGTACTACGGTGAAATCGACTTGTTTGTTGAAAATTCTCATAAAGCAAAATTCTGTCTTTGTGAAGGTCTCAACATACTCGGATGGAAAGATATACGCATACTCTATCCACAGATTGCTGAAATATTGAATCGATGTCCAGGTCAACTTATATCTGATGAGATTGTGGGTCTTCTAAATTCCACGACGGATTTTTCCTCACTTATCACGCTTATTGAGACCGTTTCCCAGAGTTCAGGTGGTTTGAAGGTCGATCCGATCCATATTGATTGCGAAATTACTGAGCCTGTTTTTCATAAGTGTCGTCCTTTGGCGTATGGATTACGTGATTCAGTGAAAGCGAACCTTGAGAAGCTGGAGAAGTCCGGTATTGTTGAGAAGGTCAATAGTTCAAGGTGGGCCACACCTATTGTGTGTCCCATTAAGGCAAACGGTACTGTTCGCATTTGCGGAGACTATAAGGTCACAGTGAACCCTTTTTTGCGCCAACGAGCGTGTACAACACCCGAGCCTGAAGACATTTTCACACAGTTATCGAACTCCAGCGTGTTCAGTCGAATTGATTTGGAGAACGCTTTCCTTCAGTTGCCTTTGGATGAGCAGTCGCGCGAGCTCAGCACCATAAACACTCCATTCGGTCTCTATTCGTATAGGTTTCTCCCGTTTGGCATGACGATTTCACCTAGTGTATTTCAAGAGACTATTGACAAGATTCTGTCAGGCATTGGTAATGTGGTAGCCTACCAAGATGATGTGGTAATTCATTCCAAAGATCGAGAATCCCACATGCACACATTGACTACTGTTTTGAAACGTTTCTGTGAATACAACGTCAAGATCAACAAGGCCAAAAGTGTTTTTGCGGTTGAGAAAATCAAATATTTAGGTTTCGTTTTATCGAAAGATGGAATTCATCCAGATGTTGACAAGTTTGATCCTATCATTAAGTCTCCTGATCCTACTTCCGTTACCGAATTACAGTCAATTCTCGGTTCATTGCAGTACTACAGCCGATTTCATGCATCTTTCGCAGACACAGCCGCTCCTTTGTTTGATCTTTGTAAGTCTGAACATGTATTCGAATGGACTCCTGACCATAGTCGTAGATTAAAAGCCTTGAAAGAAATGGTTTTTAGTGGTCTATTGCAACCCTTTAGGAAAGGCGTTGATACCAAAGTCATTTGTGACGCATCGGAGTATGCTATTGGTGGCATGTTGGAGCAGGAAGGCAGACCAGTGATATGTGTTTCGCGTAAGTTGTCTAAGAGTGAACGGGGGTACTCTCAAACTCAGAAGGAGGCTCTCGCGTTAGTATGGTGTATTAAGAGACTGCACAAGTTTTTGTATGGATTGCGTTTTACTATTGTCACTGACCATCAGTCGTTGTCTTATATTTTCCATCCTCAGAAGTCACTACAGAAAGGAACGTCGCACATGCTGCAAAGATGGGCTATTCATTTATCCCAATACAGTTATGACATTGAATACCGCAGCGGGAAGAAGATTCCACAAGCAGATTTCCTATCAAGATTTTCCCATTTTAGTGATTCGAATGATCTAGATGATGATACTGCTCTTTTCGTGAATCCACTGACTACTGATGCTACGAAGTTAGCAGATGAGACGAAACGCTATTACAGTAATGTACTCTACGCCCTTCGCCAAGGTTGGTCGTGTAGAGCGAAGAAATTGTTCCACAATATATATATTCATCGTGATGAATTGAGTGTCACGCCTGAAGGTTTTCTTTGTTTTCGCGAGATGATCATTATTCCTCCTGTTCTACGAAAAGAAGTATTGACCCATTTACATTCTACTCACCTCAGTGTCGAACACATGAAGTCTCTCAGTCGCCTCACATGCTGGTGGCCGACAGTCAATGCAGACATTGAAAATTTTGTCAGCTCTTGCGATAATTGTAAAGAAAAAAAGAGAGCCAGGACATCACAGCTTAAATCATGGCCATTGACATACGATAGGATGCAAAGAATACATGCTGATTATGCTGGTCCCATTAAGGGGTATTATTTCACGTGTGTGAAGTTAGCGGAACCACTCAGCGGAACCATTTTTTATTATAGCTTAATTCTATTCGAAACAGCTGCTAGTTTGTCAATTTCAGTCTCCTGATTACGAATCTGAGCTCAGATTTCACAAATTCACAGTCGATTTTGAGAAATTCAAGTTTAAAGACAAAAGTGGTCCCGCTGTGAAGTTAGCGGAACCATCCAGCAGAACCAATTGCTGAGTCTCGCTGATTGACGCAGTAAATCAATTTCTTTTGGTCACTACCCGATCAATTTTGTTGTGCTGATCACGAATATGTGCCTCATCTTTCAAAACAGTGCAGATTTCACCCGTAAATCTGAATTTCACTTTTCTGCAAGCTGATTGTGAAGTTAGCGGAACCATTTTTTAATACAAAGAATTTCTCAGCGAAATCCATCCTCTCCAACTAATTTGAAGCTCCTAATCACAAATCTGTAATCAGATTTGCAAAACTCGCCCGCATTGCAGAGATATTCCTCTATCTGGGTCCGCTGTGAAGTGCCCGGAACCACCTACTGGCATTAAAATTTCAAATTCTAATTTTTGCACAGAATCACTGCAATAGACATACCAAGAGAATGGAATTGCTTCACTGATCACGGTTTGCCGTCCGATTTCACGGGAGAATAAGTACTTGCCGAAAAAAATTGATTTTACAGTTTTCAAGGATTTCATCGGAATCTCAGAAAAAATCCAACCCTCTCCAGATCAGCCGAACCATCATTTATTACAGCACAATTCTATTGCAACATCACAATGTGTAATTACCTCTTGTGCGCTTTCCTTCTCGGTGCATGCTGTTGTGCCTCTGAAGTCATTAGATGTTTGAAGAAGACGGTTTACAAGTGTTCGTCCATCGGAACGCTGGTATCGCTAATTTCTCCATGTTTGTTGTTTGTAATTACGAGGTTAGTTAAAGAAAAACTTTCATGTTGTCCTAAAAAGGATTCAGAATCGCTTCATTGTTGAAAGATTGCAATGCTTTGTAGCTATTGTGCATATTAATTCATTTCGTATCAAAAAACATAAAGTCTTAGTAGGATAACATTTTTCGGTTCCATGCTGTCAAATCTCTGCAGCGGATTGGTAATTCATTAGTTGCATAATATCCTGAGGTGATAAAAGATAAGAAACTTGCTAATAAGTGCGATTCTTGCATTATGAAAAAATCACGTGTGTGAAGTTGGCGCAACCACTCAGCGCAACCATTTTTGTTTTTACTGTGCCACTCCCAAAAATCACATAAACCACATAATTCGAGGTCGCTGATTATGTGCCACTACTCAGTTTCACGAAATTCAGCCTCCTTTGGCCAGAAAACGCAATTCAAATTTCAAATTGGTTGCGCTGTGAAGTTGGCGCAACCAATTTTTCTGACTTTCATAAATTTAGCGCATCAAGCAACAAAACTCATAACAAACGATGAAATAACGACCAAACACTCGTACCTATTCACTCGCTAAATCAGAAAATATCATCCTTCAAAAACACATGATTTCCTGCCATGTATAGGCCTAGACATGAGGTGAAGTTCAGATCAATTCGAGTCAGCGCAACCTTTTTTCATTTCGAGTGTTTGGTCGATTCTGATGAATATTGACCTGGCACACACGATGGTGCTATTTATTTGATGTGAAACGGCGTTTGAGCAGAGTAATTTCAACTTGAAAAGTGGTTGCGCTGGAATTATTGTGTGATGTAGTTGAACTTTGAATTGAGTTTTCCGAGTGAAGGAGGCCGAATTTAGTAAAACTGATGCGTGGCACATAGTCAGCGACCCCAAACTGTACAAGAAACATGCATTTCAGGAGTGGCACACTCGAAATGAAAAATGGTTGCGCTGGTTGTGCAGTATTTTATTACAAGCTATGTCATGTGATTTGATGTTTAATGTTTTCTTTTAGAGCGGGTGAAAGACTGCTTTTGTTTGATTGATTCTGATGAATGTTGACCTGGCACATCCGCTCGTACTATTTATGTGAAGCATAACTGCCTGTGTGCTGAGTAATTTTGATTTCAAATTTGGTTGCGCCAACTTCACACTTCGGTGAAATAAAATTTTGAAACTTGATTTTTCCATGAAGATCGATTATTTTTAGTAATTTTTTGCGTGGCACATAATCAGGCATGGATATTTCATCTTTTGTTATGAGTTTTGTTGCTTGATGCGCTAAATTTATGAAAGTCAGAAAAATTGGTTGCGCCAACTTCACAGCGCAACCAATTTGAAATTTGAATTGCGTTTTCTGGCCAAAGGAGGCTGAATTTCGTGAAACTGAGTAGTGGCACATAATCAGCGACCTCGAATTATGTGGTTTATGTGATTTTTGGGAGTGGCACAGTAAAAACAAAAATGGTTGCGCTGAGTGGTTGCGCCAACTTCACACACGTGATTTTTTCATAATGCAAGAATCGCACTTATTAGCAAGTTTCTTATCTTTTATCACCTCAGGATATTATGCAACTAATGAATTACCAATCCGCTGCAGAGATTTGACAGCATGGAACCGAAAAATGTTATCCTACTAAGACTTTATGTTTTTTGATACGAAATGAATTAATATGCACAATAGCTACAAAGCATTGCAATCTTTCAACAATGAAGCGATTCTGAATCCTTTTTAGGACAACATGAAAGTTTTTCTTTAACTAACCTCGTAATTACAAACAACAAACATGGAGAAATTAGCGATACCAGCGTTCCGATGGACGAACACTTGTAAACCGTCTTCTTCAAACATCTAATGACTTCAGAGGCACAACAGCATGCACCGAGAAGGAAAGCGCACAAGAGGTAATTACACATTGTGATGTTGCAATAGAATTGTGCTGTAATAAATGATGGTTCGGCTGATCTGGAGAGGGTTGGATTTTTTCTGAGATTCCGATGAAATCCTTGAAAACTGTAAAATCAATTTTTTTCGGTGATTAGGAGCTTCAAATTAGTAGGAGAGGATGGATTTCGCTGAGAAATTCTTTGTATTGAAAAATGGTTCCGCTAACTTCACAATCAGCTTGCAGAAAAGTCCATGAAAACCGTAAAATCAATTTTTCTCGGCAAGTACTTATTCTCCCGTGAAATCGGACGGCAAACCGTGATCAGTGAAGCAATTCCATTCTCTTGGTATGTCTATTGCAGTGATTCTGTGCAAAAATTAGAATTTGAAATTTTAATGCCAGTAGGTGGTTCCGGGCACTTCACAGCGGACCCAGATAGAGGAATATCTCTGCAATGCGGGCGAGTTTTGCAAATCTGATTACAGATTTGTGATTAGGAGCTTCAAATTAGTTGGAGAGGATGGATTTCGCTGAGAAATTCTTTGTATTAAAAAATGGTTCCGCTAACTTCACAATCAGCTTGCAGAAAAGTGAAATTCAGATTTACGGGTGAAATCTGCACTGTTTTGAAAGATGAGGCACATATTCGTGATCAGCACAACAAAATTGATCGGGTAGTGACCAAAAGAAATTGATTTACTGCGTCAATCAGCGAGACTCAGCAATTGGTTCTGCTGGATGGTTCCGTTAACTTCACAGCGAGACCACTTTTGTCTTTAAACTTGAATTTCTCAAAAGCGACTGTGAATTTGTGAAATCTGAGCTCAGATTCGTAATCAGGAGACTGAAATTGACAAACTAGCAGCTGTTTCGAATAGAATTAAGCTATAATAAAAAATGGTTCCGCTGAGTGGTTCCGCTAACTTCACACACGTTATTATTTCCTTGTTGTCATTGATTCTTATTCGAAGTGGCCGGAGGTGTTTATCACTCGTGAAGCTACTGCCGATTTCACAGAAAGATGTTTGAGGTCATTCTTTGCCAGAGAAGGTGTGCCACAGGTCTTGGTCACTGATAACGGTTCACATTTTGCGGGTAATTTGAAAAATTGGCTCCAGAGTATTCATGTGACACATTTGCACACGGCACCCCGACATCCACAGTCGAACGGGCTAGCCGAAAACTTCGTGAAGTCGTTGAAGTATGCTATTTCGGCAGTAATCAAAGAAGTTAATACGTTTTATGAATTGCAAAACTTTGTACTGAACTTTCTATTTCAATACCGTAACTGTGAACATTACACCACACGTCAGCGACCTAGTGTTCTTTTTAGAGGTAGTGCTTTGAGAAGTCAGGTGATAGGTAGTTCGAAGGTGACGTTTAGAAGAGGTAATGACATGCGTCTATGCAACGGTATAGTTCTTCAGAAGTTGGGAAACAGAATGATGACGATCATGGATGCCGCAGATGGATCCGTTCATAGGAGGCACATAGATCAATTGACATTCGTGAAAGATTCGGTTGAGTTAAGAGAGGGTGTAGAGAGGATTGAACGAGAAATGGTGGAAACTAGAGATAGTTCTGATTTTAGGACCACAAATTCGGTTGAAGCGCATACTGGCACTAACACTCTTACACAGCAGCAGTCAGACAACACAAATGCTACATCAGCACCTTTTCACGCTACAAGTCCCGAGAGAGAGTCTTGGAGCAGTCCCGATCAGAGCGAGCTGAAGCCGAGGAGAAGTTCCGAAGTCGAGACTAGAAGTCCCGAATGCGAGCAGACGAGAAGTTGGAGATCCGAGAATGTTGGTGGACAGATTGTGGACAATGGAAGACCTAGGCGTAATCGTGTTGAACGCCATTCAGTGACTGCTGATGACAATCCTATTCGTACCGGTTCTGGTCGTTGTGTTAGGCGACCTGAGCGGTTGGATCTGTGACACTAAAGCTCTAAATTACTTCTTGGTGATTACCGTTCATTTCACACGTACAACAAACATTGACACTAATGTCTGCTATTTTTCTCTTCTAGTAAGATCCCTTTTTAAAAGGGGGAGAGATGTTGCAAATTGTACCTTATGTCTAATTTCTATGTGTGTGTTTTAGTAGCATGTTTTAATTACATGCACCTTGTAAAGTTATCTGAAATAAACCTTTCGAGTATTGGTTTCACTTTCGTGTGCCATGCTTGCAACAACACCTTCGTTCTGACGACATTGATTTCATGTATACTTAAATTATTAATTCATGCTATTTAATTCAATACAATACAAACTACATCAAAATCCGAAGTGCTACCTTATCGCTACCTAGAATAGACATTTTCACATATAGAAGTGGATCTTGGTTTATTTGTGATTGCAGAACTGATGTAGATCATTATTTCGATACACTAGGTGACATGCCACGCTCAATCACGTGTAATTACACATGACCCCAAACATTCGTGGCTATGCGGGATATTGCTGCAATAGAAGTTATATAAGTAAGTATAGTTGGCAGTCCTGTTATATAGACTTTGCGTCTCATGTGTCCGCCTGTATCAGAGGCTAAACAATGTGATAGGACCTCAATTTCATGCTCAGTGAAGACAGAACATGCTTAGCGGTTCATCTTAGTGGTTCAAGTGGCAGCGCAGACAACCGTGGACGACGCGCAAACTATAAACGCTCTTCCGCGCGTATTCTTAAACATCTCCCATGTTTTAACAGCATCAGATCAAGTGATTTCTGACTCTTAGTGCAGCGCATATATACGCGGGTAGAAGAATAGAATGTCCTTAACCACGGATGTTTGGGGTGTTCCGTAATTGCGCCTGAATAACGCGTGGCATGTCTCCTAGTGTAGATTTATGTTTATGTGAGATAAAAATGGGCAGTGTTTATAGTATGTAAGCGTATTTTGAAGCTGAATAGGCCTATTTTTAAATAGGATACATGCATGAAATGCTACAACTGATATACGTTCAAAAACAGAATTAGCCTATTTTAGAAATATACGAGCGCATTAGAGAAAAGAATATCAGAATTAGGCCTAAATATCGTAAAGGTTTCTCGTTCTTTCTGGACGTAGATCCTTTCGTTTGATTGACTTGAAATGGCATCTAGCTGTTATTAATCGATCGAAATCCATGAACTCGAAACAAGCTTGGATCTTGAGCATTGCACCCTATTGTCGTTTGAGACATCTATGATTTCAAAATATGTTGGTGACGATTTTATTGACACATGCAGGAGTGTATCAAAAACTCAAGCGACAAAAATCAAAATTTTGCACGTTGTCGCACCTATCTCGATGGGCCTTGTCGCATTTACCCCGGACCTGATTTTCACTACCAAAATCGATCGGGCTACGTAAATAATGAAGAGGTATTCGATCGAATCCGCTATTTCGAGTGGATGAACTTGACATCTTGCTGTGATATAAAAGGTCGCCCATATTTAATTCCAGCTTGCTTCTCTTGACAGCAAGCAAAATTTGTTGCAGAGTAAAGCAAATAAGGCCCAATTTTCAAAAACTGTGAAATCTTTCACCAAGTGCCAGGGTGGTATGCAATACTTTTGGGAAATAAAATGCCTTAGAGATTGGCTATCTGCCAATCTAAGAGATTGGCTATATGCAGGCACATATGGATGCAAACTGAACGGTTTCTTGGCTATGAGCTTTTGTTTTGGGCTCCAACCTAATCGCATTTACCTAATGTTGCATTTCCCCAAGCCAGCCTATCGTAATTATAATCCTGCAATATTTTTATACACTGCATGTTCAATATTTTCATCTACAATCAACGATCAAGGTCACTTAACTATCACATGTTGATTTAAAAATTTGGCGGATGACTGAAGGTCGAAATTCCATCTTTTGCAGCGAATTGCGTGTATTTGTATTTCTTAATCTATTCGCGGCTGTTTATGTTTAAATGGCACATAGAATTACAAACTTTCACATAGGAAAATGAAGTAATATGTAAGTTTGCTAGGTTTACGCTCATTTATACAGCATCATTTAATTAGTATTAGCACATGAAAAGATCTAATTGTTCAAATATTTGACGATGAACAAATCAACAAAAATGAGATTAGCAATGAATATATCCCGTAAGTTTCATATGTCAACATTTTATGGCTACTGAACTGAGAGCCTAACTAGCCTGTCTGACTGTGATGCAATTTTTGATACATCCGGTGATTAACATCATCAGTTAAGGTTCAGAAAATCAAGTTCCTATTTCTATCAGTTGGGTTGAACCTACATACAAGGTGTATAACCTACATTGCGGTTATTGCAATGTAACGCATATTTCATTTGAAGGAGCTATACTTCGGGTTGTACATAACTTGAAAATCAGTAGGTTGCCTTCTACACCGCTCGTTAAGATATCTGGTGATCACATTCTTTCATTTGAAATTATTCAAATTATCAACTTAGTGAGCATGTAGTGTATCTGAACATGCGTGACTGATTACAGAGAGCGTCTGTTCAACAACTACGATTATGACTCCCCTGCTCTCATGTTTGAGCGATAACAACATTTTTTGAGTGTGAACACGAAATTGAAATATTTTGACCACTACTTTATTCCGCTTGTCATGAGCATTCATGAAATTTGTTGTAATTGATCTTATCCCGACCATTTCCTTTTGTATTTTAAAACTTTATCGCTTGGTCACATTTTTGGTCATTTAAGGTTCATCGTATAGGCTATACGCAAGCCTGTACAATTCTTACTTTTATACCTGTGACGTGAGATTTCCATGACACTTGAGATTCACTGTGTTTCAGCTATGCACATGATCGCGGACTGCTGTTCAGACCTTTGTGTGGTGAGTGATGGTCTCGATTTTAACGTAATGCTGTGTTAATGAAATATACGACATTATGTCTGCAATCGGTCTTCTTAACAATACCTTTGATTGTTTTCCGGATTTTACTTATACCTAACCGCGGTACCTTAAATTCACATATGCAGACAAACCTTTTCCCTTTGTATTCTACGGTTTCCATTGTTTCGTCCTATCAGCTAGACTATGGACAAGTATATCCAGTTGTTACATTTATTATACCTTCGATTGTTTTCCAGATATTAGTGATGAATTACAAGCAACACTAATTATCAAGATTGCTGTTTTTTGCGGTGATTTTTAAGTGCATTTGTAATTGTTTTGACTACAATTGGTTGACACAACTTAGTACAGGCATTTTCAGCGATGTTCCTCTTTTCTATACCTTGGAGTTTTTTTTCTATATGCGCTTCGGACTGTCCGATCATTATCGTATCTAAGATATTCGGTCTTCATTGCATAAATGTCGCAAGTCATTTTTATCCTATCTGACCTTTCTATGCTGTGCTTCCTACTGTAATAGAGTATGTAAAAATTGAGAACTCGATATTCATCTGTCGTCCTTCTCCCATGTCAACATTTGAATTTGGTGCAGCTATTGATTTTTGGAGTACCGCCTACATCAAGCTTTCCACCCGTGACCTTTATGACGTACTCGGGATTTTTCCAGAGTTTTGTGCACCATTCTCAGCAGAGTTCATATTTTGATGGACAATAACATTTCTTGAAACAAAATATTGTTTCAACTCGTTTCACTGGTGGAAGATAGCGATTCAACCGACAATTGAATTTTGAAACAAAACCATCGCATCGATGATGTAGTTACTGTACAATAACCGGTATTTACCGGTCGTAGGAGTGCTGGAGTGTCGGAGAAGTGTGTGTTCAAACTCAGACTGGATTAGTAGAACACTCTTCCACCGGTTAGAGCACTGTACAAACTCATTTTCCATGTAGCACCAATTGATTTGTTCATAAATGGGCAGTATTCTTGTAGTTACTGTACAATAACCGGTATTTACCGGTCGTAGGAGTGCTGGAGTGTCGGAGAAGTGTGTGTTCAAACTCAGACTGGATTAGTAGAACACTCTTCCACCGGTTAGAGCACTGTAAAAACTCATTTTCCATGTAGCACCAAGAACTTTTCTGGAAAATCTTATCATTTTTTGAAAAAATCGGTTTTTGGCGGTTTTTTCCGGTTGTTCGTGTAAGGAAAGTGCTGGAAGTTGCTGTACAAACTCAGGTTTTTGCTCTTGTATCTAAATTTTTCTATCGGAATGCTGTACAAACTCGCTAACCAGGTAGCACCAATACTTGCACCAATTTTTCGAATTTAAATTTGAATTTTGAAGGTGAAGGAGTTCGAATTTTGGAAAACTTTTTGGCTGTGCAAACTCTGCGTCATCAGTAGTACCTAAACATGTGGTTTCCTATTCTGTACAAACTCTATTCAAAAAGTTGGTGTTGAAGTTGGTGCTAACTTCAACGACATATACATAGATGAAATAATTGTTTAATTATTATGATAGGTGCGAATGTTTATCGACTACAAATATTTTTAGCACAAGATAACACAAACATCGACACGCTATTCGCTGCTGAGATTCAGCAAATTAATATGTTCAAGGTCATGTCGTCATTACCTTTTACTTTTGTAAGTAATATGTAAAGATACTCACCAATTTTCTGTTGGATATCCAAAATTTGAAGAACGAAGAAATACGGATGACAAGCGTGTAGCACCTTCATATTTTAGTGAAATATTCACTACAGATTTCACCATCTTCATCAATAAATCATTCAAAATTGGAGAGCCTACCCGAGCCCCCCCCCGGAACTGGGCCATGAAGAAAGTGGGTAGGCTCGGCCTCCCGGGCACCCCCGCCGAGCGTACCCCTGTATACATCATCATAAGAGAAAAACAAAATGATGCCCGAATCATTACTATCTGTAGGATTGCTCAACGATGCTGGAGTATCATTGAAGTTAGAAGCAAAGAAATCGGCGAATGCTTGCATGGAGAATTGATTGCAAATTGATGATTTCTTAATATTTCCAACTTGTCGCAAAGAAGTCCAAATAAGTTTAGAATCATTCGATAATACAGCCTCTGCAATGTAGTCTTTCTTCAGAAACGAGGTTCGACTTATGACTTCCTCTCTCAATTGAATGTATTTACACCAATGTCTTCCGGCAAACGCCTTGTCGCGATCATCTATGATTTTTGTTTTCCTTTCATGTACGTGCCAGGTACCAAAGTCAATCAATAGTATATAACTTATTTCGGGGCCGACCTTGACCTAGACATCGATTAAAATAGCCGACTTCTTTTGAAATCTAATCGAGGTTGCATCACTCACTGATTTAAAATATAAATTATTTAAAAATGGCTCGACTGACAGTCACAATGTTGTCATTTTACGGCTTAAGTGCTAGAATACCTGTAAATGTGAACCGCTTGCATAGAGAACTTTTGTTTGAAATGTAAGAAAATGTTTTTTTCCATACTACTTACAATGTCAAAAATTTGAATTTTCTCGAAAATAGCTCGATAATTGTTTGAAGATTTACATTTTTGAACTATCTCGACTTAGTAAGTTTAGAAATTGCAAACAGTTTTTCTGGAGATTTTTTTCATGATAATCGAATTCACCCCACCTTGATTATCTGATGCATACAGAGAAGTCAAAATCATTGTGACTTAATTATACGTGTGTGAAGTTAGCACCGCCACTCAGCACCGCCATCTTGAAAATGGAATGTGCCAGTCAAACCAACGATCAGAATCGATCTAGATGGAGTGTGCCAGCATGTACCACTCACTATTTTGAAAGAATTCCCCCTAGTTTAGGAGAAATCGCTGGTTGAAAGTTCGACATGGCGGTGATGTGAAGTTAGCACCGCCACTAAAATTCTTTTTCCAAAATACACAATCAAAACATACGAAACACGCACAACAGATAGAAGACCATCAAAAACATTGTGCCAGCAAGTTTCAGCACCTAAATCCCCCCACTTGCTGAGAAATTAGTCCCCCAAACCACAAAATGGCGGTGATGTGAAGTTAGCACCGCCACTGAAGTCTCTTTTTAAAATACGCAATTAAAACACGTGAGACAAGTACAACTGAGAGATGACCATCAAAAACATTGTGCCAGCAAGTTTAAGCACCTAAATCCCCGTGCTTTCGGAGAAATTATCCCCCGAAAGCTCAATGCGCTGGCGGTGATGTGAAGTTGGCACCGCCATCTTGAAAATGGAATGTGCCAGTCAAACCAACGATCAGAATCGATCTAGATGGAGTGTGCCAGCATGTGCCACTCACTATTTTGAAAGAATTCCCCCTAGTTTAGGAGAAATCGCTGGTTGAAAGTTCGACATGGCGGTGATGTGAAGTTAGCACCGCCACTAAAATTCTTTTTCCAAAATACACAATCAAAACATACGAAACACGCACAACAGATAGAAGACCATCAAAAACATTGTGCCAGCAAGTTTCAGCACCTAAATCCCCCCACTTGCTGAGAAATTAGTCCCCCAAACCACAAAATGGCGGTGATGTGAAGTTAGCACCGCCACTGAAGTCTTTTTTTAAAATACGCAATTAAAACACGCGAGACAAGTACAGCTGAGAGATGACCATCAAAAACATTGTGCCAGCAAGTTTCAGCACCTGAAGTCTTTTTTTTAAATACGCAATTAAAACACGCGAGACAAGTACAGCTGAGAGATGACCATCAAAAACATTGTGCCAGCAAGTTTCAGCACCTGAAGTCTTTTTTTAAAATACGCAATTAAAACACGTGAGACAAGTACAGCTGAGAGATGACCATCAAAAACATTGTGCCAGCAAGTTTCAGCACCTGAAGTCTTTTTTTAAAATACGCAATTGGTAACCGAAAACTGACCAATCATGGGACGTCGTTGGTCAAATGAAAAATTCAAACCATTACCAATAGTTTTGCCGTTGTAAGTCGCGAACTCTCCTCCTTCATGCGGGGAAACATAAACGAATCGCATGCTATTCATCAATGGCCTTTAATAAGAAAGTAAGTCTTCCTAGTTATGCCATTGCATATCCTCGTCAAATGCCTTCACTGTCTTACAGAGTTTTGAACAAAGTAATGGCTTCAGCTTTCTGTTAACAGTTCAGGCACATGACGGTATTCACCTGTCGAGATATTCGTATTTGCACTGATATCTGTATAGCCAGTAAGCAAACGGTGTAATGTTGAAGTTGAAAATTTTACAATATCGGTACCTCCATTGAGTGGTTCCAATTTTGGAAAAAACATTCACTGGCGGTGCCAATGAGCTTTCATCACCGCCATTGAGCTTTCGGGTTGGTTTTCCACCGATTGTGGTTGGATTTTCGTGAAATTAACGAGTGGCACATGCTGGCACACTCCATCTAGATCGATTCTGACCGTTGGTTTGACTGGCACATGCATTTTTCAAGATGGCGGTGCCAACTTCACATCACCTCCATTGAGCTTTCGGGTTGATTTTCCACGGATTGTGGTTGGATTTTCGTGAATTTAGCGAGTGGCACAAGCTGGCACACTCCATCTAGATCGATTCTGACCGTTGGTTTGACTGGCACATGCATTTTTCAAGATGGCGGTGCTAAAACTTGCTGGCACAATGTTTTTGATGGTCATCTCTCAGCTGTACTTGTCTCACGTGTTTTAATTGCGTATTTTAAAAAAAGACTTCAGGTGCTGAAACTTGCTGGCACAATGTTTTTGATGGTCATCTCTCAGCTGTACTTGTCTCGCGTGTTTTAATTGCGTATTTTAAAAAAAGACTTCAGGTGCTGAAACTTGCTGGCACAATGTTTTTGATGGTCTTCTATCTGTTGTGCGTGTTTCGTATGTTTTGATTGTGTATTTTGGAAAAAGAATTTTAGTGGCGGTGCTAACTTCACATCACCGCCATGTCGAACTTTCAACCAGCGATTTCTCCTAAACTAGGGGGAATTCTTTCAAAATAGTGAGTGGTACATGCTGGCACACTCCATCTAGATCGATTCTGATCGTTGGTTTGACTGGCACATTCCATTTTCAAGATGGCGGTGCTGAGTGGCGGTGCTAACTTCACACACGTCTTAATTATTGACTTGCATCCCAGATGGTCTCCAAGTTTGTGGAAATAGGCCCAGCGATGCAAGAAAATTCATATATGAAAATCGCACCATGCTGAAAAATGTGTACAAGAAGGCCTAGTTGTACATCGTACTTGTCAAATTGAGACAACAGCCCTTTATCTGGTATCAGTTAGCTAGTGCAGGGCATGGACAGATAGTATTCTAGCTGTCTATGTGCTGGGGTAATACCGATCAGGCTGTTTCTATTTTTTTTAGAGAACATAATAAACACTCTTCCGTTTTTTTCGGACCGAACTGGGATCCCTCCTTTGAAGAAAAGGACAAGATTAATTCGAAAGGCATCATTTTTATCTACTTGCTCAATGAACATCACATTAACCCATGATAATTATGACAACAATCTATTTTGACTTCATGTTTTCGATTATCCAACAATGATGATTAATCTAATCAATTGGTGACTTACTAATTCATCCACACAATTTATCTTTCACCAGTATTAATCCATTTACAGACACCGATGGGTTTTTTTCGGGGGGGGGATTAACTGTAATTTAACGGAAGTTGTTTCTTTTTAGATGAAACTTAGTGCGTGACATATTTTGTCACAATTTTACCAATTTCACTTCAATTCTACCCTCAAATGAAGTGTTTTCTTCCTTGCAGGTCAATATAGTTGCTGCAACATGGAAGCTGCGAAATCTTCAATTAGATGTCTTTGGTGTAAGACGAATTTCAAGACTGCGGAACAGCTAATGCTGCACGTGAAAGAAAATCGGGCTTGCCGTCCGTACGTCTGCCAAAGTTGTGGTTGCTCATTTTGTACAGTTGAAAAAATGGAAGATCACTCATCAGTCCACATCGATTTCCCAAAGGTCACTATGACTTGTCGGGGATGTGAACGTCAGTTTTTAACAACTGGTGTTTTTCGATTAACTGATCAGAAGCAAAGCAAGTCGTCCAGGCCCGGAAATCTCTTTGATAGTGACATATCAGAAGGAGAGAATGAAGATTCAGATAATCGTGTTTGTATTTGTCGTTCATGTAGAAAATCAGAATTGAGGGGTGAGATTGAATATTCTTACACATGTGGCTCCTGCTCAAAACAATTTGATGATTATCCTTCAATACAACGACACCAAAGCAAGAGGAACCATGAGCAGAAAATCGCATGTCCTTTCTGCTCATCGAAGTTTCCAAGTATATCTGATCTAGCAGCTCATTGTCTGAAACACGACGATTATTTCCTCTATGGGTTCCGTTGTGAATTGTGTAGCCAAAGTTTGCCTTCACTTTTTACTCTAGAAGAACATTTATCAATCCACGAGGGCTATCAAGTATTTCTATGTAGTATTTGTGGTTTGAAATTCAATAATGTTGTGGAGAAAGATGCTCATTGTGATCATCATAGATATTCGATAAATTTGAATATATTGATGTCATCGAAGACAAATCGGATCTACACAGTAACCAGGTCTTCCAATGTACCTGACCAATGTTCCAACAAAGCCGATCAAGTTGACGACTCACGTACTGGAATGAGGACAGATGAAAACATGGACTATACGTCAACTTCAGACCATGATTCAGAGGTAGACCAATCTGAAGATATTTTGAACGACGAAAGCTCTAAAAAGGATCCATCTCATAAAGTAACATTTGGTGATAAATTTCAAAATCAAGATTTGGCGACACCTGGCAATGCGTTGGGTCAAAAGACAGAGTTACCGTGTCCGTTTTGTAAAAAGACATTAATTGGTCTAAACGGGCTTCTCAGACATTGTCGTCTTACCCATGTAGAATATATTTTCCACCGATCTGTTTGTGAGATATGTGGCGAAGTTAAGCGGAGTCCCAGTGACTTAGGCAAACATATATCCAAGCATATCAAAAGATGTGAAATGCATATTTGTCCTGTTTGCGGTAAGAAATTTTATTCTAAAGCATTGTTGGTAAGTCATAAACAGACCCATGACAATATCGCCAATATTCACCAATGCATCTCTAAGATGACAAATACCAAATTCACTGAGCAAAGAGAAAAAACAATATTTAAATGTAAGTTCTGTGAGATAGAATTTGTTGGTGAGTCAGCTTTCGATCGGCATCATATTGCACTACATAGTGGTCAATTCCAATGTCAATATTGTGTCAAATCCTTCAATTCTATCGCACAATTAACATCTCATTGTCAAGTCCATGAAGAATATCTATTCTACGGTTTCAAATGTCCACTATGTCCTAAAAAAATGAATTCTTTTGCATGGTTGGAGAAGCATTTAGCCATTCATGAAAGAGCGAGTGTCAAGCTTTGTGCCGTTTGTGGAATAAAATTCTATAATAAACGCAAGTGTGAAATTCATCAAGAGACTCATAGATCAAAACCTGAAAACGATGAAGAAGCAAATGACCTGGTGGGCGAGGATAATGATGAGAAAAAATTGAGTGAATATATAAATGTGGATATATTTTGTGAAGTCTGTAAAACTCATTTCTACAATAAGAATGAATATCTCACTCATGCTGTATCTGTACATATTCGTCAATTTCTCTGTCAATACTGTTTGAAATCATACAAATCCGCGACAGATCTCTCAATTCATTGTCAGCAACATGCAGAATTCCCATTACAAGGATTTCAATGTGGATGGTGCTATCGAAATTGCCACGATCTGAATAACCTTGAAGAACATATATCGGCATTACATGAGCGCAAACCCATTTTCCTTTGCTCTCTCTGTGGTGAGTCATTTCTCAATAAAGCACAGCGAGAGCGACATGAACAATCTCATAAAGTTAGTGAGGAAGACATTTCAAGCATATCACCTGATGAATTGAAGACTCCATTTATTGGTACTGTGACAGCGTCTGTCAACCTTGTTGGCAGTTTATCTCAGCCTGCTTGTCAAAAATGTAAAAGGAAGTTCTTGAACGAAGGATGTAGAGACAATCATGTTAAGAAATGTAAAGTCAGGAGATAGATAACGGAGAATGAATGCAAGCAATTTTTTGGAGAGTTGATGGCCATTGAAAAGTAGGGCAGGGATCGCAATTTTCCGTCTTCCGGTCTTTTTGCGAAATTAGTCTATAATGCATATATTTCAAAATTAATACATTCAAACCCCTGTTTTTCCTATTTTTCCGTTTTTTCCGGGGTGAATTGCGATCCGTGGGGCAGAGGTAGATTTTCCGGGATTTTCACCATTTTCTGGTGAAGTCATGAGATTCGTGTAAACATGCATCAAAAAGACCATCTGTGTACCCACCCAACGCATTCGTATAATCGTGTCAAAAAGCGATAACATGCCGATATGTAGGGTTGCCGTGGGTATGGGGATTCTGTGGGATCCCCATGGGTGTGGGTATTGAGGCCATCCCCACAGTTCCCATAGCGCTTCTATGGGAATTCTGAAGATTTTTGACTTTCACTGGAAGCAATCAGAACTGAGATCATATCACACAATCAACTTCGATGTTTAATTACAAAGTATCACGCAGCCTACCCATCTCACCACTTAAAAGGCATGAAATATCAATGCTGATCATTTTCACATTAGTACCACACGTTGAATAATATGACGATAGTTCCAGGTGTGTCAAGGACGTCTGAAGTGGAAGCATTCTGCAAGTCTCCTTTACTGCAGAGCCAAATGGAGACTTACAAATATTACCTCTAATAGTATAAATAGCTCAGATAAAATTATTTGTGATATAATTAAGCTTGCGTGATAAATGCGATTAATCATTATTAACCTAGATTTTAAACTAACTAGTGAAGGAAAAAGATATTAATCAATCTAATCTACTATTGTGCGAGTAAATAAAGACTTCTATAGAAATCATCCTGATATTCTCGACCACTTATGTCATAGAATTCTTACACAAGAATTTGGGAGGATGTTGAACCCTTGATGAAATGCAGCACAATGAACCATTTACTGAGGTACACTTAAGTGTGCAGTTAACCCGGTGAAAAAAATATGTTTAATGCAGCTACAAAATTGTAGTCTAATAATGCTACAGCCTGTCCCGGATAGAATAGCGTTAAAAATGCTATAAAGTTATCACTTTTAATTTTTTGCTCTGGACAATAAAATAATGCTTTCGTGTTACTGTTAATGCTATTATAAGTAGTGCAATATATTATATATAGTCCCTGCTACTTTATGAGGCAGAAGTGAATTTCTCTGACTTCAACCGTTAAAATTTCAACTGATGAAAGCACCACTGTAGCAAATCTGGAACGTTCATTATTTACACCGAAGTTGAAATTCAACGGCAACCTATGAATCGGATAACTGTCAAGATGACAAAGTCAGAAGCTTAAAATATAGGCATGAATTCCAGCATAAAGCGCTTTGATATCATTAGCACAAAATTATGATTGATATCCTCGTTTTAAACCGGTTCAACATTGCGAACAATACAATATCTCTCCCAAATTTGATTCACAGAATGACATAACTAACTCAAATAAGTAAAATAAGCATGTAGTGAAATATACACTATATTTGCATCTAAAAATCGTCATCACTGAACACCATCCGTCTCTTCTTTTTTTTGGCACTCCATGTGACTTTTATTTTTGAGTCCTTCAGTTGTTGCTGGATCCTTTTTTCAATATTCGATGGGTTAACCAGCACCGGAGGCACATCATCATCCTTCGCCTTCCATATATTCAACAATTTAATTGCATCTGGAAAGAAGGAAGCAACGTCTAAGATAAGTCATCTAATCTTTTGACTATTCAGTCAATTGGTTGCATAGGGGATTTAAGAAATAGATAAATTTGAACAACAATGTTTCACTGGACTTCTACTCTCACACCCTCATTCTTCTGGCACATGAAGACTGCACCTTGAAGGCTGTGAGAGCAAAAGTAGACTACAATTTTTTCACTTCTATAATTCAATTTACCTGACGCTAAGTACATAGCATGACCTGATCAAATATCCGTAGTGATAAAAAAGAAGAATACTAATTTTTACTATTTAACCCTGCTTGTTGCCCTCAAGCACAAACAAGCTCCCAACCCGTTCGCGAAATTCATCAAACACTATAGGAATCTTGAAGAAAGCAGTGCCTTTTCATAATTCATAAATGAAAAATGCCACAAAGATGTTGGTTTATGACATATATTCGCGAAGCCTCTCGCCCCATTCTCGTCTAGCGAACATACCGGAATGACTTTAATTGTCTTTCCTTTCCTTTGTCTGTCTTCGATTATATTGCTTGGTGTAGCGCGCTTTCATCAGAGATGTCATGCCAAGTTCATGTACATGCATCAGGTGAACAGCCTTCAGTTAAATTGATTGGTCAATGCAATATCATGCTCATGTTTAGTTAAAATGATTGATCAATGCATGTAAAGTCATTCCCGGTGTGTTCGCCAGACGAGAACCGGACGAAAGGCCTCGCGAATATGTATGTCATGTCATTAACCAACATCTTTATGGTATTTTTCATTTAAAAACACTACCCAATTAAAAAGATACCGTTGAATCAACGGTGAAAAAACGATGTTCAACGAGATTTTGGTTGATAAACGGTTGATTCAACGTTGGTGGATGGTTGATACGCTTTGGCCGCTGATATAACGTTGATTCAACGTTACTTAAAAACGTTGAAGAAAGTGGGTTGATCAACGTTTGTTAATATAAAACCTTCTTTAAACTGATTTTCAACCTTTCATCCTCATTACCCGTTCAACGATATAAGTAAGGAAAATATCGCAATTGTTGATAGGCATATCTATTTACATTTCAATGACGTAATTTGCCATGAGAAAAATGACATAAAACTGGAATCACAAACTGCTAGCTCACTTGGAACATCCGCTGAAAATATCGGGCTTCATGCAATATGGAGTCATGCATTAAACACATAAAATCATCCTATATCCGCACTGTAAACTGTAGGGCACGAAATTTCGCTTGATTTAGGCACTTACCTATTATGGTGATTGAATATAAAAATGCAATTAAGTAATTTGCAGCAGCATTGTGAATTAATCTTGCAATACCGGGAATTGGTAGAATAGTTGTAGAAGATAATGTTTCATATTTGAGGTTCATAAACTCTTACATGCTCTAAATTTTGCTATCATTGCTTATGTGACGATTATGTGACTTAAAACGAAAATGAAACAATGTGACCTACATAAAACGGAAAATCGGGAAAAACCGGGTTTGAATGCATAAATTTGAAATATTTACATTAGTTTAATTTCGTAAAAAATCTGAAAATTGCGATCCCTGATAACAAACCTATATAAAATGGCAGTGCAAACGATTATTCGGAAAATGCTACTCTGAAATATTCTTTAGATATTTTCTTGATGCAGCCTTGTCGACCGCAAGGGTGCCATCACAGTTTATTGAGTAATAGTTAAAAGATATTTGAAATTTGAATAAAAACGATAGAACAATCATTCAGCTTATGGAGCTTTCTTCTGATTAAAACAAATACATTATGGCACGATGCGCTTCTTTTTATATTCTATAGGGCCTACAGAATATAGCGCTTTAAACTGAAGTAAGTGTTCTTTATTCAAATTTCAGACATGATCGTCTTTCCGCACAACAGTAACCTCGCAGTAAAACAGTAGTTATAACTAAATATAGGCCTATACATTTGGTAAAATATTCCTACTAAAATTTTACTTTGTAGGATAACATTCATCGAGATTACAAAAACTTAGCCCAGCTCTCCAAAGTAAACAGCAGAAGGGATGGACATCTTTCAAAAACACAATTTTTCATCCACTAAGAATTTAGCAAATGAAGAAAGCTTTACCACCATACAAGATGATGTTTATATAGTAGCACACATCGAACGATCAGATACAAATAATCTTGATGAAAATCACTTTTATCAACATATATGGGAAATTTCTCTATCCGGATTTGATCATCCTTCATTTGAAAATCCTTCCAAACAGAAAATGCCCACAGCCCGAATGCGTATAAAATTTCATGTCATCTAGCTGGTACACTGTCATTTCGAGTCGAATGTATTCTTGATTCTAGTAAATATCTTGGTGTTGATGACATAAAGTACGTTTTATCACATACTTAAATGTCTGGTTCGCATATCTGAGGCTAGTTTGGCAAAGATATGAATTTTTTGTGAGTATGTATTGAATCAAAATTGTAAATAACGTTTGAAACAAATATCTGCACTTGCAAAACATTTTCAGTTTTTTTACAAAATATGATAACAATATACCCGGTACGTGCGTATTTTTGCTAAAATACAAAATAAATTACGATTTCTGAACAGCTGCCAGAGTGAGGATTTACGTGAGTGTAATAAGCTAAAAATAGGAAACAAAAATGTCTAATAATGTCGAGTTGAGTCGAGTACTCTAGCTGTCAAACTCGAAGTTCGACTCGAGTCGAGTACTAGATTCGACTCAACATTTTCGAGTGTTCGCAGGGCCCTAATAAAATCCCGACATGTTTCTCCCTGAGTACAGTGTCATGGTGCTGGCGGTTGATGGATAACACAGATCTATCATATTGGTGTGTAGTGGCAACCTGAATTACAATTTGAATTACTTGTCGTAGCCAAGGGAGCGACATTTGTCGGTCATTCTTTGAAATGACTCGGCGACATAAAGTTTGCCCCACCTGCAGAAATCGACAATATTTCAACTTTTTTGCCTCTAATTCGCAAACTACACCTTCGATTGTCACAATTTTTGCAGAAAAACATAATTAGCACATGGGCTTTCTATTGGTGGCATCTGCATTCCGCCATCGAATCGACAAGTTACTATAAATAGCAATTTAAAATTCGAATGTCTAAACATGCATATGAAGGACTTCAAGCTGTTCATGTAATCTGAATTGAATAATGGAGGATCGTAAGAATTTCGGTTAAATTTGATAGGCAGTGTCTTCTATTTATCATCCATGCATAAAGGAACATTAAATGGCATACTTTTAGTCAGATATAGCGTCACTATCCCGTTGTTACTACTGATAAAGTTAGTAAGCAGTTTTTTAGACAACCAAATGCCCATATCCTCATACCAAGTGAAAACAATGTTTCCATGACACTCATAATTTTTATTAATGAACATTTGATTAAGATAAAGGTAGATAAGGCAGCTCACCAGTTAGTACTTCGTAGATCCACCTCGGTTGTCAATGATAGCCTTCACTCTATCGGGCATTGATTCCACCAGGTTCTTGCAGATTTGAACAATTTCTGTGTCTCTGGCCCACACATTCAGGAATTCATTGATTAGAATTCGTTTGTTCTGGCAGCCCCTCGTCTTGAGGCGCCGCTTCACGATTGACCACAAATTCTCTATCGGATTTGCATCTGGTTAGCTCGGAGGACATGGCAGGACACGAATTCCTTTTCTGTTGAAGTGGGCCATGCTTCTTTTGCTTGTGTGGCACGGCGCATTGTCTTGCTGCAGCCATCCATTTTGCTCTGGAAAACAGTCAGTCATTTGCGGCACAATCCTTCGATCAATTATTTCATCGATGTAGACCTCGGAATTCATGGTTCTCTCCACGACGTGTGTGTGTCCAGGGCCTTGCCAACTGAAGCATCCCCAAATCATGACACTGGTGGGGTGCTTTGTTGTCCTCACGAAATGATCAGGCGTCAAATCGTGGCCATCGACGACCCGCACATACTGGGGAGCATTATCCCGAAGCTCAATCACGGTCTCGTCGGTAAATAATACCTGCCCTGTGGGAACGCATCTTGCTAATATCAACAGATTATCTGGCGAGGTAGCGATTTGGTGGATAATTTTTTTAAAGGTTCATTTTCGTGTAAAAACTATCTCCGCATGTGAAAATGGTCATCATTTATCCAAAAACATGTGTAAAATTAAAAAACGACAGGTGGCGAAAAAGTTGCTATAATTAGCTGGTAGATATTTGTTTACTAATGCGAGCTGATTTTTCGCCAACCGGCGAAATCGTGGATATTGTAGCAACTAATTAGTGGTAAGTAGTAATGTTCGTATATTACCTTCACATGAAAATATATTGTATACTCAGTCTGATCTGATAAAAAGGGATCTTTTTTTAATTCACGAAGGCTTAAACTAAAAAAAGTATTTGTCTTCCATAAATGTCGCAGTAAATACTATGATATTGTTCAAATATTTGTCATTGTTGTAAATTATTGAATGTCAAGAGATGTTATGAAAATTGATATATGCGGATTCTCTATATTCTTATCATTATCAAAGAATGATAGTCTGCACTTATATCTTAGATAGATTAGCCATATGTGAGGGATAGTGAGGAGGTGAGGGAGAGAATAGAGCCTCGACTGTAGAGGCGGATTACTAAAGAAAACAAGAGAGAAAGTCAAAAGTAAAAGGTGACATATAGAGCGCGAATTGTCGCCGGCGAACTTCGCAAGCGAATATCCCGCAAATATGACTGAACTTTAGCATGATATTCTGCAGCTGACATTCGCCAGTTTTTCGCAAGATTCGTTCCCACAGGGTGCTTCCAGTCATGAACTGTCCAATCTTTGTACTGCCTCGCCCACAGAAGTCGACGCCTGACTTGATCGTTGCTCAGATACGGCCTTCGTCCAGGCTTCATCGCTTTGCAACCGGTTCTATTCAAAGTGCGTTATATTGTTCGCACGGAACAGTCTCCAGAAGCGCCAAGTTCATTTAAAAGTTTACATGCAGAGGATTGCGGATTTGTAACAAAGGCGTCGGATTTGTCGACTGTCTCTCTCATCAAAGGTGGGAGGACGGGTGTGATGACTGTATTGCGTACGATAATCGCCGGATGATAGATAACGATCCCAAGTTCTGCTAACTTTTCTATGATCACAATCCAATCTTGAACAATTTCTCTCATGGACAGGTCTCCATGTTCCATCAGCGTAATGATTTGCAATCGCTTATTGTCACGTTCAGCCACTGCAACGAGGATTCTGATTTGAAATTGTGCACATCAGTTATTAGATTCATCTGCGTATCGATTGCTTCTGTGAATTTGAATTCAAACTACTATGTAATGTGCAGTCGCATCTCGGCAGTACATCCTCCTTCATCAAATGTTCATTAATAAAAATTATGAGTGTCATGGAAACATTGTTTTCACTTGGTATGATGATACACTAGACGAAATGACTTGCTAAGTCTTATTAAGTCTGATCAGATTCTTGGAAAGTCTGATCAGAACTTATTTTATTTAAGATCTTACATTTCCTGACCAGAAACAAACGCAAAATATAAGACTTTTTTCTACTCAAATATGGGCATTTGGTTGTCTAAAAAACTGCTTAGACCTACTCAAAAAACTAAAAACCTACTAACTTTATCAGTAGTAACAACGGGATAGTGACGCTATATCTGACTAAAAGTACGCCATTTAATGTTCCTTTATGCATGGATGATAAATAGAAGACACTGCCTATCAGATTTAACCGAAATTCTTACGATCCTCCATTATTCAATTCAGATTACATGAACAGCTTGAAGTCCTTCATATGCATGTTTAGACATTCGAATTTTAAATTGCTATTTATAGTAACTTGTCGATTCGATGGCGGAATGCAGATGCCACCAATAGAAAGCCCATGTGCTAATTATGTTTTTCTGCAAAAATTGTGACAATCGAAGGTGTAGTTTGCGAATTAGAGGCAAAAAAGTTGAAATATTGTCGATTTCTGCAGGTGGGGCAAACTTTATGTCGCCGAGTGTACACGAAATGGATTCCAAAGCGGCACGCAAGGGGATATGGGATAATAGCTATCAGTCAAGAAGAAATGAAAAAATATGGATTTGATCATCACTAATAGCAGTAAATGCTGTTAAAAAGCTTTCAATACAAGAATTGTATCAGTGAACTCTTGCTTGAATTGCATTGATCTAATCGTTATATTAGTGCATAGCTAACTTATCAAAAATTATTTGAGCTAAGTCACCTTGTTAGTGTCTGTTTACAGTATTTGTAATATTTGTTATCAGAAATTCACTTTGTGTCTATTCATCCATAATAATTTGGCGCTGTAGTACCAACGAAACCAAAGCTAGCACCAACTTTCAAAAAAGGGTTTCACAGAATTGAAACCAAATATTCTAACAATATCTGTTATGGTACTTCAAACTGGCACAGGCAAAAATTAATTCAAAATTCCAACCCTTACACCATCAAAATGAGTAAATTCGAAAAATTGAGGCTGGTATTAGCACCGCCAAAATAAGAAGTTTGTACTAAATAATGTACACCATTTTAACTGCAACATCCCTAATGATTCTGAACACTTTTATTCAAGCACTATTCGCGATTTCACAGGACCGACTACATAACCCGAAAAAATGCTATTTTTGAAATATTCAGCCGCACAAAATATGGTGCATAGTAATTTCAAATCCGCAACTTTTGTGTTAAGTGTGAAAGTGGGTTGGAAGAAGACGGCATTCCCCAGTTCACAAAAAAGCACAGTATTTAATACATCGTCCATGCAAATATTCTTTGTCACCCCATTGACGCAACTCTCTATATGACGAGAAGTCCGTACTCTTGGGGCCATGATTCCTTATCTTTCATAAAGCGCGCCATCTGCTCTTTTTATCCATCAAATTCTCTCTGTCAATGCCGATATATTTGTCTGGCTATTCGCATTTTGGCGCACTGTTGCCGATCCTTATGGGTCATGTCCCCCACGTTTTCAAATTTCTCTAAAATCCTTAGAATTGAGTCAATCGTCACACAACTTCAGCTCCAAATGTTTGAGAATATTTTCCACCCACATGCAAAAGCTTATGCAAATCGGTCAAGTGATTTTTGAATTAGAGACAATAATGTGAAGTGTAGCGATGTCAGCAACTTGATCTGACTTCGTCTGTTCGACGCATTATTATTTTGTGCATTGTTTTCTCTCCCTCTTCGTCTCATCATTGGTGCCCAAAATCTTCCCACGACCACTACCCTACTACACATTTCTCAAGTTAAGTATATCAATGGAAGGGATGTGGTATGGGTCATTATAACTTCAAGAGTTGTCGCGACATGACTTTGTTGACCCACAGTGCTCAGACGATGAGGTCAGGCGAAGTCAGATCAAGCCGCTGACACTGACACATTTCACATTATCGTCTCTAATTCAAAAAGCACTTGTCCGGATTTGTATAAACGTTTGCAAGTGTTTAGAAAATATACTCAAATACTTGTATCTGATGTTTTGTGACGATTAATCCATTTATACGGATTTTAGACAATTTTGAAAGCGTGGGGGAAGTAATCCATAAGTACACGATTGCCTATACAAATGTTAATCAATATAATAATAATAATCATATCAATCAATGTAATAATAATTATATTAATCAATATGCTGGAAGCTCTTTTTGAATAAAGGACTTGAAATCAGCAAAAGAAGCATTTACCAAAATCAATTAATATCTGAAAAGGATGATCATGGTTACTATGATCCATGCAGAGTTGAGTTGACATTAGGACCCTGCGAGTACTCGAAAATGTTGAGTCGAGTTGAGCACTCGACTCGACCCGAATTTCGAGTTTGACCACTCGAGTACTCGACTCAACTCGACATTTCGTTATGCCGTTCAAGTACTCGAACAACTCGACAAGTAGTCGAACGACGATGAGTATTCGAATCGAGTTGGCGAACATGTGCAAAAATATATCTTGCTTGCATAGCTTCCCCATTTCGATTACACTGAATTTCTTAACAGACTTACTACTTTAGCAATTTTATTCAGCACTTGGTCACAGCAGTATTGTTGAAGTTGCAATGAAATGTTCCATAAATTCAATCACCTTTAACGACGGCGAATCCCATCAGCAAAAGGGAGACAATTAATTATTCCTATCTCAAGAATTTACTTTTGCAAAACGCATTTCGGACCTGCTATTTTAGCTTATGGGACATTTTTGTTTGTTATTTTTGGTTTGTGTCACGCACGTAAATACTCACTCTGGCAGCTGTTCAGAAATCGTATTTTAGCAAAAATACGCACGTACCGGGTATATTGTTATCATATTTTGTTAAAAAACTGAAGATGTTTTGCAAGTGCAGATATTTGTTTCAAACGTTATTTTCAATTTTGATTCAATACAGATTCACAAAAAATTACACTCTTCCACTTAGGTAAGCAGTGTAGGATGATAATGGTCCGCAGACTACAACTCAGGCAAAATCAAATTAATCAGCTGCAATTGATAGATAGTATAATGATGTGCTGTTCTCTAAAGTGCGCTCGACTTCTATGTTCAGTAAAGCCATAAGAATCTGGCAATCTGTCGTTTTTCATCACTACAATTTACTGAACATAGAATGGATAGACTCCTACTCCCGGAAAGACTTGACTCTGACTCAAATCAATCTGCGTCGAAGAAGGAATGGCTCCATTGGTACAAAACTTTCGAACATTTCCGAACTCTTCAGTTTCTCTTTCAGTTCGAACTCTTTCAGTTTCGAAACTTTCGAACATTATCAACAGGCTGCCAAAAGAGTGGAGAATCACTTGATGAATATCTCCGTGTCCTGCAAGTCAGGGATAGGGAGTCCTATCATTTTGATAGGACTCCGACTCCGGATGGCAAGTATATATAGCCCAGTTTTTTTGAAAACTGGTGACCTACATCATAGATCATTATAGGCCTACCTAAACATGTCTTTAGACATCAATCATTTTCGATGAAAGTTGATCAAATGTCGCTTTAAGTTGGGTGAATATGACTCGGATCCTCCCATCTTGTTGATGTGTGCTTCACACGGTAATTCTCCAGCCTCCCCATCCTTCTTCAAAAAATATGAGTACACTTTCGATTTTAATATGCGCTTTGGAGGAGACATCACATACACGATTAACGTGAGGGTTTGGAGGTAATGTTCTCAAACAAACTAGCATTTCATTTTTGTCTCTGATGTGACCTTTGGTGTGTAGGTGTGATCGAGTGTGTCTTCTCTACTAAATCACCGAGTGAAAAGTCAAATCTTTTTCTCACTATCACGGTTCATTCCCTCAACTATTGGAAGCTTTGCATGCAGCAGTATCTCTGTACTTTTGTTTGACGGAGAAAGTTGACATCAAGACAATGACAGCTATGCACGAGGATAAATAATTTGTTTGTATTATATTTCGGTTCTAGTTATAGGCCGGAGTCCTATCATTTGATAGGACTCCGACTCCAGCAAAAATGATAGGACTCCGGGACTCCGACTCCGCATCCCTGGTCTGCAAGTTCTACCTGAAGACTGCAAATTTAAAGCAGCATCATCTAATGAGTACCGCGACGAGGCCATCCGTGATTCGTTCATTCGAGGTCTGCATTCTCCGACTATGCGCCAAAGATTACTTGAGAACAACAATGGTAACACAAGCTAGAGCTCAACCAAACTAAGAGATGTTTGCTCGGCCCGCTCCAACACCAGCGTCTCCACAAAGTTCCAAGATTTCTAGCGAAATTGCTTATCCTCCACCGATCAACAATGTGCTGCGGTCCCTAATCATTGTCACTTTTGTGGGTATCAGAGACACTCTCGAAATAGATGTCCTGCTCGTGAAGCATCATGTAACTTATGCCACAAAAAAAGGACATTTCGCTAAGGTATACCAATCGTCCTCAACGAAAGCACCAACCTCCGCTTCGGTTTCGCTCACCGAGTTCAAGCCATCTCCTAGCCTCGCATCTGTTTTCTCTGCTGGAATGGACTATCGATCGTCGAAAACTATGATTACAGTTTCTGTTCACGGAAGGGAGTTCTCTTGTTTGATTGACGGTGGAAGCACGAACAGCTTCATACAGCCTCGTGTCGCTCAGGAATTATCACTGAAAATGTCGCCACAGTGTTTGTATGGCTTCGCTGTCTCTATCTCGAATGACTCAAGGCTCGTGTGTTATTGATGTGGTGATCAATGACGCAATCGCATCATGACGTCGCTTCGAATCTGTCATAGTGAAATATGATGATGTGAAACCTCCTTTAGTAATTTGCGGCTCTTCAACTTTGCGCTTATAGATCCTCCACAACTGTTTCCGAATGTCGCAAATGACTGCTATCCTGCGGCTACCAAACCTCGTCGATATTCAACCGAGGACAAGCAATTCTTTAAAATGGAAACTAAAAAATGGTTTTCTTCGTGAAGGAATCATTGAGCCTAGCCATTCGCCATGGCGTGCTCAAGTGGTTGTGGTCAACAATGGCAAATAAAACGCCTGGCAATTGACTTTTCACAGACGATCAATCGTTATACTCAGCTCGACGCTTATCCATTGTGCCGAATCAGTGAACTTGTCAATGAAATTGCCAAATACAAGATTTTTAGCACGATAGACTTAAAACAAGCATACCATCAAATTCCCATCCTCGATGCCGACAAGCCATATACCACTTTTGAAGCTGATGGCCGCTTATACCAATTTACTCGCCTTCCCTCCGGGCTCACGAATGGGTTGGCATGTTTGCAGCACATAATGGACTCATTCATTCGCACAGAGAAATTAGGGGGGACATTTTCCTATTTCGACAATGTGACTATCTGCGGTAAAGATCAGGCAGACCATGATCGCAACCTCCAGCGTTTCCTATCTGCTGCTGAGAAGATCAAATACAATTCAACAAGGAAAAGTGCTAATTCTCGACCGCACGACTTTGCATTTTGGGATACGTAATCGAAGATGGTCAGTTGCAGCCCAATCCCCAACGTCTTCGCCCTCTGCAAGATATGCCGGAACCAAGGGATTTAAGTCCTTACGCAGAATCTTGGGATTCCTTGCTCACTATTCTCAATGGATTTTCGATTTTTCTTCTAAAGCAAAGCCTCTACAACGTCGTTTCCTCTGTCAAATGAAGCGAAAATGGCATTTCAACAACTCAAGTCGGACATCGCCAATTCTGTTGTCAATTGTATAGATGAATCAATGCCATTTCAAGTCGAATCGGATGCCTCTGAGTATTCACTTGCAGCTACGTTGATTCAAGAAAGGCGCCCGGTAGCCGTCTTTTCCCGCATGCTGTATGGACTGGAAATTCGTCAATCTTCGGTAGAGAAGGAAGCTCAGGCAATCGTTGAAGCCGTTCGCTTCTGGAGACATTACCTTACAGGCCGTCGTTTTACTTTGATAACTGACCAACGATCTGTGCGATTTATCTTTGACAAACAATATAATGGGAAAATAAAGAAGGACAAAATGCTTCGGTGGAGAATGGAGCCATCATGCTACGAATTTGATAAAATGTCAATCAAACATTCATCAAATGTCTCTGCCAGCTTTTCAGCATTTTTGGAACTCCTCAATACATCCACTCAGACCGTGGATCTTCTTTCATGAGTCGTGAACTTCAGGAGTTCTTATTCGGAAAAGGAATCGCCTCCAGTCTAACAAACATTTACAACCCCGAGGAAATGGTCAAGCAGAGCGATATATTCAAACTGTCTGGAAAACGATCAATTTGGCGCTACAGTCCAATGGATGGCAAATGACAAAATGGCAAGACGTTCTGCAGGATGCTCTTCATTCAGTGAGGACCAAAGTAAGTATATTTAAACACTTTGGTGAGGACCCTTCTATGCACTTCAACAAATGCTACGCTGCGCGAGCAATTTTTTGGATTTCAACGGTGATCAACATCCGGTTCTTCGATTTCTTCTTGGTTATGAGTAGTGAAAACTGTGCCCTACTTGCTACGGATAGGTACATGGATAGGTACATGTAAAGTTTAGTGTTATCAATAGGTACATGGATAGGTACATGTAAAGTTTAGTGTTATCAATAGGTACATGGATATGTACATGGATAGGTACATGGTTAGGTACATGTATAATTTAGTTATCGATAGGCACATGGATAGGTACATGTATAATTCAGTGTTATGAATAGGAACTTGTATGAGATCTGTTTTACTGGATAGGTACATGTGTTTGGTACACTCAGTTGAGTACACTGTGTTTGGGAACGTCTATGATCGAACTTGTGTGGTTTGGTTCTGAGCACTTGGGTACGTACCGACAGACGTCCGTTGTTTGATTTTGAATGGGTTTGCTCAATTGCGACTATTGTGACTATTGCAACCATTGTAATCAAGATGACACATTGATTTTCCTTTTACGTAGACAAACTATGCTATAAATATGAGATAGTTTTTTGATGACATACATAATGATGACTAGTATCCCAACGTCGTGGGTTGTCGCAAGAGACCTTGGATATTCGTTCAAAGCCATAGAAACTGTAACAAATCTCAGTGAAAGTATCAACGCTGGTGATTTAGTTGATCGACTAATGGATCTAGATGAGCATGCTATGAATCACAATTTGGATCGTAGGTGGATAGAGGATTTCTCCATGCTACACTGCAATGATAGTGAAATTAGGAGGATCAAATTGGAACGATATGGAAAGAAGGAGACATCTGACAGTGTTTTAATAAAAAGTTCTCCCAATAAAAGTGACTTCAGAAGGAAATTAGAACAAGAGACATTTAAATTATTATGTGAACGGAACTGCGTTAAATGTTTTAAACAATTCTCATACGATGATGAAAGTCATCCCAGTAGCCATTTATAATAGAATATAATGCTTACTAATTTAAATTATTAGTTAAAGTAGTCCTAAGGAGGACTGATGGCGTTCTCCAATCCGCAAGTGTACAAAGGCAATGCTACTGTAACCATTGGATTAATCAGTTCTTAAAAGAACTCAATGTAGCTTTCTCGTGGCAACGAATTAAAATTGATCAGCTTTGGCCCAATATCTGGTAAAAATGGAAATCTTAAGACTTGTAATACTACTCATTCTTGCTGTTAATATACTAATACCATAGATTCCAAACACTGCCGTATACACGTTCAAAACAGACTTCTAATATACTGTACCGACGACAGATGCTGATAGTGGAAATAGAATAAGACAATGGTCACCATAGGTTAAGGAAATTAAAAATGGATATTATAAAACAACAAGAAACCGATGAATAAAAATTGGAAAAGTGGAGGTAAAATATGGAAATACAACTATGCTACTACACTGATTACAAGTGAACTATATCTGACACTACACTAAGTGGATAAGTGGAAAGTGGATAATGGAGGTAAACAATAGAACACTATGACACTCTACTACACCGAAGCAATGAATACTATAACACTATACCTACAGACATACAATGGAAATTAAACTTATTTTCACTTGATATTTGTTATCGCGCCAGTTTTCATCCGTCTATCATGTAACTCATTTATTTTTCCATTCTCAATTAATTACATCTACTACGACCACTTTGCTCATCAGCGCTTATATAACATAAAATAAAATAGTCCGTCGTCAGTCAGTCCATCAGTACTCTAGTAGTGTTTGTTCGACCCCTAACCCTAACACTCAAAACCAGACGAGAGCGGGGTCCCACACATAGTGGCTGACAAAATACTGAATAGGTAATGATATGTCTTGAAAGATATGTGACAAAGATAAATCAGACATCATTCAATTGTTGCGTTTCCCACATGTAAACAGATCCTGTCATTAAATTCATCCCATCAATAAATACAGTATGCTTTTTGCGATCCTCACATGTAAACAAATCCTGTACATCAATCTTTGCCTTTTCGATTCCCACAAGTAAACAGATCCTGTTCATCCTCGAATCTCATAAAGATGTAATCGCTGTGTGATAAATATGTAATCCGCCTTTACACAAACTTCGCCTCATACATCAAGACTTAAGAATGGGAGCTCTCTCATCTCCCGTAAGCCACGCTAAGCGCTCTGTATTCACTCTTCACCGCCCACCCCCATATGATGGCTACAAGTCATTGTTAGTCGTTTATTCACCTATGCAGCAAGGCATTAAGGAAAATGTGAGTCGTTTGTTGGTCGCGTGCCTCATTGAAATTCGCAGAGTGAAGTGAATTGTCGAGCCGAGAAAAGACCATATTTGTGAAGCGATTCATTATACCTTGTGAGAGCCTTTTCTGTGTAACTCATCAAGTCATGCTGAGAATAACCTCTAGATTTCATGATATTTAGTGTCTTGTTAGTTTTGTGTACAGCATCTTGTAACTTCGAGCATATTCTACAATATCTGACTACCTGCGACGCGAATACATGAAGGGCCATCTGTAATGGGATCATGCTCTCTGGAAAGGTCAGTTGCACCACAGAGAAAGAGAAGTCATCTACCTTGTGATATACTGAAGTTCTCAAGCTGTTCTGTGAGATTTGTATTTTCACATCAAGGTAAACTACCTCTTTATTGTTATCACCATTTCTCTCCGCCAACAAGTCAGGTGGATAAATTCTTTGAATCAACGAATTAAAGTGTTTATAATTGACAACACATATATCGTCTATGTATCTTGATGTAGGTGATAACAAGCGTGCTAAATGATATTTCTTAGTCTTTATCAAATTTTGCATAAAAATATATTCGCAGTGTAAGAGGAATAGGTCAGCTAGGAGTGGACTAGAATTTCCTCCCATTGGAATGCCTTTAATCTGCCTGAAAACTAAATTACCGAATGTGACGTAGGTCTGTGATAATAGGAAATGTATGGCTTCTTTTAACTTCTGTTTATCAAAACAGTGATAACCACTATATTTTTTCATTGAGCAAAAGGACTTATCATATCCAATGCAAATAAATTTTCTATTTGAGGAATTAAACACCAAATCCATAATAGCGAATATGTGATCTTCAATCAATTTTTGATCAAGATTCGTATATAAGGTTGAAAAATCGAAAACTTGCAATGAATGAACTTGTGTCGAATTTAATCTGTGTAGAAATTCTTGTGTGGACTTTATACTCCAGAAGCAATCGAAACCGCTGTTTCTCTTAATTGCCATACAATATCTCTGAAAATTGTCACGCAAAATACTTAAGGCTGAATTTACTTTGATGGAAAGCTTTTTCGATGTGCATTGTCGTGCTCCTGCTATGAATCTAAATTTGCATGGAGTTTTGTGAAATTTTGGAATCCAATATAATTTTGGTAATTTTCTGTCTTTTTCACAGACAGATAGTTTAAACTCGCTTTTCATAATTGTTGTGTGTTGCTCAATTACATTCTGCGCTAAAATTTGCTCTGGACCATAGGTATCATTACCCGATATGTTCGACGTGGAAATATCAATTCCCAACTCGGCTAAGAGAATTTGGAGATAAAACTTTTTGCAAATAAAGGCATAATTATTAGATGCTTTATCAACTGGCGTAATTATGACGTCATTCTGCAATTCTTTCAGATTTTTACCCATTTTGGCATTAATCTTGTGTCGATTACTGTGTGCGCGAAATCTATTCGAGGATTTCTTGGCAAGATATATTCGATCTTTAATCAGTGCCATGATTCTTGATTTCCACGCTGAGAATAAAGTAGCCTCAAGCCTCTCTTTCTTACTTATTTTTGTAATATGCTCATCTAATGAATTACTAATTTGAGTTGTTATGGCACTCCAACTAAGGCTTTTGGGGATTCTGTGTTTGGTACCAAAACTGAAGAGTTGACGTAAGTCTTCATCATCCACAATATCCAGATCACCCGTTATTACGTGACCATAATGTGGGTAAACAAAAGATTGCCTCTTGCTACATGAGCATGGATTGTTCATGATGTGCATCACATCCTGAAACTTTAGGTTATTCAAAAAACGCCCATAATTGCAAAACTTCAATGCAGTGGGTTTATCTAATTTATAGAATATTTTCGGTGGATAACGTTCTTGAATTGTGCTTGGAATTAGCTTGCACACACTGTGATCGCAGAATATAGACATGAGATTGAGTGAGTCTATTGTCTGAGATTCGAACGGGATAATTATGGTTGCTCGTTCTTTTACATTTTTGTTCTCCGAGTCTAGGTTAAGTTTATTTTGAATGTATGCTGTTAGTACAAATGTCATCATGTTTGCCTCATCCCTTGTCTTGCCTAGAATGGCTCTTAGCATAGTTTTAGGGAGAGATTTTAGATGATGATAAAACCTTGACATCCTACGCGTCTCAAAAGAATCTTGTAATTCTTGATAGGTATTGTCAAGTTCCATAATACCTGAGCTTTTTCTACCCGATTTTCTTATTCCGTGACTCCTTTTTCGTCTGCTAATCGGATAACTAAAAAATTGATCATTGGATATGGACTGCTGAGATACACATCCACCTCCCAAAACTCTATCATTCAAACCCAAGGGGTATAAGGTATTGAGCATCTTGATATGCATGTCTTCCTTGCGGTTGAGCTCTCTGTTTATCTCTTCCGGTGATATGTATATATTGTCATCAACATGATCAATAATTTGCAATTCAACATCAGTCCAAGAATGATGATCTTGCTTAAAGTGATTGCTAAGATATGTGTTTAAGTGACCTTTTAATACTGAATGACGATGACCATTTAATCTACAATGTAGCGGTTGCTTTGTCTGTCCTACATATTGCATTCCACATCTGCTACATGATATAAGATAAATAACATTTCTACTTTTACAAGTAAAAACACCTGGCTGATCAAAGATAAACCGGTTGCCTGTACTGAAACTTTCGTAGCAATTTTCGGTATTCAAAGATTTACAGCAAAGACATCTATTGCTACCACAAGATCTAATGTTCTTCAAAGTAGAGGGCGCTATCCACTCCTTCGCATTAACGCTGAACACTTTTCGTACCATATAAACCATGAGAAAATTTGCCAGAGCCTCGAAAAGAGCGAGGAATTTGCCGAGGTTGGACTTTCAAATTCCTGCTATCTATTGGCATTTGCGCCTAAGTGACTATGTATGATAATTATTAAGATGTGGGACAAATTAGGCATTTCGCCAGCTAGCAGAGGTCCAGTAGCGGGGTCGTGAAACCACCTGCATCTGAAGACATACTATCCAAGTAATTCTCATACGATGATGAAAGTCATCCCAGTAGCCATTTATAATAGAATATAATGCTTACTAATTTAAATTATTAGTTAAAGTAGTCCTAAGGAGGACTGATGGCGTTCTCCAATCCGCAAGTGTACAAAGGCAATGCTACTGTAACCATTGGATTAATCAGTTCTTAAAAGAACTCAATGTAGCTTTCTCGTGGCAACGAATTAAAATTGATCAGCTTTGGCCCAATATCTGGTAAAAATGGAAATCTTAAGACTTGTAATACTACTCATTCTTGCTGTTAATATACTAATACCATAGATTCCAAACACTGCCGTATACACGTTCAAAACAGACTTCTAATATACTGTACCGACGACAGATGCTGATAGTGGAAATAGAATAAGACAATGGTCACCATAGGTTAAGGAAATTAAAAATGGATATTATAAAACAACAAGAAACCGATGAATAAAAATTGGAAAAGTGGAGGTAAAATATGGAAATACAACTATGCTACTACACTGATTACAAGTGAACTATATCTGACACTACACTAAGTGGATAAGTGGAAAGTGGATAATGGAGGTAAACAATAGAACTACAATGACACTCTACTACACCGAAAGCAATGAAACTATACACACTATACCTAAGACTACACATGGAAAATACTATTTCTTCACTTGAATTTGTTATCGCCAGTTTCTTCATCCGTCTATAGTACTTCATGTAATTCCACATTTCTTCATTTGAATTACAATACATCGACCACTACTTCAGCTACCGATTAAGGGATATAAAACATAATACTGCAGTCCGTCAGTCATCAGCAGGTACTCGTCTAGTTGTGTTTCGACCCCTAACCTGAACACTCAAACCCAGACGAGCGGGGTCCCACACATAGTGGCTGACAAAATACTGAATAGGTAATGATATGTCTTGAAAGATATGTGACAAAGATAAATCAGACATCATTCAATTGTTGCGTTTCCCACATGTAAACAGATCCTGTCATTAAATTCATCCCATCAATAAATACAGTATGCTTTTTGCGATCCTCACATGTAAACAAATCCTGTACATCAATCTTTGCCTTTTCGATTCCCACAAGTAAACAGATCCTGTTCATCCTCGAATCTCATAAAGATGTAATCGCTGTGTGATAAATATGTAATCCGCCTTTACACAAACTTCGCCTCATACATCAAGACTTAAGAATGGGAGCTCTCTCATCTCCCGTAAGCCACGCTAAGCGCTCTGTATTCACTCTTCACCGCCCACCCCCATATGATGGCTACAAGTCATTGTTAGTCGTTTATTCACCTATGCAGCAAGGCATTAAGGAAAATGTGAGTCGTTTGTTGGTCGCGTGCCTCATTGAAATTCGCAGAGTGAAGTGAATTGTCGAGCCGAGAAAAGACCATATTTGTGAAGCGATTCATTATACCTTGTGAGAGCCTTTTCTGTGTAACTCATCAAGTCATGCTGAGAATAACCTCTAGATTTCATGATATTTAGTGTCTTGTTAGTTTTGTGTACAGCATCTTGTAACTTCGAGCATATTCTACAATATCTGACTACCTGCGACGCGAATACATGAAGGGCCATCTGTAATGGGATCATGCTCTCTGGAAAGGTCAGTTGCACCACAGAGAAAGAGAAGTCATCTACCTTGTGATATACTGAAGTTCTCAAGCTGTTCTGTGAGATTTGTATTTTCACATCAAGGTAAACTACCTCTTTATTGTTATCACCATTTCTCTCCGCCAACAAGTCAGGTGGATAAATTCTTTGAATCAACGAATTAAAGTGTTTATAATTGACAACACATATATCGTCTATGTATCTTGATGTAGGTGATAACAAGCGTGCTAAATGATATTTCTTAGTCTTTATCAAATTTTGCATAAAAATATATTCGCAGTGTAAGAGGAATAGGTCAGCTAGGAGTGGACTAGAATTTCCTCCCATTGGAATGCCTTTAATCTGCCTGAAAACTAAATTACCGAATGTGACGTAGGTCTGTGATAATAGGAAATGTATGGCTTCTTTTAACTTCTGTTTATCAAAACAGTGATAACCACTATATTTTTTCATTGAGCAAAAGGACTTATCATATCCAATGCAAATAAATTTTCTATTTGAGGAATTAAACACCAAATCCATAATAGCGAATATGTGATCTTCAATCAATTTTTGATCAAGATTCGTATATAAGGTTGAAAAATCGAAAACTTGCAATGAATGAACTTGTGTCGAATTTAATCTGTGTAGAAATTCTTGTGTGGACTTTATACTCCAGAAGCAATCGAAACCGCTGTTTCTCTTAATTGCCATACAATATCTCTGAAAATTGTCACGCAAAATACTTAAGGCTGAATTTACTTTGATGGAAAGCTTTTTCGATGTGCATTGTCGTGCTCCTGCTATGAATCTAAATTTGCATGGAGTTTTGTGAAATTTTGGAATCCAATATAATTTTGGTAATTTTCTGTCTTTTTCACAGACAGATAGTTTAAACTCGCTTTTCATAATTGTTGTGTGTTGCTCAATTACATTCTGCGCTAAAATTTGCTCTGGACCATAGGTATCATTACCCGATATGTTCGACGTGGAAATATCAATTCCCAACTCGGCTAAGAGAATTTGGAGATAAAACTTTTTGCAAATAAAGGCATAATTATTAGATGCTTTATCAACTGGCGTAATTATGACGTCATTCTGCAATTCTTTCAGATTTTTACCCATTTTGGCATTAATCTTGTGTCGATTACTGTGTGCGCGAAATCTATTCGAGGATTTCTTGGCAAGATATATTCGATCTTTAATCAGTGCCATGATTCTTGATTTCCACGCTGAGAATAAAGTAGCCTCAAGCCTCTCTTTCTTACTTATTTTTGTAATATGCTCATCTAATGAATTACTAATTTGAGTTGTTATGGCACTCCAACTAAGGCTTTTGGGGATTCTGTGTTTGGTACCAAAACTGAAGAGTTGACGTAAGTCTTCATCATCCACAATATCCAGATCACCCGTTATTACGTGACCATAATGTGGGTAAACAAAAGATTGCCTCTTGCTACATGAGCATGGATTGTTCATGATGTGCATCACATCCTGAAACTTTAGGTTATTCAAAAAACGCCCATAATTGCAAAACTTCAATGCAGTGGGTTTATCTAATTTATAGAATATTTTCGGTGGATAACGTTCTTGAATTGTGCTTGGAATTAGCTTGCACACACTGTGATCGCAGAATATAGACATGAGATTGAGTGAGTCTATTGTCTGAGATTCGAACGGGATAATTATGGTTGCTCGTTCTTTTACATTTTTGTTCTCCGAGTCTAGGTTAAGTTTATTTTGAATGTATGCTGTTAGTACAAATGTCATCATGTTTGCCTCATCCCTTGTCTTGCCTAGAATGGCTCTTAGCATAGTTTTAGGGAGAGATTTTAGATGATGATAAAACCTTGACATCCTACGCGTCTCAAAAGAATCTTGTAATTCTTGATAGGTATTGTCAAGTTCCATAATACCTGAGCTTTTTCTACCCGATTTTCTTATTCCGTGACTCCTTTTTCGTCTGCTAATCGGATAACTAAAAAATTGATCATTGGATATGGACTGCTGAGATACACATCCACCTCCCAAAACTCTATCATTCAAACCCAAGGGGTATAAGGTATTGAGCATCTTGATATGCATGTCTTCCTTGCGGTTGAGCTCTCTGTTTATCTCTTCCGGTGATATGTATATATTGTCATCAACATGATCAATAATTTGCAATTCAACATCAGTCCAAGAATGATGATCTTGCTTAAAGTGATTGCTAAGATATGTGTTTAAGTGACCTTTTAATACTGAATGACGATGACCATTTAATCTACAATGTAGCGGTTGCTTTGTCTGTCCTACATATTGCATTCCACATCTGCTACATGATATAAGATAAATAACATTTCTACTTTTACAAGTAAAAACACCTGGCTGATCAAAGATAAACCGGTTGCCTGTACTGAAACTTTCGTAGCAATTTTCGGTATTCAAAGATTTACAGCAAAGACATCTATTGCTACCACAAGATCTAATGTTCTTCAAAGTAGAGGGCGCTATCCACTCCTTCGCATTAACGCTGAACACTTTTCGTACCATATAA
Organism: Prostheceraeus crozeri; assembly: GCA_907163375.1. NCBI lineage: Eukaryota > Metazoa > Platyhelminthes > Polycladida > Euryleptidae > Prostheceraeus > Prostheceraeus crozeri. The sequence continues at coordinate 46,373 of CAJQUW010004698.1, read as the reverse complement.
ACCATGAGAAAATTTGCCAGAGCCTCGAAAAGAGCGAGGAATTTGCCGAGGTTGGACTTTCAAATTCCTGCTATCTATTGGCATTTGCGCCTAAGTGACTATGTATGATAATTATTAAGATGTGGGACAAATTAGGCATTTCGCCAGCTAGCAGAGGTCCAGTAGCGGGGTCGTGAAACCACCTGCATCTGAAGACAACTCATGAAAGGTCATAGATTTATATCAGATATAATAGATCCGCATGCTTACTATATAAATTATTAGTTAACTAATTAGGAGGAGGAGTGATCCCAATCCTCAAATCCGCAAGTGTACAAAGGCAATGGCTACTGTAACAATGATGACTCAGTTCTTAATTAATCAGTTCTTAAAAGAACTCAAAGTAGCTGAATTAAAAATAACACATTTGGCAAAATATCTGGTTGGTTGGAAATTCTTAAAACTGGAAATCTTACTCATCTTATTACTACTAATAAATTACCAATAATTCCAATAACCATACACTGACCAGCATACACGTACAAACGATAGAGTTCAAATATACTGTAATAACGACAAGACGACAGAGTGGAAACCGAAAGAGAATAACAATGGTACACCAATAACCATAGTTAAAGAAAAAAAAAAAATAAAATTAAAAACAAAAGATGAACCGAAATAAAAATGGAAAAAAAAAGGTTAAAATATGGAAAATACTAACTAGCCTACACTGATTACAAGTGAAAACTATATCTGACACTACACTAAGTGGAAGAAAGTGGATAATGGAGGTAAACAATAGAACTACAATGACACTCTACTACACCGAAAGCAATGAAACTATACACACTATACCTAAGACTACACATGGAAAATACTATTTCTTCACTTGAATTTGTTATCGCCAGTTTCTTCATCCGTCTATAGTACTTCATGTAATTCCACATTTCTTCATTTGAATTACAATACATCGACCACTACTTCAGCTACCGATTAAGGGATATAAAACATAATACTGCAGTCCGTCAGTCATCAGCAGGTACTCGTCTAGTTGTGTTTCGACCCCTAACCTGAACACTCAAACCCAGACGAGCGGGGTCCCACACATAGTGGCTGACAAAATACTGAATAGGTAATGATATGTCTTGAAAGATATGTGACAAAGATAAATCAGACATCATTCAATTGTTGCGTTTCCCACATGTAAACAGATCCTGTCATTAAATTCAGGATGATTTTAACGATCCCTTCTCTTTTTGCCATGTTCTCATAGCGTTATGTGTTCTACATGTTATGTACCATTTGAAACTTCATCTTGTCCCCTTTGCGATGAAGAAATATCTTCAACAGTCACTGTATATCGTACATGATGAGTCATCATGCAGGTCTGTGATTGGTCACTATTGTGTCTTTGTGTGACTTTTCTATATAAGGAGGACATTGTACCGTTCTATTTCAAGCATAATTTGAGGCTAATACAATGTCAATCAGCATGTCGTTCACTACCAACATTCCCATTTCAATAATTTACCGAAGTCAACTCTTCACGGGCAATATATTTTATTCTGCCGTGAATATAACTGGCTATAAAGCGGATTTGGTGGATCTGATGGAGGAAATAGTGAAGTATTTCCGCTGCGGAGAGGACGTTGTGGTGCAGAGAATGTTGATGAGAGTCGTGAACAACGCTCTTACACGAGTTGCAAGATTCTGGCTCAATGAAGTATTTCGCCCACTATCTCAAACGGAGATTGTACCGGAATACTCTCGCTGTTGGTGCAGCAGTATCCAACGGAAACTCAACACATGTCTCCATGACATTATCACCTCCAGCTACTATGACGAGAAGGGTGAGAAGTGCAAACTGGACTTGTTCAGTGGACCGCCATCAGTAAGCATCAATGTGGCTGCTCAAGGACATTCTGAGGTGATCAGTTTGCGGGCATACTATGCCAATATTTTAAAGACTTTCCATTTAAAGCCTTGCTGTATGTGCTGTCCTATTTCAAAACATCTAATGAAAGACATTGAGCAGCTCATAACTGCTACAAATGAGACTCTAGCCGATGTGAGTGTATATCAGTTTCCCTCTACAACTTGTTAAGTGTTTTATGTAATTTTATACGTACCAGCAACAAACTCTGTGTGAATGCTTGTAAACTTTTGTGTATAATGTTGTAAGTACTAAGCAAAAATTGTAATTGTATTATCTATTTCCATATTAGAATAAAAATGTCTGTAAAACGGAAGGCATCTTCTCGTCAATCGAAACGGTCCTTCAAACCTTCAAGTCAGTTTAAAAAGGCGTTGCGAAAGTTAAACAGGATACATGATAATAAGAAGAAGTGTAAATTGATTCAAAATTCAAGTGATGATTTCATTCGTGATTTAGCTTTTGCAATACACAAATGTCTACCTATTTACAAGCCTCTATTGAATGCTGGCTCTTTGAATAGCATAAAAAAGTTTTCAAATCCAAGGAGTAGTGATAAGAAAAGGCGAAACTTAATTCAGCGCGGTGGTGGTGGGTTTCTAAGTATGTTAAATGATATTGGAAACAGTATTAATGGTGTAATCAATAGTCCGCTTGGAAGGATTGCAGCAACTGCTGCAATGTTAATATAAGGTTAGCGAATCATAAAATGACACGTCATCACTTTGATTGATGAGTCATATATAGGTGTATATAAGGAAGACGCTTTAATGATATTTTACCACTTTCAAGTGACAATTCATTTGCGCTGGTTGAAAGCTCCGAATTAGTACTTGTTGAAACATGACTCAGAAAATGTATACAATCAGAGAGGAAGGTGACGCTTTTGAGCAAGATCTCTTGAAGCTTCGTCCGAGACGAAAGGTGCAAGGGATTGGAAATACATTCTACTTTCAAACCTTGAATTATGGTGATGATGGCTTTTATCTTCAAGTTCCATTCTTCCACAGTAATGGTATGTCTACATCAGGGTATAGCAATATGAGACAAATGCGAGTGACTTTTCCAAAAGGGCAACAGGTGATTCTTAAAACTATTGACTCTTTCGCGAAAGAATGTGTTGAGCTGCCTGAAAGTGCTCCCACTCATTGGAGAAAGGCATTAGAGGAAGGAGTTGGTTATAAGGAATTGCCGGAATTCGATACACTGTTTTTAAAACTATCGGATCATTTTCAAGCATTCGATCTCTTTACAAACGCGATGGAATGTGAGGATCTCAAACGGGGCCGCTATATGGGCTTAGTGCACGTTACCGGACTTTATATTGGCTCACATGGTTCGACTGGTAAAGTCGCATCTTTACAAATGAAGGTTCTTCAACTAGTCTATGAACCACTACCAATTGATAAATGTTTAATTAACATTGATAAGACTGCTTCAAGTGATGGGAAGGAAGAGAGCAAAAAGCGAGGTCGGAAATCTAAAGATGGGAATCCTAAATTGAAGTTGAAGCGCCAAGATGCTGACTTGAAAACTTTCTATAATCCTAATTGTGATGAGGAAACACAAATGTTTTAATTTGTAAATGTAACTTGAAAGTTTCTATTCTGAATGTAAATAAACTTGATCTGGAACATGTGTCTGTTTTTGTTGTTCTAAGCAAAATTAGCGGGATGATGAGTTTAATGTTAATGGAATTATAAGATGACAGATTTTCGTCTATTCACTGATCGCACAATGTGTGTCGCTGGACCAAGTCAGTCCGGTAAAACTACATTTGTAACTGAATTGCTACAATATAGAAATGAAATGTTTAACAAGGAAATTAAGAGAGTCAAATGGTATTATGGAATATTTCAACCACAACTACATTCTGCACTTCGTCAGAAAGGTTATGAGGTGAAGCAAGGGTTGCCATCAACTGAAGATATCAAAGCAGGTGACTTACTAGTATTAGATGATCTATTACGAGAAAGCAAATCTTCAAAGGATGTAACTGAAATGTTCATTCAAACTGCACATCATAGGGAAGCTTTTATTATCTACATCACCCAAAACATCTTCGATGGAGGGAAAGAGCAAAGAACTAGAAGTTTGAATACACATTATTTGGCAATATTTAAAAATCCAAGAGATAGCAGTCAGATACATCATCTCAGTAGACAGATATTACCTCAACAACCTAAAGTACTTTCAAAAATATATGAAGATGTAACAAAGAAACCACATGGTTATCTATTTATTGATCTAACCCAGGAATGTCCGGAACGACTTCGATTTCGAACAAATATCATACCTAATTCCGCTGAACCAATGACAGTTTTCTCGGTTCACAGTTAGTTTTAAGCAATGTACTTTGTTGCCTTATTATTTTCAAACATGTCGTATTCAAAGATGGTAGTCATTCCTCAAGAGGAGTATGTACAATTGACTACATTACAAAGTGCACAGGAAGTCAAAAATGTAGATCAACCTATTACGAATCAACTTAAGGAACTAACACAAAAGGATATGGAAATTCAGAAGATTAAGGATCCCTATCGACGAATGCAGTTAGCAGCTGAAAACATTGACGAGAGGCGACAGATTCGTGACAAGTTGCGACGATTTATAACCTTGTCAACACCTCGACCATATCGTGTGCGCGCTGAGCGATTATTTGACTTCATTGATCCACATGTGAAGTTCAATGAGAGAGGGGAGATAATAGATGAAACAACTGGTGATGTTATTAGAAATAGTCACATAGATGACCTTCTACAATATGCTGTCAGAGATGTAAGGCGAAAACTAGGTGCACCACAAGGGTGGTCATATTTTCAGAAAATTTTATCTGATCAAAATGTACCTCACAATATTATTGGAGGACCGACTGTGAATGAATTGGATAAGGGTTACTTGCAAGATGGATCAAAGAGTAAAACACCCACGATGGCGGTCAAGCGAGAGCTTGCAGATCCCGATGATCTGCAACCAAAAAGAGCTACTAGGCGCTCAATGCGTGTTGCGAAGGAGTATAGTAAATATTAAGCAAATATGAATTGAGCCTTGCCTCTCTCATATCATGTCGTTACAAAAATTTTGCTGTTGTTTGAAATCTGCGCTCGAAGGCAAAGGAGAAGAGGGCATAGAGGTTGATATCAATTGTGTTAGCAGTTGCTGTGCGAGTAATACGCGTGCAAATCAGAACAAAGACGATGAGTACAGCAGTGAAACTCAGAAAGATTTATTACGACTTAAATCATCCCGCAAGTTTCAGTCGTCCGGAGGTTCTAGCTCGTGCAGCAGATGTGGGAATAGAGAAAGTCAAGAAGTGGTTGAGGAGTCAACCGACTTACACTCTTCACAAAAATGCGAGAAAGCGGTTTCCAACAAGAAAATATGTTGTTAACAATATAGATAGTCAATGGCAAGCGGACTTGGCTGACATGCAACAGATATCACAGTACAATGATGGCTATAAATACATCTTAACCGTAATAGATATTTTATCTCGCTATGCTTGGGCACGTGCGCTGAAATCTAAACGAGGACCAGAAGTTGAAGCGGCTTTTCAGAGCATTTTCGATGAGGGGCGTGTTCCGCAAAGAATACAGACCGATCAAGGGAAGGAATTCGAAAACTCTCATGTTCGAAGTCTCCTTAAAAGTCATAATGTGGAATTGTTTAGTGTCAAAAGTGCTTATAAAGCTGCCATGGTTGAGAGGTTCAATCGCACACTGAAGACAAAAATATGGCGCTATTTCACTGCAAAAAATACACATGTTTGGGTAGGTGAGCTGCAGAAATTTGTTAAGAATTACAATGAAAGCTACCATCGAATCATTAAGATGAAACCAGTTGATGTTACTCCAGATAATGCGATGGATGTATGGCTTCGATTGTATGATAAGAAAGCGAAAAATATTTCCAATGAAAAGAAAATTAATGTTGGTGATAGAGTTCGGATTTCAAAGGTTAAGTCTACATTTGAGAAGGGGTATCTACCTAATTGGACTGAAGAAGAGTTTTTTGTGGATGAAGTAAATACAAAATTTAGACCCACCATGTATAAATTAATAGATTACCATGGCAATCCAATTGAAGGAAAATTTTACTCTTATGAATTGCAAGTAGTAGACAGAAGTGAAGAGGTGTATATGATTGATGAAATAATTAGGAGGAAAGGTCATGGCAATCAAAGGAAATATCTAGTTAAATGGAAAGGATATCCTGATTCATTCAATAGCTGGATAACGCACCAGGATCTACAAAATGTGGAGATGGGAGACACTCGTAACTTTTAAGCTAATATAGCATGTGACTTCTTCCATATATGACTTTAACATGTCTACTAACTTCAATATCATTCTTCCAAGCAATAGCAACCCCAAGATATTCCCAAGTAACAAACCATCTCTATACTCTGTTGAATTCGCTAATCCAATTACTCTGCATGGACCCCATGAAGTTGCTCTAACTGAAATTACTTATTACAACGATATCAGTTTGCTAAAGAACAACTATTTTGAATTACATAAAGAAGTGCGAGAGAAGGATGATTGCTTTCGCATATTTCAAAATAGTCTACATGGTACATGGGCTTTTCATCATCTAACTTTACATCCTTTTTCAACATCTTTACCATCTGTCCAAAACATGATTAAAATTCAAAAAGCATTTACAACGTCAACTTTTGATTCTAAGGTTCCCACAATGAGCTTGCAAGATACAGAAAAGGAAATCGGTAGAATGTTTGAACGAATAAATGATCTCTTCAAGCTGACTTTGAATAAATTCTACAAACCAGTCATAAAGGGGTCAACAAAATTGATGAAGGAAGGGAAGCATGTTCTTCTTGTATTAGGTAAGGATTTGAGTCATACTTTTGGGTATTCCAGAACAACTTTCTCATCAAGGTATTGGTACAATGGACGTGGGTGGAATTCGGAGAGGAAAGTCACTGATTTTAAATGTAGAATTGTGCCATTGTATGCATTACAAAAAAGGAGCATCCGAGTAAAAAATAAATTTGAGGTCATTAGAAGTGTTGAAGACTTTGCAAGAAAGTTTCAAGGATCAGTGCCAGAAACGTTAATGACTTGTGAATATAAGAAAGAGAAAGTAACTTTATTTACTGTTGAAACGGAGGCAGAATTTATTGTTTTTACTGAAAAGACACCATTGGAAAAGTCTGAGTCCGCTGTTATTGAATTTGGATCTGAAATGATTGGGATGTTTAAGGGCCTTGAAAGCGCACCTTGGTTGACAGAATTAAATGATACATTCAAGGTTCAATTGTCCTCTTCTAAACTCAAAGCATCAACAAATGCTTCATGGGATATCCACGTATACAGCGAGGACATATCGGGTGATGAATTGTCTACTTCCAGTGAACTTGTAAAAAGAGTTAATTTGAACATTGAAAGCTTGAAAACGCCATCTGAATTGTGTACAAAGTTAAATGAGTTTGGTGTAGATTACCTTGATGCAGATGAATATCACTTTTCTTATGACCCACATAAGAAACGCATGATTCTAAAGGTAGGGAAGAACTCTCTTATCAAGCTGGATAGCGTGTTAACGACCACATTGGGATTCTCAAAATCAACTATTTATGAAGGTACATCAATAGGCGATACAGCCCCATCACTAGAGCGTGATATAAGTAACTTATACGTCTATTGTAACATTATTGAATATACAAGGGTTGGCGACATTGAGGCCCCACTTCTGCGCACATTTCCTCTCTCATCCGTAAGGAAGCAACTAATCAATCGAGAATTTTTTAACACAATGTATCTACCAATCAGCCGAAATTTCATCAATAGAATTGACATATCAATTCATGATGACGCAGGAGAAGTAGTACCGTTCTGTGGTGGTGTTACTGTCTTGACCCTACATATTAGGTCACGAGAATAAGGCTTTACGCTATTGTGACTTCCATAGTTATTCAATAGTCATAATGACAGGCATTTACAGTAGACCATCATATCAGAGCGGTTATCCCGTGTTTGTTGGAGGTAGACGACAAGTTGGAGGAGGCATATTTGGTGCACTAAGACGTATGGTTCTTCCAACACTCAAAAAGTATGGCGTACCAATCATGAAGCGTGTTGGAAGCAGGGCTTTAGATTTTGGTGCAAATGTTGCAGCTGATGCGCTTCAAGGTGAGGATATCGGTGAATCTATGAAAATACGCGCGCAGCAATCTGCCATAGACGCATTAGATGATTTAACAAAGACGAGACGTACAGTTCGGAAGAAGCGTAGGAAGTCAAGACAAGTTGGATCAGGCCGAGTTACTAAGCAAAGACGCAGGAAAAGTAAAAAGCCGACTAGAGCAGCACGTTCTAAATCTAGACGTCGAGTGAAAACAAGAAAGCGCAAACGAAATTCCACAGCTACTAGAAACAAGTCAAAACGAAGGAAGACAACATATTTGTAGAGCTAATACGATGCAGAGTATCAATTCGGCTTTGTGTTTCTTCGATTCTCCCCCTCATCAGACAGACATCATCTCCTCAACAATTGTAGACATAGTCCCCACAACAAATATCGATGGTAACCAGCAGCCTATTCAGTTTGATATACCTGCCAAACCTCAAGATTATATTGACTGTCAATCCATTGATTTAGAGTTGTGTATACAAATTAAGAAGACTGATGGTACAAATATCGATTCATCCAAGGATAAAGTGGGATTAGCAAATCTTCCTATTGCCAGTCTGTTCTCAGATGTGTATCTAATATTGAATGACAAACAGATTGAAGGAGGGGATCGAGCATATCCATATGGAGCATATATACATACAATGACTCAATTTCAAAAGCAAGCTAAACAGTCACAGTTGCAAGTTTCTGGGTGGTATGATGATCAGCAAGGGAAATTTGATGATGTCTCAAATACAGGGTTGAAAAGACGAATGGATTTAACAGCGGATTCAAAGGAATTATACTTGAAAGGACCCGTCTATCTTGATTTCCTTCGTCAATCTAGATATCTGCTATCACAGGTTAAAATGCAAATAAAATTTATTCGTGCAAATCCTGAGTTCGCGTTAATGGCTTTTGGAGCTACAAACTATCAAGTCAACATAAGTAATGCCGTGCTCAATGTAAGGCGAGTAACAATGAACCCGTCAGTCATCAACGAGCATGCGACAGGATTGAGGAAAAACAATGCAATATATCCAGTTAATCACAGTGTGTTGACAAACTTCACAATTGGTGCGGGATCATCCTCACATGCCTACCCAAATCTTTTTCCCACTGCAATGCCAAAGGCGGTGTATATCACATTTGTGGAAAATGAGGCATTCATTGGTGCTTTTGAAAAGAATCCATTCAATTTCCAACACTTTAATGTTAACAAACTAGCACTCTATCAGGATGGGAAATTTGTATCTTGCAAAGCATATGAGCCTAATTTCAAAGATGGCAAATTCGCACGTGAATATGGTTCTATTTTCACCGCCCTCAACATGTTTAATACAGACGATTCAAATGGAATTACAATGGATATGTACAAGAATGGCTACTTCTTCATTATGTACAACCTCACAGCAGATGCAGATCTAGGTGGTGAAAGCGTAGGAGTTACAAAGCCTGGAAATCTACGACTGGAGGTATCATTTGAGTCACCTTTGAAGAAAACAATTACTTGTCTCATTTATGCTATCTATGATAGCAAAGTTGAGATAACAAGAATGAGAGACGTGACTGTCAGCTATCAGAGATGAGTAACTTAAGCAACATAGAAATCTTGAGGAAAATGAGGAAAGCTCATCCCTACTCCAAGACAATATTTCTCAATGTCTTTTCTAGAGATAATTTACCTGATTCAATTCCTTTCTATCCTTGTTCACTTATCATCAATACGGATACCAACAATCTTCCCGGAAAACATTGGATTGCTGTATACATCAATCGTTATAAAGTTGCCGAATATTTTGACTCTCTTAATCAACCTCGTTTACATGATATCGCATTATGGATGAACAGGTTCTCCTGGACTGTTAGGAAAGTTACATCGTTCCCACTTCAAAGTAATACATCTCTAATGTGCGGTGGCTATGTACTCTATTTTGTCAACGAGAGACCATTGAAAAATAACTGTAAAAGTGCTCTAGAACTATTTTCAAAAAACTGATAAAAATGATGTAATTCTTACTAAATATGTTGAAACAGTTTTGAAATAAAGTTTTATGTTGTATCATTAACTTGCTCTCTTTTTTCCAAAAACAAGGGTTTATAAGGAAAACAAAAACATGCTCATATTTCATTATCTATTCACATATATACAAAAACATGTTCATATTTCATTATCTATCCACATATATACAAAATCTACAATTTGGTTTTCATGAAACATTTTTTCAAATCACATATGATGGGAGGCACATCACTTATGTCTTTAATGCCGGTTATCACAATCTTTCCATTATGGAACACATGAACATGATATGGATGCCAGTTAGTCAATTGAGCTGCTGGAAATAGCTCCACTTCATAAGTTAGATTATGTGATGATGTAACTTTACGGAAATCATAGTTATAGTGTAATTCACATAACACGGTCATTGTCTTCACTTTCCAATCAGATAATGAATCACCAAGTAAATGTTCCAAAGTTAAGTGTAGATATGAGAGATCACCCTCCATGACCCTTCCAATACATTGGATTGTTCCATTTGGAAAGAATAGGATAGTGAGAGATCTATCCTTCCCCTGAATCCTCCATGTTAACATTGAGGGTCTTCCAAGATGTAAGCTCGTTGTCGGCTTCAATTTGCGTTTTATCAGTAACCATTGTTTTCGGTTGGGTATATTCCTCTCGATCTCTTGTAGATTGAGTTTTGACTTTGTTTTTGTAGTTAACATCCGATTTACAACTTCCAACCGTTTGATGTCCTCCATCTTTAATGAATGACGTTATCTGTGGTAGTATCTCCCTTGTAAAGTTTTCCCATGTGACGTCACTGAAACGAAAAAATCGATATTCAACATCTACACGTTTTGGTGAACAGACGTATAGTTTGACTGATGAATCACACTTTATCCATACCTTGTCATCGAGAGGAATCTTGATCCGAGTCTTATGGTTGTCAATGAGATCCACAAAGTCTTTCAGTGAAGGCAATGAGTCAATACTAATGCAAACGCCACGATGTTTTCGATCACTATTTGCTATTGAATGACGAAATGCTATTCTTTTAGAATTTGTTATGTGAACGTTTTGAACGTCACTAAGTTTCCATGTTCTAATGTAATGAGGCATGTTCCGAAAGCTATGTTTCAAATTTAGGTTTAATGTTTGCCTAAAGTTTGTTATTTTATTAGCTCAACATATCGGAATGATGTTGAGTACAAATTCTTCACATGTTCATTCACATTAGGACTACCTATTTATTAGTAATCATTTCTACATATCGGAAAGATGTAGAAATTTCAATTTTAGTAAGACTACTTATGTATTAGTAAGTGTTGCTACATGTCGGAAGATGCAGCAATCGCAAGATCTATTACAAGTGGAATATTATATTGTTTTTTATTTAGACTTATTCTACATCACCTGTGACGGGAAGGCATCTCCTTCTCTTCGACGGTGGGGGAAGACCTAGGCTATAGTGTCCATATGGTAATGATAAATTTTTATCCAGCCAACAGCGCTTATCCTCCCAAAGTGAAAGACCTCGCTTCCTAAATGATTTTGTGCTAACTATGTGATTTTTTGAATTTATAATTGTCATATCTTCAGTTGTATCATTCTCACTATAATAGACACTCCTATAGTCATCATGTTTCAATTTTTTAACTGCTGCTCTCTGAATTCCTTTTGCACGTTTGATGCTATGATTCGTAGAGTCTAGATATTTCATTGAATACATTTTTGGTTTTAGTAGGATCATTTCCTCAAGCAAGTTTCCAGCACACTCATCCTTAAAACAACCTAATCTAGCTTTGTTTGTAGTTGAGTATAGTCGGTGATGACTGTCATAGTTTGAAGAGTCAAACTTTTCACCGAAGTATAGAAGTATATCTTCCAAACGGACAGATGGTGATGTGTATAAACATAGGAAGAAACTGTCGGTATCACCTCCACAAAGCCGCGTTCTATTTATCAGTGGACATCCTTTTAGATCATTGTAATATAATTGATACATTTCCAACTTACTATAGTCAAGTACTGCTTGACCAACATATATTAATTTATTTAAAACTAATGAAGGTTTGTACATTTCCATACCAACCAGATCTTCATCAAATATTTTGTGTTGAACATAGAGAGGATGATTTGACAATTTCAGTAGTTGTTTCTCATTGTTGACTAGTTTAAATTTTTTCCTTCTCCTTACATTTTCCATTGTTTTACCATATAAAGAATTATTTTTCAATTTGTAGAATGACTTTTCGAAGTCAGTGTTTGATTGAGCCCTCTTTTGAGAGTTCATATCAATGTATGTTTTTAACCAAGGCTTTGTGTGAATTTTATGCCACTATGAATCTTCTTGATTCTCATGCCCATGGTCAAGTAAAATTTTAAAATTGAATAGTGGACTACATAATTTTCCCTATCAAATTGATGGAGCAGAAGTTTCTTGATAGAAGAAAAATGTGTATTTGGTCTTACTTTTTCATATAGATTTTTCATATAGTGTGAAAACATTCTCTTTTCAATCATCTGCATTTCTGGAGCTAATGGGAAATCGGCAGTGTCATCATGAATGGCTGCAGGATACTCTAAATCTAAATCAAAAATGTAGCCGATTTCACCATCATCATCTATATTTTGAACATTTTCTTCATTTAAAAAATTATCTAATTCACTTTCATTCAACCATTTGAAATTTGAGTGGGGTAGATTTCTACTGAGTGAAGAACCATAAAGGTTATTAACATCTAAGTAGGTCAAATGTCGACTTTCATGTGTATTATTTCCTAATTCTTCAATGCGTGCACGCGTTCGGTGAATGTTGGTGAAAGTCATACCCCCTCTAATTCCTCGTTCAAATAGATTGTACATATTTTCATCTTGTATGTAGTGTGGGGGATCATTGGAAGAGAAATTTAGTGCTGAGGTTAAGCTAAGATGTGGGAGACTGACAAAATGTACAGGGTCGACTTCATCCTCACGTTGACTCAATGCTCTAAACACTTCAAATATGTCTGCCAACAATAAAACATCTAACTTCAGATATGCCAGCATGTAATCACCAAATGTGCTACAATCAAATGCAATCCACGCCTTGTTAGCGTGTTCATATTCACTATCGGAACAGTGCTCACGAGTAAGATCATTATAGAATTCAAATTGTGGTGGTAGACAGTCTTCCGTCAACGTGTTTAAGTTTTTGAAGTATGAATATGGAAACACTCCCTTCTGATATAAAACATTATCACTTAATTGTGGAAATTCTACCCTTAATGTCTCTACATGCTCATACGTTTGCAAGCCCTTGGCTAATTCACTCAAGGATGCACTTAGAAATTGATATGAGTCTAAGAATTTTAGTTTAAAGTATACTGTCTTCCCTTTGTATTCATTTACAGGGACACTGGCGGATAAAGTTATATATTTTTCAGCAGTTGCTGCTACAACATCTAATTTCCAAGACTTCATTCTTCCAATCGCTTTATAGCAAACGATGTGGCTATCATAATTTTTAAAATTGTGGAAAAATATGGGGAGCTCCCGTCTGTTAAGTCTTAACCGGAGATTGCATTTCCTACATAATGTTTGCCTATATCGTCCGGTGATATGATCATGATCACGAACTTTTATGACTTCATCGCTGAATTTTGATTTACATTTGTTGCAACATTCTGCATTCTCGTATTTTATGTATAGAAATAATTAAATTAGTCAATAAATACTTACATCTTTAGCGAACAGTTTCTTCTGAACCAACACCTTGGCTCTCTTCGGTGGGGGCATCAGTACATCCTGAAATGTTTTACAACATATAATCATTTCATACATAATGAAGTAGTATTTTTTTATTTTTCTGCTGTGAGCCAGTTATCAGTTGAAACTAGCATGTAGAATTGATGGCACTCACCTCACAATCACTAAAAGTCTCATCGATGAACTCCCGAGACTTAGGAACTTTCCTCTTAGGAACTCGCGACTTTTGAGGCTTATCCTTTGGAGCAGGTTCATCCAACTGGGAAAGCACGCCTTCAGTCGGTCGATCCTTCCCAAAAAGACGCTCCAACTTCTTCTCAACTTTGGAGGTTAAGTTAATCCCCTTTCTCCCATTTAGTTGAGCACAAGGGGTGTGCTTCGCAATGAATGCTTTCGCGGAGTCACTATTCACCTTTGCATCGCTCTTTTCATACCTCTTACACGTGAGGCAGTAGAGGTAGGGGCAGTCCTCTCGGAAGGAGCATTCCTTATGCCCGCTTTTGTTCGCATGTCGAACGGGCAGTTGGCAAGTCTCACAGAAATGGAAGATGAGACGTTGCCGTGCGATGCTTTCTTGTCGAACCATTTCTGTAGAGGATAAAAAAATTTTATTATAATTTAATCTCTTTTTAAATGAGAAATCATTTATGTACCATCTTCAAACCTTTATTAAGTACTAGATTAATATTTGACAAATCTTAAGAAGAAATAAAATTTGAAGTTGAAATTGAAACCGAAAGTCGAAAATTAGATATTTATTCGAAAAGGGTTAGCTCATAAGAAGAGTTGAAATTTGGAAGCAGCTGATTAATCATTATTTAATTTCGAAATAATAACAGAATGAAAATGAGATTTCGAAAATTTGAACCACTTCTCAATTGGTTTAATTAAACAAGCTTAAATTTTATAAATCTGTTAGCAGATGACAGACTGAATATTTAAACTGGATGAAGGCTTTATTTAGGTATCTTTTTATTTATTTACAAACTGTGAAAATCTTGTTGATTCAAATACACTTACATTTAAACTGATATATTCATGTCTCTCGCTCAGTGACTTAATATAGGATGAAAAATTAAAAAAAAAACATGGTTAATAATATAACATAAAGTGTTCCTATCCTAAAAACCCAAGCTTCTATATTTAAAGCTATTTGGTTATAAAAACTTAATAATGTTCCTACTCCCGAATATCCTATAAAGTAGCACAACATGACAATGAAACTCACTTCAGAATTGTAATAAAAACCGGAGAACGGAGGAACGAAGAACGACGTCTGTTATGGACACTGAATAATTTGAAAATGAGTGAAAATTCGTTGTGTGCAACTTCTTTATATATGAAATTGACAAAGCAACTATGAACAAAGACCTTATGACATCACATCCTGGAATTGGTACGGTTAAACAAAATTGATAACTCAAACAAGAATTGGAACAGCTGGTTTATTTTTAACCTTAGAAATGGAAGTGCCATCATATGTGTTGAAAGATTTCTACATGTAAACAGTAGAGTGAATTCAAAGTAATATGAACTGATGGACTGATGTATTATTTGATATACGTTATTATTAATAGTCATATAATGATTCATATTTGAAGATATAAAACGTGTGGTTTGAATAGAACATTAAAATTTGAATTAAGCGCTAAATTTCGAAAATTCAAATTTCGCGCCAAAATTCGAATAATCAAATTTAAAGACTTTTTCGAAAATTCAAATTTCGCGCCAAAATTCGAATAATCAAATTTAAAGACTTTTTCGAAAATTCAAATTTCGCGCCAAAATTCGAATAATCAAATTTAAAGACTTTCGAAAATTTGAATTTCGCGCCAAAATTCAAATAATCAAATTAAAATACTAGGTTAGGGTTAAGGGTTAGGGTTAGGGTTAAGGGTTAGGGTTAAGGTTAGGGTTAAGGTTAGGGTTAGGGTTAAGGTTAGGGTTAGGGTTAGGGTTAGGGTTAAGGTTAGGGAAGCAAGAAGAGTATCTATGGCACCCGGAACCCATGGGTAAATAATTTTTCGCGCACTCGAAAATTTATTTACTCTATAATCCGAAAAATTTCGAGGGCGCGAGGCGCCCGAGAAATTTTCAGGCCCCCCCCCGCCGTGTATGAAGTATATGAAGGTCAAAGGTCAAGGTCAAGGTCAAGTGTAGAGGTTTGTATATTATGGTCATTTTTGGTTGTAAAACTTTAACTTTGAAAATTTGTAAACTTAGTCATTTTTGTAAAAAAACTTGGAATTTTTCAAGTTGCATACAGATGCATACAACTAGGATTTTTTCATCAAATGGGTACATGCAATATATTATTCGAATGCTCTTTTCATGCTGATTCTAATGGTGTATTGTATGACACATGTATGACATATAACTAGAGAGCTACATGTCTTTAAAGAATGGGCTAAAAACTTAGTGAATTTAAAAATCTAACATTTGTCTGCTTGCATACAGTTGCATACAACTAGGATTTTCCCATCGAATAGGTA
This sequence comes from Prostheceraeus crozeri, assembly GCA_907163375.1. NCBI lineage: Eukaryota > Metazoa > Platyhelminthes > Polycladida > Euryleptidae > Prostheceraeus > Prostheceraeus crozeri. The sequence continues at coordinate 30,079 of CAJQUW010004698.1, read as the reverse complement.
CATACCTTATATCATTCTAAAGGTCTTTTCATTCTCATTCTTATGGTGTCGTGTATGACACATGTATGATATCATCCTGGACTGCTACAAGCATTTTAAAATTAACAACATAACTGTTTCTTTAAAAGTTATATGTTCCTATTTATTTCAAGTTGAAGTCTTCATACTTGATTTTTTGTTTCAATTCAGTTATTGAACATCATTAATTGTAGATAGTTATTCCCCTTTCCCATTCAGACCTTAATTGAAGACCGATTTGTGAAATGATAAAACAAGTCTGTTCATATATACAAATGAATATTAAATAAAGAGATTAAGAAAAAACACACTAAATGTCATCAAGGTAAGGAAAGGGTACAAGTTTTTTCAAGTCCACTTGCACATGGATCCTGGTTTTCTTGGGCGCACAGGGACAGCGACGTGGTGTGTCAAGGTCGATGACCGAAAATTCGAGAGCGGTTGTGAGGTTCCGCTCGTTCGGCTCCATCCTCATGAACACCCGTTTGGTGTGGTACTTTTTCGGGGCGTTCTTGACTTTGACCGTGACCCGTCCATAAAGTGGCGTTCGCATGGACTTCTTATTCATGTGACGCATCGTCTCGATTGATACGTCACTATCTTCATCACTCGAGTAGTCGGGCGATGCAGGGGCTTGGGTGAACACCACCGGCTCGTTTGGTGTTGTCGATCGCTCCATCGGAGATTGGGGAGGTGTATTGGTACGTTCCACTGCCCGCCGAGCAAGCTTTGTCCGCGGACAAAACGGGTAAGAAATGGACATCCGTCGGCCTTCCATTAACTCACACTTTTGTCCGCGAGAGTGCGGATAAAGAACGGCAGTATACGGAAATCCGTCGGGCTTCCGTTTCTCGGACTTTAAATTCATGATTTACGGACGCTTAACGGAATAGAAACGGTTGCGCATGTCTGGAAATTTCCGTGTAAATTCTGATATAATATACATACTTGTACTGCTTAAACTTATCGAATGCTACTTGATTCGTTTATCTTTTAGTCCTCTTTTTGGTTTTATCAAACAACATCTAAGTCGAACGTTTGCTGAAAGCCTGGATGCAGATCACATTCCAGAATATTTTGTGGTCAGGCGATGAGAATTGAAAATCGATGATCTGTAATTCGGCATCTTGTTTTAAGTATTATTAAATCGAAGCGTTTAGTTTTACGCTTGATTGCATTCTATATTTCTACTTTTGCCGAAGTGTGCCAGAGTACACCGTAGGCCGCCAGAATCGAACGCGTGCATAATTTCGACAGGAATATTATTTTTTGCGTAACATGTAATAACCAGGGCAATTTCTTGCTATTTTTATAACTATGATTTCAATGAGCATAACAAGTAAAGAACATCGCCGTGCATGAATTGCGTTCATTTCAATTTTTTCTATCGAATCCTTGTGTGGTGCATGTCGGGCGATCTTGGAAGTTATAGTTTGTGAGTTGTGTCCAATTCATTTTGACGGGCGGTAATGTCACTCATGAACCATATGCTTGCGTCTGCAAGGGCAATCTATAGTCACTCTGTTACTATACAATTGCCTTTGGTTGTGATTCAGCTGAAGCAAGTGGCGCGCGCGAATTTTCTGTTCGACGCGGCATAAGCACTTTTTCACACACGACACGCATTTTCAAGCAGCGCAATGTTTTGCTATCTTGTGATCGATCGCCCCTTTCGCTTACGTGATTGGCCAGGCCGTGAAGCGCAGTCAACGCAGGGAACTTGCAGAGGGAACAGGAAACAGCCGATCATCAACTTTCACAATTGCAGGCGAATGTCGACTGAGAAAATTGACTTGGTTATCTCAATGTCTCACCGTTGAAGGTGGATGTGATTTGTTCAATGCTTAATACATATGTGATTCAGTGTGGTCCAGTTTGGAGAACAATTCAACGTCGTCTAATGGCATTTCACACCGATTTATTCCTCACAATCTAAATTAACTGACTGTACATCTTATGCCATGAATAATTTTCTAGTCAGCCTGAATACAGGTCTGAATTTGCACTACATTCAATGGAAAATTGGTTTCCTGTGATGATCTGGGTGAGTCTTAGTCGTGGCCATTAGTATTCCAGACCCCAACAGGCAGACAACGAAAAACAGCTCAATGTTGTCGACTTACTTCCATCTGCCATTGTCACTAGATACATGTCTTCTGCATCAACGATATGGACACAATGGTGAGCTCGGAAATTTCCTAATTAATTTCTATTTGCAGTCATGTTTCTTTAGAATGTTGCATTCACATTGAAAACAGCAGGGCTCTTAATTAGTATAGGCCTAGGCTATATTGTATGATAATATTTGATCTTATGTAGCAATCGCGCGTTATGGATTAATGCGATTTGAATAGTTTTCCCAGTTCTTGGGGCGCATTTCACATTATAATGATTGACTGTAGCGGATTGATCGGATGAAAAGTCACTTTAATTGATCACTTTATTGTCGCTAAACAAAACCTCCGGAGAGGGTAAAAATCGTCATTTTAGGACGACACACGCGATTCAGGCGAGAAACTGCACACTGCGAGAATTCAAAACAGTGCAAAATAAAACAAAAATCTCTCGCTTAAACAAATATAAAAACACAAGTATGCAATCAAAATAACAAGAATGACACTGAGGCAGTACACTCCCCTCTATGATCTCGGAAGATCATACACATCACACACAAATCTAGAAAATGCAGACTTTGATAATAGAAATAAACTCGAAAAATATAAAGACTGTACCCATCATATACAATATAGTACACTATAAATTCCATGTAAGCACGATGTAGATAGTAGAAAATCACGACTGAAACAGTACCAATGAATATCGTCATGTACGATAGTGACAACATGAACATTAATGTTATAATGCTCGAATAAGGAATCACACAAAAAATTCCACATTGCACGATAACGTGAGAATCCTTTCAGATAAACCAACTGAGACACGTCCATCGAATGGATCCACCATGGAATAGTGACTGGATAGGTAATGATTACTAGGACCGTAATCTAAAATGTAAAATCCATATAATGTTCAGGAATAGTTAGATAGATCAGCAGTTATAAACAGTCAAGATTTTGAGACCAATAATATCAGTTCCTTCACGGGTCTCACGAGTAAAGAAGATTTGCTCCTCAACTCTACTTTCCTCACTAAACCATCAGAGCTAGGAAAGGTTCGAATAATTATAGCTAAAGGCCAAGAGTTTCTGATGGACTGAGAGTCACGCAAGACAACTATGTCCCCGACTTGCAGATTAGGTCGCGTCGCTGTCCATTTTTGTCTCGTTTGCAGTGTGCACAGATAGTCTCTCTTCCATCGCAACCAAAACCGATCAGCCAAAGCTTGGACGTATTTCCACTGAGATCGTGCCATGTCTTTTTCGTCAAACGTGAGGGAATTCGGTATGTCAACAGGCTTCTGCGTAACCAACATCGAGGGTGACAGAATAGACGGGTCCTCTGGATCGCTTGAAACACTGGTTAGAGGTCTTGAGTTCACAATTGAGCACACTTCCGCCATAAACGTAACGAGAACTTCATGTGTGAGTTTACCGGGGTTAGACAGGAACAAGGGATCCAAAATTCTCCGGGCCAACCCAATCATCCTTTCCCATGTACCTCCGAAGTGTGAAGCATGAGGAGGATTAAACAACCAAATACCTTCGTTCCGGGCGACGAATTCATGAATAGGCCCCTTTTCGATGAAGTGAGACGTGATACCAAGTTCTCGAACAGCTCCAACAAAATTAGATCCTCGATCAGAGCGAAATTGTTTCACCGGTCCTCTGAGTGCAATGAATCTTCGAAGAGCATTGATAAATGATTCACTGCTCAATTCTTCAACAACTTCTATGTGTACTGCTCGTATGACCTGACACACAAATATGACCGCCCAACGCTTACTGTTAGCTTGCCCTCCTCTCGTACGGCGAGTAACAACATTCCAAGGTCCGAACGTGTCGATTCCTACGTACGAAAACGCTGCCCTAGTTGCCGGTCCATGGATAATTATACATGATCCATGAAATCTCGATAATTATTATATAAAAAAATTAAAAAACTCGCAAGAAAAATAATATTCAGTGACATATATTGATAAACAATTCTTGAAACATGGTTAAGAAGTATGAATAAACTTTTTTGAATACAGTTTGTATGTTTTTATTCGAATTAATTTTTCAATCACATTTGCCATGGTTAAATCATCCATTATCAATGAGTCTTGGATAATTCCAGTGACCAAAGATAATTCCAGTGACAAAGATATTTTGAAAAAGGGCATGATTTCTCGTGAAAGTTTTATTAGGCGTAATCAAAAAGCAGTGCTGAAACGCTCTTACAACTATGAGTTAGTTATTTTCAAATAGGTATCTTTAATGGTTAAAACATGACTCATGATCAGGTTAATGATCAGTGACTCATGGATAAATCACTGAAAATAGATATTATAAAAAGGCATAATCTCTCGTGAAAATTCATTAATGACTTATATGCCCTAAGCAAATAAGAAAAAGTGCTAACACAATTTTACATCTCTATGTCAAAATTTTGTCAGCGTTTTTGAATTTATATTTGATGGACGGTAAAAAGATCGATGATCAGTGATCCGTTGTTAAAAGAATGCATATGATAGATATCCATTGTCTTTGGAGAGAATGATATAAGATGCAATGAAAGTCATCAAAGAGAAACAGCCTATTCTCAAACGTTAAGATCGGATATTGACGAAAAGACTTTTTGTTCACCGTACTGCAATCCATCCAAAAAGAAATATTTGTTTACAGAGAAAAGTTTCAATTGTAATTTCACCCATTGAAATAGAAAATTTTTTATAAGCCTTTATTTGACTAAGAAGGAAAAAACAGCTGGAAAAGTTAGCACAGCAGTAGAATGTTTTATATGGGCGGAAAGCAAGATAAATTTGTATAACGTGAAAAGGGAAATCCGTCGTATGTTGACCATTCCATTCCAATAGTCGCAGACTTGATTCTTTCAAATGCGAAAGTTTTGCGAATTACAGACACTTCTCGGATCACAGTACTATTGATCTTAAATTTTCACAAGTTGGATAATTTTGACGCCACAGATATGGTTTCAGTCACTGAGAATAATCTCTGAATTCGGGAGCGAGCATTTGAACCTCTTATTGTCATCTGCTAAGTGCGTGCGCGTTTTCAGGAATTTCTATTAAGCCTTTAACCAATTAACTTCTATATTTTTTCATTTGATTGTATGATGAACTACGCAACTACGCAATAGACAGGGACATCACTTTATCACGAACATGCGTTGATGCTGTGTGAGCATGTGAACAGCTGATTTCGGTATCCAGGAACTTGAAATATTTGTTAGAGGTTTAGAACTAAAACAAAAAATAATAATCACTCATACTTCAACACCCATCAACAATGAAACAAAATATTTATTGTTAGGCCCCATCTTCCATGGAAATAAATCATAAACTTAATACTAACTTAATATCCGCGTTTGGAATTGTATCATTTTATGATTATTTGGTTTCTTGACATGCTCTGCAGGTCACCATCAAGGCGTCAGGGCATAGTAGTGTCCACCAGTGCCCAATTCCGGGAAATTTATTATTCCGTTATCCCTGCTTGTATTTCTAACACATCTTAAAATGGACGAAAGTTGATAACAGCTATCAAACATCAAACATGACAGAGTACATGTGCTAAAGTTTTTTACTATATGCCCACAGTGATATAATAACAACACTTTTTATTCATTTAGCACTTCGGTGCTTAATTTTATGGCAAGTCTATATAATTTCTATGAGTCTTACTCAATAAGTTAAACCATAGTGTACCTATATAAATATACTCTATGGGTTTATTCATAAACAAAAAAACTGAAAATTAAAAATTTTTATTTGTTTTAATGAAAGATTCGCCCATTCTCGTTTAAAACTAAATCAACGGAAAGTTTCGTTGCCTTCGTCATCTACGGTACACTGAAATTAAGCTGACTGTCTCTGGTGTTTATGGGAGATTTGTGAATGGTGGAATATAAAAGAATCTCTTAAACATTTTGAGGATATTGACTTCCTACGCAGCGGTGCTATTTTTTTTTCAACTGCAGAAATGTTCGGATCAAAAGAGGAGAAAAAATTTATGGTGGAGAGCAACTCAACTCAACTCAACTCGTTTCCCCCATGATGCTGGCGACATCGCGACGAAAAAAAACACCTGAAGAATCTAGATACCTCATCCCCACAGATCATTCCAATATTTATTTCAGTTTCCTTTATGGAAAATCAATGACGAGAAATACTCCATCATAAATTTCAATTCAAGGTTTTTGCCGCTGTCAAAAGCAGAAAAGTTGAAGCTGAAAAAAGTAAGTAACTACGTTTGGTTTAAGAAGAACTCAATCTATAAGTTTTAGCTGAAATATCATTCAAAAATTGTTTAGAGGTTACAAGAATCTTCAATAAACGAACCATCGTGTATACAGCAATAAAACTTTTAACTCGGACAAGAGTAAAATTTAGTCTAGGGCATACATAATCAAATTAAGCTACCGATACGATTTTATACGTGTCGATAGACACCCCCCTATACATTGCTTTTTTTAGTCATGAATGTTTAGCACGGATTTTCAGTAAAACTGGTAGCTCCGGGAAACTTCGGTGTCACTAATATTTCGTAATACTTATATGTTTCTCCATATCTACTGAGAATTCGAAAGAACTGCAACATCTGCGAGAAACTACATTGCATAGCCAAAATTATAAAACGGTTTTTATTTCTAAATTTCATTTTTTCTTGAAGCTGTGGTAAATAAAAGTTAGAAATTGTGATTATTCTGATCGAATGATCCCGGTGTATGTCAAGTTTCCAATTAAAATCAAGATCGAATATTTTTTTGTAATGCTTCCAGGCAAATGTACATATCTTGAATATTTCAAGACATTTAAATCTAGCCGTCTGGCTAGTAAGGTGTACCAACAAGTTTTGGAATGGCCTGTTCTGATAGAAAAATGTACTTGCAATGATTTTTTTCGAGTGCAAACTCCTTAAAGAAAAACAAACTTTCCGAAACAAATCGATAATACAATCTGAAATGGGGTTATTTTACTGTTTTAGGGGGAGGGGGGTTGGGTCGAATACGGCTACTTTTTTCTTATGACCTTAATAAATTTTCAAATAAATGTTGCAAATTCCTTTTACCCTCGATGTACGTCCTGTGTATGTAGGCCTACTTAAGAAATTTATAAGCTAATATTAGAAAATTCATTTTGAGTGTTTTAAGTTTGGACATGAAAACAGTAAAACTTGCAGAAGTGTCGAATGGGCTTGGGTAATTCGGGTCTAATTTTGTTTTTACAACATCAAGTATCCCGCGAGAAAATAAAAAGTCGGACCGCCTCCCTCGGCCCCACACAAAAAAAAAGACGAGGGCGAGTCCTCGAAAAGTCGTCAAAAAGCCGAGGCCAGCCAGCCCTTGAAAAAAAAAAAAAATGCCACCCCCTTGCGTTGTTACTAAAAAAGTACACAACGCAAGAAGGGTGCAAAGTGGCAAAATCTGAAAACTACTGAACCTACCTTAGATTTTTATTCGCGCAGGTCGATAGTGTCACTCCACTAAGTGTTCCATGTACTAATAGAAAAATATTAACACTCTATTAGAACCGAAACATTCGGAGGCAGTGACGAGTTCCGCGAAGACTGAAGACCATGACGTCTGAAATATGAAAGAAGGTTCTCAAGATTATGCAATATCATTGTTAGAAATAGCTATACATCATTACAACTTTAGAAATTGTTTCCTTAGCTGTTGCTTCATAATTTTAGGTTAATGTTTATAAGAAAATGATAATATCACTCACACGGCATAATTGGATGATCATATAACCCTGCAATTATAAAAAGGAAATATTTGTCTGCAGAGAGGCGATCAGGAGTGTTATAGGCCGCCATACTATCCCAAGCATAAAACGGATTTCATTAAAAATGTTGAGGGTTGGCAATAAATCTCACGAAGACAGACTGAAAATTGATCGATCGACCAATATCAAATATTACAATTATACATAGGAGGATATTATTACGTTCGAGTTTAAAGCTGATAAAGGACACGGTTTTGTAATGTAATCCACTCTGTATTATATAGGGCTTAATCAATAACCGAAGATTTGAGAATTCTTAAATAATTCAGCGCTTTCGTTTCATTTGTTAGATACAGAATATCTACTGAGACACGGTGATGTCTGATGATAATTTGAGAAGAAATCCTGTTGTATGTAAAGCAAGGGATTATATCAAGACCATGTAGGTCGTATCGTCAGGGCAGACTGTACATTGCTAAGTTCCGAAAATTCAATGCATATCAACATGGCTGTCAACGCAGTAGAGATAAAGCGGTAGATGAAACAGGACAGTTACAGTGAATATTCTGTGAACGAATTCAGTATAAAAATGAATTTGTACATACAGTCAAAGCTCGATTCAATTCTGGCGACGTGACATTTGACGGGCAAAATCAATCAATACGGCATGCAAAAAACAGATTAACTTAACAAGGATTAATTGAATATCTTTAATAAAAGTACAACGTTTTTCCTACTTATTAAAGATAATCAATTAAAGTCCTTGTTAACTTAATCTGTTTCATTGGTTTTCACATGCCGTATTGATTGATTTTGCCCATCTAATGTCACGTCGCCAGAATTGACTTTTTGCAGCGAACCATCAGTTAGCGCCAACTGTCCAAAGTATCTTGCAGTCAAAGCTCGATAATTAAGAGCATAAATTACCAGGTTTTCTATTCTAAATTATTGAAAGTCTGAATTCAAAAGCAACTTATATAAGCCGCCAAAAAAAATGCCGCGGCCGTATGATCTTAATTGCCCGAAGTCTTAATTGTCCGTGTCCGAATTAACGCTTCGACTGGATTTACTGTATTCATACAAAGCGATTCGTTTACGATGTCAGTCTGTCCGCACGATTCGATCTGAATGGTCGTGAATTATTGGCTTGCTTTACCTATAGTCAAACATTTATAACCAGAGGAACACTTTTTACATCACATCTAATTCAAAAGTTATCTGTGTAAATATTTCAGTTAATTCAGTGATTGGTATAATGTGTAGTGCGCGTTAACCGCTAATATTTACTAAATTTATCTATCATCACTTCATTTACCTTACGAATTTCGTTTGATCAATAATCCATTCCATCAATATTTTTCGGCTCAGGATATTCCTCGCATTTTCTATATTGTAATTTGATTTATAATCCATTAATAAGATCAATCAATTTACACAGCGATGTCCACAGGTGTCAGTCAGGCAGCTCGAACAAGACACAAATGAAACGTCTAGATTATTCCGCGCTATTTCTCTTTGTGAAATGAAGCGATGACCTCTATTTCAACCCTCGAGTTGAAATATGATCTTCTAATTGCGCTGCGCTATCGAAGGCGCACGAGAATGTTATCGGGCTGGACTGGACAGAGCGCGCGCTAATTAATAGAATTCTCTCTCCCTTCTCTCCCTCACTGTATAACAGGCTTGAAGCGAGATATTATGCAACACTCATTGAGGATTCTTCCATGCATTCACAATTTAATGAATGAACAATAATACAACTTGCAACCTTGATTGACGAAAAAATTGACAAGCATTGAAATTCAGGCATAGTCAGAATAATGGTCAGAATGATATGAAGTTCAGGGTAAGTCAAGAATTTTGAGTAGGCTAATTACCTGCATTGCCATCGATGCGTCATGCAAATGTATAAAGTATCGCAACCAAAAATGTTTATCGCAACATTTCACGATTGAATTCATCATGTAGCGAAAATCACTGAGAGAAATGAGAGCTAAGGTTATTTATTCCAAGGAAAAACTTGCCTAGATATGCCAGACAGCCGATCGATGACAGTTTTGGACCAGTCCACTAGCATCAGAGATACGTTTTTCTTAGAAATCACAACAAATTCGCCTGATCAATGTGTGACAACTCTGGGGTCGTTCTTATTCAAAATTAGAGCTCATGTGAACTTAAGGGCCGACCCACGACCACACCGTCAAAAAGATAACCGTGAAAATTGGGGGGCCAACCCTCGACTTTAAGAGATCACATTTCACGTCATTTTTTGAAGAGAATGGTCGCAAATTGACATGATCATGCATTTTTACTTCCAAATAAGCCATTTTCGAAAAAGTTGTTGGCCCCCATATTTTCACGTGGCCCACGACTTTTTGACGAGGGGCCCACGACTCATTTTCTCGCGGGATACTTACAGGTAAAAATATCCGATTTTGTAACTGCATAGTTAAATTCGACATACGTGGATAGTATTACGACGTTATAGCCTAAAGGTAATCTGTCGAAAAAAAATCATGAACGAAGTTTGTGGGAAGAAAATCACGACCTCGCCACTTAAGTATTTATCCGATTTCAATTCAACTGGTATGTATGGTAAGGCAATTTATCAGAGAATTCAATCGTGTAAAAGAATTTTGAGGTCAGTCATCTTTGTGAATAATACAAGCAAAATTTGCAAAAAATGACCTAAAAAAGTCGACACTATCATTTGCAAATTTTAGTCTCCTGAAGCCACTTCAGAGAGTTGGTCAATATATTTTACTCTGGTATTTCCAAATACGCTCTACAGGGCTTTACTTACTTTTCCGGAAAAAACGGATTTTCGGTTTTTTTCTCGTTGGCTGAATAGTAGTAACTAGACCCAATTAGTACTGTCGTAGATTTATAATGGTAAGTGAAGTGCAGCTTAGGAATGGTATACAGATCTCACGGGAGATCTTACATGCCTATCACTCATGACCAGTTATCCTGATCACACTCCTGCACCGAAAAAATTGTCATTTTGAATGATAGCCTCAATATTTGATATAAAATAAACATGTAATTTGATGTAGCCTGTTTAATTTTTAAAATCTTGTCACAAGTCATGTAGGCCACATGTGGGCAATTCCATGTGTTCGTACGTTTCATTTTGGAACTATTTTCATGCATATCTCCAATATAAATGGCAATCTAATATGAACGCCATCATTATAATATGGTAAATGGCTTCGATTAATATTGCGCTTATCATGGAGAAAATTTGTATCAATGCTGTTCGTACGTTTCGTTTTTTACTCATACTCAATATTATCTTTCAGTTTACTTAAATTATCAAAGTTATTCTTGAAGTTTATATTTTTGAAAATCTTGATGCTGAGGATAGGCCTGTGTATGTCTACAAGAAAAACAGGGTAGGCATATTAAAAAACCAGGGGTTTTTTGGTTATTTAAATAGCTTTTTTCTTGTTTTTTTTAAATCAGTCGTATTTAAATGTTCTTAAGACGAACTATCGATAAGCAATATAACTGGAATTTTTGACCTGACATTCCTCAATGCCTAAGGGAAGAGAATCCTCCGGATTTGTCCGGAATTCCGGATTTTTTTGAAAATCATGTGGGTCATTGTTGAGATTCGTCAAAAAATGCAATAAAATCAAATAGGAAGGGGGGGGGTCAAGTATAAAATACATGGGCCCCTCTCAAACCATGGACTTCAACTTCATAAAGTCTAACATAGGCCCTTTTTAAAATATATATATAATCCAAGTTAACGTTCAACAAATCACACAGTCAACAGTCAAGAGGAAATTTAAATCTCGTTACCGGATTTTTCAATTATGAATAAATGATGGTAAATTTAGGTAAAATGTAAAAGACCATCTATCAGGTTATATGAAAATCGTATCAGCTATACATATGCATGTGCATTGCGAAGGCATAGCGGCTATCGATTCATTGCCACGTATAATTAATTATAAATAGTGGCATTAGTGCCCTAACGACAGTTCATGATATGAAACTAGTCCTCATAATAATACACAAAGATATCGATTTATGATACCTGTAACGATTACGATGTGATTTCGATTACACTGATCATACGATACGATCAAACTAGCTTGTAGATAGTAGTAATAGTTGTCTTGTTTGGGATGTGCGAATGAATTGATAATACAGGGGGAAATGAGAGCAATGTTCAAAATATTTAAAAAACCCAAGTACTTGTATTTTAAAAAACCAAGGGAAAACCCACATATTTAAATAACCCATGAGTTTTTTTGGTTTTTTTAAATCGGGTAGGTTTTTTACCAACCCTGACGAAAAATGAGGTAAGCTTACAATCATGAAGTATAGAAAGATAACCTTAGATTTTAGGGCCCTCAATTTATAGTCTATTCAATATTTTCCTGCAATTCTCTAGAATTATCACAGTTACTATTTAAGTTAAAAACCTAATCACAGGATAAATAGGCCTATATTAGTATGCCTAACACTTAAAACGTTACATAGCCTGATATTTTATTTCATGTTAAACATATTGAAAGCCATAAAGTTGCTTTTAGCAAAAGCTGAAGATCATAAATAGATGGTATTATGAAGATCATAATTTCTTGGTATTCTCTTAGGGAGACAGTTTTCCTTACGATGTACGACAAATTATTTCCAGCGAGGTTAGTTTGCCGGGGATCTTCAAAATTAATGACAGAATCAACGACTATATTAGAAAACACTCTCAGTGATTGTGAAGACACTGACGACGTTTTGAGCAAAGTTTGGAAGAAAATGAAAAGTTAGTTTCGAACTCGTTTTCGTTGATGGTTTTGCAGCATTATTTGTTTTGCTTATAATCTGTTTGATGCCAACTTCTGTTTCGAAAATTACGGTAAAATCTTCGTTTGATCCTCATACTGATCTTTATGTGAATGCCGACTCTTGCCATTCTACAAGTCATTCTACAGTCATTTGCAAAGACGGTAACATTTCGGATAAAAAATTTGCAACTTGAGTTACTGGGGATTTACAGAAATGTTAAAATGTGGCCGACAGCCCTACCCTACCCTATATACCGTATCAGTCTACCGTCTTACCTATATACCGTCTTACTACAAAACGTTCTACTCAACGGTACAACTTTAACCTCCTTGTTTAAAAATCTACACTCAACACTAGCTGTTAACAAAATTTTCAAGAAAAATCGATTTGCAGGGCACATCGAAAGCGCTAAGAAGCTTGGGAAGCTTGGAAGCTTGCCTCTGCTGAACTAGGATCTCGTAAATGCGAATAGGATCGATAATGGTTACTGACTTTCTATAATACTGCGCTGTTGATGGAATCGGATGCTTGAAATACTTAAGATTAAGGCTTTTAAGATGAGGGGAAGGACAGGGAAAACATGGAATTTTTTTCAGAAATCGTGTGGACACCCTTGTAGCACATGAAAGCACTCTTGTATTTCTATCAGCTTTTGAGTGATAGAGTTGATAGTTGTGTTTTTAGACTGAATGATATCCTTCACCGAACTTGTTAAAGGAGAAATGGCCAGAGTGCCAATAAATGAGGACTTACTATGTTATGAATGATTTTGGGTTGCAACATTTTTTTTAAAATTGGGGAAGGAAATGTTGAAGTGTGTCATTAACGTTCAATTGTCTCACTTTTGACTCGACTGTTTCCATGGCCATACAGGCATATTTTATTTTTTATATTGTTATCATTTTCATAGAGTTGAGTTCGGAGTAGAGTTTCACTATTTCTTTACGTTACATATCATGGTTTGAATTATTATCATTGAACTAGATATTTTTAAACAACCATTTTAAGGAGTTATTAGCTGTGAATTTCACCTATCTCAGCTAAACATACCCTATTTCCTCTAATATAAGGAACACTTTTAACAATCGTGGTCTCTGCATCCCTGATTATATCAATTAAGTGTGAATAGTATTCCATTGTGAATTACTAAATTCAATCTTGATGGTGAATGATGCTTTTCAGCTTCTCAGACGCAATTGCAGAACTCATCTGACCAGAGGTTTGAGGACCAGAACCAAACAACTATCATGAAAAAAATCAGGAAGATTATATCGACCTTCACTAAATGCTATTAATTAATATTTGTCGTACTTACTTTCAGACGACTTACATGAAGCAATGCAGGTGAATCATACCGACATGTTCAAGAGGCTTGAGCTAATGGAGAGAAGAATGAATCATAAAATGAACAAGATAACGATCGCTGATCTTCCAGTGCATTTGAAAAGTTTTGATGATGAAGTAAGTTGAAATATTTTTCTATTGCTCCCTTTTATTAGATATATAATTCCATCTGTTGTAATAGACCTATGTAATGTGCCGGTTTCAGTCGGACGGAATAATTTCTGAATAGTTGTCAGTTCACAGAAAAGACACAATGATGATGGAGCTGTAGCACTCAATGAAATGCTAATAAATATTAAAATAAACTTCAGAATTGATGACATCGTCATTAAGGTAGGTTCAGACATGAGAGCTGAGATCTGAGACTTCAGCCACTATCCAATTAAACCGCAGAATTGGAGTCGTCGTCGTCGGTTTTAAATGTCAATCAAACAGAAGGTGCGACAAATTACTTGCTGAGACTCACCAACTTCGTCAGCCGTCAGCCGTCAGCCGTCAGCCGTCATTTTGTTTGGGGCGACTCGGCACGTTTGCCGAGAGATAGTGTGAACAGGTCCTGAGACAAGCTTGCCTGAACGATCTGAGCGAGGTCTGCGAGATGAACTCCACGAAGAAGTTTGTCTCTAGTCTGAACGACCCTGAGAGCTTCAAGTGAGGCTCAGGCCAAGCCTCAGATAAAGTTGGAAGTCATTCGACTCTCTGAGAGTTCCGTGATGAAACACAATAGTTGCGTTGAGACAAAAGATTCACTCCGTGATAGTTACTACTTTTTATCGAATAAAATAAAAAAAGTGACCCGACGCGTTTCGTCTCTGACGGACAGTCTGAAGGGTACACTGGTCATATCCACACATCGGATTATATACTGCGGTCTGAGGCAGATATCTCCTCATATTTGCTCATGACGTCAAGTTGGGCATGAGATATTCTCTGATGATGGATATACCGGTAGCTGGATTTCGAACTGTTTAATAAATGTTGTCTATTGATCTTGCTCCAATATTGAACGGAACTGAAAGTTAAGCGTAATTTTCTGTAAGATTTGATAGCGTTAAATTGTATGACGAAATATAAGATCGACTACATATTGTAAAATTGATAAAAGATAGATAAAAAGAGTATTTTCTACTAGTTTATTGACATGTTGATAAATCTGTATATCTACTGCTCCTAAGCGTTGACTTAAATGATTTCAGGATTGCAAAGCAGTTGATGGGAGTATGTTCAAGTTGAGCTCGGTATCATCAAATTCTCCTACGAATCTCTCGTCTTAACCACACGTCGGTTCAATTTCGGTTATTCAAAGTGGTACCCATTCTCTGATTCTATTCGGCTCCATATCTCGTCTTATTTCGGCTGAATTTTACCATTCGATTTCAAGTCAACATAGTCACGACGGTAGGTTATCATTATTAAAGTACATGCACTGAATCAAACATAAATGTACTGATTTCTTTCAGTTGATTGCGAGGTGGCACGGTTCTCGAAGTCTAGCTCAATCTCTCCTAATCCCCTGTTCTCTCAATTTCAATACAACATACTCACAACGGTAAGTTATCATTATCCAAGTAAACCCCTAAAAAAGTGCTGTTACGCTTAATTGACGCTCGGTTTTTACATGTTACTTCACCGATCTGTAGTTATGGAATATGTCATAAAATAGAGTGTACACTACTTCATATGCAGTGCATCTTCGATTATACGGGCGACCCAAACCAAATAGGTCAAAGAGCGATCCGGATAATTGAATTTTGAACTTAAAAGTTATAAACATAGCTAGTGAAGTCCATGTACTATTCCCAAGATTTCCATACTATTACTGTGTTGATATGATGAAAAACTTCTTTATTTAATGACATTGTACATAAATTGCAATATTTTGCAATGCAAATCTGCATAAAAATTAATGCTTAAAAGTTACTTCAAAATAACAACCAAAATTTGATCGTTGTCAAACAATATTAAACTACTAACTCGTGAAATACAATGTACAAAAGCGTCATCTTTATCTAAAAATGATTGCTCGGCCGCTATGTTGCGCCATTCCAAACATGTCGCTGTATTGACGGGATCAGCCAAGCCCTCACTCCGCAAATAACTCAGGAATCGGTCAATATGATGCTAGGCTTCCGCGTGGGTCACAGGGTGTTTCTTTCTACTATAACATCGTCCTCATCTTCACTTTCACTCTGTGTGCACGTGCTGAGCAATCCCTTCGTCATC
The DNA here is from genome assembly GCA_907163375.1 of Prostheceraeus crozeri. Classification (NCBI taxonomy): domain Eukaryota; kingdom Metazoa; phylum Platyhelminthes; order Polycladida; family Euryleptidae; genus Prostheceraeus; species Prostheceraeus crozeri. The sequence goes on along the minus strand of CAJQUW010004698.1, from coordinate 13,849 downwards.
CTAGTGTTCATAACCCAAACCGTCACTAAACCATTCCTTCAAATCGTCAGTCGAATACTCGCCAGCAACTTGGTCAATCCAGTCAGGAAAGCTTCGTCTATAACCGAAACGACCGAGTTTCGTCTATGACCGTGATGACGGCAGTGACGACACCGGATGCTGACTGTTTTATCTCTTAAAAGAAATTTTATACATCATCTGAATGATCAACCAATTTACTCATCTTTTATGTACGGTATGTTTTGTATCAAAGACAGAACAAATGGTATCTTCTTACCGATCTATGATAAAATGCTATTTTTTGAACATATGAATTAGCCTGTGTTATATTCATACGACCTCAATTGATTATTATTCTGATAAATGATTACACTACACATCTTTAGGCAACGTATAAATGTCCCTGATGTGTAAAAATCCTTCTAGATGAAAGTCAATCAAAAAAAACGTTTTACTTTATGAAAGTGTAACAGAACTTTTTTCGAGCAGTGTATATGTACTGAATCAAATAAATGTTCTGATTCCTTTCAGTTGGTAGCAATAGCAAGGTGGCATTCGTTCTCCAATTCTTCCCATTAAGCTCAATCACTCATCTTACCTCAGGTCGGTTCAATTCGGCTATTCAAAGTGGTACCCGTTCTCTGATTCCATTCAGCTCAATATGTCGTATTCTCCTGTTCTTTCCAATTTTACTACAGTATTCGATTTCAAGTCAACACAGTCACAACAGTAAGTTTTCTAGTATATTTACTCATATGTACTGAATCAATCATAAAACTGCTGATTTCTTTCAGTTGATTGCGAGGTGGCACGATTCCCGAAATTTTACTGGTTACTCGAACTTCATATTTGCTGGTGATTTTAAACTCATAGTCGTTGGTGTCAGGCGCTTCTACATGAATAAATGAATTTAGTGTAGTAGTGAACTAGGTTTCATTCTCTGGTATGCCTCAGTGATTTTTGCTATTTTGCATTTCGCATCTGAACTTCTGAAATGGTGAACTATTGCTTTGTTAAATTACTTCATGTAATGAAAAGAAAACTGCTGTGTTAATTGTAGTGTCGTATATTTTCTTTCTAAACCATTTTTGTGCAACATCGAATGTAATGCATATTCTTGTATATAAATTTACATTTTCAATAATAAGAATTCATCTTTTAAGTTTCTACGTCAAAAACCTTCGCACTTACTGCAGATCGATGTGAAAAATCGTTGAAAAATGTGATGCATTATTGTTATGAAATTTCCACTCCCATGGAAGGGTAATCATAGTTGATGTGTAGGCAGCAAATCTTCTGACTCCTGTGTAAACAAGCAAGTTAACAGGAGGGCAATAAGAAAAGTAGAACTGTTGCTGCTATGTGTGTATATAACTTTGTGCCCTGTTAACTGGTTTGCTTACACAGGAATCAGTGCATTTGCTGCCTACACATTAACCATGATTAACCTTCCATGAGAGTGAAAATTCCATTAGGCAACGGATATATCATGGATGATATTTTGTTATTCATCGATATTCCCTGGATAATCATCCAATATTCATGCATGATCATCCATAAGACATTAATGTTTCATCTATAAATCATGCATGATCATCCATAAGACATTAATGTTTCATCTGTAAATCATGCATGTCGATCATCCATAAATATCCATGGACCGGCAACTAGGGTGGACTTGGCGTGAAGCGATCTGTTGGTAAGTCTGCCATGAACTGATGTTCGGTTTTACCACGAAGCCGACGACAGGTAACGCACCCGTGTATAACAGATTGTACAACGCGCTTGCCGCCAACAATCCAATACCCAGCTGATCTGACTGCCCCTTCTGTAAAGTGTCTTCCTTGGTGTTGGGTGAGATGGTGATAATGTCGAATAAGGAGAGTCGCTACATGACCTTTAGGAATAATGATTGGCTGATGTTTCTGATCGGTGCCGATCCTTCCTCCAACTCTCATGATTCCGTGTTCATCTGTGCGTGGATTCAAAGAAGAGATATATTTTTTGTCATTTTCGTAATGTTCAGCTTGCACCAACTTGATGATTCGACTTCTTGCCCTTTCTAAAGGTTCAGACTTACAAAGCGAGTCAGTTGTCTTAATTCGATCGGCGACCTTCAACAGACAAGCGATTGCCCGTTGTAAACTTATCCAGCTGGAAAATTTCTTAAAGCGTTCGTTGACTAAGCTCTGATGTTGGCAGGAGGTTGTCAGGCATCTGGCTTCGGTTTTCAATTCTTTATCTTCCTCCGGTTCGACAAGTAGGTAAACTTCCACTTGAGGATCTCGATCATTAGTCCTGAGGAATTCGGGTCCTCTTAACCATGTACTATCTTGCAACTGAAACACTGTTAGGCCTCTTGTAGCTTGGTCGGCAGGATTAAGCTCTGTGGATACATGAAACCATTGCTTCGGACATGTAACACTTCGAATTCGACTAACTCTGTTTGCAACATATACTTGGAATCGTCGGCTTTCGTTGTTGATATAGCCAAGTACGACACGACTGTCTGTGTAGAATTTCATGTCTTCATAGGGAATATCCAAATATTGATTTATCAATTCCGCGATATCTACTGAAATAACCGCTGCGCAGAGTTCTAAACGTGGAATAGTGTGACTGTGTCTAGGTGCGACCTTTGCTTTACCAAGAAGGAATCCAACAGTACAATTACCTTCGGAGTCGATTAACTTCAAATATGCTACTGAGCCAACTGCCTCCTTCGATGCATCTGAGAAAATATGGACTTCTTTCGATTCAGATTTGGTGTATGAAGATTTTGAGTAAGCTCTTGAAATCGCTGTCTTTTTCAAGTGTTCCAGAGAATCTGCCCACATTCTCCACTTCGCCGCAAATTCGCTTGAAAATGGTTCATCCCATCCATCAGCGACAGATTTTTCCATCATTTCACGTAGCAGGAGTTTGCCTTTAATAAGCACAGGACATGCAAAACCGATTGGGTCAAAAATGCTGTTCAATACTGACAGAACGCCGCGTCTAGAGAATGGAGCTTTCCTGTGATCACCGATCTCAAAGGTAAAAGCATCTCGCGATACATCCCATAGAAGTCCTAAGCTTCGTTGGTGGGGCAAACAATCCTCTTTTAAGTCCAGAAACTTTATATCACTTGCCAAGTCCTCGGCCGGGAACGAGCGCAATACTTCTTGCTTGTTTGACGCTAATTTGTGAAGACGAAGACCAGAATCTGCTAAGGCTGACTGAGTTTCCTTGACGAGACTGACTGCTTCATCCGTTGACGCGCACGATGCGAGGCCATCATCAACGTAGAAATTGTCGTTCACGAAACGTTTGACTTGTGAACTTGCGTTTGCGACTGCTTGACGGAGACCCAACGTGGCTATGGCTGGAGAAGGAGAATTTCCGAACACATGCACGGTCATTCGGTAATCAATTAGAGGTAGATTCATGTCGTTGTTCTTGTACCAGATGAATCGTAAATAATCTCTATGCGCTTCGCACACTTTGAAGTTGTAAAACATCTGCTGCACATCACAAGTAATTGCTACTTCTTCTTTCCTGAAGTTCATCAGGACGCCTAAGAGACTGTTGGCGAGATCCGGACCCTTGAGTAGGACGCTATTTAGAGAGACTCCTCTAAAGACTGCTGACGAATCGAATACGACCCTGATTTTGTCCGGCTTCTTTGGGTGATACACTCCGAACAAAGGTAAGTACCACACTTGGCGATCGGAGGCTGCTGGGGCCACTTCGGCATGTCCGTTCTTCAAAACGTTGTCCATGAACTCGAACATATGTAACCTTTTCGTTGTATTATTTTTCATGGTCTTCTCCAGAATGCTCGCTCGTTTCAATGCTAGGCTTCTGTTGTTGGGAAGTTGAGGCATCAATCTCCGGAATGGCAATGGAGCCTCCCAATGACCATCAGACCCCTTCACTAAGCCGGCGTTCATAATTTCCAAGAACTGAGCATCCTCAATCGAATTCGCTCTTTTTTCATCATTTTCTGTAGTCAAGAAAGGATCTATCCGAAGTTGAGATTGGCATGGAGGAAATACTGAGGACCGACCGTTAAATAGACTGTGCGTTTTGTTTACGTTGACAACTGAGGGTTTGTGTACTTGGCCAAGACAAACTTCTCCGACTATAACCCAACCTAAACGACCTCTCTGAGCATATGGCATCTCGTCAGTACCTAACCGTTGTTCGAGGACATGATGAACGATAGGTAGGTCACGACCGATCAAAAGTTCGATTCTGACATCATGTATAGGTGGGATGAATTCAGCGATATCTTCCATATGTGAATAGTTCTTTGCAGCTAGTGACGTAGGAATTTCGCTGTAAGGTTCTGGAATGCAGTCGCATTCCAGGATTTCCGGTATATCAAGTTTAGTACTTTCGTCATATTGTAATCATTAAGATTTAGGTGGGAGCGCGCTGCAGTCCTGACCTAACTTAATAATTAACTTACAATTAGTGTAACGGCGCACTCCTGAAAGATACTCGCAGTAAGAAGGTAAGACCTTGAAACATTGACTCTTCTATTAAATCACAATCTTCACACTAACAAATTCAAAATTCAATCAAGGAGGATCGTTAGCGGCCGAGGACAATTAGGAGGTTATCAGCACAGTTCCAGTACAGCACATGAGTTACAGAGGAGCTCCGAGAGGCGGAGCACGGCAACTCAATCAATCGTCCGTCACCTTTGAGGGTGATACTCGATGTCTTTCACGAACACGCGGTCGGCAGTGCAGATATATTATCTCGCTTGTGGTTCCTCATCTTCACCTGAGCTTGCCCGTTATATAGTCCATGTTGCCCGGCAGCGTTCGTTTCGACGTGTTGTCTTGCCTTTTCCATGGAGTCCCCATGTCATTTCCATGATACTACCACGTCAGTTATTTGCTCACTGATTCCGTCTTTGCTCCTTCCATTTAATCCGGGTGGATTAGCCTTTGACCGTTCTGAACTTTAGCTTTTGACGCTATTTAATTCTCTCTCTCTCTCTCTCGCTCGGCAATTCTCTCTCTACCTAATTGTATTTTAATTTCTAACTTTCTAGATAATTATATTATTTATTTCCTATCAATACTGTATATATTAATTTTATCAACTGTACCCTACTACTAATTATTTCTACTGTACTACTGTATGGGATGTATCATTCGCTGAAGTGTAATCCCTAATGTGTCTATCCTAATATGTCGGATTACACTCCTATCCTATTTGGGGAAGGTCGCGTCCACGCGATCACCTGGATCTTCAAGCATAATGATAGGTAGGTCTGTGGATAGCCCGGGAATCGATGCCAGATGCAGGATGTCCGGGAAGGCACCATTATCTGTGAGGGGTAATGGGGGTGCCGATAATGACAATTTTCTTCTAAATATTGGGGACGACCTACGGTAAGGGAAAACCAATAGAAGTATTAATGGGGCCTACATTCTTTATTAGGGAATGGAATTTACCAATTACTTTGTTTTGGGGTCTGAGAGAATTGCCGATAACTCCACCAAGCCCGCGGCTGAGACGGCTTCGCCAGCGAATGATAAGATCAAATTATTCATCTGAAAGTCAAAACTGAGAGTTCAAATATGAAGGACTGACTGCCCTTTCTAACGTAGGCAGCAAGGAAAATGTTAGCTGAGACTACTTGTTGAAGAAATGTGCACGCAGTTATCAGAAACTTATGAAAGGCCATTGCCGAGAATGAAAGAAGCCCGAGACAAGACGAGCAGCAATGGCGCGATATTCGACGGAGCCAGAAAACGTTGTTAAATCATGCAAAGCAAGAGAGTCTTATTTAAGAGTTCATTTCAAAAACACCCGTGAAACTGCACAGGCCATCAAGCGGATGTCATTGAAGAGGGCGCAGCTCTATCTGAAGAAAGTCACGATTCAGAGAGAAATTGTTAGTCATTTAATATAGACAGTATTTACTGTACAGACACACTGTATGTAAGGTGAATAGCAATAAAAGTGCATAAATGAAAACACAAGTCAATTGAAAGATGAATGAAATTACATAGCTATTGTCATTAGTTCAGTATATTCAGGTGGAGTGACACAAGGATTAGACGACGTGTAATAACTTTATGTGAAAGGAAATAAACAATGCGGACGTGTTAGATCAAATCACTGTATTAGTTTTCATCATGGATTTGTTGATTTACAACATCTGCAGTGAGAAATTTAAAGTAGGAATACATCGTTATGTAAGAAAGAATTATAGTTAGTCGATCAAGAAAACAAAAGAAAACAGCTGTAAAATTAATCATGTAAGTCAGACGTCTGCACAGCTGGAGTCGGTGGCCCACGTGGCCGTAAGTTATATCGACACACAGAAGTATTCGTCGATGACACTGGCGCATCAATGTTTCGCGCATTATTGTCTTCTGATTGTGGAGCTGCGGGTACATCTATCTCTTCGTCCGACGAGGATGGTCCTTCTAGGGAAGGGCCATCATCGGATGGAGGAAAAGTTGGTGTGTGCTGATCGCGTGCCAGCTTGCATCGATTGAGATTGACCCATTGCCGTTTTGATCGTGGTTGATTTATTGGAACTATCAGGGCATTAGTATCAGTTAGATTCAGAATCCTGTATGGTCCTTTCCAAAGCTTTTGTAGTTTTGGTGAGCGGCCACGTATAGGTTGTGGTGTGTAGACATATATACGATCACCAACATCTATGTTTATATCTGTTGTGGCAGTCTTATCATACATGCGTTTCTGTTTTTCTTGAGCATTTGCATTGTGATCTTGAGCTATTGTCCATGCTAATCTCAACCGATTTGTTAATTCTGTTTTGTAATTTCGTACTGTGTCCATATTGGCACCTGTATCTTCTTGAAGGACTAGGTCACATGGTAATAAAGGATCTCTGCCAAATACTAAGTAGAATGGACTCTCTTTTGTGGAGGCATGCACGCTAGCACGATATGCAAAGAGGATAGTTGGTATATATAAATCCCAGTCGTTCTGAGCTGCTGCACAGTAGTGCGACAACATTCTTACCAAAGTACCGTTCATTTTTTCTGTTTGGCCATTTGTTGCTGGATGATAACTAGATGTAAAAATTTTATGAGTATTTGTCAATTTGCAAATTTCTTTCATCAACGTACTTGTAAAATTTGCTCCGCGGTCCGTTTAAAGTTCGCGTGGGCAACCAAAACGGCATGCTATCTCATTGACGTATAATCTAGCGACGGTCTCAGCTTTTTGGTAAGGCGTGGCAAAAGCTTCCACCCACTTTGTGGCTGTTCGACAAAGACTATGATATATTTGTTTCCGCTATCACTTTTGCAAAATGGCCCTGTGACATCGACAGATATGCGACTGAATGGCGAACAAAGACTTAGTGGATGTAGAGGCATCTTTATCTTTCTGTATGGATTATTCTTCGCATTGCACGATGGACAAGCATAGATCCATTCACGAACATCGTTTTGCATTCCCGGCCAGAAGTAGAATTTTTCTATTCTAGATAATGTCTTTTCGGTTGCTAGATGTCCTCCGAAAATACGTTCATGAAATTCTTGAAAAATATTCAGACGATAGTCTTTTGGTAGAACAAGTATTAGCTTGCCATTGGTACTTAGACGATAGAGGGTATCCTGTCGTATTCTAAATTTATCAAATTCTTTATTCACGACAGTTTATCTGCTTTGTTCAGACTGGTCGTCTGCTGAGATTGTCCTTTTAGCTTATTAATTATTGCTAACAACAATGCATCATTTCTCTGAAGCGTTCGAACATTGTTAAGATCGGAAACTGCTCTAATAGCCACGTTAGAAGATGCTACATGAGACACTTGATTTTCAGGAATTCGTGAAAGCGCATCGGCGTTATTATTAACTCTCCCTGGGCGGTACCTGATAACCATGTCAAATTCTTGCAATCGTAATGCCCATCGGATGAGTCTGGAAGATGGATCCTTGTGTGAAAATAGCCATTTTAATGGCGCGTGATCCGTTACAACTACGAATGCTTTTCCCCACAAATAACATCTGAATTGCTGTGTTCCATAAATTATCGCAAGCATTTCTTTTTCAACGGTAGCATAATTTCTTTCACTCTTTTGTAATGTTCTACTTGCATATGCTATTGGATGTTCATTAGATTTTTCTCCTTGTGAAAGCACGGCTCCGATAGCGAAGTCGCTTGCATCCGTATGAAGTATAAATTGTTTATTGAAGTCCGGGAAAGCTAACACCGGAGGTGTACATAATTTGTCTTTCAATGTTTCGAATGCATGTTGTTGGTCCGGGCCCCACTGAACTTTGTGTCTTTCTTTTGTAAAACGATTAGTGGTTGTGCCAAAATTTGCAAAATTTTGGATAAATCGACGATAATATGATGCGAGTCCCAAGAATTGCCGTACTTGCTTTGAATTTTTCGGCGTTGGGTACTGTCGTACTTTATTGGTATTATGTGAATCCGGCTTCATTCCGGACGACGAGATTATATGGCCTAGATAATGAACTGAATCCTGCATGAACTCACATTTCTTTGGCTTTAGTTTTAATCCAAAGTTTAGAAATCGGATTAATATGTCTTCCAAATGATGCAAGTGTTGATCAAAATCTTTAGAATATATGATTATGTCATCCAGATAAACTAAACAAGTTTTGTGTTGCAATCCACTTAACACAAATTCCATTGAACGTTGAAACGTACTAGGAGCATTGCATAACCCAAAAGGTAATCTTTTGAACTGATATGTCCCGTAACATGTTGCAAATCCGGTTTTAGGTTTTGAGTCTTCGGCTACTTTAATTTGCCAATATCCGGAAAAAAGATCTAAAGTTGTGAAGTATTTTGAATTTGCCAAATTGTTGGCACATTCCTCTATTCTCGGAATAGGATATATATCTTTTATTGTTTCTGCGTTTAGTTTCCGAAAGTCAACAACAAAACGTTGAGAGCCATCCTTTTTCTTTATAAGGATTATAGGTGAACTGTATGGACTGGCTGCTGGTTCGATGACATCGGCTTTGAGCATTTTCTCTAAATGTTCCTTGATTAATGGTTTTTGCCGTTCTGGCACCCGATATGCTTTTTGCTTGATAGGAACGTCGTTGTTGTAATTATGTGGTGTTCTACTTCTCGTAGTAGTCCTAAGTCGAATTCATTGATAGAAAAGGTTGCCTGATATTTAATGAGCAATGACTCGAGTTTTTGACGTTGAGATAGCGTTAAATTGTTTGGCAGAGTAAATAGCTTCAAGAAGTCTTCGTTAGAAATTGTTGTAGTGTAAGATGTGTCGGTGGTGGTAGCTGCTATGAATGGTTCTACTTCTCCTATAAGTGTATCTTGACATAATTGTATAGGTTCCTGAGATATATTTGTTACTTTTAGAGGAATTTGCCCATTTCTCGGTTGGTTTAGACTAGAAGCTATCAGTAGGTTTGGATGAACCCTTCTGGTTGGCTCAAAAACTGTTTCGGACATAATTGTTTTTTCCAGTTTTTCCTGGTATTATTCTTTCTGCTCGTGGTGGAATGCTGATTATCAGCATCTATCCGTACATTGCACACGGAATTACATGCATAGGGAGGTATCTCCATCTTTCGTTGCACATAATCTAAAGTAATTGGACCTAATTTTGACAAGAAATCGGTACCAATAATTGCCGGAAAAGGTGGACTTTTCATTACTATAACTCGGTGTGTAATGCATGTGGATCCTACTGTGATCAAAATATCTGTTTCCCCTAGTAATTCTAAGGCTTTCACCGTTGACACCTTTAGCTGTTGTAGAAGTAGGTTCCAATTTGGTATTTAAGTCTTTTCGTAGATTGTGATGAATTATTGTTAGAGAGGAGCCTGTATCGAGCAAGGCATTTACTTCCATTTCATTAATTTTAACTTTGATAATTGAACTTAATTGGTTCTTACATGCAGCTACTAGTGGTTTGTTACTGGTATCGTATTGCATGGGCCATACGTCTTGATTATCTGATTGTGATGTTGCCTGAGTATGCGGCAAACTACTGATAAGTCTAGTCATGTTTTGCTCATCGTAAGGCGGTGGACCGTTTCCGTCCGCCGGAGGGGCTGTCGGTTCAGTAGTCAGTAAGTGTTACCTGTAAAGCTTGCAATTGTGAAGCAACCATCTCAGATGAGGTGGCTCCTCTTTTAGCTCTATCTTTCTTTAAGTCTATGGCTTGGTTCTCTGATTTTGCAATCTTGTGAAGATTTACATACAACCCCTGCTCTGTCATTTGAAGCGCAGTTCCGCAATTATTGTAAACTATTTTTCTTTTGGGAAATGTTAGAGCAATGTTATTGTCTACTGATATCCATGAGTTACCGTGTTGAATACCTTTCATAGTTTTCCAACGCCTATATTTGCAGTTTTCTTGCTTGTTGGGCAGCCAAATCATAAAAGTTTTATCTGGCAGATGGCATTGGCCCATCTGATAGTTACAAGTGGCAACATTCCCACCACTAGATTCCATGTGGAGGCCGGAATGTCTTTTATATATATGTACTTTCATTAAATAACAATTAGTTATTTCGGTTCGATAATAATGGCAAACAATGAAAAGGAGCCGTTGGCCAATCAATTTCGTATTTCTTATTAGTCGTCCAGACACCATTTACTAGGACAAGTTTACCTTCTTCACATTCTTTATTTTTAATCATTCTAAGGCATTCATGATAATCTACGGGGATATTTTCTGTTTTCTTCTTAAGTCTACGTTCATCTCCAAAGAAAAAAATTAATGCATCGAATGTTTTTCTAACTTTCAAACAATGGTGTCCTGCAGATTTGAACTGAATTATATTTTCTTTATAGAGTACATAATCTTTTGGAGTAGGGTTTTGTGTATCTGAAGAAACTGTGTGGCATTCTGGCGCATTTGGGATGTGCCAGACTAATTTACCAGTCTTAGCCTGACAGAGCATAGGTTTCGGATGGGCATCAGTAATTATAGCACATGTCGCAATAGTCATCCCTAATAGTAAAATTTGCAAAACATAACTCATTTTGCTTTGATAGCGACATGGTCTAACCTTCTTCAAAAAGGAGTGTATTTTGTTTCTGAAGAAATTGTTTTCTGTGCTACGTAATGAATGTACATGGAAGTGCCCTGTGTTATGTGTAGTTTTAATTATACTGGCCTGATTCCTATCTTTCTGCTTATCAATAGTCATGCATGAAGACCTAACCTCTGGCACCAGTTGTGCTGACGCATCTGACCACCTCCTTTTTCGTGTGTGTCTTACTTTCTTTTCCTGTGTGTCTGTTGGTGATGGAGATATAAATCCTATCGTGCAAACCGTTTCATGTGCGACGTTGCTACAATCGTTGTTGACGTATGTGCCATCCGTAGAATTCGTCGTTGTGCTACCTTTCTCCTCCCTGGTAATTGGCGATAATTTTTCCAACGAAGTTTCGGTATGTTGATCGAAGATCCAACCGTAATCGGAGATAATTTCGGACGGAGGTCTGTTGATTATTTGCCGTGTCTCGTAGTGTTTCGCAGTTGTCCATATCACTTTGTTCGTCGTCGAAGCCCAAATTGTCCACGTCATTCACGTTGTTCGTAGGCGATTCGTGGGACCTTTCGTCGTCGACTTTCTCTTCGTCGTCGGAGACAATATTTTCTTCCCCAGATGCGCTTTCAGGTTGAGGTAGCTGAAAAACATCAGATGTGAATATTCGTGCGTCGATTGAATTTTCATGCACATTTGCAACCAGAACATTTAAATTACGTTCATCACATAGACGTTCTAACTCATTTGCCGCGTACATATCACTACGAAGGATTGGGAGAATCAAATTGTTTTTTATCAGAATCCTGTCTCGAGATAGTGTTACAATTGCTTCTTTGCTGATTATAATTGTTCTCAAAACATAAAGTATCTGACATTACTGCATTTTGATAATTTGTGTCTAATCTTCTATCCGCTACTCGAGATTCAAACGGCAAACTCTGACGGTAATTAGGCCTGTTGGCCCTGTAATGGCCTTCGTGGTGCATCATAGGTGAAACGTTAGGTCTTACCGCCGTATTATTGTAATGCGATTGACGTGCAAACCTTCCATTATTTCGTCCTCGATGTTGATGGAAATCATATGGCTGCGGGTGAATTGACCTTCTAATGTCGTTGTTGTTGATTCGCGGTTGAAGTTGAGCCGGAAGAGGCTGTCGGCATTCCCGGGCCAAGTGATTCGGTTTCCCACAGCGCAGACATACTGGCTGTCCTTTCAGCGTCCACTTGTTCGATATTGGTCGAGATGTCCACCGTTGTCGGCTACTTTGCTGGAATGGGCAATTCATATTAAGATCTTGCGACGGATTTGAACCATTCAAATGGCAAATTGTAGTACGGAGGTCGTTAATCTGATCAGAAATAGCTAATACCAGTTTTTGATTATTTTCTTGATTGTTTTCAAACAGAATATCTCTTTGCATGTATAATCTTTGTGCGATATTAACTGCCTCATCAAAAGAATGAGGATCTTGTTGTATCAGGATTCTTTTGTATGGAATTTGAAGACCATTTATAAAAGCATTCTTAGCTATTGAAGTTCTGGAATATTCATCCAGAGCAGGATAAGCCTGTCGTGCTAATTTTCGAATAGTTGAAGAAAATGTAGCGATACTCTCACCGTTAAGCTGTTTACGTGCATGCAAAGTCGTGGCCGCTGAGCGTTGTATTTCCTCGGGTTGTAGAAGTAATTTCAATTGTGGTACCAGTGATTTGTAATCATTCTTTACTCCCGCCGGAAGAAGGCGATACGTTTCCAGGGCATGTGATTTCAGATACATGGGGAGAATATTTTCCTTCTGCTTCTCCGTCCAATTGAGAGCCTTTCCAACCAGGTCAAAGTGATCAATAAAATCGCTAAAAGTCGTGTCTGCTTCCTCCATGTCACCGCTAAAACTTGGAATGGCGAAAAACTCCTGACGATTGTGGAAGCTGCTTAGGAGTAGGTTTAGGAAGATCATCCAATTTCAAAGAAATATCTTTAAGAATATCGGCAATATCTGCCATGTGTAGAAAAGATTTAGTTTTACTGCGAGTAAGAATTATGAAACTATGCGATAGTAGAGTTCTCTATAGGAGACCTCCACTGTAATCATTAAGATTTAGGTGGGAGCGCGCTGCAGTCCTGACCTAACTTAATCATTAACTAACAATTAGTGTAACGGCGCACTCCTGAAAGATACTCGCAGTAAGAAGGTAAGACCTTGAAACATTGACTCTTCTATTAAATCACAATCTTCACACTAACAAATTCAAAATTCAATCAAGGAGGATCGTTAGCGGCCGAGGACAATTAGGAGGTTATCAGCACAGTTCCAGTACAGCACATGAGTTACAGAGGAGCTCCGAGAGGCGGAGCACGGCAACTCAATCAATCGTCCGTCACCTTTGAGGGTGATACTCGATGTCTTTCACGAACACGCGGTCGGCAGTGCAGATATATTATCTCGCTTGTGGTTCCTCATCTTCACCTGAGCTTGCCCGTTATATAGTCCATGTTGCCCGGCAGCGTTCGTTTCGACGTGTTGTCTTGCCTTTTCCATGGAGTCCCCATGTCATTTCCATGATACTACCACGTCAGTTATTTGCTCACTGATTCCGTCTTTGCTCCTTCCATTTAATCCGGGTGGATTAGCCTTTGACCGTTCTGAACTTTAGCTTTTGACGCTATTTAATTCTCTCTCTCTCTCTCTCGCTCGGCAATTCTCTCTCTACCTAATTGTATTTTAATTTCTAACTTTCTAGATAATTATATTATTTATTTCCTATCAATACTGTATATATTAATTTTATCAACTGTACCCTACTACTAATTATTTCTACTGTACTACTGTATGGGATGTATCATTCGCTGAAGTGTAATC